>OX596077.1:31108166-32308166 GCA_951394005.1 Protophormia terraenovae | reverse complement strand
ATAGTTGTACTCAAACGAGCTCCATAAAATCAAATGAGTTAAACATTTTTCTCTTTTAAGGACTTTCGATACATTAAAAACCTACCCAGCAAAAACTTTGGTTGCCATGTAATGAGTTAAGAAGCTAATATAATGGCTCTTCACTACTTACACATTAGCTGAATAGCTTATTATTTTAACAGGGTGATGACATTAGAGGCAACTACTTACCCTATACATTACTTTGATGTCATTACAATAACTAATTACTTTCAAGCTGCTAAATAGCATTAGTGAAGTCATGATTAGTAATAACAATAGGAACTAGTAACATTTGTGGTTATAAGTAAGTAATGAAATGTCAGGATATAAAATTTTTTTTTTCGTTGTTGTAAAAATATTTTTTAAATTTTAATTTAAAAAATTTAACAATCCAAAATGTAATTAAAATAAATGTAATTTAAATAAACTATTTTAGATTACAAAAATCGTGGTCCGCTCACTTTACCGCCCACCTCCCATATAAGGTGAAAATCAACGAAATTGAGTTCAAATAGTTAAAGGACCAATGTAAACTCGGAAACAAAAAATGGGCGTGGTCCGCCCACTTTATTGCCCACTTTACCACCCCCTTCTATATAATGCAAAATTTGAAAAAGTTGATGGTGGGTATATAGATTCGGCCGGGCCGAATATAATATTCGCGCTTGTTTTTTTTTAATTTGGTTACTTTTTTCAAAAATTTGGTTACAAAAAAGTATTTTTTCGTGCCAAAACTGACAATGACATTTTTTTATTTACTAAACCCAACTTTTCTTTTAGTGTCTTTTTTACTCTCACTAATACAACTCATTTTTA
Source organism: Protophormia terraenovae (assembly GCA_951394005.1). Lineage (NCBI taxonomy): Eukaryota > Metazoa > Arthropoda > Insecta > Diptera > Calliphoridae > Protophormia > Protophormia terraenovae. The sequence continues at coordinate 32,307,329 of OX596077.1, read as the reverse complement.
GGCGTAGATTAGAGATTTTAGCCATTAGAATGCGGTTTCCTTTTTATACCCACCATCAAAAAGATGGGGGTATATTGATTTTGTCATTCCGTGTGTAATATGTCGAAGGAATCATCTAAGACCCCACAAAGTATATATTTTCTGGGTCTTGGTTAGATTCTGAGTCGATATAGCTATGTCCGTCCGTCTGTCTGTCTGTTGAAAGCAGGATAGAGCTCGAACGGGGCAACGTAGGGTCCGCCCACTTTTCCGCCCACCTCCCATATAAGGTGAAAATCAACGAAACTGTGTTCAATGTAAAGTCGGAAACAAAAAATGGGCGTGGTCCGCCCACTTTATTGCCCACTTTACCGCTCCCTTCCATGTAACGTAAAATTTGAAAAAGTTGATGGTGGGTATATAGATTCGGCCGGGCCGAATATATTCGCGCTTGTTTCATGTTGATTCACTTTTTAAAAAGGGATCCAGCATTTGAGAAACGTTATTATAAAATGACATACATTTTCATTTGAGTTAGGAACATCGCACAGTGGTTCCAAAACGCTTTTTTTGGAAATTCTACCGTTAGAGATATCTCAATAAAAAAAAGAGGCTAAAAATGAGGTAAACATTTATTTCGACCCGAATATCTCTTAAACTAAAAGAGATAAGTTACACATGTAAGCGTATTTTTTGTAGAGACTTTCATGGACTATCTATATATAAAATTTCTTTTCTGTGATATCATAAATGATTTTTTGGCGATTTAAAAAAAAAAAAAAAAATACATATACATACCCGAGAAGGCCAACTTTGGAGGGCCACCCACTTCCTCCCTGACCCACTAGGTACTCCTCCAAATCAACTCGAAAACATCTCAGCTCTAATCATATGAAATTTTATTGAGATATCTCTAACGGTTCAATAGTTACAGAATTATTAAAAAAACAAGCGTTTTGGAACCACTGTGCATCGATATATTTAATTTTGGGGCCATCCTAATGTACACGTTTTATGGAAAATTTATAGAAATTTATTTTTGGTGAAATAATTCAAATTATTAAATAAAAAATTAAAAATAAACAAAAAATAATAATAAAAATAATCTGCTAAATGCATTTTAAAGACTGTGCACGAGTATTGAAAACAATACTAATAAACGTAAAGGATTTATAAAATGTGGATTAAAATGAAAACTTTAAAAACATATTTTTATATGTATCTCTGTAGTAGTTTGACATAGGTTATCAAAATATTTATTAATTTTATGGATGTTAGCTTAAATATTTTCAATTAAATTTTCTTATCATTTATTTAGAATAAAGAAAGTGTATACAATTCTAAATTATTATTTTTTTTCAATTAACTTTTGAAACAAATACCTGTTTAAGATATAATCAACACATTATTAACATGTACTTAATGTAAGACTTAAAAATAAAATTAAAAACTTTTAAAACATTTTTAAAATGTATTTTTAAATTTAAAAATAGAAATATGAATAAACATCTTAAAATTAATTACTATATAATAATCAATTTGAAATCTATCGCGTGTTAGAAATGTAGATAATCCCTTAAACCTTAATTAATTTTAATAAATATTTTAAATTAAAATCAAAGGAAATATACCAACACTAACATAGACATGAATTATCACACACTTTTCAAATGATTATTTTTCTTTACTTCAACTGATAAAGCAAAAGTTTTGAATTCAAAACCATGTCGTACAAAACAAAATGGGTGTGTATTTGATAGTTTTATGGAATTATCTCCGCATAAAAAAAAAAGAAAACTTATGGTCCAAAATAATTCAAATAACGTCATTTGCAACCATTTTCAAGTGAAAACAAAAATATTTTGAATAAAAAAAAATAATAAGAATTTTATAATTTACGTAGGTTTAAATCAATGCTATTCGTAGTCTTATGTACACACAAATCCGAAATTGTCGCAAAAGAAATTAGATCGTCAAGAAGTTAAAAAAAAACATCTAATAGAAATTCTTTATGTTTTACTGATAAGAAATTTCCAAATTAAAAATTTTTATGTTTTCGCAAATGCTGATTGTTTATTGTTAATAAGGAACAAAAACAATTAAATATTTTAATATTTAAGCATGTATGTATATAGGTTTATAAATATATTTATAAAAAATTATTTTGCTGAATTAAAAAAGAAAAAAATAATATTTCTAGACTTAAGTCAAAAGCTTTAGCCTAGTTTAAGCTCTGATTTTCAAATCAATATTGTTTCAATCTTCGTTTAGAACGTAACGCTGTATTCGCAAAATCATTATAGAACGTATTTTTCTTTTTTTATAAACTATTCTGAATTTAATCAGTTTTTTTTTTAAATATAATAAACACTAATTTAAAAGTTTATTAAAGTGAGTTTATTTATTGATTTTAAGGAAATATTGATTCGTAAATATGTAATTTATTGAAAAAAATAAATAATAATAATAAAAAAAAAACAATTAATATATGTAAACGTACAAAAACAATATTCCATTAACCTTTGAAAGATTATTTAAAGAGATAATTTGCAAAATATCAACAGTGGGTGACAAAATATTGAAAAACTTTTTAAAAACATAATTAAAAAGTTGTAATTATATTGTAATAAGTATTTACCTTATTTTGAATAAAGATTTTTAATATAAAAAAAGAGAAATTTAGAGACTTTATTGTAACATTATTTAATTAAAAATTAAATTTAGAAAATGTTGATATTGAATAAAAAAAGATACCAAATTTAATAATATCTGTGTTAAGAATATATAACCAATTATTTTAAGTGCAAATAGAATCTATCACAAATCTATCGATATATCATCTAAAAGTTATCAATTTTAAAATTCAAGACCAAAGCCATATTAAGGTTTCAATATTCTTTTAAATAAGTATCACATGATATTTTATGTGCCAGTTCCCTTCCCCTTAGGAACACATTTGTAAACAAAATTGTTTGAAAAACTTTTTATTAGTTTTAATAAATCAGGCCCTTAAACTTGAAATTTAATTTAAAAATATTTATTGGCAACTGATTACTATCAAATTTCATAAGAAAATTATTTTCACGTGTTGCCTTAATGTCTATTTGGAATTTAAAAAAATATATTTATTACACAAGTCAACACTGATATTGCGGCACGGGATTTTTCACTCAATTTAAATGAACGTGTTCATGAACTTCTAAGTCTATAAATCACTTTTTTTAATAAACCATTATACGGATTATAAATAAAAAAAAAACATATATTTGGGAAATTCTTCAAACTCGTTTACTTTTGGGGTTCAAAAAAATTACGAAAATTTTATTTAGTACCAATATTCCTTGGCTCTAGTGGAACACAGATCTGTTCGCGTGAATGACTTTTACCAAACGGCGTCAATGTTATAAAGGCCCAGCAAAAAAAAAAAAAAAAAAAAACACCCAAAGAAGTCAATAAGATCCTGAACTTGTGATTCAGAAGTAGTACAAATTCGTATAATTTCCAATAAATTTAACATAGGCTTGTCATAGGAAGATGTTCTCTTTTTTGATATCTATTCACTGAATATGAAGTCATGTCCACGATGTTATGAAAAATTTATTCTTTGGATTTTTCTTTTTATCACTGCAGGAAAATTAAATTTAATTTGTATATAAACCAAGGTTGGAAACCGAAACAAATAACGGTATCGGTATCGGTATTCAATTTTATTTTATTTCGGTAACGGTATCGATAACGTTATTATAAATTATATCGGTATCGGTATACCGGTACCGAAACTAAAATACCGGTAAATACCGTTATTAATAGAAAACTAGAAAAAACTTAAAAAAAAGTTAATTTTTTAAATAATTTTTACTTGAATTTCGCAAAAAAATTATTAATTTACATATTTGAATATGAATATTTTTCATTAGAGAACTTCATACAATATATTTTTTTGGCAACATTTATTAATATTTATTAATTTTGTCTGTTTTTTAATACAGACAAAATCGTTCAATTAATTTTGTTCAATTACAGTCGAGAAATTTTGTAGAGGAAAAACAGTGCTACAACAAGAAAGTACTAATTATGTCGATAACTCCCCATTATCCCATTTACTCACTAGAAATTTTTAAAGTTGTAGGATGAAAACGACGCGCCATAATCATAGTTAAATGAGAGTGAAAATTTAAATGTTATTCAAACTTAAAATCGCTGGATTTAGCATATTATATTCGTTAAAAAATTCGAAAATATATAATACTTTGTTCAAATTCATGTATTTTTCTTTCGTTTAAGTGCTTTTAAAATTCCCGGAAATCACGTTCAAAATTCCAGGAAAGGGGGATTTAAAAAATCGCAAATTTCTTGGGAAATCTCGAGATGCATTCTCTACCCATCAAAAAAAGAACTGAAAAAGTCATGATTTTAACATTGTGTTGTCATTGGAAGGAAGTACATAGTGGTGAAAAAGAGCTGCAGAAGTTCCTTTTTTAACCCAAAGTTGTCATTGATAGAATGTTACTTTCTTATACTTCTAGTTCACTGCTTTTGAAGCATTTCTCTTAAAACTATGTTTATACATTTTTTTAATAAAAATTTTGTTTTTTCCCTGTTAAGAAATAAAAAAAATGCTTTAAAATTTTTAAAATTTAAATTTTGTTAGAAATTATTACCATTTTTCCCACTAAAAACTCATTTGTTTTCACTTTTTTAGAAGCAATTATTAATTTCCAAAAAAGTTTAAAGTATGCATTTTATTCCACTTTTGAAGTCGTGAAAATTTTATTTTTTTTATTTTTATTTTTTATTATTTTTTTTTTTTTTTAAGAACTTCATCGTTTTTTCTGAAGGAAAATTTTCGGTCTTTTGGAAAAACCAAAATTAAGGAGAGAATCTTCATAGAAGCAAATATCAAACAGCTAACTAAGAACTAGAGTCCGGCCGATCTTTCTAGAAATCTTTCTAGATTAATTAAATTAATAAGGTGGCAGAATTGTTTTTTTCATGTTTCTTACCGCGTGTATCATTATATTTGTTCCAGTTATGCTACTTTTCAACATTTTGTTCATTTTTTGGATTGAAAAATTTCAAAACAAGTAAAAAAGTAAAAACTAGGAGACAAATGACATATAAAAAAATTGCTGAATAGTATTTTTTTACTACTCGACACATAATAATATATTTTTGTGAGTAAGAAACAAATGGTTAATTTAAGTCAGTCGTGGTTCACAAATAGCAATTATTGATGCCGCAATTCTGTCTTATTTTCTCAAGTATTACATGAGAAATTATTCTTACAATACCATATTTTGTTGAAAAAAATACATATTTGAAATACCGAAACTAAATTACCGGTATATACCGGTACAGAGAGAAACGGTATTTGAATACCGATATTTTTAGCAAAATAATTTCGGTATCGGTATCAGTTACGGTAACCAACTTTAAACGGTATTTAATCGGTATCGGTATTTATTACGGTATCGGTTTCCAACCTTGATATAAACCAATATATTTTTTTAATAAAATAAACTTTTCGTAACAAATATTTGAAAAAAGATCTTTTGAATCAATTTTTAATTATATTTTTAGATGTTGTTTATATTACTTCTTAAGATCTTGAAAACGTATACCTATTGATACTTTGGAAGTAGTGAATATATACTTCCTTAAAAACGACTTCTATTTATTTTTGCTGGCGGTTTTAGATAAAAATTTATAAAAAATTTGCAAAATTCTATTTACAGTCCTAAATCAAAAATTATTGCATTTATGTACTCTACAATGGTGTATATTAAATACAAATTAAAAATATCGCGATATATTAAGTATGCGTGGTTATATGAGCGATTTAATAATTATTAAACCTTCTTATAAAATTTGTAAAGTTCAATTTTTAGTGATATAGTCTTGTTCATATTCATCTATTTATTGTAAAATTCATCTCTCTTTTTAAATAAGTCATAAGACAATTTCATTTATATACATTTTTTATTCGCACTTAATTAAATCTCTAAATTTACATTAAATGCAAAATCGTACTTTTTTTCGAATGCCATATTAATTTTGATATAGGGTATTAAAGCAACTACAGATTGACATATATCATCGCCAATTTTAATTAGTGCCTTGGAGTGCTTGCCGGCACCATATAGAACCGTTTCAGGTCTTGAATTTTTATTCTGGTATACCACCAAGTGTTTTTAACATAATTGCATCAAAAGTTATTTAAAAAAATCAGAAGTTAAAAAAATATTTGAGATTGAAGATCGGTTTCATAAAGGATTGCTCATATAAAGGATTCATATCATATAGTTGAATAAGTATATTTCAAAAAATTTCGAAATTGTTTGAAACCTACTTAAAGTGTCTTGTATTGGCAAAATTTGTTTTTAAATTAGGAAAAGTGTTGATGGCTTTTTGTATATCTTACATCTTAAATTTTAAATGATTCGAGTAAAATCTTTTTTAAAACTAAAAAAAAAATTTAAAAAACTATGTTGAAACTTTCGAGGATTTTTTGATTCATTTTAGTTTTGCACTGACAATTTACATCTTTTTAATTTAAAACATTAACGAGTCGAAAGACAAGATTTAAAAAATTCATTTGCTGTATAACAACCCAGCAAAAACTTGGTAATAACATGTAGTTACGGATGTTGTTACTTTGTAATGACAACAACGTACTGTCTGCATTACGTAGAAGTTGTTTGGTAACAAATTATTTATAATCCGAATGTAAATAATTATTTATGATCAGATTTTTTAAAATATATTTTTTTTTTTTTGATTTTTATAATGAAGTTAACAATTCATATATTTGAATAAGGGATGCATAAATGAAAGACAAAATTTGCGTATGAATTAATTTGTAATCTAAAATAGTTTATTTATTTTAATTACATTTTTGGTTGATAAATTTTTTAAACTAAAATTTAAAAAATATTTTTACAACGAAAAAATATTTTATATCCTGACATTTAATTACTTATTTATAAACGCAAATGTAACTAGTTCCCATTGTTATTACTAATCATGACTTCAGTAATGCTTTAAAATCAATGCGCTATTTAACAGTTTGAAAGTAATTAGTTATTGTAATGACATCTAAGTAATGTATAGTGTAAGTAGTTGCCTCTAATGTCATCACCATGTTAAAATACTGGATTTATAAATAAAAGATACGTTCGAATCCAAATGGCGTTCAAAAATTTCATAATTTTGTTCTGAATATGACTTTAGACCATCGAAAATATCTCTAAATTTTTTCATAATGATATTTTGAAAAAAATTAAAGAATTTTCAATCATCTCTTAACACATTTCGCTTGCTGAAAACTATCGCGAAGTATAAATGATGTTAATTTTAATATCAAATTAAAGGATTTTATTTACTTAAACCTAAAATTAAGGTGGCGTCAAAATATTTTAAGGACTTTAACATATTACATTGTTAAAAAGCGGTAACTACTTATAATTCGGGTGAAAAACTCATTACCTTTATATGGCGATGTCCACGAATTCATGGGTCCCCATTATTAAAGTACTTATTTTAAACAATCAAATAAGTAGTTAATCAAATACTACAAAACTACAAAACTACAAAATTGATAAAAATAAAAACAAAAAGTTGGCTCAACTGAGATTTGAACCTAGGCAAAAACTTTTGTTCATGTTTCATAGACTACTGTCTTACTCACTACGCCGTGTATACGTTAAAATTTGTGTGCGTTATTAATAGTTTAAACATACCAATAGAAAATAAAATAATTCTATAAAAAATATATGGGTTTAGTTTGGGTTTGAATCGTCAACCTTCTGAGTGCTACTCAGTTGCTCTAGCCAACTGAGCCATTGCAGAACTAAATGAACTTGTTGTTTACTGGTAACTAGTTATTCCACTACTCCAAGAAATGAAAAAAATAATGACAACTCATTACCAGGTAATGAGTCTAGTAAGTAGTAGTCATTACCAAAGGCCAACAAATTTTTGCTGGGTAAAGTTTTTGCTGGGGTATCATCAAATAAGAAAGAAATTAAAAAATTTGCTGAAATTTACTTAAAAAAAAAAGGAAAATCGCGCTTTTTGTTAGAAATATTATCATGAGTGGTAATGTTTAAACGACTATATTTTCCAAATTGGAATCGATATTTTTTTTTAAATTTTCAGCAAACGATCCCAATATACTCAGGAAAAATTTTAGAACATAATTTAAAATTATTAGTTCTAGAACTGGTGTAATCAGAACCACTTCAGATTCTTTAATAACATCCTCAGAACTAGTGGTATCACAACCAATTCTGACACTAATGGAATAGAACCTTATTCTGATTCTAAATTCGTTTAAAGGAATGTTTTAGAGAACTAGTGCTTAAGAACTAATTCTGTATGGCTTCTATATCACTTCTGAGAACAAATTGCTGGTTCTCGAATGACTTCCTAGAACTGTTTAAAATACTTGTATAAAAAATTTCAAAAATTAAAAAAAGGGTATTTACAAAATTAAATTGATTTCAAAAGTGGCCTTTAGGAAATAGCCCATTAGAATAAAAAATAAAAAACAAATTCTGAAACCGTTCCCTAACGCTTCTATGAAACTAGTTCCAAATGTAACAATTTCGAACAAAAATCACTGATTAAAGAACTAGTTCTAGAACCGTTCCGTAGAATGGGTACTGGCTAGCTAACACTTCCACAGAACTAGTTCTGGTGGTGACAATTTCAAACAAAAATCATTGATCGTAACGCCAAAGTAGAACAAGTACAGGCTATTTTCATGTATTCTGGAACTAATTGTAGAACTAATACAATTTTTCCTGGGTATGATTTTTATTACTCATGACTTTACGAAATTTTAAACCAATATTATTTTTTTCCTATTTGCGAAATCGTGCAAAATAAAATTAAATATTTTATTTTTAAACTTGACTACCGTTACAAAATAATTATATAAATAACAGAACAAATCCAAAATTAAAAAGTCGAAATAAAACGGATTTTTTTTCTCCTCAAAAGTAGTAAAAAAAAAGAACTTTTCGTCTGCGCACCGACGTTACATATCTGAAGAAATAATTTAATTAATTTGAACCATGCTTATACTTAGGAGCATTCATCGAATTCAAAGGCAAATTTTACAACAATACAATTGAATTAGATTATTATTTAGTTTTATAATAACACTCTGCTACAAAATGACAACTTTTATTTACACTTGAAAAACGACAGTGGGGCCAAACGCAAAAATTTTAGTAATAAATAAATATGTCTCTAATTGAAGTGTATGGAAGAGTTGTAGAGTAAAACTCAAGCTTTCAGAAAAATTATTTTGTAGTCACCCTTTGATAAACCTTTTTAAAATATTTTTGCAGGAATTACATTGGTAATTTACGGTATTGTCATTTTAATACTGTTCGTTAACAAATTTAATAGAAAACATAATGCAATTTAATAATTTGGTACCGAAATTGAATTTAATTAAATATCGATTTTTGTAAAATCACATCCGGGGAAGATTCACTATTGACACTGACTGATATCGTTTTCAACACTTATGTGATAGTTTTTTCTCTGGGTGTAGGGAATAATAGTAAAAGTATTATGCTAATATGCTTTTTTGTGCCATTTAAAAAAAGTCCTTTAAAAAATTTACTTTTTTCATAAAATCTTCACTCCTCATAAATTTTTTTCTCGGCGGGCACTAGTTTATTGTCAAATTGATTTTAATCTATATTTTTTTTTTATTAAATTTAAGAAAACTAGCGTGACATTTTTTTATTTATCGATACTTAGTCGAAGTTTTTTCCAAAATTCACCAATTTCGACCAATGCTGGATGTAGGGTGCAAACCTAAATCAATTTAAAATTTCTTTACTAACCATTTATGAAGCCTTGTCTTTTGAAATATATAAAGAAAAAAAGTTTTTATTAAAAAAAACTTTGAGTGCTAACTTTAAACATTTTTCACGTCTAGACGAATATTTTTTTTCAGCATATTATTTCGGAATATACACTCCCCGAAATATTTATAAGGCCAAAATAGTTTTTTACATTTCTATGGAACTACAAGTGCAGTCCCAGAAATATTTGGCACACATATGAAGACAAGTAAGGCAGTTTTTTTTATATGTAAGAAAAATTAGTTCCGCTGCTCCTGTGCAAAAATAACGGGACTTTTACTTGAGTTTCGAACGAAATAATTATAAGACCAAATATGAAGAACTTGTAGTTAGATAAAAATGTTGGAAACTATTTTGGTCTTATAAATATTTCGGGGAGTGTATTGCGAGTACAAATTATAAAATATTTTTAAATAACTTTTTCCTCATTTACCTCAGGACTTATTACGAAAAACGAAATAAAATCGAGGCAAAAAATCAAAAATTCAAGCGTAAATATCTTTTTAACTTATATTATAAGTAAATAAACCTATTTTTTGTTTATTTTGAAATCGCACTTTATTTGTAGAAGTTACGATTTTTTGAAACTTTTACATACTCTAGATACAAAACGTTGACACCCTGTAGCTTATCTTATATTATCACAGGGTAACTACTAGATGATATTTTTGAAAGCTTAGGTCCTTCTATATAATATCTATATATTTCAATTTTATCCGACCTAAAATTTAGGAGAGCACGGTGCGACATAATGTGGATTGAAAAGATTATCACAAAACAATTTTAAAAATTTTCAAAATTCGAAAAAAATAAAATTTGTTTAGCTTCTTAAATTTTAAGTTAATTTTAGATTTTTTAATTGATTTAGAAAGCAGATTTTATCTCTTAAATATTTTATATAGACTCCAAATGAGTAGTGATGTTTTGAAAAATTTTTAACTTTTTTTTCTTTTTTTTTTCAAAATTTAGACTTGGGATTTTTTGGTATTTTTTTGTTAGGATTAAACATATTTTTATACAAATTTTTAAATGCCATTTTGTTTAGAATAAATCAAGATATTAATCTTTAAAATCTCTTAAAAGCTCAAAAAGATTTTAAACCTTTTTAAACAAAAATTCTTCATATATTTTTAGATAAAATATTTTATTTGAAGCATACTTTTTGGGGAAAATATGAGAAATATTTATTTCAGACAAAATCGATATAGTTCTAGAGTTTTAGTCTAATTTGAAAAAAAAGAAAACTTTTTTATGTTTATAACAAAAACTTCTATAAAAAAAAAAAAAAAATTGGGAAAATGTTATTTTTTGAAATGTTGTTTTAAAATCTGTTTTTCAAAAGTCTTAAACTTCTACTTCCCAAAACTGTTTAAAAATAAAAAATCAATAAAATAATAACAGAGTTAGGGAGTCTATACGAAATTAGTTTTTTTTCTTTTTGTCATCTTAAAATTTTGTGACGGTATTGAAAACACAGAATTTTCGAGTTATTTTTTATGTAGAGTAATTATTTTAGTTCTAAAAAGTTTAAAAATTGTACTTTTTTAAAAAGTTTTCATTTATATGAAATGAAAAATATTATTAGAATCACGTTTATTTTTTCTTGAATATAAAATCAATTAAATAGCTTCTTAAACTAAAAATTAAGAAAAACTGATTAAAAAAAATCACCGAACAATAGGGATTTTGCTAGAGATTTTCTTCTTAGAGATAGTGGGATTTTACTTTCTTTAGCGAATTTTTTGACTTTTAGCTGATAAACTTTTGTTTATTTGAAAAAAGTACTCATGTACTATATTAAATAAAATTAATTATTAACAAATACAAACAAAATAAATGGACCTCTATGAAAATAAAAATCGTGTGAAAAACAAGAAAAGTATATTAAAAAAAATCTTATCAAAATTATTAATAAACAAATATTATTATTAACAAATAAACACAGCATGTCAAAGTGAAATCATTTACGCAAATGATCATGTCAATCAATTAGATATTTTTATTTAATCCAATTACAGAAAAAAATATTTTCGAAAAAAAAAAAAATCAATTAAATTATTAATTATAGTATGAAAATGATTTCAAATATTATAATAAGTAATTAAATAAATTACTCAAAATCAAAGTATTCTACATAAATTAAATTCAAATCTTACATAGATAAATCTAAAATCCAATTTCAATTACATTACATACATAATCAATTATTTTATTAATTGAAATTTAACTTATGAAAAAAATTGTGTATTCAATTATTTAAATTATCACTTTTATTTATTTATATTTGATTAATTTATTAATTGATGAAATAAGAAATAATTGAAAGCCGATAAATTATTTTACTTTTAGTAAAAAATATTAGAAAATTAGAATTTTTGAACTGAATAATAGATACAATTAAAAAAGTAATTGCATTAATTTTTATCTATGACAAATCGTTTAATAGACCATTATTTTTTGTGTTAACAGGTTCATCAAAGTTTCAAAATGGCCTTATCGAAAATCGACACCGAAATGGATCAAGAGAAATATTTGCGGGAATCTACACAACATTTTCGTGGCATAGAAAAACCCTTAAAATATGGTCCCACCATTGAAACTTTAAACGATTTAATAGCAGCTTTACATAAGGAATTTTCAACAAATTATGTCAACATTGAAATGGTGAATCACATAATGTTGTCATACAAATCAAATCCTAAGGAATGGCAAAAATTTGCCAAATTCGATCGTTATAAATATACTAGAAATCTGGTAGATGCTGGTAATGGTAAATTTAATTTAATGATTTTATGCTGGGGTGAAGGTCATGGCTCCACCATACATGATCATGCTGATAGTCATTGTTTTATGAAAATGCTTAAAGGAGATTTGGTAGAGACACGTTATTCTTGGCCCCAAACGGAAAATCAACAAGATGAACATTTAACTGAAGGCGAAAATTATGAAAATCATGATGCTTTACAGGTTTTGGGTCAAAGAACTATGAGCTTAAATGATGTGGCCTATATAAATGGTAAATTTAATTAATTGATTCAAACACTTGTAGTAAATATAATTTAATTATTTTCTTTTAACAGATAACTTGGGACTACACCGTGTTGAAAATCCTAGCCATTCAGATACATCGATTTCGCTGCATTTATATTGTCCACCTTATGAGACCTGTTCCATGTTTGAAAAAACTACCGGTAAACGTGTACAATGTACTGTAACATTCTGGAGTAAATATGGCCAAAAAGTTAATCAAAACTAATAAATAAAAGTTTCGATGGAGTCCTTATTTTGATGGCAATTTTTTACTATTTTCCACTTTCCAAAAAGACTTAATACTCGTTTATAATAGATTTTCAATTGTATATTTAATATTTTATAATTATTGTTTTTAATTCTTCTTTTTTAAGTTAAATGTGTTTGCATATTTAAGTTTAGCTATTAAGTTTTTATACAAAAATAAAATAATAATAAATTGTTTAAGAAATAAACTTTAAGAATAAAAAATTACAAAATTGGAAAATAGTATTTTATGTCTACGAAATTATAACTTAAACGTCCATTTGGAAAAAGTTTGAATTAAAATCAAACAACTCATTTTTGAGATATGTATGTTTCAATTTGTCGTGCAACTTCAATAATTTTCTATATAACGCACAGTGGGAAATTTTTGTAATTTTCTGATCATAAATAAGTTATTCCATTTAAAACTAACCAGCTGGATTCCTCATCTCTTCCGAAGTTGATAATATTTGGTACAATCATTATGCTGGTCAAAACTAAGACTGGCGCAAAATTTCAGATAATATTATCAAGTGGTTCGCGAAATATGTATAGCGATTTGAAAGGGTAAAATAGCTAAAAATATTTACAAAGTTGTATACACAAAATTACAAATATCTTTCAAAGTACTTATAATATCATATGATTTATTGAGGTGTCATATTATATATACCTTGAATATGACGTATAATATTATTTCTTTCTCAACATTATCCATATCTCGAGATTTATCGTTCGCGGGTAAATATTTCAAAAAATGGTCTTTTTAAAAATTAAAAAAAAAAAAATATATATATGTTAATGGTCAAAATGTTTTTTATAACCGTGGTGAGAGTCATGCTGAGAATCGCAATAGTTAATAATTATTATAAAAAATGTCATAATAAATATGAAATATTTATTTCAATTTGTATTATTTCGTTTATAATAAAACATAAAAATCGCTTATTGCTTTCAAAAATTATTCGAATTTAATTCGCGAATTAAACTTCGCGGTTGCGTATCTCCAAAAATATTATTTTTAAATTCGTGAAAAAAAAAAAAAAAAAAAAAAAATATATATATATATATATATATATATATATATATATATATATATATATATATATATATATATATATATATATATATATATATATATATATATATATATATATATATATATATATATATATATATATATATATATATATATATATATATATATATATATATATATATATATATATATATATATATATAGAGGATGGAGCCATTCTGAATGTTCTATGTAAGTATTGTGCTGGGACTATCAATAGTTTCTGAGTATTTTCCATAATATTAGTTAATATCAGCAATATGCATTTGCAAATTATTTGGCAATTTGAATTAGAAATTTGTTGTTATTTAATTACATATGTAAGTTTAAATGGGTATACAAATATCTTCAAAATGTCAAAAAATGCTATAAAAATAATAAAATATGGTATAAATATGCTCTTAAAACGTGGACCTTATATGACAGCTATGGCAAATTATGGACCAATTCTTATTAAATTTGGCACTTTAGTTTCTACTTATATAAAACTTAATTGCGTCAAATATTAACTTTATACCAATATATGTATGGAATATATGCACATTAAAGTGATTTTCGGAAGAGGAGTTTATATGGGAACTATGTTCAATTATGGGCCAATATTCATAAAATTTGGCACAAAGATTTATATATAACTTATTTGTATAGAATTTTATTAAAATATCACAATATTTAAGGTATTTGTAAGTCGTTTTCCCGCTATTCTGGCAGGATATTTGTATGGGGGCTAGGTGAAATAACGGACCGATCAAAACCAGTTTCAATAGGGTTCGTCGTTGATCTAATATAAGATTATGTGCTAAATTTCATTGAGTTATCTTTAAAATTGCGACTTGTACTTTGTTTACTAGTTTTACATGGACAGACGCTCAGACAGACGGACGGACATCATTAAATCGACTCAGGAAGTGATTTTGACTCGAATGGTTTACTTTAGGGTGGTGGTCCGATGATTTTTATGCGATGATTCTATGCGTTACAAACATCAGCACAAACGCATAATGAAGTGTAAGTTTGTTTGATTGTTTGTGTATCAATCACGCCTAAGATAGTACCTAAATATAGTACAGGTGCCGGAGCAGGTTATAGGATATAGTAAATTGCGATTGGATGGTACGACTACATTTTACGCTCACTTAAAAAAAAAAAAGTAATTTTCTCTATTTATTACGTTACTACTTAAGTGATTTTCATTGAATTTTGCACATGTATAGAACTTTATTGGCCCTATCAACAAATAAGTATTTGTTGTTCGCCCGCCAACTTTGGACAATAATATAAGCCTATATCTGAGACATCATTACACCCAAACTACCAAGCCCATATGTAAAACGTCATTGACTCTATGTAAAAAAATTCGCCACGCCCACTCTATACGTTTGAGTCGTCATTACACCCAAATTACCAAATCAATAAACACAAAATATGGTATGGAGATAGAGTATGCCACACCCATATTTTACGCCTACTTTTGAAAAAAAGTAATTTTTTCCAATTTATCATGTTAATAATTATGCGATTTACATGAAGTTTGGCACATACTCTATGCAAAAATATGTTCTCATTGTTCGCCACCATAAAAATTAAGTGTAAGTTTGTTTGTTTGTGTGTCAATAACGCCTATACGACTAAACACGAAAATTGACACACGGATAGCACCAGTGCCAAAGGTGGTTATAGGCTATGTTAGATCTCGGTTAGAATATGATATTTTATTTTTCGATCGAGCACTGAGATTGGTACTTCCCATCCCAGCAAAAATTTTATGAAGTAGTTCAAAGCGATGTAATGTTTTTATGATTTCTTTATAACTTATGCATTTAAATGCATTCTTAATTACTTCCTCAAACCTAATAAATTTATCATTCGTGAACTCATGAAAACAACGTTCAATGCATGTATCCAACTTGAGTTTTAGAAATTGACTTTAACTTGTAAATTATTTGAAATTATGCATGTTTTATACTCAAATTAAAAATAAGTGCTATTTATTTATAAATTTATAAATCTTTTAATAAAATCGATAGTTTAATTCATGTCCGATATAATTTTCTGGTAATAACCACTGAAAACACGTAGTTGATTCATCAAGCTTTCATGGGTTTTGAGCACTCATTTTAATGACGAGTTGTTTCTCTAAAGTGAACCCATGCACTCCAATGACACGTCAATGTTAAAATCATGCATGTTTCACCTAAAAATGAACCAGTGCAACGGTACGTGAACTCATGCATTTACTACTTCTTTTGCATGTCTTTTTTTGCTGGGATACAAAGTAAATATTCATTATGGTATATCTAAAGAACTAATATAGTGAAAGTCCTCTAACTTCGTGTGAACATCAAGCTTATCATATCGCATTGATGAAATAGAAATAGCACGGATAGGTGCAGGGGGAGAGACAGCCCCTATGCAAAGAAAATATTAATTTTCTCATATTGAATATAGTAGGGTTGTCTATCGTATTTTAATTATCCTTATAGATGATGAAGTGGGGGTCGTTGAAGATATAAAGGGGGTTATCAATCTATAATTACTCTTTTGATAAGAGCAATTATAATTAAGGGCTTAAGGAATAAAGAAAAGTAGGGGAATTCAATTAGTGGTGTAGCTGGTTCCAAGTATTAACAAGAATTTCTAAATGTTTTTGCAGGTCCAATCCAGTGATGAGGTAATTATTCAGACATTTTTCAGTTCAATTTCAGTTTATTATAATTTCCTTTTTTTAGATTTAGGTAACTTATATTTAGATAAGTATTAGGAGTAGTTACAATGGGTGTGTATAGCTAACGCTCGTGATGGCTCAAAGTTAAAGAGATAAGTGTATTTAATTTCGTTTGTAAAAATTTTCCTTTGGGTTTTCATCAAACCATCGGCTTTTTAACGAAAACCGATAACGTTTTTTTTTTTTTTATTGCAGATAAATTCAAGTTATGTTATTGCCAAATTATTTAAGTTTTAGTAGCATACACTCCACAAAATGAACTTATATAGTGAAAGTATAAAAAATTATAATTTAAGTGTCCAACTTGTCTAGTTGTAATTTTCATATCAAATTTCGAATAGGGTGGATAGGTCCAGGGGAAGTAGTAAATATTGGCTATCGCCTAAAAAGGGGTAGCGTCTTCTTTTAAAAATATTAAAAAATAATATAGTCCGGAACAAAAAAAAAAAATTAATAAACATAACACTCTTTTCAACATTAAATTTTAAATAAATATAACTTTGTATACTTCTGAAATATTATTAAAAAAACTATTTAACTTTTTTTTCGACAAAATAATTCTAATCTAAAATACATATATCGATCGAACTTTACAAATTTCAATTGTGACATAATTTATTAAGAATTCCTGATACAAAGATACAATGAAATCATTAAGAGTCTCGTTAGAATCACATTTTAGTGGTTTTTCTATTCCACGAAAGTGTTGTGTAGAATCCTGTAATTTTTTTTTCTCCAGTTTCATTTCGGTGTGAAAGGGCATTTTGAAATATTGATAAACTTGTAGAAATATGTAAACAAAAAGGTGCAACAAAGTTTAATTAAAAGCCTTTTAATTCTCCTTCATATGCTGAATTTATTTATTAAAACTACATTTATGTTTTGGGACTAATTATATAATGTCACCCTTTTCTACTCTAACCCACTAAAGACCTGTGCTCTTGCAATTCAGCTCAACTTTGGCCATGTACAATTTTATTCAGATATAACTTACGGTTCACAAGTTACGGTATTATTAGCAAAAACAAAATTGGAACCACTGTGCAGGTAATGTAAAAACAAAATAAAGCTTTGAAAAGTTTTCAGTAACATTAATTTCTTATCTCGAATAATTGTGAATGATTCTGTTAAATGTTTTGCTTATTGCAAAATAAGCAGCATAAATATATGCTACTTTTAATTTATACATTTTGAAAAAAAAAAACGTTATATTTATTGAACAAAATGTGTGCAAAAGTAAAAAATTAATTTGTTTTGTACCCACCATCAAAAATGATGGGTATATTAAGTTTCTCATTTTGTGTGTAATATGTCGAAATAATCATCTAAGACCCCATATAAGTGATCTGGATCCTTGAGAAAATCAAAGACTATCCACCTGTCCATCCGTCTGCCCGTCTGTTGAAAGAAGTTAATTTATATAATAGAAAAATATATTTTCGAAAAAAATTTCAACCAAAAAAAAAAAAAAAAAATCAAAATTTTTAAATGATTTAAAATATGTTTATACATAAATAAATGCTTCAAAATTAAAATATTCTAACAAGTAAAATTCAAATTTTAGATAGAAAAATCTATAATCAAATTTCAATTATGAATAATACGTATTCAATTATTTTATTAATTGAAATTCAAGCTATGAAAAAAATTGTATATTCAATTATTGAAATTATCACTTATTATACCCACCATCAAAATGATGGGGTATATTGATTTTGTCATTCCGTGTGTAACATGTCGAAGGAATCATTTAAGACCCCATAAAGTATATATTTTCTGGGTCCTGGTTAGATTCTGAGTCGATCTAGCTATGTCCGTCCGTCTGTTGAAAGCAGGATAGGGCTCGAACGGGACAACGTAGGAGAACGAAATTTGGCACAAATATTTATCTTACATAAGGTTTGTTTGATATTGAAAATGAGCAAAATCGGTTATGCGCGAAAAACTAGGAACACATTTCATACTTTTCTGCTGATATTTCTTAAAAAAAAAAAACATGACCGATAACGAAATTTTGTATATATAGTTTGAGGATCGATATAAACTTTACCGCCCATCTCCCATATAAGGTGAAACTTCAACGAAATTGTGTTCAAATAGTTCAAGAACCAATGTAAACTCGGAAACAAAAAAAATGGGTGTGGTCCGCCCACTTTACCGCCCACCTCCCATATAACGTAAAATTTGAAAAAGTTGATGGTGGGTATTTAGATTCGCCCGAGCCGAATATAACATTCGCGCTTGTTTTTATGTATATTTGATTAATTTATTAATTAATACAATAAAAAAAATTATTGAAAGCCGATAAATTGTTACATTTTTATTAAGAAATATTAGAAAATTTGAATTTTGATCACTTGACTGTCGTTTGTGTCAATCCCAAAGCCATAGATCAAGTTAAAACCAACCAGCTAATTTCCTCATCTCTTCCAAATTTGATAATATTTGGTCTGTACCAAATATTTTGAGAGTCCCAGCACGATACTTACAGAGAACATTGAAAATGGCTCCATCCTCCACATATATATTTTTCACGAATTTAAAAATAACATTTTTGGAGATTTAATTCGCGAATTATCGACAATAAAATTCACATAAAAACATATTTCAGGTTTAATTTTAAAGGTAATTTCATTTCCTTTAACTATTTGCCTCAATGAACGTTGTAACGTAAATATTTTGGAAGATATTCGTATTTTCAAAAAGACAATTCATCTTATATATTTGAGATACTATAAATCACGAACCATTGCGGGAATCAAGCTAAAACTCGGTATTTGCGTTATCAGCGTCAATGTTCATATTCTTACCTAATTTTATTACATTCTGATGATATTTCGTATTTATTATGACATTTGTTGTAATAATTCATAAAATATTGCGAGTTCCAAAAATAGTTTATTCAATTGGTTTTGAACTCAAATGAAATTATCCAAAGATCAAAAATATTGTAAAGTTTTGGATAGAGCAAGTTCTTAACATTTCAGTACAATTACGACACAAAAAGTACAATTTTATATTTAATTTAATACAATACTAAAAATCCCATTTATCATCCCTGTGTTGTATTAAAAAAGTTTCACCTGCAAAATCGTTTCAATAAAATTGAGACAGGCTTTTTCCATATTAAGCCATGGTTTTTTTATGCTTGGTAAAAGTTAATCTCATTTTGGGTTATTATTTTCTTGGCATAGGTATCGGCTCTTCACGGGCATGTGTATTGCCCCCAATACCACCAGTGCCAAGAACGTACAGGTTCCCCTGCTGCCGCTCATTTTCAGCACTGAGCCTCATCAATAGGACGTCATATTTTCCGCCACCTTCTTTCGAAAGTCAACCACCGACTTCTCAAATACCACCTCCATAAGATCCTCTGTGATCTTCTTCACCTGGCAGACCCACACGTCACCCTCAACCGACGAGGTGCCCCGTTTTACGCGTCTTTTTGGAAGCTTTGCCAGAGGAAGCAGCAGCACAATTCGCCTCACCTGCAATCACTAGCAGCGACCTCACCACCACTCTTCTTCGACATAGGCGATTCCGGCTTGAACCGTTTGGTCAAGTCCACCTCATCCACCTTCGAACTGGACGAACCCAGCTCACACTGTCGCAACATAGCTGGCACTCACAACATAACGTCGTCATACTGCTAAATGTCACATATAATCACGTTTTTGCTACAATAACTACCTTTTTTTTACTCCATTTAATGGACAAATTTATTAAAAATTTAAAATATATAATTCTTTCTTCCAAATGTACGCGTAAGAATTATAATTGGATCTATTTTGAATTAAATCATAAGTTTTACCCAAAATGTCCAATATTTTATTTCCACTTTCTTCGTATTTTTGTTATAAATTAGTAAAAACGACTCAGAGTAGTATTTTATACAAATATTACTTGGACTTTTGTCAGTTAGGTTGTGAAAGAAGTGTGAAAATATATTTATTAGTTTCTGAGTTATTGTATATTGAAAAAGACAAAAAGCACTTTACATACTTAATTTTAAGTCCAAATTCCATAGATTAACTACTAGATATCATAGCTGTTCATTGTGAATATTTTCAATCAAAATATTTGTTAAAAATAAATTATTTTAATATTTTATTTATATTTTTAGAAATAAATTTCTTTAAAATTATTTTATACTCTTTGTAATATGATTTTTAGTTACTTGAAATTAATTTGAATAAAAATTATTAAAATATTATTCCATTTGTTAACAAGTTAGATAAAATAATATTTCCACAAAAGTATTCGAATATGAATTTATAAAATATAAATCAAGTTCTTAAGTCTTTAACTAATTTTAAAATATATTTTATTTTTTTAGTTTGAATACAATTGTTCTTTATTTTATTTTCCATTTTAAAAATAAAATAATATCTGTTTTAAAATATTCAATTTTTTTATTCATAGAAAACTTTTGAATATTTTTATTCAACATGAATTTGTTTGAATAGTTTTAAATTTACTTTGAAAAAGAAAAATAAGTAAAATATTTTTCTTTATACTTGAATATTTGAAAAAATTTTATATTTTTTTGTTATTCAAGCCTTTTGAGGCTGAATATTTTTATTTTTTGGAGTTTTTGTTGAATAAAATAATAAAAATATTTATTTTAAATGTTTCTATTTGAATATAAAGTTTTTGAATAAAAACCAGAAAAATTTGTTGAACTTTTTTTATTTAAATAAAATACATATGAATATTATTAAACTTTAAAATAGTCAAATAAAAAACTTTTGATTATCTTCTTATAAAAATATATTTGTTTTTCTTTTGGTTAAATAAAATATTTTAATTTTTAATTTATTATGTTCAATCAGATACAAATTTATAATAAATTCAATTGTTTTAGTATAAATAGAATCCTTAAGATAATAGATTGATTAACAAATATTTTTTAATTAGAAATAAGAAATAGAAATGAAATAAAAAGTATTTTTATTTTTTATTTCATTCATAAGTTACAGCTATGCTAGATATTTATGTGAGAGAAAAAAACCTAATTCAATTGTCAGAAACCTAATTCATACAAAAACAAAATACATGTAGTCACATATATTTTGTTTTTGTATTTTCAAAAAAATGAGTAAATTTTTTGAAAATTTAGTATAGGGTGGCTCCCACATTAACTTCTAGTTCTATTCTATGCCAAATTCTTTCTATATTACAAATTTCATTGAAGCCATCACCATTATATCCTCTACACCAGACTGAGAATTTATTGGTATATCAACTATGTACCTTCAATCGTAGAACCAATAATATGTTTTTCCAAATCAGGTTATAAATTCTCCAGTTTATTTTATTATTATTTATTATATTTTTATATTTATATTAAAATTAATTGAGTTTTACATAATAATTTTTTAAAGTGACCCTTATACTTTGTTTAATTTTTGTAATTGAAAACCGACCTTTAACAACGTGTTGTAATTTTGGCATTCGGTTCTTTTTACTAAATACAATTCTAATTTGTGGTACCATTTTAGATTCTAAACATTCTAGAAAAATTTTGAAACATTGCTTTTAAGCTAAATTTTTTAGAAAACTAAAAATAAAACCTCCTAAAAACTAGTTATGAAAGGAAATTTTTAAAATATTTTTTTACTCAAATTATTCGATTAATCGGCATAATTTGCTCGAATAAATTTTTACTCGAAATTCTTAATTTTAATTTAATCGAACAATTATTTGATTTTAATTTGTCGATTAATCGAACAAACAATATTCGAGTGAATACCCTAGTGGTCACACTGTGTTCACATTACGAATATTTTTGTTTGCTATTAAATAATTTTGTTTGCTCAAAATCAGCATTTGGGCAAACAAAATAGGCAAAGAAATATTTGTGAGTTTCAGTCAAATGTTTCTCTAGTGTGACCGTACCTTTATACCATACATGGGAATATTTCATTGAGCATTGAATTTTCATTACCATTACTTCAAAAAAATTATAGTTTAAAAAATTTAATTACCATTTAATGATACTGATTTTTTTTTAATTATAATTTTTTAAGTAATGGTAATGAAATTACAAGAAAATTCTCAAATACTAATTATAACTACTGAAAAAGGCATTGTTTTTATAAAAAAAAAATTTTTTTCAAATGTGTTTCTAGTATTCGTGGAGTAGTTTTATATCGTTTTAATAAAGATTTTTACATCATTTAAATATAAATCTCAATTACAGCACGATTTAATGAATATAAAATGCAGTACTTTTAAAAATTATGCAAAAATATATGTTCCAAATAGAAGAGTAAACGAATACAAATTAAATATATTAAAAAAAGTAGCTAAAATTGTACGAAAAATTCTGCTAAATAATGACAATGAATTCATAAAATTAAATCATTATTTAATGATAATGATTTTATTTTTTTAAATAATTATTAATGAAAAGATATCATTGAAAAACATTACCATTATTAAAAATAATGCTAATGAAAAAAATTATAAGTACCATTGTTCAATTTAATTGTAATGAAATCGGCAATTCATTAGTCGATTTAATGAATTACTCCCATGTATGCTTTATACAAATAAGGTTGTATGTACTGAAAAATATGTTGGAACAAAATTAACTACACACGAAGGTATTCAACACCAAAGAGCTCGTTGCGCTTAACTTTTATTGTAAATTTCAATCCATATTATTATTTTAATAAAATCTATATACTAGGGTGATCGATTATTCGACTTTTTTGAGAAACCGGTTTTCGAATAGTTCGAATAGTTGGTATTTTAAAAAAACCGGTTGCACTTTTTGAAATTCAGAAAAAACCGGTTAACCGGTTTTTTTGCAGAAGTTAATATTTATATCAAAAGACTACATTTTTTTTAAAAAATCAATAATTCTTATAATCAAGTTAAAATTTATTAAATACAAGCGTAAAAGCCTGACAATGTCAGGAAAAATAATATAATAATGAAAATATGCACAAACAAATCCGAAAATTAAAAGAAAAAAATATGAACAACATTTAGACACCTTCCTCTCACTAATCGAAGTCAATTATTTGAAGCCGTTAGAATTTATTGGGATAATATTGATTAAAGTTTTATATTCGTAAATCCGAAATACAGAATCAGTTTTTGATAGGATTTGGAGAGCAAACAATAAGTATAGCAACTCAAAAGTTCTTAATACCAAAACAGACTTTTCGGTCCCTGATAGAAACTTCTGGCTCTGTTAGAATTTGTAGAACGAATAGTTTTATAAGTAAACCGATTTTTGGTTTCTTAAGTCGTCTGGGAGCTTCAGAGGAAACAATGCTTTAGAAAGATATATATAAATCCATATATATAGATCCACGTATTTTCGCTCCCTGATAGAGATTTCAAAATCTGGCTCCGTTAGGATTTGTAGGACGAATAGGGTTATAAGTAACCGAATTTTAATTTAAAAATAAAGGAAATATTGGATAAAAAAAATTACATTGGGTGTAAAAATATTACAGATATTACAATAGATTAAAAAATTCATAAAGGGTAATTATTAATTATTTATTTGTTTAATATTACAGAATAAATTCCAATTTAGACTTAAACTATATTTTTAAAACATAAGAAATCAGTCTTTATGAATTTAAAAAACTATTCCTAAATTTCGACTCAAATATCACTATTTAGTACATGTTTTCTGAAATAAAATGCTACTTTTAAAACCAGTTTTTTGTGTTTAAAAAAACCGGTCTATTCGACATTCGAAAAATGGACATTTTGGAAAAACCGACAGCACATTGACTGAAAAAACCGGTAGGAAAACCGCGTCGATCACCCTACTATATACCCACCATCAACTTTTTAAAATTTTACGTTATATGGGAGGGGCGGTAAAGTGGGCTGACCACGCCCATTTTTTGTTTTGTTTGTACACTTTGTGGGGTCTTAGATGATTCCTTCGACATGTTACACCCATCTTTTTGATGGTGTTTATAATTAACATATTTTACTAAATCCGAATTAAAATGTACAATCAATCCGGATTATAGAGTATGTAATGAGTTGGGAAATGGTGTCCGGATTACCGAATAATCCGGATTATAGAGGTTCGGATTATCGAGTTTATATTGCATAAGCATTTTAAAGTCTAAAAAGTTATCCATGTATTGACCCTAAAATTAAAAATAAAAACACCATTAAATTTATTTTTTAAGCATTTTTTTTTTTTATAATTTACAGTTTTAAAATTAAGAATTTTTTATTTAATTGAAACAACAAATAACTAAACTTAAAAACTAATTCATTTTATTTATTTTTTCTTATCAATTTTTTTATTTATACTATACTTAAAAATAATTTTATAAGAAATTATAATAATTTTAATAATTAATAGAAAAAAATAATTTTATTTATATATTTATTACTTAACTATTTTAAATAATTTTATTTTACAAAAGTCGTTTATGCAGAATTTATTACATTTCTTTAGATAATTCGTTTTTAAATACTCATCATTATTTTGTAAATATAGTAAGTGACAAAAAATTGTGATGCCGGGTTTTTATTAGTGATTTTCGCTAAATTTCTATTTTTTTTTTAATAGAAAAAAAAAATATTTAATTTGTAAAGAAAGAAAATAATTAAAGTTTATTAAAAATAATAATACTTTTTTATTTTGAATAAGATG
This sequence comes from Protophormia terraenovae, assembly GCA_951394005.1. Taxonomy (NCBI): domain Eukaryota; kingdom Metazoa; phylum Arthropoda; class Insecta; order Diptera; family Calliphoridae; genus Protophormia; species Protophormia terraenovae. Next base: position 32,281,743 of record OX596077.1, on the reverse strand, counting down.
TAAATGTATTACAAGAAATATTTCAATTCTAGCAGTAGTGCTAAAAAATAAGTGTTAAATTTTGTAAAATGTAGGTAAATTTAAGAAAAAAATTCTTTAATAACAAAATTTAAGTATAAATAAAGTATAATAAATTTTTAATATTGATTTTTTTTACAAAATCACGCCTTAAAATTTGAATAGGTATATATTTTTCTCCTTAAATATTTGTTATCTATAGCGCAGAAGGCCTTTCTTTTGCATAAAAAATAATAATTTATAAAGATTTTATTAAATATGCATTTAAATATTAAAGTGCTGCTTTTATCATTGATATTAAGATAAACGTAAATCATTTTCGGTTCTTTTTTAATGTTAGTTAGGTCTTCTGGATGTTTTAGTTAACAATTTTTAATTTTTTTAATAAATAATTTTTAGATTTCTGTTGATATTTTAATTTTATGTTTCATTAATTGTTATGACAAAAGGTCTTTTATTTTTCTTTTTTAATTAAAAAAATTATTTCAAATAATTTTTTCATTTTAAACAATATTTGAAATAAAATTTGTTTATAATTGTTTACATTTTATATTATACATAGCTGTAACTTATGAATGAAATAAAAAATAAAAATACTTTTTATTTCATTTCTATTTCTTATTTCTAATTAAAAAATATTTGTTAATCAATCTATTATCTTTTGAATAAAAATATTAAGGATTTCTATTTATACTAAAACAATTGAATTTATTATAAATTTGTATCTGATTGAACAAAATAAATTAAAAATTAAAATATTTTATTTAACCAAAAGAAAAACAAATATATTTTTATAAGAAGATAATCAAAAGTTTTTTATTTGACTATTTTAAAGTTTAATAATATTCATATGTATTTTATTTAAATAAAAAAAGTTCAACAAATTTTTCTGATTTTTATTCAAAAACTTTATATTCAAATAGAAACATTTAAAATAAATATTTTTATTATTTTATTCAACAAAAACTCCAAAAAATAAAAATATTCAGCCTCAAAAGGCTTGAATAACAAAAAATTATAAAATTTTTTCAAATATTCAAGTATAAAAAAAATATTTTCCTTATTTTTCTTTTTCAAAGTAAATTTAAAACTATTCAAACAAATTCATGTTGAATAAAAATATTCAAAAGTTTTCTATGAATAAAAAAAATTGAATGTTTTAAAACAGATATTATTTTATTTTTAAAATGGAAAATAAAATAAAAAACAATTGTATTCAAACTAAAGAAATAAAATATATTTTAAAATTAGTTAAAGACTTAAGAATTTGATTTATATTTTATAAATTTATATTCGAATACTTTTGTGGAAATATTATTTTATCTAACTTGTTAACAAATGGAATAATATTTAAATAATTTTTATTCAAATTAATTTCAAGTAATTGAAAATCATATTACAAAGAGTATAAAATAATTTTAAAGAAATTTATTTCTAAAAATATGAATAAAATATTAAAATAATTTATTTTTAACAAATATTTTGATTGAAAATATTCACAATGAACAGCTATGATATTATATAATATCTATTAGTGGCTGAAAGTGTTTTAAATTACAAGGGAAATCGCTTATTTTTACTTTGCTCTTTAATACAGTTTTTTGGGGCTGGTAAAGCAAACATTTTTTATTTACATTAGTCTTAAAAATCATTTATTAATACAAAATTTATTTTGTATTTTTTTTAATGGTTGTGACAAAAGACTCGTTAATGTTGTAATAAATCTGATTTCATAATAACCTTTTGAGTTAAATGATTGTTTTTTTTAAGGAAACAGTAGTGATCAGTTTTCTGCTTAAGTTTTTTTTTTTTAATTAGAGGAATTTATAAAGTAGAAGGAAAAAAGGGGCATATTGTGACCATTTTAAGATCTAAGGTTAAGAAGTTTCATTTTGTTTTTCTGTTAGATAATGCCCATATGCGACAAAAGGATAAAAACTAAAAAATATAATTTATAAAGTATTTGGAAAATAAATCCAAAAACTATGCTGGAGACTATTTTGTAATTCAATACGAACAAAAATATTTTCCTAATAAAAAGTACCTATTATTCTTTTGAAAACGAACAATCTATCGAACAATTTATTTTCCTAATAAAAAGTATTATTCTTTTGAAATTGAACAATCTTTTCGAATTGAATTATGGAATAACTCTCAAGAATTCCAAATTTTAAGCTACGGCAAGAGACTAACTGTTATAACAAAACTATGACCTTACAAAAGAGAAAAATCTTTGAAAAAAAAAAAAAAAAAAAAAAAAAAAAAATTGACTTTATTTTTTCTTAAATTTAAAGTTTTTTTAGAATCAAAGAAATCTCAACTCATCTTGGCAGGAAGTTAAGAAGAAAACAATCTTCGAAATTTTACTTTTCTGGCTGAGAGTTTATATTATTTTGAACGAAAATGGAGCATAATTATCATTTAACTCCTAGTGTTCGATATAAATAATTATATTCAAAATATTTTGTGACATCTGCATTTATTGTTGGTTGAATATTTCGAAGATTAGCAGTTTTTAAATTAAAATATTTATTATTATGAAAAATTAAATACAAGAAAATCGTACTTATGTAAAATAAAGCATAAACAAATTTCCTCCTATTAAAAAAATTAAATGAATTAGAAAAAATTTTCCAACAAAAATCTGCTTTCAGTTTATTTTCTATTACGTACAGATTTTTTGAAGGCATGTCTAATATATCTCCATTCATAATTTACGAGTGTATTTCATAATTGCAAAAATTTTGGTAATATATATCATCTAAAATACAAAAAATAGTGCTCAATTGATTGAAATGTTTATCAATTTTCATGATATATAGCTTTTATTCGTATTCTTCTTAAATTTATGATAAAAGATCAAATTTTTTTTTTTTTTTTTATTTTTAACTTTTTAATAACATTTTTCTAATTTTGACAGTAATTTCCGAATAACTTTGAAACTATTGAGCACATAAAAATAATAAAGTTATCTATTGGAGTTTTATTTATCTAAATTGAACAAACTATTGTTGAGTTATAAGTGTGACCGTCTAATACGGGGTTCATATTAGTCATGCCCATAAAAAAAACTAAAAGCGGATTCTTATTTAGCTCGTTAAATTCTAACTAGTACACCTATTTTTGTTTAAAGGAGAATTTCTTTGCTAACGATTTCCCTAGAAATTAAAAATTTTTAAAATAAAATTAAAAAAGTTTCTTCAACAGCAGCATGAGCAAATGAAAATTAGCTCCCAAAAATTAAATAAAATATACATATTTTTGAAGACTAATTTTTCATTCATATTAAATGAAAATGCACCTTAAGCTGCAATTTTTTTCGGCTTTTACATAAACAATGGCTTTAATTTGATTTTTAAGGAAATAATTTTTTGTATTTTAAAAATTTAAAGATTTATAAAATAATTAGAAAATATAGTTAAGGATTTGGTGATTATTTTTTTATGTATTTAGTTAAGTTTAAATATAATTAACAAACTAAGAACTATATAACTTCTTTTTCTTTTTACGTTTTTAAATCACTAAACAAATTATTTAAAACTAAAGGGGAACAATTGTTTAATCGACATTGTGTTTTATTTTTTTATATTTAATTTAGTTAAACTATTTTCTATAATGATTTTTTTTAATATTTTTTTGCATTTAAATATTTAGTTAATTATGTGTGTTTTTTTTTCTGTTTTTTTTTTTTTTTTTGTGTTAATTATTTTCTAGCCTTAGAAACTTAAAGTTATGAGGTTTAATTATTTTTTAATTACGGAAACATCACTATCACTTTCTTTAGGTTTTTTCTCACAGAATTCAATCAGATATGAAGCCACACCTGATAAACATATAAAAACACCAGCGAAATAAAAAGCATTATCCCATCTGCAAGTAAATAAATAAAAATATAATTTCAATAAAATGTTTAAATATTAAAAATAAATATAATTATAAATCTTTACCTTAAAGTAGCTTCATAAATAGCACCAGCTATCGGAGGACCGGCTATCATACCGACACCTTGTACCAATAGTACCAGACCATAGGCACAAGTAAAATCATCTAAATCCACTATACTAACCAAAATACTTGGTGTAAATGAAAATGAACTGGCAAATGTAAAACCAAATATTATGCACAAAGCTAAAAGCCCATTATAGCTGGATACCAGCAATGGCATTAACACTACAGAAAGGCCACAAACTATTGGAACACAAAGAAAGAATTATTGTCAATTAAATTTAAAATTTCGTATTTAATTATCTTTTAAAAGAAATACTTACTTAACATACATCCTGAATAACAAACATTTACATTCATCCATGAACGATCACCTAAATAACCTAAACCGATCATACCTATAGTTTGGGCAATACCAATAGCCGAAATCAATTGAGCACTAGCCGATGTATCGTAATCATGCATTTTTAGATATTCGGGTAAATACAGATATGGGATTATAAACCTGAAATTAAATAAAATATAATAATTTAAAAACGCATGTATATAAATTTTTTTAATTTTAAATTTTTTCATGATATTTGTTAAAATTAAGGTAAAATAATGTTTTTTATTAGAATCTTCAGAATTATAATTAAATCTATAAATTTGGGGTGAGTTATGGACAAAGCATCTAAAATTGAAAAAAAATTTATTATTTTGTTAAATTAAGCCAATAAGTCAGATTTTTTAGGATTGATTTGGAACACCTTAAGATTTTTCATTCGCCTTTAATTTTATTTGCATACGTTCATCTCAAGACAGCCGGACGGTTTTCATAAAATCAATTAAACTTTATAGTAGTGTAGTTTCGTTTCTATAAAAGATATTGACTTCAATATTTTTCTATGTAATGAAGAATTATGGCAATATAGTTAAGCTGAACAAAATGAGTTTATACTTTTCCTGATTTTTGCAAATGCAGTAGAATTTTTGAAATTGGTTTTCGGAGAATCCATGAATATTCTATCTGTAATAAAATCTTTGTTAGTTAAGATGTTTTAACAAAATTTTTTTCTGCAATTGTTGACTTAGCATTTAAAATGCGAAAGTGTAAAAAACTTTAAAATTTTTGTAAAAGAAATCCCACAATTCCCAAAAAAAAGTGATTGAAACTCTTAAGAACATACAATAGATTCCTAAACTGTATTGTTTGCAGATTCATGAATTGGGATTTTAGAAAATATGGACTAAAGTCAATATAAAATATGTCAAATTCGAGAAGGTGGGTACCTAGACTGCTTGGGTTATTGGTCTTGTTTTTTATGGTGGCGCATAATACCTATGCGTTTGTGCTGATGTTTGTAACGCACAGAAAATCTCATCGGACCACCTTAAAGTATACCGTAAGACTCAGAATCACTTTCTGAGTCAATTTAACGATGTACGTCTTGAACAAAGTACAGGTCGCAATTTTTAAGATATCTTGATGGCACGAATAATCATTTTGACACAAGGAAATTGGTTATCATCGGTACATTATTTCACCTAGCCCCCATACGAATGTCCTTCCGGAATGAGGGTTTAGTGGTCATAAAAGTGTTGTAAGGTGCAAAGAAGTTTTGTACAAGTGTTAATCTTTGTGCCAAATTTCATAATTGACTATAGCTCCCATATAAACCCCTCTTCCGGAAATTACATTAACGTGCATAAATCCATACAAATACAAATAATTAATACAAATGTTAGTATTAAGTTATTATTTGACACAAATAAGTTTTATATAAGTAGAAATAACATTGCCAAATTTTATTAGAAACGGTCCATAATTTATCATAGCTCGCATATTGCAACTTTGCAAAGTAGTAAAGTTGCATCGATTTCTGTAAACACAACAACAAAAACATAGAATAATATTTTGCACAACAATTGCAAAATTGCCAGAGTAGAACAAAATGCAAAATTATCAGAGTAAAAAGTAGAAAAGATGCAAAAATTTTTATAATGTTGCCACTCTATAAAAATGTGTAAATAGTACTAAAAAATCAACTATAAACTGAGAAACACCACTAAAAATCAAATTCAATGTAAACGAGAAAAACAATTTAGTCGGTCAAGCCCGACCATATGATACCCTACACCATTGCCTAGTGTAGTGATTTTCGGAAGAAAGGTTCATATGGAAGCTATGGTCAATTATGGACCGATCTTCATGAAATTTGCCATACGGATTTATACTTATATCAAACTGGTTTGTGCTAAATTTCATTAAAATATTCCTATTTCTAAAGTATTTATGAGTGTTAAAACTCTATTCCGGGGGTACATTTATATGGGGGCCAGGTGAAATAATGGGCCGATCATGACCAAATTCAATAGGCTTCGTCCTTGTGCAAAAAAAGTCATATGTACAAATTTCATCAAATTATCTTTAAAATTGCGACCTGTACTTTGTGCACAAGCGTTACATGGGCAGCCAGCCAGACGGACGGACATCGTTAGATCGATTGTGATTCTGAGTTGATTGGTATACTTTAAGGTGGGTGTTGAACAACTCTTTCTATGCGTTAAAACATCAGCACAAACGCATAATACCGCAACCACCTATTGTGGTGTAGGGTATAAAAATTGTGTTTGGAATTTAACAACAACAATAAAACAAAAAAGTTAAAATTAATTAAATAATATAAAAAGAAAAATATCAATAAATAAACTGATTAATATGAATTACCTATATAAATAAAAAATATTTGAAATGAATTATCACTTTTTCAGTGTCTTGAAAAAATGTTTTTACTTTTTTTTTGCTAACTTTATTTAAATTTTTTTAAAATTGGTTGCTCAGATCAATTTAAAAAAGTGCAAAATTGTAATGGATGCAAAATTTTGAGGTGAATACCTTTATAATAAAAATACATATGACCAAAGCAATTTTTAGCTGGTCTTTGTATGCTACTAAGAAACTTAGAAATCCATGAAAAATGTTTAAATTGGTTTAAAAGGTCAATATCATCTTTAAATACTTTATTTGGATACAATTTTGACAAAATCACAAAGAAATTACATAGAATATAATACTCGTAATAATAATGAAAAAATAACATTTGTTAGATATAATTGAAATAAAGACTATACAAGTTCTTTAAGTAGACAAAAAAGCCCTTATTTGTCAGAATTAGCATTAAATATTTATATATTTTTTTTAATGTGCATAAATGTTTTTTTTTTTTTCTTCACTTACCATATAAATAAGAATAAGGTTGATAAATTAAATAAAGTAAATTTAACATCCTTAAATAATGAGAAATCAAATACAGATTTCATTGTATCGAAGAGATTGTCATACCAAGTCTGTAATAAAAAAAAGAAAAGATATAATAAATTATATTTTATGTATAAGAGAAAGTGTTTAAGAAAGAGATTATTTTAAACAATATTATTAAGAAATTTTTATTATAGAGATTTTTAAAGTAATTTTCTTATACATATAAGTACATTAGGGTGACTCCGTTTGTGTGAAGAGAAAATAATATATTGCTGTTTTCAGCTTAAATAAAATTTACTTCAATTTACGATACCGTTTCTCAAAATGTTCATTTTTTAAATTATTAAAAATTGATATTTCTGCCAAATGACCGATATGAAAATTTAATATCTTAAGAAAGTATTTTAATGACGTAACAAAAATTTGGGACAATGTCCAAATAAATATTAAATTTCACATTTTTTCACAAAAAATTGGATATTATAATTTTAAACACATAAATATTTAAGAAAATAGGACCAAAATAATGCAATGTAATCCTCTAGCAAATATACAGAAATGTGTTTTTACCGCTTTTTTTTTCAAATTTGAACTTGTTCGAATTTTTCGAAATATAATTTCATTCATATACATTTAATGTTTCTATATGAGAAGGAATTAAAAAAATTTGCGTATTTTTATAGCATTTAAGGAGTGCGATCGAAAAAAATCTTTACACACGTTTTGCCTCATAACTTTTTTTGGAATCAATATTGAAAAATTTATTTTGATCTAGTTATCATGGAAAAATACTTCAGTTATTATTTTTAATAACAACCATGTTAATTTGTCCTTATTTTCATCAAAATAAGTGACGAAAAAGATTTACGTCCTACAAATTATTTAAAAATGTAAAAAAAAAAATCAAAATAGGTCTTACAAATAATTGGTCACAGAATTAAATTTCTGTTGTCAAACTGTTTCTAATGTTATTAAACAGTATCAGGAGAATTTAACCATTGATATGAAACCTGGTTCGGAAGGAAAAAAGGAATTAAACCTTTAAATTTTCAATTTGCTGAACCTTTCAAAAAGAGTTAATACCCAATTTCTTGTTATCAATTTGCTGAATTAATGTGACACCATATTCAAAAAGGGTTAATGCCTAATTTTTTTTTTTATCAATTTGCTGAATTAATGGGATTGCAAATGGGTTTTATTGAAATATATTCAAATTGGCATGTTTTTAAAACATCGGGGTCATTTTGACCCCGAGGCCGTTTAAGGGTTAATTTAATTTTTTTCACTATCATTGTAAATATCGGTTGTTAATAAATAAATTTCTTAAGTTTTATGATAATCTACCGAAAAATATATAAAGTTTCGACTAGATTCCATCAAAAATTGCAAATATTACAAAATTTGACCTTTGACCTTTAAAGTTTATGGGTTAATGTCGTCCAAATTGTATGAAACTCTTGATTTATATTTAGAATTATGTGGATTATACAATTTTAAAAAAGTTCCATTTAAAATACACAACAATGTAATAAAATGACAGATTTGCCAAAATATTACATAAAAATGGCGTTTTCTCGAAATCCGCCGAATTCAAAATGCAGGTACAGGCAAACTATAAGAGGTATTGACCTCATTTTTTTACTGTTTTATTCCGTAATCTGTTGTCCATAAATCCCTATGAGATCTCCCAAAAATATTGAAATTTGTTTAACAAAGTAACAAAAAAACTGAAATTTGAGTTTTGAAACGACCGTTAAAAATATCAACATTTTTTTACCATAGCTGAGAACAGGTTTATGTTATTCTATAAGGACAAAAACTCATATTCAAGTAACTACAGATGTATTTTAAGTAAAACAATTGTTTTATTCGAATATTTTTAAAAATATATTTATTTTTTTGTCACATTTCGAATTCAAGTGCTCTAAAACACGATAATGGCCTGGGGAATTTTCAATAACTTTTACATTTTTCAACCAATTTTTGTGTTTTATATCTTTTTGTAACACTAATTCTGTGTACATTACGATTCCTTTACAATAAAATGCAAAACTAACTATTTAATGACATAATTTTTGTGAAAACTGAAAAAAATGCATATTTTCCCCTTGTAAATGCATCTTCAAACTTCAGAGCCGTTGCGGCACCAGTTAACGTAGTCCTATTGCCCTAATTTTTTGCACGACGTATTTTTATAACCTATAGAACAATTTTAGGAGGGGGGACGGCCTGTAGGATAACATTTTTTTCCTTCATACAAGCTTGGAGCACTCTAGTGTACAACTTTAAGGTTGGAAAGAGTAGAAGAGAAATTATAATTATTTTATCTCCAAGAAAATCCAGTTTTGTTAAGATATATTAACGAAATTTTCAGCGATTGTTAAATTCATATTTGATATAGTAAATATTAAAAAAAAATTTCAAATTTTTGTAAAAGGAATCCCAAAAAAAAAACCGACGAAAATTCCAAAAATGAATTTATTTTAATTTTGCCCATAAAGCCCACATTTTTGCCAGGTTTTTAAAAAAACCATTGATAAACTTTTTGGAACATAGTAGGGTTTTCGAAACTGCATTCAGTTTGCAGAACTAACCTTTTGGATATTAGAACATTTAGGCTAAAGTCAAAATTTATATTTAATTTTAATCTAAAATAGGGTGTACATTATGGCCCTAGCGTAGTCGAATAGGCCATTGAAAATTATTTAAAAAATGTATAAATTTTTCCCGATTGACAAAAAAGTTCACCCACAAAACGCGGTAAAGTTTGGAAATAAATAATCGCAATGTAACAGCAAAGAAACATATGCACACAACGTGGTATTAAAGTGGTACAGAAAACTCATCCATTATGCAAAACAATGTCCACATTAAATTTGAAGTTTATGTCTTTTAATAATTAAAAACAACATTTTTCACTTTACTATTTTACTTTATTAATAAAATATTTAAAAGTTTTTATTCAAAATGTATGTACTTTTTTGTGGGAGATTTTAAAAATGACCCGAATTTTTTTTTTTTTTTCGTAAATAACACAACATTCGCCATCGTGTGGTGCTAGGGCCAAAATTTGGTTATATCCTTAGTGTACATAGTAATGTTGGGTGTTTCGGCTTGTCTTCAATTCTAAAATTATCTCTGTGAAGATACCTTTTACAAATGTATAAAATTATATGTTCTTGAAAAAAAATTTTATTTTAGAGAAAAACACAGAAAATTATAATTTTTGCAATTTTAAATTACAAAATCGTTTATTTTTGGACTCAGAAGAGATATCGAGTCAAAGTTTTTTTATTCGATAGATAATTTTGATGTTTAACTAATTGGGTAAAAATTTTACAAAATCGGACAAAAATATTGGGGTAAATATTGAAGAAACAGAACCAAGATTTTGCAAAATTTCAAAATCTTTCAAATACAAATAACTTGAAAACTATAAGGGCACAACTACATACAATACTTTTTCTTCTATTGCATCTAACAGCTGCAGTAAAATACATGCATTTATATGGAACGAAACCAAATCACTATGCCAAACTCCTGCGTGAAGTACTTCAAAGATGAAAAATATTCAACTTTTAAGTGCCGAAATAAGTAAATACATTTTGTAGGTTGTTTTATTTTAATATTTTTTCGTTGAGTCGTAAATTTTAATTTGCAATTCATTATTTCAACTGAGAATATAATTTAATTTTTACATCTTTATATTTTATTATAAAAATTTCAATAACAAAATAATGCAACGACTGGGTTAATATCATTTATGCGTTGCGTAGCTGTCAGTCGCAGTTGAAGCGAAAGTATTCTATATATTTGAGCCTTCAAAGATAAATAACTAGGGGACGGATTTTAATGCAAATGCATGTTTTTTCTGGAGCATTTACTAATAAATGGCATCGATTTTTTAGTGCATATTTTTGCATATTTACCCGAAAATGCATATATTTCTTAATAATGCATAAAAGTTTGAATATTTTTAAATTTTTTAAACTTTTTTTAAAGACTAAGCATTATACCGAGTAGCAGAGAAAGTGGTTAATAATTTTCATATGGAAAACAAATATATTTGCAAAATTCTTACGAGATATCTTGATGTGGTATAAAATATTTATTATGAAAAATATTTTGACGATTCCATTAAGAAATATTAAATCTAATCTCTTATTTATTTGTTCCAACTATGGATTTCCTTCTGAAGCAATTACTAAATTAGAGAGCTTCGATTCTTAAAGTATTCAAATCAGTTTAATTGATTGTGCTATTAAGAAAATCGAAGATGTAGAATGTTTTGTTGCTGAAGAAATAAAAACTGTTACTTAAAAAAATCAAACTCAATTATTCTACGTTCATATCTCGTGTTTAGAAGAATACTCTGCTTCTAAACTATAATTATTCAAATACGATCCTATAACATTTTAGACGTAAGAGAATCCTTTTTTATGTTTAAAAATGTTGTCGCCAAAATAGAAAATCGTTTACGTTTGACAACTTAGTAAAAAAAATATTTGTTTATAAAAATAAAGGTCTATCTAACTATTGTTGTGCTAAATCCAATGTCACGAATATAAATTAAAAAAATTTAGAAAAGATCTCAAATTTAAAAAAGTACAAAGAATTAGCATTAATTTGTTTAAACCATGGCTTTAGCTTTTAAAAATATGATACATTATTTAGCTTACCATGGACTGATTTGTGTTTTTTCTTATAGAATATATTTTCTTTTTCCTTTTCATTTAATAAAAATAGGAAAAAATTAATGCATACACAGAAAAAAATATATAAAATTATTTTCTAATTAAATTATTAACTCACTTTAAACTGAAATTTAATTATACTTATTAATATAATTAATTTTCTAATTGGTTTACAATTTATTTTTTAAATAAATTGACAGTTATTAACAAAATATAAAAAGGAAAATGGAAATCTTGTCTATAAAAATATAGAAATAAAATAAATTTAAGTCAATTTCCAACAATTGTCGGCTCATTATATCTATTTTAAAAAGAAACAGTAATAATAAAATCAATTATAATATGTATTAATATTATCATTTTGATGATTGGAGCAAAATCAATTAAAAATTAATTAATATAAGCAATTTCGTAATTGAATTCCATTTTTACTTTTTTCTGTGTATTTTTAAAATTTTGAGAGTATATTTTGAATTTTTAAGTGCATTTTTTAGGGGTATATTTTCAAAAAATAAATGCATAAAAATCCGCTCCCTATACATAACACATGTAAGCCTTATTAAGAGCCCAAACACAACCAAACGGATTTCAACGTTGTTTTCCGCACTAAGAGAGAAATGCAAATTAAATGAAGACGGAATCCAGCAGCGTATTTCATATATATTTTGTTTTTGTTTCTTTATATTTTTTGTGATGGCAACAACAAAACTACATATACCAAAAAATTTATTTATGTTTCTCTCTTAAATTCCATACATAAAAAATAAAAGGCAAATCTATCTATCTCTTTCTTTCTTATATAAATTTAATGTAAACTTATGTGATTCATTTTGCAACAACGGCAACACTGACAGAGAGGGAGAGTGAGAAAATGAGAGCTTTTGACAATCCGTTGTGAAATTAAAATAGATTTTAATTTCCAGTGGATTCCGCTGTGTTGTTTTAGTTGTCAAATCTTCATATGAAAAAAATAATCCGCTAGGTTGTGTTTGGGCTCTAAGAGCTTTAAGAAAATGTAAAAATATTTTAAATCGAATAAGAAACAAAAATTTGACCAGCGATGAAAATTTTTCCAATGTCAGAGGTACCCTAATTTAAGTTCCTAAAGGGTATTTTACCCCCCCCCCCCCCCCCCTCCAAGCTTAATATTGTACACTTCTCTACTACGCCTATGAGAAATTTTATTTATTTACAAAAAATGTCGATTCTGCTCCACTACACAGTGAAGTAAATTTTCATTTGAACTGGGAACATCGATACTTTTCATTTTGGGACCACCCTAATGTACATTTATTTTCTATTAATTCTGGTTAAAGTTCATAATTATAATCAAAATAAATCGCATCGTTTCGTTTCATCGTAACACACGCGATACATAGTGAATACTATCCTAAAGCCTTTCAATATGTATTAAATATGTTTTTGCTCATAGCAACTAAATTAATTACTGATAATCTTTGTTGACTGTAATAGAAATATTCATACATACAAACATATGTGTGTAAATATGTATACTTATATTTAGTTTATATATTTATAATAAAATCTTTGTTTATTATCTCAAAAGAATAATTTAATTTAGGCCTAAATCTATTTAATTATTGTAACTAAATTTATTTAGAATATTAAATAAATTTTATATAAACTTAAACCCTTAATAATTCGTTTAATCTAAAAAATACTTACATCTTCTTCTTCTTTAGCAATTGTCGTCATTGAATTCCTATAGATATTGGGACATGATGAAGCTCTCAAACGATAACGATGTGTACTTAACATGGCACCACGATAATGCATTGAATTACGATGTATTCTCATATCCTTAAGGAAATTTGAATTACGTATGGATATATTACGTCTTAAATTTGAACGATAACTGGGCTTTTTCGATTTCGATAGACGACGCATACCCGTAATGCTATCGATACGTGTTCTCTTTATAGGCGCCTTTGTCTGATCACCCGTTAAGGGTTCATTTTCGGGTATCGTTATAACAGCTGGACCACCATTTCTATTCGCAGTGGTACTGTTGACAATTTCATTGTGTTTTTTCAAATTGGACTCTATTAAAGCTAGACCATGATCTTTGATGGCTGAAAAATATGCATGTGAAACGGGATTTAATACATCAACGGAATTGTGACGATGACCATGGTGATGATGATGATTTAAGTCCTTTTTGGCCGCAAAAAATATATTCTCGTTAAGGGAGTAACGGGAATTGGCACAATTTTCTGCATGATTGTTGTGTTCGCGGGAATATTTTTGTGTTAGATAACCCTCATCGGTGGAGGAGCGCAACGAGATGAGGGAGGTATTAATGGGTGTACGATTACCCGATGAACGTTTTTCTGAAGGCGATAGAGTTTCAATGGAGGCTAAAAAGTGTTTTTTGGCTGTTTCAGCCACTTCGCTGGGTATACCGCCCATCATGGTGTCATCGGGTGAACCCATAATGGCTGCCGTAGCATAAGGATTACCGGTTGATGACATAGATAGCAAGTTTTCACGCGAGGGAGCCTCAACACCTTCTTTCAGTCTTAAAGATCTTCTACTTGTGCTCTTGACTTCGTATAGTTCATCTAATTCCTGAGAACCCAAAAATGTTGGCAGAAATATCTCACTGCGATATCTTTTCATATTGGTCTCATTTAGTTCTTCTATTTGTTGGTTAGCTTCGGTATTGTTTTTCGTTACCAACGTATCCAAAACATATTCTTTGGTAGCCCCTGTATCTAGTAGTTTCTTGATTTCCTCCAAACATACACTCGAATTGGAGAATGTAGTAACACTTTGTGATCTACTTTCCAAACGATTTTCTTCAATCAACCAATCGGGATCACGCATTAAAGCACCACAAACACAGGCATTAAGCATTGTACCAGCTAAGATTAAAGTAGCACCTCTCCAGCCATACGTATCGATCAGCCATTGCGTTAAGGGGGCATACAAAAAGGTACCGATACCAGTACCCGAAGCACCTATGCCAGTAGCAAAAGTTCTCTTTTTATCAAACCAAAAGGCTATAGAGACAACGGCAGTGACATAGCCTATACCCAAGCCCAATCCCGATATTATGCCAAAAGTAACCATTAACATTTCAACGGAATTTACCACGGAAGACAGGCCGAAACCAATGGCCGATACTATACCACCAATTATGGTCATTTTGCGACAGCCATACTTATCCACTAAATTCGACCAAATCGGACCCATTAGTAAAGGCACAGAAAAGAATAATGATGAAATCCAAGCGGTCTTCGAAGGACTCTCACCAAAATAGTCCAGCAATTCAGTGTTAATCAGGCCAAATGAAAATGACAAACCATCCGCTATGAGGGATACAACCAAAGAAGCAAATACAACTACCCAACCATAACCGCCATCAGGCATTTCTGGTTTCTTTTTCTCTGTCGATTCGGAATCTATTGAATCGCCCGAATCATTTGATATTAAACGTTTTCTTTTCTTGACATTGCCGTTATTACTATTACCCGCCCCATTGGCCAACGATGTCATGGCTGTGTTATCGTTGACATTAATGGTGATAATGCTGTTCTTTAGCATGTGTGCGTTTTGCTCATGCTCTTCTAAATCTTGGGAAGATAGATTACAAAATGTTACTTCCGGAAACAGATCATGTTTGATGGATTTATTAAGGGGTGTCGTTTTAACAGACGTCACAACTGTAGGTGACAAATCTGTTTGCGGCGTAGTAAGGGGTTGATAAATGCTGCCATTTTGTTTTGTTTGACTACTAATACTAGTATTATTGTTGCTTTTAGAAATCATTTTTAAATTTATTACAATTTAATAGAATTGTATACGACAACAAAGGGGGGAGGGAGTGTGTTATAAAAGGTGGGTTCTTTTTGTTTTGTTTCTTTTTAGTAATTGTCGCTAAATACAAGGTGTTTTCCAAAGGGAGTTTATGTAAATTTGATTAAGTTGATTGATTTTATTTTATATTTTTTTCTAATTGAACACAATTATTTTCAGCAAAGATTTGTATAAGTGTTGTAGTTTATTGTACTAGATTCTTTCTTCTTTTTTTTATTATTTAAGAATCCTGATTTATAGAACTAGGTACTTTACGCCCTTAGTTGTTCTTTCTTTTTTTATTTCTGATTTGTTTTCAAGTCTTGTAGACTTATCTCCACTTTCTCTTGTTTTAATTCCCTATATTTCAGTTCTCTTTTTAAAGTCTTTTAAAGACGTTTATAATTTTTTTCCCATCAAAAAAAAATAAAAATTGAGCACAGTTTTCTTATAAAGGGTTTTGAAGGAGAAATTTTGAGACCGATCCTTCTTGTCCTTGTCTATCCAGCTTGTTTATTAAACAGCCTTGTACAAAATTAGACTTAATTTACAAAGTCTCTCTCTGTCTTTATGTGATACTGAGATGAATATCTTTACAGGATGCTGTCATGTAAATCAAATGTAGATTTCACGTTGAATATTTTCAACTGTTGATGGTTGTAGTGAAAACTGTTGAAGAGAAAATAAAAATTGTTTATTAAATTTTGTGTTTAACGAATTTCAAAATAAAAAAATTAAATATGATCATGTTTGAAAATATCTATATAATGTCCCCTTCAAATAATGGAAAAAAATGTATGTTCTATTAAAAAAAAAATGAAATATAGAAAAACGAATAAATAACATGATTATCTGGAGATATAGTTCGCGAAAGAAAATCGCCAGGACAAACATTTTAAGAAAGGTAAAAGTGAAGAATTCTTTTATATAAAGTTGGAACATCGTCATGGAAAATGTTTAACCCCACTACCGAATTTTTGTCCCTAGCCGGATTTCCAAGATTTTTATATCGCCTTAAAGTCCTTGATAAATCCTTTAGAAAACATGCTTGCTTGTACTACTTATCTTATATATTTTTCGAGTTATATACACTTGAATTTTCAAAAATCTCAATTTTACAAGATCTTGGTTAAGATTTTCCATTATATAGCCAAATATTCTCAACCGATTTGATTATATTTTATGTGTGTCTCGATTAATATGAAAACCAAATGAAAGTATTAATCTTTTGATATCACCTTTCTCCGAATTAAGTGGGATTTTCGACACATTTAACCCAAATGTATAGACGGACAGACGGACATTGCCATGCTGCCAAAAAATATTTTAGAATTCTAAAAATGTATTTGTTTACTAACTAATAGATAGAAAAAATAGAAAGTGATCATCAAAATTTGGATATCACCTTTTCCTGAATGAAGCATAATTTTTGTCCCATTTAACCCAAATGTATAGACGGAAGGACGGACATTACAATTTAGCCAAAAAACATGTTATAATTCTAAAAATAAATTTGTTTACTTACTAATAAATAGAAAAATTAAACGTGATCATTAAAGTGTTGATACCACCCTTTTCTGAATTATGCATAATTTTCAATCTATTTAACTCTAGTGTATAGACGGACGGACGGACAGACATTTCCGTTCTGCTAAAAAAAATCCTAAAAGTCTAAAACTGAATTTTTTTAACTAATAATCAATAAAAAAAAATAAAACGTGATTATTAAAATATTGATATCATCTTTCCCTGAATTAAGCGCCATTTTCGACCCCTTTTACCCCAACATGCAACGTTGCGTATCCGGTCATAGTGGATACATATAAATATTGTTTTAAATTAAATAAAGTACTTTTCTTTTTTAATATGATTAATTTTGTTAATTTTAGGAAGAAAGCAACGTATTCATATGAAATTATAAATTGTTTCTTGTATAAAAACAAAAATAAAAAATGTACCTTTATTGAATAAGCTTTTCAGTGAGCAGTGCTAAATTGCTTAGCCTGTAACTTCTTTAAATGCTTTCAATGGACTTTGAGTATAGTATATATTAAACCTTAGAGACTATATAACCTATCTATGTAGACAAATCCTTTTTTAAAACGTGTTAAATATTTTAATTTTAATAATATCTAAACGAAGTTTTTAGCGGAAGTCCTTTTACATGCACTGAAAAGTCATAATTTTTTAAATTGTGCTTCCAAAATAAATTTGTTTACCTTAATTAAGCAGTACTTTATAATTTGTATTATAAAACAAAGTTATAGTGGAAGGCCAATGTACGCGTCACGCGGCAACGAGCGGCAGCGTTATTACCTGCTTAAAAATCAATCAATCAAAAAAGTGACGAAATAAAATTTGAGAACATTGTCATAAATTTAATCTGGCAATGCTGCCATACGCAGCCGCGCCTCAAAGTTGAATTTTTCCCAACTTTTTTTATATGAACTGCGCGAGCGCGTGAGAAAACATGATCAGCTGATTTGCGTTTGCGCCGCGTGCCACGTACATTGGCCTTCCACTATTACTTTCCACTTTTCTTATTCCAAATAAACTAAAAATTTATTGCGTCGGCCTATATTGTCACAATTCATAATTCTAATTAAAAAACTATAAGTAAAAACAAGCGCGAATGATATATTCGGCTCGGCCGAATCTATATATACCCATCATCAACTTTTTCAAATATTACGTTATATGGGAAGTGGGCGGTAAAGTGGGCGGACCACGAACATTTTTAGTTTCCTTAAACTATTTGTACAAAATTTCGTTGATTTTTTGTTTCTAAGTTTATATCGACCCTCAAACTATTTATACAAAATTTCGATGTCGTACATGCTTTTGTTTAAGAGATATCAGCAGTAAGGTATGAAACGGATATCCTGTGTTTCTAGTTTTTAACCCATAACTTTTTTGTTTATTAACCGATTTTGCCCATTTTCAATACCAAACAAACCTTCCCCCTACGTTGTCCCGTTCGAGCCCTATCCTGCTTCCAACAGACGGACAGACGGACGGACATAGCTAGATCGACTCAGAATCTAACCAGTACCCAGAAAATATATACTTTGTGGGGTCTTAAATGATTCTTTCGACATGTTACACACGGAATGACAAAATCAATATCCACCATCTTTTTGATGGTGGGTATAAAAATGGTTTACCGAAAATAAAGCAGATGTTTTTTAGTGACGTGCTAGTCACCATATCTGATTCTGAAAATCTTTGAGGAGATGTCAAAGATACTGTTTTTAAAAAAACCTGGGAAGTGTGCAGGAATTGTGGACGCTAGTGCAGTCAGCTTGATGTCAAGAGGTCCAGGGCAGAGAAACAAGCCGAGGCAAAATTTTCGGCGGCGGCGGCGCTGTACTTTTTAATCGGCGACGGCGGCGCAAATTAAACTAATTCGGCGGCGGCTAAATTTTCGGCTTGGATTTAATAAATATTACATTGTGCCGCCAAGGTGCTCCCCATCTACAAAAAACGTAAAGTAGTTGAAAAAGAAATGAGGATTTCGTGATTTATTGATTATTAATTCACTTTTATACGTTCTATTATCCTTTATTCTAATAAATTTATCGTATGAAAGTAAAATTATAATAATAGATGGAGCCACTGCATTAACTTCTTCGTATAATATAGAAAGATATGTTTTTTGTTGAATTTGAATACAAATTTAAAAATTACGGCGGCTGATTTTGAGCCGTTGTGAGCCGATGAAAAAGGCGGCGGCGCACGACTTAGAAAATTACACGGCGGCGGCTCAAAACCGGCTTGGAGCCGATCGGCTTGTTTCTCTGGTCCAGGGGTTATTAGCGAAATCAGATCCAGCCATTCCGCCGCTGTTAAAGCCAATAAGGGATATTTCACATAATAAACAAAATATGCCAAAAAACGAAAAACTTAATGAGGTAGTTTTATTTTTACAGGTATTTTTCATCGATGCTACTATTATTTTGCACAGCAAATTTCTAATGTGTTAAATCACTTTGAGAATTTTATCTGAATTAAGATGTTCAATTTTAAGATTTACTTATTTTGTATAAAATTTGGTAACAAATTCCATGAACAATCTTTTTTTAAAATGAACAAAAAATCGTAATTTTATTGAATGTAAAAATGGCGCTACTATTATATTGCACACAGCTGTATGTATGTATATAATATATTTTTTTAGTTTATTTTTAACTAAATAAGGCATAAATTGTTCTTACAAAATTTGTTTGCATAATTTAAATAGTGAAACAATGTAAATGAAAATATAAAAATAAAATAAATTTATTGTACGTACGTTATTATGGTTGACTGCATTCAAATATATTCATCATTATAAACATTAAAATCGGAAAAAGAACTGAAAAACACTTAATGGCCAAAATAGAAACAAAAGGCCAAAAACAGCGACAAAAAAAATGTAATTATTTTTCCATCACTGACGAAACATACAAATAACAAACTTTGAATATTAATGTAATATTTGTCTATGTATGTAAATACTACACATTAATATGTTTGCAGTTTTTCTTTTCTATATTTAAATTATTTATTTATATTTTTATTATTTAAATAATAAATAAATTTAATATTGTCACTATATTTGGTATAACACAATTGATTTTTATGGTTTTATAAACACAACTAAACATTTTAATTTCAACGGCTTTAGATGCGTAATTTTTTTGCATAATTTTTGTTGTTTTATTTTGGGTCTCACTTTTTTATTTTTGTTTAATATTTTTTTTAGTTTGTTTGCAAACAATAAAAAGTAAAAAAACACAATGTTTTTATTTTATTTCTGGTGCTTTTTTTCAAAATTTGTTTCTTAGTTTTTGTTTAAAAAGCGCGTGAACCTCAAAAATCAAAACAAACGAATAAGAATAGCTATAACATTAGGAGACAGACAGAAAGACTGTCAATGTTAGTGTTTGCAAAAAAAAAAAAAAAAATACAAACGTTTGTAGAAGAAAATAATTTAGTCAGACCATTCTCTTTTGATCTGATGGTGGCCCGTTAAAGGCGGGTGACAAGTGTTCGTTGCAGAACTAATTCAATTTCGGAACTGACGTCAATTTTCATAACACACTTTTGTTTAAAATACAAATGGTCAAAATAATTAAATAATAACAAATGTTGTTTGTTATTTTAGTTTTTTAAAATAAATATTCAAAAATTTATTTCCTTCAACTTGACCTCAGAAAAATAAATTGAGTTAAAAGACATTTTTAAAAGAAAATATTGTAAAAAAAAATTCCCAAATAAAAAATATATACAAAAACATAAAAATTAAAAACCAATCAAGAAAATCATCATTAAAAGAAAATTAGAACTAAAAAGATCTCTTTAACAGACACTACGTCAGAGAGGGAAATGATCTAAAGAGAGCAGTGTGACCAGACTATTTGCTGTTTTTTAAGGGATTTAAAGAAAAAACAAAGGAAATATGTACAATATCTGAAAAAAGTGCTGACATTTCCACCAATATATTTTAAATTTTTTTTTTTCGTTTTTGCTATATTTTGATTAAGAACTTGTATAATATTCAACTGATATAAATAATTTTTTAACGTTTTCTAAAATTCCTAAATTAAACTTAATTTAACATATGGCAACACTATTTACAATTTTTAAACAATTAAACAAAGAATACTAAGAATAGAAGGCTTGTCAAAAAAACCTAACTCTGTTGTCAAAAAAAACCTAACTTTAAGATTGTGTTAGTCAAATTTTATTTATATGTATTAGTGCTGAAACCACTTTCACCACACATCAATATCATACATAGTTGTACAAAAGAGTATTAAAAAATTATTAAATATAATTCATCACACACGTGTGGGAAAAAATAATAAAAATATCGTGTGTTAGTGGAAAAATGTGTCGCGTGTGTAATTTTCCTTAAATTTTAAGGAAAATATTTGTTTATTTTGTGTTGTTTCTCTCTCTCACAAGTGTGTTGAATTCACACAGAACTTGTATGTGAGGAGAGGGAAATGTTGTTGTTGTACGATTTTGACAAGCTTTCTATTCTTAGTATTCTTTGCAATTAAATTTCAATAAACATATTCATTCAAACGAAACTGAAAAAGAAATGATCTTCAGTGTTGCCAGAAATACCCTTTCTTATTTCCCCCAACTAATTAAGCTCGATGTCCCCATAAATCCCCAATTTGCTCCAAAAATTATAAAAACAAATTAAGCGAAAATGTTCTATAAAAAGAAAATTTCTTATAAAATTAAAACTTTATATAAAATCATAATTTCCTATCAAAAGAAAATTTAACAAAAATTTTATACAATTTTTTTTTTATAGAATTTTCACTAAAAAAAGAAATTTCGTGGAAAATTTAATCGAAAATTTTTTATAAAAAAGAACATTTAAAAATTAATGAAAATTTCCTATAAAAGAAAATAAAAAAAAAAAAATTAAAATTTTACTATAAAAAGAAAATTTAACAAAATTTTCATACAAAAAGAATTTATCGAAAATTTCTTCCAAAAAAGGAAAGATCATCGAAAATTTCCTATAAATAAGAAACTTTAAGGAAAATTTCCTATAAAAGAAAGGAAATTTAACAAAACTTTCCTATAAAAAGGACATTTAACGAAACTTTCCTTAAAAAAAAGGAAATTCAACGAAAATTTTCTATAAAAAAGGAAATTTATTGAAAATTTCCTATAAAAAAGGAAATTTAACGTTAATTTTATATAAAAAAGGAAATTTATCGAATCTTTCCAATAAAAAAACAAATAAAATTTATCAAAAATTTCCTTAAAAAAAGGAAATTTATCGAAAATTTCCTAAAAAAAAATGGAAATTTCAATTTAAATTAAAAAAAAAATCGAGAATTTCCTATAAAAAAAGTATTAAAAATTTCCTATAAAAAAAATTATCGAAAATTTCCTATAAAAAAATTTATCGAAAAAAAATATAATATTATATATAAAAAATTTCCCACAAAAATAATTTTTCGAGTTTCCTATAAAAATAATTTATCGAGTTTCCTATAAAAAAAAAAAAAAAAATTATCAAAAATTTCCTATAAAAAAATTATCGAAAATTTCCTATAAAAAAAAATTTATAGAAAATTCCTATAAAAAATTTATCGAAGATTTACTATAAAACAATTTATCGGAAATTTCCTATAAAAAGAATTTATCGAAAATTTCCTATAAAAAGAATTTATCAAAAATTTCGTATAAAAAGAATTTATCGAAAATTTCTTATAAAAAGAATTTATCCAAATTTACTATAAAAAGAATTTATCAAAAATTTACTATAAAAAGAATTTATTGAAAATTTTCTATAAAAAGAATTTATTGAAAATTTTCTATAGAAATAATTTATTGAAAATTTCCTATACAAAGAATTTATCGAAAATTTACTATAAAAAGAATTTATCGAAAATTTCCTATAAAAAGAATTTATCGAAAATTTCCAATAAAAAAAAAAAAATTATCGAAAATTTT
Organism: Protophormia terraenovae; assembly: GCA_951394005.1. NCBI lineage: Eukaryota > Metazoa > Arthropoda > Insecta > Diptera > Calliphoridae > Protophormia > Protophormia terraenovae. Next base: position 32,258,556 of record OX596077.1, on the reverse strand, counting down.
CTATAAAAAATTTTATCGAAAATTTCCTATAAAAAAATATCGAAAATTTCCTATAAAAAAAATTTATCGAAAATTCCTATAAAAAAAAATTATCGAAGATTTACTATAAAAAAATTTATCGGAAATTTCCTATAAAAAGAATTTATCGAAAATTTCCTATAAAAAGAATTTATCGAACATTTCTTATAAAAAGAATTTATCCAAATTTACTATAAAAAGAATTTATCGAAAATTTACTATAAAAAGAATTTATAGAAAATTTACTATAAAAAGAATTTATCGAAAATTTACTATAAAAAGAATTTATCGAAAATTTACTATAAAAAGAATTTATCGAAAATTTCCTATAAAAAGAATTTATCGAAAATTTCCTATAAAAAGAATTTATCGAAAATTTACTATAAAAAGAATTTATCGAAAATTTCCTATAAAAAGAATTTATCGAAAATTTCCTATAAAAAGAATTTATCGAAAATTTCCTATAAAAAGAATTTATTGAAAACTTTCTATAAAAAGAATTTATGGAAAACTTTCTATAAAAAGAATTTATTGAAAACTTTCTATAAAAAGAATTTATGGAAAACTTTCTATAAAAAAATTCATCGAAAATTTTCTATAAAAAAATTTATCGAAAATTTTCTATATAAAAAAATTCATCGAAAATTTTCTATAAAAAAAAATTATCGAAAATTTTCTATAAAAAAAATTATCGATTTATTTAAATTATTTAAACAAAAATTTATCTAATTTTTCATAAAACAAAAAATTCTTAAATGAATTCCCTAAAGAAATCTATCAACAACTGAAAGTTGAAAGAAATATCCAATAATTTAATAATCCCCTCATCTGGTAACATTATTGATCACAGTTTTTAATTACTCATTCTTTTTCCCTATATTTTCATGAATTTTTAGTATAATGTCTCTCATTATCCCTCTCACCTTTTCTATAGATAATTTAAAAAAAAAGAATTTTTATAAAAGAATTTTATCGATAATTTTCTATAAAAAATGTTATCGATCATTTATTATAAAAAAATTTTATCGATAATTTTCTATAAAAATGTTTATCGATAATTTTCTATAAAAAACTTTATCGAAATTTTTTTATAAACAAATTTTATCGAAAATTTTCTATAAAAAGAAAATTTTCTGTAAATTTTATTGATAATTTTTTATAAAAAATCTTTTTCGATAAAACTAAAAAAAGGAAAGCATCAAAAATGTTCTTTAAAAAACCTAAAATTTCTATAAAAAAATAGAAGAAAATTTATCGAAAATTTAATTTAAGAAGAAAATTTAATAAAAATTTCCTCTATAAAGAAAATTTATAGAATTTTTCTATAACTGAAAAATTTTTTGTTTTCTATAAAAATTGTTTGTTTTCTATAAAAATTAAAATTTATCGGAATTTTTTAAACAAAAATTTATCTAATTTTTCATAAAACAAAAAATTCTCAAATGAATTCCCTAAAGAAATCTATCAACAACTGAAAGTTGAAAGAAATAGCCAATAATTTAATAATCCCCTCATCTGGTAACATTATTGATCACAGTTTTTAATTACTCATTCTTTTTCCCTATATTTTCATGAATTTTTAGTATAATGTCTCTCATTATCCCTCTCACCTTCAGGATTGGCAAAGTTATTCAAATTAAACCTAAGAAATACTGTGGTATACAAATGATTTAAATTTTATTAAAAAGGACTTAACTAAATTAAATAACTTCAATAGAACAAAGGTTTTGTGCAGTATTACTTAGTTCTTCTACTAATTTGTTAGAATTTTTTAATTGAGAATAAGACATTAGTATAAACGTAGTATGTAAATCATTACTATAACTAATTTATATTAACTATATGTATAAGCCATAAATTTTGTATGACACTTTTAAATGTGGTATTTATCTATAAATTAGGTATTATAATAAGATTGTCAACCCTGATTTAAAATAATGATACCAAAAAAACACAAAAAAATTAGGAAACAAAAATTTTTGTCTGCTTGTTGTTGCCAAAAAATTAATTATATTTTGTTGTTGCCATTTTTCTTTTATTTTTGTTTTGTTTCACAAAATTATTAAAATTCGTTATGATCTTGTTAAAATGTATACATACCTCCTCTTCTTCTTTGTACATTTTCTTAAAATTTATTTTTAGATTTAGATTTTTTTTTTTTTTTTTTTTGCACAGTAAAAGAAAAAGTCATTAAAAAAAAGTATGATAAAAAATTATATTTTTAATATGGCATTGACGTTTGTTAGTTGGATGAAAAAGAAATAGTTCTTAATATTATAGAACATTTTTTCCACTAAATAAATCAAATAGAAAAACAAATGATAGATAAATCATAAATATTTGTAATAGAGTAAAATTAAAATGCCAGAGCATATGTCTGTCTTAAGTATTTTAAAGTTTAATAAAATGTTAAGTTTATTAAATTAAGAAACAAAAAAATATCACGCAAACATAAAACAACCTTGACAATATTTTATTGTTATTATGGTATAATTTAATTTAATCAAAATCCTTGATACTTGATTTAAAATGTTATTAATACTTAAAGAAATTCCAAATAACAGTGAATAAATATTGGCAAAACAAAAAATAAGAAGGAATGAAAAGAACATGTGTGACACAGACAGATCATGTGTTTTTATAACTTTGCGTAAGAAATGACGTCAAAATAGAAATGAGAGTGAAAGTAATATATTATAATAAAAAGAAGAGAATTGTTTGATTATAATTCTTAGTTTTTTTTTATTAAAGTTAAATGCTATTTCTCATTAAAAAATAATTTTAATATATTCACAGAAACAAATATAAAAAAAAATATCAATTAAATTACACTGGTCAACAAAAAAAAAATATTTTTCGTTCTCCTTCAAAAAAAAAAAAAAAATGTGGACTAGATGGAATTCCGCATGCCAAAATTTGAGTCTGCTTTCAGTTTTTTCCCATCAGGTCGAAATTTTTTTTATGGGCGTGTCTAATATTGCTCCCTAAATAAGCCGATTACTATAATATTTTTCTCTATAACTCGAGAACGGTATGCACGATTTATACAAATGATACACCAAAATATGTGGAATAAAATTGACTTTAAGTCGTTCTGCTATAAAATTTTTATCCGCTCAATAGTTTAGGAGATCTTTCGAAATAAGTGTTCGAAAAAAATTAGTTTATGCTTAATTCAAGATTTTTTTTTTTTTACTTAAATTTCTTTTTAAAAGTGAAAACATCAAAAATGTTTCAGTTTATCATCTTTATCTCAAAGCTGGTAAAACTACGAGTAAATAAAGCCACGTATCATAAAAATTGATGCACAAATCTTGATTGCATTCACAGTTAAGTTAGGATACCCATGCATACCTACAGTTAAGTGGAGATACACTAGTGGGAAAAAAAATTAATATTTTTTCGTCTTAAATAAAAAAAATAGGTGAATTAGATGGAATTAAACGTGCTAAATAAGAATCAGATTTAACTTTTTTCCTATCACGTATTTTTTTTATGGGCATGACTACTATGACCCCGCCTTTAGGCAGTCACACTTGTATAACTCGAGAACGGTTTGTCCTATTAAGATAATTTAAACTCCAATATATAGCGACTTAAATTGTCTTGGAGCTGAATTTACATAATTTGTTTTTAAGTTATTTTTTCGAAGTTATTTGGAAATTAGTAGCGAAAAAATTATTTTTTTTTTTTCTTAGAAAATGGTGAAAATTTTGATCTATAACTCTGAAATTTTTGAGCGAATAAAAAATATTTTTGACACACCTTGAAGACAATTTTCGTGTGCATCTTTTGGTGTATCATATATCAAAATCGTGTTAACGGTTCTTTAGTTATAGTCAAAATTAAACAAACCATTCTCGAGTTTTATAGTGTGACCGCTGAATAGGGTGATGATATTAGTCATGCCCATAAAAAAATCAGTACGTGATAGAAAAAAAGTGAATGCAGATTCTTGTTTAACTCGTCAAAATCCACCTAGTCCACCTATTTTTGTTTCAAGAAAAATAAAAAATAAAATTGTTTGCCCACCACTATATTTCTACTCAATTGTATGAAACATTGTTAATTAACTGTGAATAAAATCAAGATTTGTGCATCAATTTTGAAAATACATACCATATTTTATTCGCAGCATTATCAGTTTTAAGGTGAAGATATTAGAAAATTTTAATTTTGGTCACTTGAATATAATTAAATAAGTAATAATTTAATTAAAAAGTTATAAAACAATTTATCGACTTTCAACTATTTTTTTCCTATTGTATAAACTGATAAATTAATTAATAATATATAATTTTTCTAATAGGTTGAATTTTGATTAATAAAATAAATGTGTATGTGTCATTCGTAATTTAAATTGGATTTTAGATTTTTCTACTTTAATATAAATTTAATTTGTTAGAATATTTAGATTTTAAATTTTTATTTCACAGAAAATTTTTTATATAATTCTTTTCTTTTTATAAAAAATTTTCATTGAATTTTCTTTTTATAGAAAATTTTCGTTAAAATTGATTATAATAGAAAAAGTGAAATTACTTTAAAAATAATTAAATATTTTATTTACTTTAAACTTACCTTAATAATATTTCAATAGTTTTTAACAATTCCTTGGCGTATTCACTTAAAACGGCAACACTAAAGATGACCAATAAAATGTTGGCAGAAATGGTTTCAATGGCAGCACCAGCAGTTGCAATAATTATTAAATTATCACTTAATTTATCACAAATTTCTTTAGGTTTATTTAAATAACAGATTGAATTAGCACTATTTAATTGTTTAACAATTGTTTTATTAAAATTATTATTATAAACAATATTATATTCACCACTTTTATGAACACCACGACCACCACCAATTAATTCACCATAATTGCACAAATCACTTAAAACTTTTGAGGGAATTAATAAATTTTTATCACTTTTAATAAAACAACAATTATTATTTTTATTAGTTAAATTTAATTGTGATTGTTGTTGTTGGTGTTGGGGTCTATTAAAGAAGTGTTTAGTTTTTAGGAAAATCCTTAAACGTGGATCACGTGGTGTATAATAGAGAAAAACTTTATTCGATTTACTACTATTGTTGTAAGTACGATGATGATTATTATTTTTACAGTTGGTTTGTTGTTTTAACAACAACAATGTGGTGGCAGACGTTGCAAAAGCTACTGCTGATGCTGCTGCTGCTGCAGACGATGAAAACGAAGACGACGACAACGATGATGCTGACAATATTATAGATGTTGCTGATAATTTCAGATTTAAAATTGAACTCGTTATTGGTGAAATTGTTTTTTTACTAGACGTCGTCTTGTTGGAGTTTTTAAATGATTTATTATTAGATTTATTGGTTTTGGAGGATTTACAATAGAAAGTTTTTAACCGAAGGTCATTCATTAAGACCGTTAAACGACTAAACACGTTAAACGAAATAAAATTTGTGATTAATTTGTGATCTAGTACTAAGATTAGTAGTAGGCTTGCAAATGTTGCAAATTCCGTTAAAATTTTTAAGGCTACTAATTGTATTGTTGAGATAACTAACGTTTGTTTTTTAATTTTAAATAGATTTAAGTAAAATTCCAAAGATTTATTATTGCTTGTAATTAATTGGCGTTGTTTTTCTTTTTCTTTTAGTTGTGGGGACACTTTCAAACCGTACATAAACGTTTTTGAAAATAATGCTTTAGACACGTTAACCCTCATGCGGTAGTTTTGATAATTTTTTTTAGGGGGTTTATAATTTAATTTAATTTTTCTCTTTTTTATTATTACTTTATTTTAAAACACTTTTTAAGATTTATTTTATTAGTTTCTTTTTTCTTTTATTTTAATAAACAAAAAAATTTAAATAAAAAAATTGTTTTTTATAAAAAAAAATTAATGTTTTTTTTTTTAATTTCACACTTTTATTTTTTTAATTTTCTGGTTTTTAAATTTATACCAGAGTTGTATTTCCAGTAGTTGTCAAATGATTGCGTTACTATTTACTTTTTGAACAAACATGTTGTTGGCAAATTTGTAAATATTTTATTTCAAAATTTTGCATGGAAGCTGTTTAATATTATTGATAGTTATAATTTAAAGAAGGCGTTTTGAGCCTTCTGAAGGTTTTTTTTTTTTTTTTTTTTTTTTTTAGCAGGAAGAAAAATTACTTTATTTCTATATTATTTTGTAGAATTTTGATTAATTATCAAATATTTTTTATTCCTTTTTTCACAAATGTTATTTAATTTGCTCTTTTTTTAGATATCTCTTATTTTTACTTTCTCTTTTAGCTCTTTGTTTATTTGCTTATTGTTTACACTTTGATTAATAAGATTTATATTGTTAATTAGAAAATTTTGTTTCTGTTGACGAGATAAATGTTGTTGACATTTCTGCAAGAAAAAAAAAAGAGAACAAAACAAATTAGAATTAGTTAAAAGGAATATGAAAAATATTTAATACAATTATCCTAATATTGGTTAATAAATTGTAATAAATAAATTGAGCTGTTTATTAAGTAAAATAAATTGATTAAGTTAAATAAAATATTACAAAGTATATTAAAATAATAAGTAAAGGTATATTTTTAGATTCATTAAATTGACATGTGTCAAAATATAATAGGGAAGAAAGGACATTTATTTAATATTAATGGTATGAAAAATGCGAACATATTTATAATTTAAGCAATTTAAATAAATTTCCAGCAAAATGATAAGTAATTTTAGTTGTAAGAAGAAAAATAGCATAACAATTATCTTTAGAACCTCGGTGACCATCCCTGACTTTTACCTGCAATCAATAAAATTTAAAATTTTTCTTTACAATCCTAATGAAAAAAAAATCTGTTATTATAATAAAAATATACTTTCAGATTTGTTTCTAAAACCAAAAAAAAAAAATCTTTTTATAACTCTAGACATGAGACAAAAATATTGCTTGATAAAAACTATAGATATACATTTTTATGAGTTCCCCATAACAAACTATATTTTTATATAAAGAAATATATATCAGAAAAAAAAGAGCAAACATTTTTTGTAAAACACACTGTAGCCTGCGGGTAAAATAACGTATAATCAAAATATCTTCCATTTTTAATAAAAGATGAATAAATAGATGCGACTGGACTTATGAGATGAATGAATTGTCGTTCATCTTGATACGTTTTTAAATAATAATTAAGTAAATGTTTTTGTTGACTGTGTGTCTCTTATCAAAAATGTAGTAAATAGAATAATTAAATTATATTTACTCGTTTTATTTTATATATAACAAATTTAAACAGACGATAAGATTGAGTCCACAATTTTGTATTAATAATATTTTAATAATACTCTTTTATTAAGAACGTTTAGTAAGAACAATTGAAATTTATTTGCTATTTGATTTAAAAAAAATTTACAAGTTTTTGTTAATTTTTTTTTTTACAGAAAAAAAAAATGGAATTAATTTACAAGTGGAATATTTTTCTTTTAATTAGAAATGTAGATAAAAAATATTTTTAAACCCGTATAACTTTTATAAGTCATAAAATCAATTAAACGATTGCACAGTGTAAAAAAGAAATTGCAGTTTTTATTATAAGAAAAATTAGACAAAATATATTTTTAAATAAGTGTTACCACTGAGCAACAAAAATGGAATTAATTTACAAGTGGAATATTTTTCTTTTAATTAGAAATGTAGATAAAAAATATTTTTAAGCCCATATAACTTATAAGTCATAAAATCAAACGATTTCACAATGTAAAAAAGAAAGTGCAGTTTTTATTATAAGACAAATTAGGCAAAATTATTTTTTAAATAAGTGTTACCACTGAGCAACTTTTCAAAAATATATATATATATTAGGGTAAATTTCAAAATTTTGATTCTGAGATATCATACCTTTTTAGAAGGTTTTTGCATCAGTAAAAATAATGGCTTATTTTGTTTTTTGAAATTCCAACTCCTTTCCCTGCATATCCTGCTAAAAACGCACATTTTGAGCGCCATTTTGCGTAGAGACGAATCCAATTGATTTATAAAAAAATTTCTTCTATACATAAATTCTATATAAAATTTTAGTAAGAATGAGCACTATTCAACCCGCTTAACACGCATCGTGTTCCAACTAGGGTGTCCGAAAAATTTACTTTTTTAAAAAAGTTTTAAAAATATATTTTTTTATAAATACAATGAAAATATACTATTTGCTTACAAATATAACGCAAAATTATTTACTTTACCGCTTTTCGCTTTAAAGTTATAAGACATTAAAATTTTCATATAATAGCAACAAAAAAAAAAAAAAAAATATATTTAAACAAAAATTAAAAATATTGAATTTTGTAACAATAAAATGCAAAGGCTACTGTGAATTATAATGAGTATGTTTTAAAATTTTGTAATAACAATTATCTTTTAAGATAATTAATTTTAAAAGCTATTATTTCAAAATTTCTTAGTCATATAACTCTAAAGCGAAAAGTCGTAGATTAATTATTTTTGCGCCATTTTTTAAAGCAAATAGTATATTTTCACTGTGTTTATAAAAAAAAATATATATTTTTAAAACTTTTTTGAAAAAAGTCAATTTTTCGGACACCCTAATTGGAACACGTTGCATGTTAAGCGGGTTGAATAGTGCTCATCCTTACTAAAATTTTATGTAGAATTGATGTATAAAAGAAATTTTTTTTAAAAAATCAATTGGATTCGTCTCTGCGCAAAATGGCGCTCAAAATGTGCGTTTTTATCCGAAGATATGCAGGGGAAGGAGTTGGAATTTTAAAAAACAAAATAAAAACAAAAACAAAATTAAAATTGATTTATTTACATAAATTTTATTTACATAAATATGCCATTTTTTATAATTTTCCATAATGAAATTAAAACGCGAATATCGCGAATTTGGGACTAGCACAGTGTTATTAATAGAAAATGTACGATAAATCTTTGTTTTACGATTCGCTATCTTTTTATGCAAAACTTAAGATAAATTATCTTTTTATAAAAAATTTACGATAAATTTTCTTTTATAGAAAATTTACGATAAATTTTCTTTTATAGGATACTAGTTGTCAATAACAATTATTATTTTCAAAAATCGGATCATAAATAATTATTTACATTTGGGATATAAATAATTAGTTACTAAACAACTTCTATGTAATGCAGACAGTATGTTGTTATCATTACATAGTAACTACATCCGTAACTACATGCCATTACCAAGTTTTTGCTGGGAAATTTAGAGTAAATTTTCTTTTATAGGAAATTTTATGATAAATTTTCTTTTTATAGAAAAATGACGATAAATTTATTTTTATAGAAAATTTACGATAAATTTTATTTTTATAGAAAATTTACGATAAATTTTTTATAGAAAATTTACGATAAATTTTTTATGGAAAATTTACGATAAATTCTCTTTATAGAAAATTTACAATAAATTTTTTATAGAAAATTTACGATAAATTCTCTTTATAGACAATTTACGATACATTTTCTTTTATTCTGTTTATTTAAGATAAATTTTCTATAGAAAATTTACGATAATTTTTTTTATAGAAAATTTACGTTTTTTCTTTTTATAGAAAATTTACGATAATTTTTTTTTTATAGAAAATACGATACATTTTCTTTTTGTAGAAAATTTACGATAAGTTTTATTTTTATACAAAATTTACGATAAATTTTCTTTTTATAATAAATTTACGAAAATTTTCTTTTTGTAGATAATTTACGATAAATTTTCTTTTTATAGAAAATTAACGATAAATTTTAATTTTTTTTAGAAAATTTACTATAAATTTTCTTTTTATAGAAAATTTACGATAAATTTTCTTTTTATAAAAATCTCGTTATATTTTCTTTTTATAGAAATCTTTCGTTAGATTTTCTTTTTATAAAAATATTTCGTTAAATTTTATTTTTATAGAAAACTTACGATAAATTTTCTTTTTATAGAAAATTTACGATGTTTTATTTTTTTAATAAATTTACGATAATTTTTTTTTTTTTTAGAAAATACGATAATTTTTTTATAAAAAATTTACGATAAGTTTTATTTTTATTATAAATTTACGATAAATTTTCTTTTTATAGAATATTTACGATAAATTTTCTTTTTATATTAAAATTTACGATAAATTTTCTTTTTATAGAAAATTTACGGTAAATTTTCTTGTTATAGAAAATTCACGATAAGTTTTCTTTTTATAGAATATTTACAATAAATTTTCTTTTTATAGAAAATTTTCGTTAAATTTTCTTATAGAAATTTTTTCTTTATAGTAAATTTCCGAAGGAAAATGTTTAACAATATTTTGTTTATTATTTATATGAAACAAAAATAATTACATATATATTTTTTAAAGGGTGTGTATTTAATAGTGTAAAATTAAAACATTTTTTTCTTTTATCATCTTATATTCAAATACACCTTTAATGGTCGGTATAATAGAAATGTTGGGGTTTCTTTTATTTTGTTTTTTTAAGATAAATTTTCTTTCTATAGAAAATTTACGATAAATTTTTTTATAGAAAATTTACGTTTTTTCTTTTTATAGAAAATTTACGATAATTTTTTTATAGAAAATACGATAAATTTTCTTTTTATAGAAAATTTACGATAAATTTTCTTTTTATAGAAAATTTACGATAAATTTTCTTTTTATAATAAATTTACGAAAATTTTCTTTTTACGATAAATTTTCTTCTTATAGAAAATTAACGATAAATTTTCTTTTTTTTAGAAAATTTACTATAAATTTTTTTATAGAAAATTTACGATAAATTTTTTTTTTATAAAAATCTCGTTATATTTTCTTTTTATAGAAATCTTTCGTTAGATTTTCTTTTTATAAAAATATTTCGTTAAATTTTATTTTTATAGAAAACTTACGATAAATTTTCTTTTTATAGAAAATTTACGATGTTTTATTTTTATAATAAATTTACGATAATTTTTTTTTTTTTAGAAAATTTACGATAATTTTTTTATAAAAAATTTACGATAAGTTTTATTTTTATTATAAATTTACGATAAATTTTCTTTTTATAGAATATTTACGATAAATTTTCTTTTTATATTAAAATTTACGATAAATTTTCTTTTTATAGAAAATTTACGATAAATTTTCTTGTTATAGAAAATTCACGATAAGTTTTCTTTTTATAGAATATTTACAATAAATTTTCTTTTTATAGAAAATTTTCGTTAAATTTTCTTATAGAAATTTTTTCTTTATAGTAAATTTCCGAAGGAAAATGTTTAACAATATTTTGTTTATTATTTATATGCAACAAAAATAATTACATATATATTTTTTAAAGGGTGTGTATTTAATAGTGTAAAATTAAAACATTTTTTTTCTTTTATCATCTTATATTCAAATCCACCTTTAATGGTCGGTATAATAGAAACCCCAACAATTCATTATACATACATATGTACCTTATAAATATATAATATACATTATAATATACTCATAATCAGTCTACGCGTATTATTGTTATTATTAGTATTATTATTGTTATTATTGTACTACACATATTCATGAATAAAGTAAAATAAATCTTTATTATGTACTTTTGCTCTAATTTGTCAAATACTTTTGTATGAGTATTTACGATGTTATATGTATGTATATACATATGTATATTTAAATGTATGTATATCTCTGTATTTGACTATCTCTGTTAATATTTATATTACTTATTGTTATAAAATTATTTCAAATAAAATATACAATTTAATACAAATCTTTTATTAAATGAAATTTTTGCTCATTTTTCTTTCTTTCATTTTACTGATAACATAAAGTACTAAAATACAATCGCACTAGAAATTTGTATTATAATTTCCGTATAAAGTGGTTTCCTAGATTTGAATTATTTCTAAGTAATTTTTTTGCTTTCAATACAAAAAGAAAATCAACATTTAATATACCTACCTTATTATTAAATATTCAGTCAAAGTGTCTGTTTGTCTGTCTGTCTGTCTGTCTGTCAGACTGTCTATCAACTCCGTACATCAGTATGAAAAATATAAGTGAATAAATAATTAAGGAAAAATATTTTTAATAAATTTAAAAGCAAAATGCAATTAATTTTTAATAAATTTATAAAAACAAGATAATTCACATCTTTATAACGTTATAAAGAAATATATTTAATGTCTACTATCATAAGTATAACAAATTCAACTAATTATTTTATAATCTAATTTTTTAATTATATGTCCGCGTTTTTTCTTTCTTTTTAAAAATGATACACGAGTAGAACATTGAACTTTTAAATTGTTATTTTTTTATGATTTTGGTAAATAATTAAGTTTTATTTGCTGCTAACAAACAATTGTAAATTAGTTCAAGGATAACATTAACAAATCATTGTTTGATATTATTTTAATCTAGTTGACATACAAATCTTTTAATTTATGGAACAAAACAAATTTTTAATCTGAAAATAATAAAAAAAAAAAAAAAAATCATGCTAAAAAATACTTTTTCAAACATAAATTTTACATAAAAAAATTGTAAAGTTATTTTCTATACAAAATGTTGCTCTTTTTTTATATAGAGAAATGTTCTATAGAAAATATTGCTACTTTTTGGTAACGAGAAAATTTCTATAGGAAATGTTGCTCTTTTTTTATAAAGAAAAATGTTTCCTATGGAAAATGTTGCTATTGTTAAGAGAAATTTTCTGTACACTTTTTTTATTCAGAAAAATTTTATATTTTTTTATTCTTCTTGCAAAGAATAATTTTCTATTAAAAATGTTTTGTTCTTTATAAGAGATATTTTCTACCTATATATCTATATATCAATCTATCTATCTATCTATCTATCTGTCCATATATCTATCTATCTATCTATCTATCTATCTATCTATCTATCTATCTATCTATCTATCTATCTATCTATCTATCTATCTATCTATCTATTTATCTATCTATCTATCTATTAGTCTCCTGCGCAAGATGATTTGAAAAGCAAACACACTTGAATTTCAAGTGTGTGTTTCATAGCCAACATGTGCAAAAACAACAATAAATACTGTTCGTACTGTTCGCTGCCCGAAGCAAAGCAAGTGTGTACTGTGTATGAGCGACTGCAAATCCGTGCGTTCAAATCATTTATCGTAAACAAGTGGTGCAAGTGGTGTGGCAAAAAAAAGCAAATCATACAAGACGTTGAGAAATGATTTAAAGATTTCAAGTGGGCTTAATGATTTGTTTGTTTTTTGTAATACGTAGTTGCTGTGTGTGGCAAAAAATCTTCATAATGTGTAAAAAGTGGTTGTTTATAAATATTCTTGCATACACACACATATATACAGTATGTCTATATTTTATTGTTGGTTCTTCTTTTCTAAATAAATGTAAAAGGGTGAATTCATAAAGTTATTAAAAAATACTCTTTATTAAGAGTTAAAAAAGTAAAAAAAATAAAGTTGACATTTGAAACTGTCAGTTACATATGTAAGTTAGAAAATTTTTATCTTTAGTGTTTATTTATATTTTAAATAAAGTTAGTCTTATAATTAATTGTATGTTTATAAAAAATTTTAAAATTGTACTTATTTATATTATGATAGATTTTATTGCATTTAATTTATATTTACTAAGTAATCATTCTATTTTAAAACTAAAAGGAAATAATATAGAACAATGTCTTTTCATTCAAATTCGTTTCCATATACAGTGTCTCACTAAAGTATTTGAATTTTTTAAATTAATAATTAAAACGGTTTAATTAAGTGATTTAAAAAAAAATAATTCTAGATTTATTAACTGAATTGTATTTGTCTATTTGTTAACTTTATAATGCAAAAAACTGCAATAAAAAATATTGCATTGTATCCAAGTTATTACAGAAATAGTATGAAAATTCATCGAATTTACCTCACAAAAGTATTTGAATTTTTATCACCTTTGTATTTAAAAATGTCAAACAAAATAAAAATTGGAGAAATTCATGTATTTTTTTTATTAATAATAGGTCATAATAATAGGCATGTTTCTTTAAATTGTTATAACTAGTAACATTAATAATTTATTTGATCGTAAATAACAATAAGTTTATAAACAATACTTTTAAACGACTGTTTTACTTACGAAATTACTTTATACAGTCATGAACGCACACACACACATATAATTTTAATAAAAAAGAAAACACAATTTTTTTCCTTATTGAAGCAAACAAGTGGTCAAAAGGCTTGTATTTTTTTATACAAGCCTTTGAAAGGCTTGTTTGGTCGCTATCATAGCACACTCATGATTTGTTCATAAAGTTGAAGCACACACGCAGTATTTGTATGGTTTTAAGTGCCTGCAGAACAGTATTTATTACTCCGCACACACACTGATAACAACACTTGAAAAATATCAAGTGGCTTGTACAGCCTTATAAGACACAGTTTGCAGGGCTCTACTATCTATCTATCTATCTATCTATCTATCTATCTATCTATCTATCTATCTATCTATCTATCTATCTATCTATCTATCTATCTATCTATCTATCTATCTATCTATCTATCTATCTATCTATCTATCTATCTATCTATCTATCTATCTATCTATCTATCTATCTATCTATCTATCTATCTATCTATCTATCTATCTATCTATCTATCTATCTATCTATCTATCTATCTATCTATCTATCTATCTATCTATTTATCTATCTATTTATCTATCTAACTATCTATCTATCCGTCCGTCTATAAATATTTTAATTTTTATACTATTCATTTAAAAATATTTCGCGAAAAAAAAGTAACTTACTTTTTTATAACAAAACAATTAAAATATCTAATAAACAGCAAAACAAATACGTATTTTACACACTTTATAAACACAATTTGCAATTCTTTAATAATTTATATTTTTCTTTTTTTTTAACAGCAAACAAACTTTATTTGTTTTCACTTTTTAACTTCATATATTGAAATACCCAAAAATAACAACAACAAAAATTATAATTTCAAAACACGTTTTTCTCGTGACATTTCACACGCGAGCGCACATTTTTATATCATTAGATTCATTGATTCATTCAATAGCCTGTAAATAGGCAATCAAATTTATTAAATTTTGTTTTATAAGAAGACGACAACGATATTAGTATAAGAAATATGTACACCAACACTTTAACGCTTTATTTAATTGTTAATTTTAACCGTTATTATTGTTTATGTTTATGTTTACGTTTTCTCGCTTTACGTTTTCAATAAACAAGAGCCCGCGATTTAAATGGCGAATTATAACGCCAACTTTTGTCGCGTGCTCATAAACGGTTCCATTGCGGTGTACTTTAAAACGACGACTAAAATAAATTTTCATTAGTATTTTTTTCCTTCTGTTTCTTAATCTTTAGTGATTTCTTTAAATATGTATGTAGTAGTAAACAATGTGAAAAAAATACAATAACACAAATACTAAATATGAGCCTCTCTATTAAAAAAAAATCTCTTATATAAACAAACACACACAAACATATAGGCAGATATATTACAATCAAAATATATGGAGAATATAAACATTGGGTCTAATATATTTAGTATATATTTTAATACAAACAGCATGAGAATTCAGATTAAAATACCAGTACTACACATTGTTTCGTTTTAGGCAAAGTTTATTTTTAATTCTATTATAATAAAGGGTGTCTTGTTAAGAGAGTCACTTAGTTTGCTTGGACATCGTGAATAGCCGCAATAACAGACATTCATTGAATGTATCGTACAAGAAAATATTTCTCAGAAATAACAAAGCACAACTGTATTTTTTGTGTTAATTGGAAAACTCCTTCATACGCCAGTTACATCTGGAAAAAGTGCTTGTTTGTTGTAATTTTTCTGCTGGTAAAATCATTCTTCCTAAACGATGCTACAGATAAATGATCAATAACTATTTTTTTAATGAATGAAACCTATTTGATGTGGAAGAGCTACGGTTTCAACACTCAATAAATTTTCATTGAAATTTAAGTTTGGCTCAACTGAAGCTAAATTGGAACTGAATAAGATTTGAAACAGAACTGAACTAGAACTAAACTGTAACTAAAATAGACTAGAACTGAACTAGAACTGAATTAGAACTGAACTAGAACCGAACTGGAACTTAACAAGAACTAAACCAGAGCTGAACTACAACTAAGCTGGAACTGGAATAAATCTGAACTTATTTGCAATTGAGGTAGAACTGAACTATAAGTGAACCAAAACTGATATAGAACTTAATTAAAGCTGAGTTAGAACTGATCTAGAACTTAATTAGAACTAAGCTAAAACTGAACTGGAACTGAACCAAATCTGAATTAGAACTGAACAAGAGCAGAACTAAACGGAACTAGAACTGAACTAGAATTGATCTAGAACTTTATTAGAACTGAACTAGAACTGAACTGGAATTGAACTAGAACTGAACTGGAATTGAACTAGAACTGAACTAGAACTGAACTAGAACTGAACTAGAACTGAACTAGAACTGAACTAGAACTGAACTAGAACTGAACTAGAACTGAACTAGAACTGAACTAGAACTGAACTAGCACTGAACTAAAACTGATCTAGAACTTAATTAGAACTGAACTAGAACTAAACTAGATCTAAACTAGAACTAGAACCAAACTAGAACTGAACTGGATCTCAACTAAAACTGAGCTCGAATTAAACTGAACTAGAACTGAGCTCGAATTAATCTGAACTAGAGCTGAAGAGAACTGAACTTGAACTTTTTTTATTTTATTCAAATATACCATTTAATTATTTACAATTCATTATTTTAAATATTACATTTGAAGAATTTTAAAATTTAACAACAAAAATTTATTAATTATGTTGAGTTGGATTCGGCAGATGTTGAAGTTACTTCAGGGCTGGAAAATATCATTTATAATTTGTATTCATATCTCCATGTGTTGAAGTCTTACTTTTTCGGAGTTTGTATATATTTTATTTTAATTTAATTTAGTTGTGTTGGTATTAATTTAATTTCTTTTTTAGATTTTATATTTTATTTGTTTTATTATTTAGTTCAATGAATTTTTTATAATACTGACATAAAATTGAACTAGAATTGAGTTAGAACTAAACTAAAACTAAGCTCGAACTGAACTGTAGTAAATTTGGATTGAAATAGAATAATTGATTTACACAGAACTAAAATTAAACTAGAACTGAACTAGAACTATGCTTGTATTGAACTTAACTAAATATAGACTGAACTTGAAATGATTTGCAACTGAGCTAGAGTTGAACTTTAATTGAAGTAGTATTTAACTGAAAATGAATTAAAACTGAACTTTTGAGTCTACACCGATAAGCAATACATAAAACATCTGACGCGTTACAACCACTATAAGACCTTAAACGCCATAAAAACCGAATAGTGGAAATTTCTCACAAACACACTCTCACGAGTTTAAATTAAAAGTAAATTTTTCTTGTTCAAATTTTATTAAAATAAATTGATGATTTTGCGTAGCTACTCAATCGAGAGGAAGCTGATGAAAAAATAAATAATAAATAAAGAAAATTGTTAAAGATTTTATTTCGATTTTTGTTGTTTATCTTTATTCTTTCTTCATTTAAGAATACTAATGTACGCATGTATTGGTAAGTAACTATCACACACTCTTATAAAAAAAAAAATTGCTCTCAGTAATGTCACGAATTAGCAGCATGTAGGATTTGTCATACAAACAAAAACATACGAACGAGTACTTTGTTGTATGTATGTGTTTTATTGTGTTAACAAACCCAGAAAAAAATATAAATTGTTTATTTGTATTTATTGTTTTCATAGTTTGTTTTTATTTAGTTTTCTTCTTTTTTTTTGCGGTTAATAATACAGTGCAAAATAGAAAAAGAAGCTGAAGGAATTTATGTTTTAGTGTATTTGTGAAAACCAGTGATATATTAGCACACATTCACACACATATGTATGTATTTGTATTTGTTCTTGTAAGTATTATTGTGATGCGTTGTAATCGTATATCGTTTAAATTTAATCTTATAATCATGTTGTTATAAATACCAACAACAACATAATCGTAGAGATAGGCTTATAATCAAATCGGCTGGAACTAAAAGTAGAATTTAATATATACTTATATGTAAAATATATTAAATAATAAAATTATGATACAAAATATCCACCTAAGTATTTAATAGAAAAAGTAATTTCAATACATTCATCAGTAAATTAATTATTAGCCAAAACAGCGGCATACTTTCAGGAGAATTATAAAAATATAAGTGGAGTATGTCTTAGTAAAGGCATATGAAACAATTAATTATAACTAATTTATGGGAAACATTGTTAAATTAAAGATTTCTTATCACTTGCCATATTCAAGTATTATTATTATTTTCGTCCAGTACTTATATCGTTAATATTCGTAGTATTACCATTTTATTACCATCTTTTTATAATTCTTGTTTAAAAGAAATTCACACTTAACAAAATGCAACTAACTACTACACAATTATAAGATAATCCCCCGAGGAAAAGACCAGAGAAAATTGGTGTTTCTGTTCACTGAGCCCGTGTAAATGATAAGGGAATTAGTAACAACATTGAGATTATTGTAGAATTAAATAATTACCACATGAGGAAAAACATTTATTTTTTGGAATTAAATAATTACCACATGAGGAAAAACATTTATTTTTTGGATTTTCAATAAGATTAATTTAAAATAGTTTTTAAAAACAGTTTAAACACCCTAGACTATAATCACTTATACTATATATATATATATATATATATATATATATATATATATATATATATATATATATATATATATATATATATATATATATATATATATATATATATATATATATATATATATATATATATATATATATATTACTGCGTTTTTTAATAAACTTTAGTGTTAAAGCTTGCTTTTCATTATCTTTAATATGACTTTTCGAAAATTTATACTCTTATTAAAATATTTTATTTCTTTATATCGAATAAAAATCATTTTAATTATGTTTCGGCTCTATTAAATTAATAATTTAAAAAAATAGTAGGTCCTCTTTTATAACTTTATTTATATTATTTTAAATTTCTTTTGCTCTCAAACAAAGTTTCTTTTCTACTCCGTTATACACAATTTAATTGACGAATATTTATATTTGAAAAAGTTAAATAAAAACACAATTTTTTATTCCAATTATTGTCTCTCTGGTACAACAACCTCAATCAAATAAAGAATGCTTTGATATTATTAAAATTGTTTTAAATGATAATAAACAAATGTTTTTTATACTATAAAATATGTGTTTTTTATTTGTTGTTTAAAAATAACAACAAATAAATATACGAGCTTATTTGCAAAAAAAAAAAAAAAATAATAAAAAATATGATGAATAAAATTATTTTTTTATTGTTATAAAATTAATCTATTGTTATACAATTGTAGTCTGTAGATAAGTTTAAATCTTACACTCAAAGAAAATGTTAAACTAATTTAATTTTAGTTCATTTCTAGTTTAGTTCGAGATGAGTTCTATTTCAGTACTTTTCCATTTCTAGTTCAGTTGTAGTTATTTATTTTATTTTTCAGTTCTGTTCTAATTTAATTCTAGTTCAGTTCTAGGTTTGAGATCAGTTTTATTTTAGTTCTAGTACAGTTCTAGTTTATTTGTAGTTCATTCCTAGTTATTAAAGTATTTTTTAGTTTTGTTCTAATTCAATTCTGGTTCAGTTTTAGGTTTGAGATCAGTTTTATGTTAGTTCTAGGTTAGTTTTAGTTCAGTTCTACTTCAGTTATAGTTTAGTTCTAGTTAAGTTCTAGTTCAGTTCTAGTTCAGTTCTAGTTAAGCTCTAGTTCAGTTCTAGTTCAATTCTAGTTCAATTCTAGTTCAGTTCTAGTTCAGTTCTATTTCACTTCTATTTTAGTTCTAGTTCAGTTCTAGTTCAGTTCTAGTTCAGATCTAGTTCAGTTCTAGTTCAGTTCTAGTTCAATTCTAGTTCAATTCTAGTTTAATTCTAGATCAGTTCCAGTACAATTCTAGTTAAGGTCTAGTTCAGTTCTAGTTCAATTCTAGTTCAGTTCTAGTTCAATTCAAGTTAAGGTCTAGTTCAGTTGTAGTTCTAGTTCAGTTCAGTTAGAGTTCAATTCTAGTTCAGTTCTAGTTCAATTCTAGTTCAATTCCAGTTCAGTTCTATTTCACTTCTATTTCAGTTCTATTTCAGTTCTATTTCAGTTCTATTTCAGTTATAGTTCAGTTATAGTTCAGTTCGAATTAGTTGTAGTTCAGTTCTAGTTCAATTCTAGTGAAATTCTAGTTAAGGTCTAGTTCAGTTCTAGTTCAATTCTAGTTCAATTCTAGTTCAGTTCTAGTTCAATTATAGTTAAGATCTAGTTCAGTTGTAGTTCTAGTTCAGTTCAGTTGTAGTTCTAGTTCAGTTCAGTTCTAGTTCAGTTGTGGTTCAGTTCTAGTTCAATTCTAGTTCGGTTCTAGTTCAATTCTAGTTAAGGTCTAGTTCAGTTCAGTCGTAGTTCTAGTTCAGTTCAGTTCTAGTTCAGTTGTGGTTCAGTTCTAGTTTAATTCTAGTTCAGTTCCATTTCACTTCTATTTCAGTTCTAGTTCAGTTCTAGTTCAGTTCTAGTTCAGTTCTAGTTCTAGTTCACTTCTAGTTCAGTTCTAAACCAGATCCAATTCAGCTCCTGTTCCAGATCAGTTCTAGTTCAATTCTAGCTTAGTTTTGGTTAGGTTCCAGTTCTAGCTTAGTTATAATTCATTTCTAGTTGAGTTCTATTTTAGTTAGAGTTCAGTTCTAGTCTAGTTTTAGTTCAGTTATAGTCGAGTTTTAATTCAGTTTTTGGACCGTAGATACTCGAAAGCAATTATCTCGACAAAACGATTTATAAAATTTATATTTGAAAAAATTTATTGGAAATTGAGAAAAATGCACGAAGCTTTAATTCAGCCTGTTCTTTTTTTAGTAATTATAGTGAACTAGTTTCATAATTAACTAACATTTTTTCCTGGCTGTATATATAATCTATAGAAAAATCAACATACCCAGTATTTAAACAATTAAAATGAAATACAATTAAAGTATAACTTATAAAGCACGTGAATTTCAGTTTAAAATAAATTATTTATGATTTTAACCTAAAATACAAATAAAATATGAATTTAAATAAAGAGCAACATAAAGGAATTATTTAACTTAATACAAAGGTTACCTTAAGGTAAATATTTAATAAATAATAAAGTAAATCATGCTCTTTAAATAATTGCCAACAAAAATCTTGACTGATTACTGAGTCAAAAGATTTATAGTTAACAACCCTTTAGCTGTTTTCTAATTGAATTTGATAAATGTTTAAATGAATATTTTTATTGGCCGCACAAAAATAAAATACTTTAAGGTTTAAATATTTTTGGCTGGCCAACAGCCATAAGTCTAGAGTACTTCAATTATATCAGATAAGATTAATAGTTCCAAGTAAAAAAATGCTTTTGTATTTATTTTTATTTGTTGGATGGAAGGTTAACTAGCCCAATAGAGGCTATTAATGTTAAAGAAAGCTAGAGTCAGTCAGACACCCACGCACTTATCTTAAAAAATAATATGTATTTATGTATGTAGTTAGTATTTAGGTACTTGTACATACAATTATTTTGTTAGAATTTCAATTTCTATTCTCTTTTCTCCACTTTTCTTTGCTTTATGTCTAGGGCACTTGTTTAAATATTCTATGGAAGCTAATAAAGAATAAACTAAAAGTTATTGATGTTTTGGTTTTTTATTTCCACTTATCATTTGTAAATCATTTCAAGTTTGCATGAATGAGTGGTTGGTTGTCTGCGATAAGATTTTTATTATTTAGATTAAAATTTAAGATAAGGAATTTTTGAAGAATAGTAAAGGTAATAAAGAATACCCTTCATATATAATATAGGGCCCAATTTTTTATTAATGTCTAGTTCGAAACATTGAACATTAGAAATTTTCAAGAAAGATTAAAAAGGTTTAAGGGTCAAATAAATTTTGTAAACGGTTAAATAAATAACGAGAGCTGGGCCGATTCTTTTATACCCTTCACCACTTTACCGATAATAAAATATGCGCCCTAAAGTATGCTTTCATATTTTCACATTTATACTAATCTAAATTTTTTTTAAAGCTACACAAATTTTAACGTTCATAGCAATAATTGCTTCCTTAACAAAAACAACAACAATTTATATATCATTGTATGTATTATTGTATATATACGAACAGATTGTATATATAAAGGGAAAGATACTATAGTCGGTCAAGACCGACCATATGATACCCTATACCATTGTGTATAAGCATAAAAATTCGGGACTAGGGCCAATTATAGACCAACACTTTTACTAAATGTAAAATAAATATTGAAATACAGAATAATGCGTTGATACTAACATCTATATGATTTTATGCCCTTTAGGGCGATTTCCGGAAATGGGTTTATATGGGAGCTATGGTAAATAGCGTTCTGATTCTTATAAAACTTTGCAATATTCTACTTATATAAAATTTATTTGTGCTTATACAAAACTTCTTTGCACCGAAATTTACTAAAATATTGCCGTATGTAAGACATTTATGACTAGTAAACCCCTATTTCGGGGGGACATTTATATGGGAGCTAGGTGAAATAATGGACCGATCATAACCAATTTCAATAGGATACGTCCTTGTGTCAAAATAATTATTCGTGTCTCTTCCAAATTGCGACCTGTACTTTGTTCAAAAGGTTTACATGGACATACAGCCAGACGGACGGGCATCGTTAAATCGACCCAAAAAGTGATTCTGAGTCGAACGGTATACTTTAAGATAGGGGTCCGATGAGTTTTTCTGTGCGTTACAAACATCAGCACAAACGCATAATACCCCAACCACCTACGGTAGTGTAGGGTATAAAAAACAACAATAACACTGTACTACAACACTCTGTTGCAAACTAAACTGCTTGCTAATACAAAAAAACAACAACACAATAGCCATTGCAATGCTTTATATAAATGTTTGTGTATATTTTTAATTATTTTTTTCAGTTTTTTGCCTAAAACTTGTATTGTTTATGGACCGATTTGATTAGTTTAAACATTCCAAAAAATATTTGTAACATATTTGTTCAAAAAGAAGCCTCATAAAGTCCGAAAATGCGTTTTGGCAGATATCTCAGAATCCAATGGACCGATTGAGTTTATTCCCTCAGCAAAAAAATTCGAGTTTTCTGTGAAAAAATTAAGTTTCTAGCTTATACAGAAGCTTCAAAAAGTTGAAAAAACAAATTTGATGTAGCTTATTGTTGTTTTTCATTACCCGTAAAAACAACAACAATTTGCAAAGCTGCCATTAAATAAATGCAAAAAAAAAAAAAAAATATTTGCCAAGAACTCGGTTGTTTATGAACCGATTTCTTCGATTCAAAAAATAGCTTATATAGGAGCTTCAAAAAGTCTAAAAACGCGTTCTGACCGATATCTCGGATACTAATAGTCCGATTTTTTTCATTTATTCAGCAAATAATTTCGGAAAAATATTCCGAATTTTTAGTGCAAAAACGAAGTCGATAGCTAGAAAAGCCAACAACAAATACGAATTTTGGAGGTATTTTCGATTTTTTGGTGATATCTCGGTTATATATAAACCGATTTTGCTCATCTTTATTAGGGTTCTTCTAAGGAATATTCCCTATAATTTGATGTATAAAATATATACTGCTGCGTTCATGATATAAATAAAACAAGGTAGTTTCACTTCTCTCTCACAAAAAATACTTTGAAGTTTATTGGGATTTTTGAAGTTTTATTTTTGTAAACAATTTAAAAAAATATTGCCAGAAATATAAAACTTGAAAATATCTTTTTGAAAATTATGTTATAAAATATGTAATCTAAAATAAAATATGCAAGACACCAAAATAAGGAAACGTATAGACGGAAAATGGCATCGTATATGTAAATATAAAATACATAATTTATTTAGAAAATAAAAAGTTGTGAAATCCTTTCCATATTAAGCGTTTGTGTTGATGTTTTTAACACAGAGTAAATATCTTCGGATTCTCACCTTTAAGTCTATCATTTCAGAATCATTTTCTGAGGCAGCACAAATAATAGGACGAATCCTATTGAAATGCTTTACTATCGCTTGATTATTTCACCTAGCCCCCATATAAAAGTATTCCTTGAATCATAAATCTATAGTAATAATTCAGTAGGTATATTATTGACCATAGATCCCATATAAACCCCTCTTTCGAAAATCAAAACGTACGCAAATACTATATAAATGCTAAATTTTATTCATCCCAATTACATGAGGATAATACGCTAAATATTGTGTATTTCTGGCCTTGACAAAGTTCCACTTTATACTTGGATGTTCGGACATTGTCTGTGAAGTGAAGCCGTGGAAGTGGCCGCATGTGACGCTCTTAATGACGGTGTTTGAGTAGACGTGAGTTGGCTTTAAGATGAGGATTGTTCAACATCAAAGGCATAAGTAACAGTAATCCATATTCTGATCTGGAGGAGTTTATACTCGGTGGTAGTCTGGGTTTCATTTTCGTTCTAACGACCGTCATAGGGAGGCTTGCAGTAATTTATTTAAAATTCATAGCTGATGCTATCCGTACAACGTGACATTTGTAGGTTTCCTCATCCATAATATGTGTTGGCTTTTTTTGTCTCTACAAGTCCAAATAATTCTTCTGCTCTAGCTTCCTCTTCCTAATCTTGCGGTTTTAGGTTAATTAAAATTGCTTTTTCATTTTCTTTTAGAAATTTGTTGTATTTTTTTCTATTTTTTTTTTTTTATAAAAACATTTATATGAAGTAAATAAAATATAAAAAAAATATTTGGATTTTAAAATTGAATATGGTAGCTCGATTTGTCATAATCCCAACAAACGTCAAAACGTTAATATGGCGACAAAAAGGGAAAGTGAAACTACCTTGTTTTATTTATATCATGGCTGCGTTCATAATAATAAGAATGGTGACAAACCAAACTTTCTTAAGTAAAAATTAATACTAAAGTAATTTTAAAACCTCGATATTTACAATAGAATGTAAAAAGTTAAACACAAAAGAAATAATCCCAAAAACAATTACGTTTACGATTTAATTCACAATTGTTTCATTTTTCTTTCAATTTGAATTGATCATAAAAATACTAGTGATGGTGTATTCTTAAAAATTAATGTGTTTACGTTAGAAGTTGTTTAATGAAATTAAAAAGTAATTATGAGGTAGTGTGCTAAGTATATTTTAAATATTTTTTTTTTTATTAAAACAGTTACTTGTTTAATAGTGGGACGAGGAAAACGTTCTTCTGAGGAAAAGCGAAATTAATAAAATAAATTCGTAGAAATCATGGAAATTTTTTTAGAGAAATCAAGTAGATGTTATCGTGTGTCGATAAAATGATGGTAAATGCATTATCGTACAAAAAGAAAGTGGAAATTTTAAGCCGAAGCGAAAAATATCGAGTGCGGATGACCTTCGTGTATTATTTTCTGTCAGCAAGTAATATCCAAAAGAAGCTAAATTTGTCAGTTAGTGGTCTTACTATTCGTAGACGCTTGATTGAAAATAATTTATTTGCTCGAAGTGCTCGAAAAACACCACTACTCTCCAAAAAAACACGCCGTCTACAGCTTAAAGTTCTCACAAGAACACATTAACTGGTCAAAAGAAACATAAAGGAACATTCTGTGGTCAGACAAAAGCAAAATTTGTGGAACTAGACCCCGACAGTATGTCTAAGGATTTTCAAACATTGCACTATGGTTTCATTGACCACTTTTTTTGGCCAAAACTACCAAAACGGAAAAAAACAAATTATCATATTTGAAATATGATTTAGATGAAAATCAAAACAATTTAATGTATTTATTTTGTATTTCAAAAATTAAATTCATTTTTACACTTTTTATGTGTCAGAAGTACAGTCATTCCAAAGGAAGTTTACAAACATTTCACTTATAACTCAACCTTAAGGCGTGAATTTTGCTTTAGCAGCATTTATTTTGATACACAACTATATTTTAACAATATCTGCTATTTTATTTTATATTGTGGCATTTTTGTTCATTGGTTAGACCTTTGTAAATGATAAGAATTTCCAATGCTAATTTATACGGAAAAGATGGATTTTCTCGAAAATCGCAAAAAATCGCAGAACTAGACAATATGGATAATATAGCCCAGATATATGTTTATTTATTTTCGTTCAGTTTTTTTTTTTACCAATTTTCACCAAAAACTTGCAGGTCTAATGAAATGTAAAATTTCTTACGAATCCAATTTCATTTTGGGTTTTGTAAAACTAACTGTATTTTTCTAAGACGCCAACAAGTTCTTACTGATTTCGTATTCAATTATAAAAGTACTTATACTAAGAAATATTTTCCGTATTAAACTTATTTAAAAAATTGTTGTACTCAATAATTATAAATTAATGAAAACCGTTGAAAAAAGGCGCCTTTTTTATACATATTTTAAATTTGCTTAAGAAACTGAACTTTGACCTGTTGTATTATGAAGACATATTAATAAAAGTAGCAAAAAACTTCATTTTCTGGCGTTTTGAAGTGTTTGCTACAAAACTACGATAATTAAAATACAAATAGAAAATGTTACCAAAATTAGTTTTGGCCAAGAAAAGTGGTCCGCGAAACCATAGTGCATTGTATCTCAATCACAATATAAAAAAATACTGTTAATCATGTTGGTACTAAAGTGATAATATAGTGAGTTTTTTAATACAATGGAATTGATCCAATACACTATGTAATCTTTATTGTTACTCACAAAACAATAAAATATGCTTTGTGTTTAAAAATTTAAACTTAGTTTTTTATACAAGGGCACTCCTATTTTTATGAACGCAACTGTATATCCAATAACTGGAGCTTTCAAAAAACTGATTTCAACAGTCAGACGGATCCAGAATATATATAATATTTGAGGTTTTAGATGAATATTGTAGAAATTACAAACGGAATGACAAACTTATATATATACCCTTTACACCTGTGGTGAAGGGTATAAAAACAGTAATTTATACCCTTCTGTAATTTTTTTAACATGGTTTTGTCATTTGAAGGAACTACTTAGTGCTGAAACTCCACTTTTAGCCATTCAAAGTGAAATATCTCAAAAACGAGCGAGTTTTACCCAATGGGT
The DNA here is from genome assembly GCA_951394005.1 of Protophormia terraenovae. Lineage (NCBI taxonomy): Eukaryota > Metazoa > Arthropoda > Insecta > Diptera > Calliphoridae > Protophormia > Protophormia terraenovae. The sequence goes on along the minus strand of OX596077.1, from coordinate 32,231,332 downwards.
TCCCATCTTGTTAAAAAATATAACTTTCGAGTACAGGCTTTAGATCACTGAATATAATTTTTTTAAATTATTATTTTTCCAAAACAACTACCAATTTTTATAAACGTAAAAATATGTATCGGTTTCATAGCAATTCAAATTAAAAAAAAAAAATAAAATCAATTTTCTAATTGACCTTTTAATTGAAGAAATATCAAAATTTAAATTAAAATTAAAAAAAAAAAAATTATTAAAGTAAAATTTAAAATATGCAAATTTATGCACATTAAAACAACATATGCAAAATTATGCTCTTAAGTATAAAATTTGTCATTTAAATTGCCAAAATATGCTCTCAAATACGGCTTCTAAGAAAATATGACAAAATAAGCTGTTAAGACAAAAAAAATTCTTAAAATTGTCTGAAACGGATAAATACTAACATTTGAGTTGACTTAAGACCACAAAAGAATATGATTTTGTATATTTGTGATTGTACTGGTTGTAACAAAAAATTAGTTTTATTCTTAACTCGACTTTTATAATGAAAAAACTTAGGCCACTTTTAAAATAAACGGCTCATATATTTAACAGATAATATATTTAATAATTTGTTAATTGAAGTGTTTTTATTTCGTGTTAATTATATACTAAAAATAGTTCATTTACTAATATTAAGATAACCACTAATAACTAGTTAATTATGGTTTCATAAAAGACATGACTAAATTTAGTTACAAATGGGATGGGTGGCCTTATTATCTACAATAATATGTATGTTTTTGTTAAGAAAAAATCATTTATTAGACATTTTTAATTTTTAGATAAGATTAGATAAAGTTTATCTTGCAATTATTTTGGCGATAAAAATAAAAGAGACTTTCTTATCTTTTTTTATATAAAAATTCCTATAGGGGGTTTTTGATATTGTGTCTGAAAACGTGTTTTTTTTACTACACTCTTGCTAATTTTGCAATGACTTTGTCTAGTTAATAATCTCATGTATTTAATTTAATAATTTGCATTAATTAGCTGGTAATTGTTTTAATGATTTGGAGCATACAAAGTTGCCAACTGTGACAAATTTATGTAAGTGAATAAAATGTAAAAAAAATCGTGTTTTTATAATGACATTATAGATTTCAATGTCTAGTGATTTAGAGATTATTTATTACGAAAATAATTTGTACATTTCCGTTGTAAATAATAGCTTCCGTTAATATTTTTTAAAGATATTATCAAATAGACCAACTTTTTTCCAGCTAACAAACAACTATTGTTGTAATTACAACATTTCAGTCTGCTTGTTTCTAATGAATATTGAATTATATTAATAAAAATAAAATCACATGAAAAAAGTTAGAATTTATTATACCCACCATCAAAAAGATGGGGGGTATATTGATTTTGTCATTCCGGTGTAACATGTCGAAGGAATCATTTAAGGCCCCACAAAGTACATATTTTCTGGGTCCTGGTTAGATTCTGAGTCGATCTAGCTATGTCCGCCCGTCTGTCCGTCCGTCTGTTGAAAGCAGGATAGGGCTCGAACGGGACAACGTAGGGGGACGAAATTTGGCACAAATATTTGTCTTATATAAGGGTTGTTTGGAATTGAAAATGGTTAATAAACAAAAAAGTTAATGAGCTAAATAGTTTGGCGGTCGATATAAACTCGAAAACCAAAAAAGGGCGGACCACGCCCATTAACGCCCACCTCCCATATAAGGTGAAACTTCAACAAATTGTGTTCAAATAGTTCAAGGACCAATGTAAACTCGGAAACAAAAAATTTACCGCCCACCTTCCACATAACGTAGTTTAAAAAGTTGATGGTGGGTATATAGATTCGGCCGAGCCTAATATAACATTTGCGCTTGTTTTATTTATTTATTTATTTATTTATTTATTTATTTATTTATTTATTTATTTATTTATTTATTTATTTATTTATTTATTTGTGTGATATTATTATTATTATTATTATTTATTTATTTATTTGTGTGATATTATCACGGTACCCATTTTACAATAAAATATATAGCAATATATATATATTTATATCATTAAGTGTAACTGGAGGACAGTTTCCTCTTCTCAGGGTGAATTTTTCACTTCATTTATGCGAATACGCGAATATAACATTCGCTGTTGTTTTTTCATATTTTTAAGTTTCGTTTTCCCTCTATCAACTTCTGAAATTTTGTAATATATTTTCGATTAAATTGACTCCTCTATTAGTTTACAAAGCAAATATTGTTTAAGCAAACTTCGGCATAAATTAAAACAAAAATATAAAAAAATCAAGTAAATCATTCAAATTTCTATAATTTAATTAATTTCTCATGTTTTGTTTTATTCGTAGTGATGAAAATCATCATACACTTCATCATCAGTTCTTTTGAAATTGAATTGCGACAATCAAAATAATTGTTGAATAAGCATTTTTGTATTATTTTAATTTTAACGTTGTTGCTCTTCTTGATTTATATATATTTTTTATTTATTTTAGTTATTGTTTTATTTTGATTTTTTTGTTTAATGCAAACAAAGCAATTTAATACTTAAGATGTAGAAAATTAAATTGTTTTTGTCTCGGCTTTTGTTTATTTGATTTGTTTTGATTACTGTTGACATATATTAATTCTAATTTCTAAATTACAATTATAAGAATGATTTAAATCAAAACAAAATAAGGCGAGAATAAAAATATAAGATTTTAATTGAAATAATAAAATGTTTATTATATAGTTATGCTAAATACACTTGGGAGGTTTAACAATAATCACGAAGGAAATCTACAATTATATTAATCAAGAAGTTTATATTTTTTCATTTGATCCAATTTACTAAAATCTATAGCCAGAAAAAACATTTTTAAACGTTTTCTATTACATAAACTTTAATTTAGTTAAGAAAATCTTTAAAATATTTAAGCACAACCATTTTAAAGAAAATTTTGCGAAAAACCTTTAAATCCTTTTAAAAACTATAAGCCACTTCAAAACTACTTACATATATGTATGTTACCAAAAAAAAAAAAAACTTTTTATTCAAGACCAAAAAAACAACAAAAAAGGAAATGCAAATTGTTGTTTTTTTTTTGGTAGTTGTATGAGTAAAAAAGAGTGTGTTTAAGTGTATAATTTAGCAATCATAATTTTAAATAACATCCGCTAGTTGGTGTCAGCCTTAAGATATGCTGTACAAAAAAAAACATCTTCATATCAACACAAATTTTCTAAACACAATTGCAAATGTTTGTTTGTATGTGTGTATTTAAGGAAAAAAATTACAATTTGAAAATATGAAAAGAAAAGAAATAATACAATAATAACACCTACAAGATATTACAGCAAAAGAAAAATGATAAGATAGACTGACTTACGGATAAACCACAGACACAATGACAGTTATACAGGATTAATGGTTGGTTAGATAAACAGAAGAAAGAAGAAAAGAAAATTATGATATAAACATTTAACAATTTTACAGAGAGTTTATTGGTGGAAATCCTCTTTCACCTATAAAGTGTTTTCAAAGGATATACTTATAATTAACTTGAAATTATTGTTATTTAGTTATTAAGAATGTTATTAAAACCATAAAAACTACAATTATAAAACAGATTTTTTTTCTTTCTAAGAATCAGTGACACTGAAATATTTTCTCCTCTTTGTCAGGGTCTCTGTAATTTCAACCATGATAAACTTTAAATATTTCGACTTACAACATTGAACATTCCTTTAAAATCCTAGTTAAAACACGAGTTTTTTTTTACTTATTACTTAAATTCGGTTTAACTTGTTGTTAAGTTAATCCACAAATATATTTCAACGAGCTTTACTTTGAGTCTACATTAGACAAATTTTTATCAAGACAAACGTCAAAATGAACTCGAATTTATGGAAGGTGGCAACAATATGGCGAGTTCATTAATGTTTTTTATGTGTACAGTTTGACAGCTGTAACAACCAAAAATAATAATCAGCAGTTTAACTGTGGCTACCTTGTATAGATTTGCACCGATTTTGACGTTTGTCTTGATAAAAATTTGTCTAATGTAGACTTAAAGTTAACTAACAATATTTTTTTCTGTGCTAGAGTAAAACCGTCAAATTCACCAGCATTGCCATACTGAATTTTGAAAACAGAGGTGATTTTTTGTTAAATTTATGGCAATGCTTTAAATTTAATAAACAAAAAAGTAAACAAAATATAATAAAAATTAAAATTTATGAACTTAATTTACTTTTGTTTATAATATCATATAAAATATAATGTTTTTCATTATACATATTTTAATATTTGCTGTTCTATTCAGCTGTGTATTTCATGACAGTACTAATTTGGGTTTAACTGGCGAATATAACTAAGTTAAACCTAGATTATATACCAGAAAATCTATTATTGTAAAACATTAGTAATTAGAATCGTTATCTTAATATAATTTTTATATCCATTCCATTTAATATTTTCGGAAATTAATGTCAATAAAAATATTTAAAAAATTATGAAAAATCGGGAAAAATTTTGCTCCTTAACTCTGAAAATTTAAACGAATTAAAAATAATTAAACAAGTTTGCAATCGTAAATTGCCTTATTGTCTCTGTTTGGCGGTACCAAATCAGAGTTTATGGACTATAATTAGACATTAGCAGAATGGAATATGTATTTTCTGTGCCGCTACATACTTTATCAGCATTAGCGGTGTCTTATCTATTTTGGTTTCATTGAAACCTAAACAATAATGTTGACATGACTTGAAAACAATTTAAGTCTGCATCATTTATCTAGATCTTACAAAGGGTTCTTGGTCTATAATCTGAATTGAACAACTGTTCTAATGCGACCGTTGAATAAGGTGGTGATATTAGTCATGCCCATAAAAATTAAAATAATATTTCTTTAAAAAAAATGGTTTTTGGAGAAACAATAAATATATATCTCCAATAAAATCCTGATTTGTAAAAAAATTTCTTAACAAAAATCTCGAAAAAATTATTTTTTTTTTTTAATTTTGCCCATAAAGCCCACATTTACGGCAGATTTAGAAAAAGTTATTACCAAACACTGGAACACATTCGAATTTTCAAAACTGCAATTGGTTTGCACTACCAGCCTTTGGGATTTTAGAACATATAGGCTAAAGTCAATATTTTGATTTAAAATAAGTCAAATTCGGGAAGATCAGTACATAGTTCTGTTGGGTGTTTGGCCTTGTTTTTAATTCTAAAATTATCTCTGTGAAGATTAGCTTTTAGAAAAAGTGTAAAAAAAGTGTTCTAAAATATTTTTTTTTTTAAGAAAAAAGAGTATAAATACTTTTTCGTTCAAAAGATTACAAAAAAACACAGTTTTTTCGAATTTCAACTTCAAATTTGTTTATTTTTGGACTCAGAAGAGATGTCGACTTCTAGTTGTTTTTATTCGATACTTTTGTTCTTTAGCCAATTGACTAAAAATTTTACAAAAATATTAGATATTCATAAAAATATACTGGATACTGGATAAAATATACTTTCTGAGTCGATTTAACGATGTCCGACCGTCCGTCTGTTCATCCATGTAAACCTTTTAATCAAACTACAGGTCACAATTTTGAATATAAATTAATAAAATTTAGCACACAGGTTTTTTTATAGTGCAAAGACGAAGGCTATTGAAATTGGTTATGATCGGTCCATTATTACACCTAATTAGTAAAAAAAAAAATTAGTAAAAAATTGCTATTTTATTACAAAATATAGTATTCTTTCACTTTTTTCTCAAAGTTTTTAACAATAATTTTTTTTTCTTTACATATTTCAAAACACAAATCTTCATAAATGGTTAATAAAGAATTGAATTTTGAATTGATTAAGGTTTTTTTTTTGTAAGGTACATCCAGAGAAGCAAGCCGACTATATTTTATAGGCGGCGGCTCAAAAAGTATTTTTCATCGGCGGCGGCGGCTAATCGACTGCGCGCCAATTTTCCACCGGCGTATGATTTTGATGTACCGTACATCCAGCATTGGTCGAAAATGGTGACTTTTAGAAAAAGTTTTATTTTTATCGTTTAATAAAAAAAAAAAATGTCAAGCGAATTTTTTTAATTTAATGACCATTTTTTATTACGAAATAGATTTAGATCGATTTGACACTAAATTGCTTCCCGCTCGGCTAAAAACGAATGCAGTAGTAAAGATTTTATAAAAAAGGTCAATTATTTAAACGACTTTTTTTTAAATTGCTCAAAAATGCTTATTAGCATAATATTTTTATTATTATTCCTTATGCTATGTATAAAATAAATACCAATCTTTCATTCTTGCAAATATTATTCAAAAAGATTTACCAATCAATTTATGGCATTTTTTCAAAAATTGTTTGAAAGATCTTACTACTTCGAAATCTCAAAAAATCATTTCCATGAACACTCTAATGTACATACATATATGCAAAAATTCGCTTCACTCCATCAAATTATTTTATGGAACCAAATAAGCAAGAGTAATATTAAATCTAATTTTATTCAGAATTATTTCTATTGCATAAATATGACATTAAATATTCATATAAATTTGCATATTTGACACAGTTTCCAGTTAAAGAATTTTACATTTCTGACACTTAAGAAATGGTTTATGAACAGCAAATGATAAAGTAAAACAAAAACATAAAACATAATTTCCCGATTGCCAACATGCGGTAAAGGTGGTAATATTTGTAGCGGGAAAAAACTTCTTAGGAAATGTTTTTTTTAATGAGAAATTATTCACTCTCTTATATTCAGTGTTTGACAAAATCTGCTGACGTTTGTAAAAGTTGTCAACATCTATTGAACGGAAATAAACAGTTTATATTATTTCTTTTTTTTATACAAAAATAATTTTATTCTTACAAATAAAATGAAAATCATGTTTTTATACCCACCATCAAAAAGATGGGGGATTAATTGATTTTGTCATTCCCTGTGTAACATGTCGAAGGAATCATTTAAGACCCCATTAAGTATATATTTTCTGGGTCATGGTTAAGGATTCTGAGTCGATCTAGCTATGTCCGTACGTCTGTCCGTCGGTCCGTCTGTTGAAAGCAGGATAGGGCTCGAACGGGACAACCTAGAAGACGAAATTTGGCTCAAATATTTATCTTATATAAGGTTTGTTTCAGATTGAAAATGGGTAAATAAACAAAAAAAGTTATGGGCTAAATACTAGAAACACAGGGTGTCCGTTTTAGATTCATCTGCTGATATCTCTTTAACAAAAACATGTACGACAGCGAAATTTTGTACAGATAGTTTGAGGGTCGATATAAACTTGGAAACAAAAAATGGGCGTGGTCACCCACCTTACCGCCCACCTCCCATATAACGTAAAATTTGGAAAAGTGATCCGCCTATTTTACCGCCCACCTCCCATATAAGGTGAAATGTCAACGAAATTTTGTACAAATAGTTCAAGGATCAATGTAAACTCGGAAACAAAAAATGGACGTGGTCACCCACCTTACCGCCCACCTCCCATATAACGTAAAATTTGGAAAAGTTGATGGTGGGTATATAGATTCGGCCAAGCCGAATATAACATTCTCGCTTGTTTTTTTTTCTTTTTGTTTTAAGAAAATTTAAAAAAAAGTCCTTGAATTTGTTTTCCTTCTCGTTGGCTGCTGTCATGCAGCTAAAATATGAAGCTCACCAAAAATGTTTTCTAAAAAGTCTGTCATTGTAAGATTTTTCAAGTGAATGTGTGTTTGCAGTCTGCAAAAGAAAATATTATTGTATTTTCTGTTTTTTTTTTATTACTTTTTTAACGTTAGAACTGTTTTACGTTTAATATTTAAGTGTTTTAAATCTCCACGGGTAACAACAAACATGCTTGACGTTTTCTTTTATAACATTTTAAAATTTAATTGAATTGTTTGTGTTGTTTTCTAAAGTTACAATCAATTATAGAAATTTCAATCCTTTTGAGAGAAGAAAAAAAGTGTTTCAAGGACTTTCTTAAGTTTTGACAGTTAGATACGTGTTTGTGTAAATAAATTTATTTTATGGGGATTGAATACAAGCAACACTTAAGGGAATTTTATTTGAATTAAAAAAATAATAATAAAATAAAATTGTTATTTTAAAAACAAAAAATTAGTTTTATAAAATTAAATTATATTATTATTGACTTAGAAATTTTAATACAAGTGACTAAATTAAATTTTGCTACAATTAATAGCTTTAATAACAGAATTTATACCCAGCAAAAACTTGGTAATGACATGCAGTTACGGATCTAGTTACTTTGTAGTTATTGCTGTTTTTTTAAATTAAAATTTATAAAATATTTTTACGTTTAAAATAAAAAAAAAAAAATAACAAAAAACAGTTTTTATATCCTGACATTTTATTAATTATTTGTTGCTTAAAATGTAACTAGTTGCTATTGTTTTTACTCATCACTACAGGAAATAATTAATTATTGTAATGTCATCTAAGTAATGTATTGGGTAATTAGTCTACAATGTCATTACCATGTTAAAATAATGAGTTATACAGCTAATGTGTAAGTAGTGAAAAGTCATTATATTAGTTTCTTAACACATTATAATGCAAAGTTTTTTTCTGGGTATATTTGTTAATTTTATTAATTAAATTGTCATTGTTTAATAATGTTTCCCATGGAAAGTTTTATTTTCCACATCTCCTCTTGGCATCCACTTAAGACACTTAATACCAATATTTCAAGTATTATTTCTAAGTATTTAATTATTTAGAATGATGTGACCATTTTTTTATAACAAATATTAAAAAAAAAACTTGGCACGTTTTTTTATAATCAAAAACTTTCTAAAAATTTTAACCGATTCCTCCAACGATTATGTTTAATCGCTTCTTTTTATTCCACAATCAATATTTTCTTTCAAAATCCACCAATAAAAATCCCCTATACTCGAGAATTCATTTAATTTTCATAATTCCAATTTTATTTTATCAAATAAAATTTTTTTTGTCAGTAGTTCATCAAAGTGTCTACATACTTGTAAAAATTGCATTGATTAGATTGTTATTTTTATATTAGAAAAAAATACTTAGAATATTATCTTATAATTTAAGTATTATACTTAATGTACAACCCACGTAATTTCCTTATTGACAATATGTGGTTTTAATCGTTAAATTTATTGAACCGAATTGTTAAAACCAAAAAAACCACTTAATTAAACGTTTATTTGAACATTTAATGATGTTCGCTCACACTATACAACACTCATACACTTGCCAGATAAGCAATACGATATACTATTACCTAAATTGAGTATGTAACTGCCACCTTTTATTTGGAGACATTGAAAACCTCAAAATGTTCTCAGGTTTCATTTATAATTGTGTTCGCTATACAAGTATTTTCCAAACGCAAGAAGAGCAGAAAAGAATCGTGTATAGGTTCCTACTTTTTTTTAATATGGTTTAAATTTTTACCTTTATATATTTTTATTGCCTTTGTTCATCGCGTCTTTATATACCCTTCATAGTAGGTGACAAGGATAAATTATTATCATTACGTTTGTAATTCTGAATCCTTTAGAATGAGGAACTTAAAAAAATATTTATATTTGTACGTTGAAATTAACATTCTGAAGATCCTGGACTAATTAGGGATATTTATTATACTATAATCTTTTGATAATATCGTCGAGAATTTCACTATTGAAAATCATCAAAATCTTTCTATAAATGTATGAGTTATAAGCAAAAAAGCGGATTTTTGATTTTTATAAAAGTCAACGTTTTGTGAGAAAACTAAAAAAGTAAAATTTGTCTACAAAAAAGTATCAATTTAAAAAAGTTCCAGTTTTCAAAAAAAAAAACAAATTTCCAGGAGAAGTACCTACATATTTTCAAAATTATACCAATTTTCAAAATGAAATTAAATTTTTTAAAACTGTAGGATTTGCTAAATAAGTACTAATTTGCTAAAAAAAAGACTATTCTTCAATAAAAAGTATCAATTCAAAAAATACTTTTTTTGGTACCATTTTTCTAAGAAAAAATAAGTTACCAATTTTCACAAATTTTACACTTTTTAAATAAGTACCAATTTTCTCAATATTCAAAAAATTATTTATTTATTTATTTTTTATTTTTCTTTAAAAAATTACAAAATTGTACCAAAAAAAAAAAAAAAAAAGTAATAAAAAAAATGATAATTCTTAAAGAGTAATTTTCAAAAGAGTAACAATTTTAGCAATTTAAAAAAAAAAGTACCAAATTAAACAAGCGCGAATGTTATATTCGGTCCGGCCGAATCTATATACCCATCATCAACTTTTTCGGTAAAGTGGGCGGACCACGCCCATTTTTTGTTACCGTGTTTACATTGGTCCCTAAACTATTTGAACACAATTTTACATTATATGGGAGGTGGGCGGTAAAGTGAGCGGACCACGCCCATTTTTGGTTTCCGAGTTTATATCGACCCCCGAACTATACGTACAAAATTTCGTTGTCGTACATGCTTTTACTGAAGAAATATCAGCAGAAAAGTATGAAACGGACACCCTGTGTTTCTAGTTTTTAGCCCATAACTTTTTTGTTTATTAAAAAAACCTTATATAAGACAAATATTTGTGCCAAATTTCGTCCCTCTACGTTGTCCCGTTCGAGCCCTATCCTGCTTTCAACAGACGGACAGACGGACGGACATAGCTAGATCGATTCAGAATCGAACCAGGACACAGAAAATATATACTTTGTGGGGTCTTAAATGATTCCTTCGACATGTTACACACGGAATGACAAAATCAATATACCCCCATCTTTTTAATGGTGGGTATAAAAATTACTAATTTACAAAAAAAAAGTAAGTATAGTTGCTTTTAAAAAAGTATCAATTAAAATAAATAAAATTTACTTAAAAAGTTAAAAATTTTGTCAAAGGAAATTTTTCATAAAAATAATATTTAAGCACCCATTTTCAATATTTACAATATTACATTGGTCCTTGAACTATTTGTACAAAATTTCGTTGACGTTTCACCTAATATGGAAGATGGGCAGTAAAGTGTTTCCAAGTTTATATCGACCCCCGAACTATGCGTACAAAATTCCGTTGTCGTACATGCTTTTGTTTAAGAGATATCAGCAAAAATGTATGAAATTAAGCTACAACGGACACCCTGTGTTTCTAGTTTTTAGCCCATTTGTTTATTAACCGATTTTGCCCATTTTCAATACCAAACAAACCTTATATAACATTAATATTTGAGCCAAATTTGGTCTCCCTACGTTGTTCCGTTCTCTGCTTTCAACAGACGGACAGACGGACGGACATAGCTAGATCGATTCAGAATCGAACCAGGATCCAGAAAATACATACTTTATGGGGTCTTAAATGATTCTTTCGACATGTTACACACGGAATGATAAAATCAATATACCCCCATCTTTGTGATGGTGGGTATAAAAAATAACATTTACAAAAAAAAAAAAAAAATACCATTTTTGTCGAACTACCATTTTTTAAATAAATCATCGATTTACAAAAGAATAATTTTTTTAAAAGTGTAAAAATTTTATCATTTTTCAAAAAAAGTACCAAATTAAAAAGGTACTCATTAAAAAAAAAAAATACAGTCTCATCAATTTTTAAAAAAAATGCATTTACCAAAAAAGGAGCTAATTTCGTCAAAGTACCTTTTTTCAAAAGAAAAATTGTCAAGTAGGTACTAATTACAATTAAAAAAATATTATTTTTCAAATAAATTACCAAAGTACTTTTCAAAGGAAATTAACGCAAAAATAAAGTTAATTTTTTAGCTTTAATTTTCATCCAGATACCATGGAGTTTATTATAAAAACCGATTTTCAAAATACGTTCTTCCCCATATTATATTATTGTAGGTTGCAGGGTGACGGCATATTTATTACTGCCGAATATTTGTAATATTGTAACCTGCTATATGATTTTATTTCATATGCGGCATTTATCGCTTGGTTTCTCATCGGTGTTTTGTTGGTTTAATCATTTGGAATTAAATTGTACTCGAACCCAAAACAACAGCTACAGCAAAACACTTTAAACAATTTTTCCACTTGAATAATTTTTTATTACTTTATAAACTATGCAAAAATTGATAGAATTATTAAAAAGTACAAAAATTTAAGGTTTTAAGTGGGTGAGAAAAAAAAGTCTTAAAAACCATTTTTGTTGTTACTACAGGTTTGGGTCTTGGCTAAAAAGAAATGTTTCTCAGACTTGACAAATATTTTATCAAAGTCAGAGTTCACACACAGTAATTTTACTTGCCCCAATTCTGACTTCGTAGGCAACAGACGTAAACTCAGAATTGCCGCAAGTAAAATTGCTGTGTGTGTACCCCGACAAAAATGCGTGATGACTTGTTTCAGAAAATAAAAAAATATATATGTATGAAATTAATTGATATTTGAAGGATTCTGTATGAACAAACAGTGTATTTTATTTACTGGTTCATTATTTTTTGTCAAATATTTAAAAAAGTTAACAAGACTTTTTTTTAATCTCTAGAGGAAAAAAATAAAAATTAAATTTATAATTAAATTAATTATATATATTTCATCTCAAGCTTTGTCAATAATTTATTACTTCTAAAATTATCCTTTAAGACCTTTTTTACTTCAACAATTATTACAAATAAAATCCTATCGTATCTATAGAAAAAACCGCAATTAATATAGTTTAATATACACAATAAAAGAATTTTAATTAGATTGTTTGTTAGAAAAATTAAAATTATGTTAAGTCAGGTTAAGAGTAAAATAAATAAAAATAATAAAAAAAATACTTTTGTAAAAACTTACTTTGTATTTGGTGGTTTAAACGAATCGACAAATTTATAAAAAATAAAACAAAAAACTGTAAAGAAAAAGAAAAAAATAAAAATTCATTAATTTTAATAAAAATAATTATAACAAATTTTATTTAAATTTAAAAATAAATTATATGGTTTTACAGTGAAAAAACATATGAAATATAACATAGTGTAGTTTGTAGATATGGATGAGTAGATTATTATCAAATTTTTAGAATTTTCAATACACCCTCAAAATCAAGAGTTACAGTACTGTGCAGAACAAAATTAGGATAATCCTAAGAAATAGTTTTGCGAAATTTTAATATGTTAACAATTCTATAAAATTAATTTTATTGCAAATTGTATACGTTGAAAAATAAATAAGATTTTAGTGTAACGCCCATTTTGTGGCTTATGTTCTGCGCAGTACTGTGTATCCGAAAAAATAGATTTTTGGGATTCACAGCTTTAAAAATTTTTATATCGAATTCTAGTCAATAAATTTTTTCCGTTTTTTAAACGGAACACATTGGGGTAAAATGTATCAAAAGTGGCGATTATTTGAATTTTTAAACTTTTTGTAATAAAGTTGGGTACCGAATAAAAATAGACAAAATTATGTATCAATAACAATTAAAATCCTCAAGCTAGGTTGTGTTGTTTTCTTATATCACCTTAAAGTCCTTGATAAATCCTTTAGAAACATGCTTGTATGTAATATTTCTAAAGCACAAAATTATCTATCGCATAAAGAAAATTTGAAATCGGTATCTTCAAAAAAAAGCGATCAAGAGCTTACAAAAAAAAAAAAAAAAAAAAAAAAAAAAAAAAAACATTTTCACCAATTCAAAAGTGGAACAAAGTGTATATTTTTCAAAAAAGTAAAAATAAATGACTTTTTAGGGGGAAAAAATGTTAATAATTTCTAAAAAAATTAAAATTTTAAAAATTTTAAAGCATTTTTATTATCTTTTAATAAGGCTAAAGCGGAATTTTTGTTAAACAAATTTATAAACATACTTCAAAAGATATTAACAAGAAGTATAAAAAAAGAACATTCTAATGACAACAATGGGTTAAAAAAGAACTTCTGCACCTCTTTTTCACCATTAAGTACTTCCTTCTAATGACAAATGTTAAATTCATGACTTTTTCATCTCTTTTTCAGTTCCTTTTTTGCTGGGTTTGCAAATATTAACAAACAGACGGACTGATGGAAGGACGGACATTAAAATTCTCTTAAAAAAAATCTTAAAATTACAAAAATATATTATTTTTTACTTCTTGTTCAACATAAAAACTAAATCTAAATATTAAAGTAATTTTATCACCTTTTCCTGAATTAAACGCCATGTTCGACCCATTTAACCCAAATGTATATACCAGGGTTGCCAGACGGGATTGAATGAACTTGATTGTCAAGATATTTTAGAAGTTGTCAAGTTACAAGTTAAAATGGTATTTGTCAAGTTGAAAACAATTTGTAATTTGATAGCGATAATCCCGAATCATTTTATATTTAAACCAAATTTTTCAAAACAAACTGATTACACTGGTCGACACAAATTTTTTTTTTTGAGCTCCTTCGAAAAAAAATATGTAGACTAGATGGAATTCCGCATGCTAAACTCGAATCTGCTTTCAGTTTTTTTTCCATCAGGTCGGGATTTTTTTTTTTATGGGCGTGTCTAATATTGCGCCATAAATAAGCCGATTGATTACTCGAGTATATTTCACTATAACTCGAGAACGGTATGCACGATTTATATAAATAATACACCAAAATATGTGGAAAAACATTGGCTTTAAGCCGCTTTAATATCAAACATTTGTCCGCCTAATAGTTTAGGAGATATTTCGAAAAAAGTGTCGGAAAAATTTTTTTCATGCAAAATTCAAGATTTCTTTTTTTTTACTAAAACTTCTTTTTAAAAGTGAAAACATCAAAAATATTTAAGTTTATCATCTTTATCTCAAAGCTGGCAAATCTACGAATAAATAAAGTCACGTATCATAAAAATTGATGCACAAATCTTGAATGGATTCACAGTTAAGTTTGGATACCCATGCATACCTCTACCTATAGTTGAAATACACTAGTGGGCAAACAAAAATTTTTTTTTTTCGTCTTAAATAAAAAAAATAGTTGGATTAGATGTAATTCAGCGTGCTAAATAAGAATCAGCTTTTACTTTTTTTCTATCACGCATTGATTTTTTTTATGGGCATGACTACTTCGACCAAGCCTTGATGTATCACTTATCAAAATCGTGTAAAGGGTTCTTGAGTTATAGCCTAAGTTTGACAAACTATTCTCGAATTTTATAGTGTGACCGCTGAATAACGTGATGATATTAGTCATGCACACAAACAAAAAAATCAGAACCCGATAGAAAAAAAAGTGAATACAGATTCTTGTTTAACTCGTCAGTATCCACCTAGTCCACCTATTTTTGTTTCAAGAAAAATGAAATTGAAAAAAGATTCGGCTGTGCCGAATCTTTGATACCCTTCACCATATTACCATATTACCATCTTACTATCTTATCGACATCATATTACCATATTACCGACAAATAATAAAATTTTCGCCTTAACGTATGCTTTCATATTTTCACATATATAAATCAAAATTTTTTTCAAACTACGAAAATTTGAATATGAAAAAAAAACAATCATAGCAGGCTTTGCTTTTAAAAAATAAACAACAACAATTCCATATTTATTTATTTTTTTATGTGTGTATATACAAACTGACTGCATATACAAAGAACAACAACAACACTGTTATTCATTATATGACTGCTGTTTCTAACTAAAATACTTGTCTATACAAAAAACAAAAAACGTCACTAATAGTCATTACAATGCTTAATATACATGTTTGTGTGTGTATTTATATTCTTAACAGATTTGTTTTTGGGCCATAACTCTGTTGATTGTGAACGAATTTGGTTTATTAAAAAAAACGAAATTTTATAAAAACATTTATGACTGATCTATATAAAAATAAAAATCTGTAGCTTGAACAAGGGCTTCAAAAATAAAAAAATCGTTTTCCCCGATATCTCAGTTATTACCGAACCGATTTATTTCATTTTTTCAGAACAAAAATTCAGAAAATAATTTCCGAGCCCCCTTTAAAAATTCGAAGTCCCTGGTATATACAGAGGCTTCAGAAACTGAAAAACCGGTTCCAAAAACCGGTTTTTAAAGCATATCTCCGCCATTTATAAACCGATTCTGCTGATTCAAAAAACCAAAATTTTATAAAAATATTTGTAACCGATCTGTATAAAAATAAAAATCTATAGCTTAAACCAGGGCTTCAAAAAATAAAAAATGCGTTTTGTCCGATATCTCAGTTATTATTGAACCGATTTATTTCATTTTTTTCAGAACAAAAATTTAGAAAAAAATGTCCGAGACCACTTTGTAAAAACAAAGTCCCTAGTATATACAGAGGCTTCAGAAACTGGAAAACTGGTTCTAAAAACCGGTTTTTTTAACATATCTCCGCATTGTATGAACCGATCTTGCTGAATTCCAATAGCAAAATTCTCGAAAGCATTTCCGATCGTTTGATATATATATTATATATGTCAGTTATCGGTGGGCTTCATAAACGCCATTTCAACCGACACACGGACGGACGGACGGATATGGTCCTATCGTCATCATTTATTACAAGGATCCCGAAAATGTAAACTTTTTTGCTCTCCGACGAAAATTGTGAGAATTACAAACGAAATGACAAACTTATATATACCCTTTACACCTTTGGTGAAGGGTATAAAAATAAAAAAACATTTTTTTTTTTGGCCACCACTGTATTTTTACTCAATTGTATGTAACATGGGTATTTTTACTTAACTGTGAATAAAATTTAGATTTCTGGATAAATTTTGAAGATACGTGCCTTATTTTTTTCTCAGCATTACCAGCTTTATGACAACGATGATAAACTGTAACATTTTAAATGTTTTCATTTATTAAAAGAAATTCTAGTAACAAAAAAATCAAAAATTTTGCATGAAAATGATTTTTTTCGGACACTTATTGAGCACATAAACAAATGAAGTTGTAGTAATTTGAAGATATTTTTAGTACGCATATTTTGGTATATCACTTTGATCAATCGTACACACCGTTCTTGAGTTATGAGGAAATATACTAGAGTAATGACCTTACTATGGGCGAAATATTAGACACGCCCATAAAAAAAAAAAAAATCCAGAACTGATGGGAAAAAACTGAAAGCAGATTCGTGTTTGGCACATCAAAATACATTAAGTCCAACTATTCGTCTATGGGGGAGGATTTTTTTGTTGACCAGTGTTACCATAAGTTAAACGTATATCACTGTTTTCTCGAGACTTATTTGAAAACTTCCAAAACACATTCGCTTATAGAAATTTTTTAACGCTTTTATTTTTCTACCTCTTTATAGCTAAAGCTGTACACTACCGACTATTAATTCATTCTGTTATTCAAATTTATAAAAAGTGGTTTTTCGTTTATTATTATGTTACAATGTCACTTAACGGAAGTCTATTGTAGGTTCATACCTACCTAACCTAATAAACGTTTTTGCATATAACTTTTAGGAATTTAGCTTAACCATGCTTTGTAAAGCTGTGTTAAGTATTTTAAATACGACCTTAAATGTTCAAAAGCAATATGTATTAATGGATATTGAAATATTTCTATTGAGTCAACAATTGCAAAAATCTAATATCGCATTTCTTAATATTTTTCAATGGCACAAATGGATATGGTATGTAAAGTCTTAGTTTCAAAAATATTTAAAACCTTTATCCCTATTGCACTGAAATTTGTATATACGCATATAGGTTTCGTATAAAAAATGTTTGGCAAAAGTCGGTTATCAAATTTTTTTTAGAAATCAAACTCGTTTTTCAGGAATGTCAAGTTAGATCACAATTCGAATCTGGCAACCATAGTATAGACGGACGGACAATACTATTCTGCCAAAAAACATCTTATAATTCTAAAAATGCATTTTTTACTTACTAATAAATAGAAAAATTAAACGTGATCATTAAAATATTGATATCACCATTCACTGATTTAATCACTATTTTCGACCCCCTTTACCCCAATGTGCGGCATTGAAAAGAAAAGTAAAATTGTGTAAGATATTGTAGTTTTTTGAAGTTTGCAGTAATTTTTGGTCAACATTTTATTAGAAAATATATTTTTTCTTATTTTTTCCTAACACTATATTTTGTTAGGACTAAAATGAGCCATCACATGATAAAATTGGATTAGAATTGTGAAATAATTGATTTTGTTCGAACTTGTAAAACTCATAAAATTCATGTAAAACAATCCAGTTGTTTTATTAGTTTTACAACTTAAAAAAAATCATATATTCTAATTCTCATCTGATTTTATCAAGCGATAGCTGATTTTGTTTCTAATAATCTAAAGTATTAGGAAAAAATATAAAAAAATAATATATTGTAACAAGGTGTGGGTCAAAAATGGCCGTAAAATCTAAAGAATACGAATCACAGAAAAAAGTCACCAATTAACAAATATGTTAGAAATTAATTCATTCAATTGAAAACTTGTTTATATCAATTACTTGATTATATCAATTACTAAAAACTGTAAAAAATACAAAACAGAAAAAAATTCCCAATTAATAAATTAATTAAATCAAGTAGTTCATTGGATGAATTAAAAATGTATATAGGATATAAAAGTATAGTTAAATTTTATTTTTATTTAATTTTTGCTTGAAAAAATTTATTAAATTTCGATGCAAAATGAAACAACTACGTTAATTGAAAAAAGACCGTAATAATTTTTGTATTTACAGCAGTTATGCTGTAAATACAAAGGTGCAATATACTTTGTAAAAAGGATAAGTTCTTTTCTTTCTAATTCCGTTAAAAAAAAAAAAAAAAAATAAATTGGTTATCAAGTATTTGCGAAGAAATAGTTTTAAAATTGTGATGTCCGAAAAATCGGTTTACTGAATATAATTCACGTTTTCGGGGATATACTGAAAATTCTAAAAATGGTATAATAATCTACTCACCCATACCTATAAAATACTCAATGTTTTATATTCCAAATGTATTAAATTATTTTATAAACAGTAAGAAATTACTAACGGCACGTGCTTGAAACTCAAGAGCCATCTTTTTTTTTTAAATCCAACTTAATTTGCGTTGAGATGAAAACTTATTAATGAATTCTAAAAATTGCAGCAGTTTAAATAGGCATTTATTAAAATGGCGCCAAATCTATAAATATCTATTTTGCATAAATTAAAGCTAAAATAAGAAAATTTTCAACCAATAAAACACGCTAAAATCACATGTTTATTTTTTAATATTTACTTCTTTTCATTTTTATTTTTTTATATATATGCAGTTTTTTTATTTATTTTTTTTTTTTTTAATAAAATATTTAGCTTTTTTATTGGCAAAATAATTTAAATACAATTTAAACATATTTAGACTTCTTACGTCCGTCATTTCAATTAACAATACTTTATTATATTTTCTTAAAAGCGTTACCTTTGTTATTCCCTTTTCATGAAAACTTCCCAAAAAAAATGTTTACTTTTCTCATTCATAAGTGAAATTCATTACAAATAAATATAAGATCTGAACATTTTAGCAAAATCTTCCATGATTTATTTGTTGAATATTTATTTATTTTATATAGGAATTGAACCTTAAAGTATTTTATTACAAATAATTGCTACAATGTAGTATTAATTATTTTTTCTAATATTGATTTAGTTAATAATAATTTAATAAACATTTTTCAATTTGCGATTATTAACAAATCATTTTACAATATTTTAGAAATTCACAAGTGTCTGTCTATCTTTCTGTCCGTCTGTCTGTACTTTTTTTAACAAGTTGTTTGTCAAATTAAATTTTTTATTTAACACACTTGTGTTAATTGAAAGGTCTGTTAATTAATATAACATGTCGACAATACATAGAAGCTAATCATGATCCATATTTGTATGATAATGATGTTCGTTTGTCAGTTTCGAAGATGATGTTTTTAACTGTAAGCATTTATAGTTTATTAGAGTAAAAGTAAGTGCACGAAGAAAATTTTACTAACAACAGAATGAATACAGTATAAATTAAAAAATGTCGGCTTTAATGTAAAATTATCGGTTTTTAATAAAACTTATTTCTTTATAATTTTTTATATTTTTTTATACCCTACACCACCATAGGTGGTTGGGGTATTATGTGTTTGTGCAGAAGTTGTAACGCAGAGAAAAAATTTTCGGACTCCACCTTATAGTATAAAGTTCGACTCAGAATCACTTTCGGCTAGCTGGCTGTCCATGTAAAGCTTGTGCGCAAAGTACAGGTGATGAAATTTGGTACATATGCAAAAAATTAATCTCTAAAATACAAAAATAAGTGAAAATTATATTTTTTAAATTAATAAAATAAATTCTAAAAAAAAACGCAAATCAATAAGTTACACTAAATCTCAAAAACATAAAAAAATCGCAGAAATACCAAAAAATATTGAGCGTTTTATTGATGAAAATTAGGTTTTAGTGATTTTTTTTTTTTTTTTTTTTTTTTTTGTTTTGGTGAAAAATTGGTTTTAGTGAATAATTTTTTGTTGAATAGAGAGTTTAAGGAAAATAATTGCTCATTTTAGTCAAATTACAAAAAAAAAGTCACCAAAAGTCGATAAAATACAAAAATCTCTGAAATAAAAAAATTGCCAAATAAAAGAAAAATCAAAACACCAAATGTAAAATTACGAAAAAATTCACCAAATCGCAAATAGGAAAATCACAAATTTATGAAAAAAAAAATATATATATATATATATATATATATATATATATATATATATATATATATATATATATATATATATATATATATATATATATATATATATATATATATATATATATATATATATATATATATATATATATATATATATATATATATATATATATATATATATATACAGTGGTGGCCACGAATTTAAGACACGACATGTAACGAACTAAGTTGTGATAATTATTACAACCCTGCAATATAAAATTAGATTTTGTTAATTTTTCAGTGTACCCTGTAATGTTAAGATCAATTACCGTTATTTGGTTTTGTTTGTGTATACATTTTGTTGCTGTTTTTATTATATTTTCGTAAAAACGTGCTTTTGAAGCTGGTCACGAATTTAAAACATATAAGAAATATTTGGTTTTTAAGTGATTTTTTGGTGTTTTTTGAAGCTAAAAGGTAAGTAATAAATGTTTTATTCCATTTAATGTTAGAATACATCAAAATATTTAGTTAGAAATGGCCAGAGGTACTTGGAGTTCGGATGCCGAGCGAAAATTGATCCAACAAATGAATACTGATGGAAAAACAGTAATGGAAATTTCCAAGCTACTAAAATGTTCCAGATCCAAGATTTACAATGCACTGGAACACATCAAGCAACATGGCACTACCAAAAATGTCAAACAGCACCCTAGAGCCCGAAAAACTACACCCAGGGAGGATAGCTTAATTTATAAATCAGCTGCTAAAGATCCTTTCAAGAGCTCAAGTAAAATTAAAAATGAGATTTCATCGGATTTTGGTATTAATATATCGTCCAGGACAATAAGAAGACGTCTGAATGAGAAGAACTTACGTGGGTGTATTGCACAACGTAAACCACTTGTGTCAAAAAAAAATATTAAATCCCGACTAGCGTTTTCAAGAGAAAATCTCAATAAGCCGATGACATTTTGGAAAAATATACTTTGGAGCGACGAGTCGAAGTTTTGTCGCTTTGGTTCTGATGGAAAACAGTACGTATGGCGTCCTCCAAACCTGGAGCATCACCCAAAGTACACCCTTAAAACGGTTAAGCATGGTGGTGGAAATGTCATGGTGTGGGCAGCATTTTCCTGGCATGGTGTAGGTCCCATTCAGAAGATTATCAATAAAATGGACCAGCATATTTACAAAAACATACTGACAAGCATCATGATACCATTCGCTGAAGACAACATGCCTCTAATGTGGAAATTTATGCATGATAATGACCCTAAGCACACTTCACGCCTAGTGAAGAGTTGCTTAGAGGAAAATAATATCACAGTTCTGAAATGGCCAGCTCAATCCCCGGATCTCAATCCAATTGAGAACTTGTGGAATGATGTTGAGGAGCATGTACGAGCAGTAAAGCCAAAAAATTTGACTGATTTATGGGAAGAAATTCAAAAGGCTTGGTATGCCATTCCAAAGGAGCGCTGTATGGCCTTAGTTGAAAGTTTACCCAGGAGATGCGCTGCTGTGATTCAAAATAAAGGATTTCCCACCAAATACTAATATTGTTTTATGAAGCTGAGCTTTACTTTTGTGAATTAACTTTTATTTTGCCTATGTCCTAAATTCATGACCAGGCTTAAACTTGTATTAATCTGTATAATATGTAAATAAAAATTGGAAACTAAATATAGGTAACAAACTATTGTTGTTTTTTTTTCATAACATTACTAGGATCTTTAAAAAATAACATGGATCTAAAATTTGTTCGATAAGATGTAAAAATTATCAGAAATATATAAGTGAAATGTCGTGTCTTAAATTCGTGGCCACCACTGTATATATATATATATATATATATATATATATATATATATATATATATATATATATATATATATATATATTGCAAAATAAAAATATTAATAAAAAAAAATCGCGTAATTCCAAAAAATTAACAAGTTCCAAAACACAAAAACATGGCCAAAATATGAAATAAAAATATATTTAAAATTACGAAAAATTCAACAATTCTCAAAATAACTGAACTTGAACTAAACAAAAGCTAAACTAAGTAGAACTGAACCAGAACCAAAGTAGAATTCATTTGCAACTCATTTAAAACTAAACTAGAACTGAAATAAAACTCAACTAGAACTTAATCAGAATAAGAATTATTATATATTTAAACAAAAGAAATAAAGAATAAAAAATCTTAAAGTTTTTAAAAAATCTTAAAAAAACATGGTTGGTTTACGTGGTAGGCCGTAAACTTACGGGCAATCAATTAGATTCGTTAGATTCCGTTTTGATGAGACCACACTATTCACCAGGTGAATGGATTGAGTCTTTAGGGAAGAAAAATGAGAACATAAATTAGTCGGGGTTCACACACAGCAATTTTAATTGCCGCAATTCTGAGTTTATAGGAGAGAGAGAAGGGAATACTAAACTTTTATATTCTCTTCACCTCTCTAGCCTACGAAGTCAGAATTGCAGAAGTGTGTGAACCCCGACTTAATTAGATCCAGACAGTAGCATTGAGTTATTTAATAATGTCACTGAGTCTAGTGTCAGATATCTCACAGAGGTTGTCTAATTGGTACCTTCCCAGAAATTTATGCCTGATTGCGTTCAAGGCTGGGCATTCGTATAGAAGATGATGTACTGTCTCCTCCTTCTAGCGATTGCCACAACTACCACAGTATTCATTGTAAGGGAGACCAAGGCTGCTTGCATGTTTTCCGATCATCCAGTGACCTGTAAACAATGCTATTAGTCTCGAGATATCTTTGCGTTTGTAGCTAATGAGTTGCGTTGAGCGTTTCTCGTTGTAGGTAGGCCACGTTTCCTTCGCGACTCTACATTTGTCCAGATTTCGCCATCTATTTTTCGCCTTTTCGAGATAGTGTTTTTGGATTCTGCTTTTGACTGATCCTAACGGGATTGCGACAGAAACCGATAAGGAGACATTCAAAGCAGAGCCTGCCCGGGCTAATTCGCCTGCCTGTTCATTACCATAGTGATTCCTATGCACAGGAACCCAGACTATAGTAATGTCATACAGTCGACTTAGTCCTAACAGTTCCTCTTTACACTGCCTGACAAGAATAGAGGTAATTTTGGGTGATTTGAGCGATAGTATTGCCTCCTGGCTGTCGACCAATAAGCCAATATTCCCTTGAATATTTCTATCGCGAATTAATTTACACGACTCTCTGATCGGTAGTATTTCCGCTTGGAATACGCTTGTCTCTTCAGGGTGTCTATATGAGGGTCTAATTCCACGGTCGTTAGAGAAGACACCAGAGCCGACAGCGCAGTTCATCTTTGAGCCATCACTGTATACTTTAGTTCCATATTGTTCAAGAAGATTTCCCCTTCTCCATTCACTCCTGGTGGGGAATAGGACTTTAATGATGTTTCTGAAGTCCATCTGGGGAGTCATATAGTCGGTAAATTGACTATATGACTCGCCAGATGCGGGGGTATTAATCTTAATATCCTCGCGTGCCATATATGTTCTTGATCTACAGCTCTCCGTTCAGATAATCTTATCGCACTATTAACTGATAAAAAAAAAGCATAAAAATCGCAAAATTATAATAAAAAATCGCCTAATTACAAAACAAAATTTGCTAAAGTAAACAAAGTTAAAAAAAAAATTTGTCATGGTAATTAAAAAATTCGGTGTACCATTTTTAGTGAAAAAAAAAATGATTTTTCAATTTAGAATAAAATGTGTAAGAAAAATTTTAAATATTTCGGTTATCTATTTATAAAATCCTTATGTGTGAATTGAAAGTTCGACACAATTTATAAGGCACCAAAACAGAAGGCAGTAAAATATTATCCCGGCTATATTAAAGGGTAGAAATAAGACTAGTTCTCATTTATAAACCGTCTATCTAGACTTTTCAAACATTTGTTACTTTCCTCGATATATCTTTTACCACAGAGCATTTTTTTCACCTACAAACAGTCATAATTTTTCGTACACTATCTTTAGTATGGAAAGTTCCAGTTGCTACAAATTAAATTAACTACACATTACTATAAAAGGCGGTATATTTTGTTTGTTGTTTAAACAAAGATGAGAAACACATCTAAAACTTTGTATTACATTGAAATGTAATACATACAATTATTGTTTAAACTAAAAATACGATTTTTAAGTAAAATAATTATTAAGTTAAAATTGTTTTAATTATATTAAATAATTAAATATATACTGTGTAAAATTCATATTTAGAATTGATATTACAACTTATAAATTATGTAATAATTTCATTATTCTTATAAAAGCCAATTAAGTTTTTATAAATCTAAGAGCAGTAATATTAATCATATCTCATCAAATAGCTAATGCTATCACAAATAAGTTTATTTAATAGCTGAAACCTTAAAAGCAAAGTTTTTAATTCTATTCCAAGAAATACATATTTTTTCTAAGTTTACTTACACTTAATATTGTAAAAATTGTATTTTACGTTTTTTCTTTTACTCAAATGTCTTTAAAATGTTAAAACAAAAAACCTATTAATGATATGTCCTTGTCATAAAAAACATTTACATGTTTATTTTAAAGTGAAACATTATCATCTTTTACTTTTTTATTTAATAATAAGACTAAGAGTTCTAGTTCTCTATAACAAATAATTAATTCTGTTTGTTGGCTGCTATGGGGAGACATAATTTTTTTATTTTTTTTTTTTGTTATTTTAGCTTAAAACCCTAAAGACATACTTATGCCGCCATTCCCTAGAATCTGTATTGATTTTTTTTTTTTTTTTTTTTTTTTTTTTTTTTTGTCATTCTTTTAGACTTAAAATAACAAAGAAAATAAAAAGCTATACACAGGACATTGGGTTTAATTTAAGGATTTTTTTTTTTTTTTTTTTTTTTTTTTTGCTTTATAGTTTTATTTGTTGTTGAAAAATAAATACTTGGGTATAAAGATTCTGTTTAAAGAATAAATACATACATTTTTTTTATGAAATATTCGTCTGCTATAAACGAGTAGAAATAAATATCTAGAAATATAAACTGTGGGTTAAAGTTGTTAAACAAAACTAAAAAATATATAGTTGAGATTAGGAGATGATGAAAGGAAATTGCACTAAACAGAACTGAAGTAAAAATTCCAGAACAAAACTAGAAATGAACTAGAACTGAAGTAGAACTGAAAAAAACAAGCGCGAATGTTATATTCGGCTCGGCCGAATCTATATACTCACCATTAACTTTTTCTAATTTTACTTTATATGGGAGATGGGCGGTAAAGTGGGCGGACCACACCCATTTTTTTCCAAGTTTACATTGGTCCTTGAACTATTTGAACACAATTTCGTTGTCTTAAATGCTTTTGTTTAAGAGATATCAGCATAAAAGTATGAAACGGACACCCTGTGTTTCTAGTTTTTAGCCCATAACTTTTTTGTTTATTAACCGATTTTACCCATTTTCAACAACGTCCCGTTCGAGCCCTATCCTGCTTTCAACAGACAGACAGACGGACATAGCTAGATCGACTCAGAATCTAACCAGGACCCAGAAATACATACTTTGTGGGGTCTTAAATGATTCTTTCCACGTGTTACACACGGAATGACAAAATCAATATACCCCCCATCTTTTTGATGGTGGGTATAAAAACAAGAATTGAACTACAAGTAAAGAAGAATTCAATATGAACTGAATTATTAATTAACTAAAACTGAACTCAACTAGAATTGAACTAGAACTGAACTAGAACTGAACCAGAACTGAACTAGAATTTAAGTAGAACTGAACTAGAACTCAACTAGAATTGAACTAGAATTGAACTAGAACTGAACTAGAACTGAACTAGAACTGAACCATAACTGAACCATAACTGAACTAGAACTTAAGTAGAACTGAATTAGAACTGAACTAGAACTGAACCAGAACTAAACTAGAACTGAACTAGAACTGAACTAGAACTGAACTAGAACTGAACTAGAACTGAACTAGAACTGAACTAGAACTGAACTAGAACTGAACCAGAACTGAACTAGAACTGAACTAGAAATCAACTAGAATTGAACTAGAACTGAAACAGAACTGAACTAGAACTGAACTAGAACTGAACTAGAATTGAACCAAAACTGAACTAGAACTGAACTAGAATTGAACTAGAACTAAACTAGAATTGAACTAGAACTGAACCAGAACTGAACTAGAACTGAACTAGAATTGAACTAGAACTAAACTAGAATTGAACTAGAACTAAACTAGAACTGAACTAAACTAGAACTGAACTAAACTAGAACTGAACTAAACTAGAACTGAACTAGAACTGAACTAGAACTGAACTAGAACTGAACTAGAACTGAACTAGAACTGAACTAGAACTGAACCAGAACTAAACTAGAACTGAACTAGAACTGAGCTAGAACTGAACCAGAACTGAACTAGAACTGAACTAGAACTGAATTAGAACTGAACTACACCATTTCCAGTTGTATTTCAGAAGTTTCTAATTATATTTCAGAAAATTCTATTTATATTTCAGAAAATTCCATTTATATTTTAGAAAATTCCATTTTTATTTTAGAAATTTCCATTTATATTTTCGAAATTTCTAATTATATTTCAGAATATTCTAATTATACTTCAGAAGTTTCTAATTATATTTCAGAAATTTCTATTTGTGTTTCGGAAGTTTCTAATTAGATTTTAGAAATTTCTATTTGTAGTTCAGAATTTTCTATTTGTAGTTCAGAAAATTCTAAATGTAATTAAGAAATTTCCATTTACATTTCAGAATTAAATAAATTCTATTTAAGAAATTTCCATTTGTATTTCAACATTTTCTAAATGTATTTCCGAAATTTCCATTTCTATTTCAGAAATTTCTAATTGTATTTAAGAACTTTTATACAGAAAGTATATGTATAATTTTCCAAAATACAATTGGAAATTTCGGAAATACATTTAGAAAATGTTGAAATACAAATGGAAATTTCTTAAATAGAATTTGTTTAATTCTGAAATGTAAATAGAAATTTCTTAATTACATTTAGAATTTTCTGAACTACAAATAGAAAATTTCTAAAATACATTTAGAATTTTCTAAACTACAAATAGAAAATTCTGAACTACAAATAGAATTTCTGAAATGTAATTAGAAATTTCGGAAGTATAAATAGAAATTTCTGAAATATAATTAGAAACTTCTGAAGCATAATTAGAAAATTCTGAAATATAATTAGAAATTTCGAAAATATAAATGGAAATTTCTAAAATATAAATGGAATTTTCTGAAATATAAATAGAATTTTCTAAAATATAATTAGAAACTTCTTAAATACAACTGGAAATGGTGTAGATACTAACCAAAACTGAACTTAAACTAAACTAGAACTGAACTCAAACTGAATTAGAACTAAACTTAAACTAGAATTCAATTAAAAATGAACTTAAACTAAACTAGAACTCAATCAGAACTGAACTAAAACTAAGTTGGAAGTGAACTGGAAAAGAACTACAAATAATTTAGAACTGAACTAAACTAGAACTGAACTTGATCTGAACTTGACCTTAACCAAAACAGAACTAGAACTGAACGAGAACTGATCTTGACCTGAAGCAAAACTGAAGTAGAACTTAACTAGATCTGAATTAGACCTGAACTAGAACTAAACTAGAACTGCACCAGAACTAGATCTGAACTAGAACTGAAATGGACCTGAACCAGAACTAAACTAGAACTGAACTAAAACTAAACTAGAACTGAAATAGAACTGAACTAGAACTCAAGTAGAATTGAACTAGAACTGAACTTAAGCTAAACTAGAACTGAACTCAAACTCAATTAGAACTGAACTAAAACTAAGTTGGAACAGAATTACATCACAAATGAACTAAAAATGATTTAGAACTGAATTAGAGCTAAATTAAAACTTAACCAGAATAAAAATCATGTTAAATTAAATTCAAAGAAAAAATCCGCATTATTTACAAAAAATTAGGTAAATTATTTTTCACAATAGTTCAAACACCATGAAAATGACATAAACTCAATTTGAGCTTTTTTTTCCGATCCCTTGTTCCAATTCCGTTCTAGTTCATACATATGTATGCATGTACGTACTTCGTACACACTTAAAGAAAAAATGACAATAATGGTGATAAACAGACATGTTGTCTGAAATAAATCCTTGTAAACAATAATAACTCATTGCTTTTGTATTTGTTTTCCTCCATACATTACGCTGCTTCCTTCCCAGCATTCAACGTAGCAGCATCATCATTATCATTGCCAGCATAAAACCATCATTGATGGGATGTCAGTTATTTTTATAACAATTTATAAAAGAGGATTTTTTTGTCTCGTTTTTGGAATAGAAAAATATTTTTCTGATGTAAAACGTGTTGTTAGGAAAATATTTTTGTACTTCTTTACTTTTTATATTTTTTATTTTACTTTTTCTGTCTAAAAGCATTAAATCTGATCACAATATGTCACTTGTGTTTAAGTATGAAAAACGACTGTACATTAGCGCTAAAAAAACATTACATATTCCTATTTTGCTAACATTTCATTTTTTCAAGGTTATGATGACAACGACAAAGGACCTCACATCATAGCATATTCACGCATTAATGTCGTAATAAATAGAAAAATACAAGTTAAACAATTAAAACATTAATGCTTTAGACGGTTTTTCAAATTTTATAGAGAAAAATAAAATTATAAACTACTTATTTTAAAAAAATATATATAAAAGGTTTTCCAAGGATAACTAAATATTCAAGGTTTAAACGATTTTAAAGAGGACAATAAGTAGAACACATATTAATCATGTGATGACACTTATGTATATAACTAATAGTTTTATCGCTTAACACTACAAATCTAATCATCAAAAAAATAATAAATATGTAGTGACATAAAGACTACTTTACGACTCATCAATCGTTGACACAATTAAGGGATAAATAAATGGCAACGTATAGACAAATTTTCAGTCATACAGTCAGACCACACATAAATTATTGCTCATTTTACCCACTATTTTTTATACTATTTATTTTTCTTTCTTTATTTTTTTTATTATCATAGTATTACATTTCTGTGATTTCTAATTTTCTTAGTTAAAGGACATTTTGTCAAGGTTTATTAAACCAGCAACAATATCTAAACAAAACAAGAAAACTAATACTTATCTAATATCATAGAAAAAAACAAATGTATACATTTGTCACACACACAAAAAAATAAAATAAATAAATGTGAAAATAGAAAAAGATGCTGCTGCTATTTATTTCTTGTTGACTCGACCAACAACCAACACATTTAGAAAAAAAATTCTAATGGTGTGATTAATTTCAATGTAAATAAATATAAATCACAGTGTTTTTAAGTCTAATGAATTCAAAAAGTATAAATGTTTTTAATGAAACAAAATAAAGAAAGAACGAAACTAGACAAAGGATTATTAAGTATTTTGTTTTATTTCTAGTCCTTCTTGGGAAAGACAAAACTAAAACCGTGGTACGAGATACTATAAATTGTGTCATGATGACACATTTATTAATTGTACAGATCTGTCTAGACTAAAAAATTTAAAATGTTTTTATTAGAATTACTTTACTATGAATTCAATTGAAATATGAATAAAGTTATTTCAAAGTTAAAAATTTTTAACTTAAGATCATGATACAATAAAATAACAAGGTACAATTACACTGGTCGACAAACAAATTATTTTTCGTGCTCCTTCAAAAAAAAAAAAAAAAAATATGTAGACTAGATGGAATTCCGCATGCTGAACTCGAATCTGCTTTCAGTTTTTTTTCATCAGGTCGAGATTTTTTTTGTTGGGCGTGTCTAATATTGTGCCCTAAATAAGCCGATTACTCGAGTATATTTCACTATAACTCGAGAACGGTATGCACGATTTAATTAAAAAGAAAATTTGAGAAATCGTGACAATTTTGATCTATAACTGAAATTCTTTAACTAATACAAAATTGTGTTGACAAACCAAGAAGACAACTTTCGTGTGCATCTTTTGGTGTATCATTTATCAAAATCGTATAAACGGTTCTTGAGTTATAGTCCAAATTGTACAAACCATTCTCGAGTTTTAAAGTCTGACCGCTGAAGAACGTGATGATATTAGTCATGCCCATAAAAAAAATCAGCACGTGGTAGAAAAAAAAGTGAATGAAGATTCTTGTTTAACTCGTCAAAATCCACTTAGTTCACCTATTTTTATTTCAAGAAAAAATAAATTTTTTATTTTTTTTTTTTTTGCCCACCACTGTATTTCTACTGAATTGTATGTAACATGGGTATTTTTACTTAACTGTGAATAAAATCAAGATTTGTTCATCAATTTTTTAGATATATATCTTATTTTATTCGCAGCATTACCAGCTTTAAGATAAAGATGATCAACTGAAACATGATTGATACTTTTAAAAACAAATTTTAGTAAAAAAAAATCTAAAATTTTGCATAAAAAAGTTTTTTTTTCGGACATTTATTTCAAAATAACTTGGAAACTATTGAACACATAAAAACACATAAATTTGGTGGATTTAAAGATAAAGAAAAAAAAATAAGCGAAAATCTGTAAAATATCGTATAACATCGAATAGTCAAAAAGTCGAAAATATTCGAAAAAGGTCGAAGTCGATAATAGTCAAAAGTCGACTAATCACAAATTTAAAAAGTTGAAAATCGATTATTAAAACATTTTAAAAAATAGTCGAGAAGTCGGAAAAAGTCGACAATAGTCTAAAAGTCGATAATTCTAAAATTTAAAAAAGTCTATTTAAAAAGCGGAAAAGTCGAAAATTTGTATTCCCTAGTATTTATTACTACGTTTATATGTAGCACTTATTGAAAAACTTTACCACTAAACGCATAAAAAATTAAATAAAAAAAAGAATCGGCTGTGCCGAATCTTTTATACCCTTCACCATCTTACCGACAAAATAAAATATACAAATACAGAACACTGCGTTAATACTGACATCTATATGATTTTATGCCTTTTAGGGCGATTCCCGGAAGTGGGTTTATATGAGAGCTATGGTAAATTATTTGGCATTAAAATTAACACTTATACAAAACTTCCTTGTGCCGAATTTTATTAAAATATTGCTATATTTAAGGCATTTATGACCACTAAACCTAAATTCCGATAGGACATTTGTATGGGGGCTAGGTGAAATAATGGACCGATCGTAACCAATTTCAATAGGCTTCGTCCTTGTATCAAAATAACTGTTCGTGCCAAATTTTATCAGTTATTATTGAATCGATTTATTTCATTTTTTCAGCACAAAAATTAAGAAAGAAATGTCCGAGCCGTCTTTATAAAAACAAAGTCCCTAGTATATACAGAGGCTTCAGAAACTGGAAAACCGTTTCTAAAAATCGGTTTTTAATCATATCTCCGTCATTCATGAACCGATCTTGCTTAATTTCAATAGCGAAATTCTCGAAAGGATTTCTGATCGTTTGATATAAATATTATATATGGCAGTTATCGGTGGGCTTCATAAACGCCATTTCGACACACGGACGTACGGACATGGTCCTATCGTCATTTCTTACAAGGACCCCGAAAATGTTTTGCTCTTCGACGAAAATTGTAGAAATTACAAACGGAATGACAAACTTATATATACCCTTTACACCTGTGGTGAAGGGTATAAAAATATTTTTTCGAACATTTTCCTTTCACTGTTGTCATTTGTTTACTTTTATCGTTTTGGATTTTCAAAACAATCTTTTTTACATCCAGGGGGAATAAAAAGTACCAAAAAAGAGATAAAATCGGGAATTAAATTTTATTCAAATTAAGTAATGAATTTTTTTATTATATTAAACCCATATATATGAACTTAAGTACATGTAGTTTTAAGTGGACTTTGTGGTACTATACTTCTAATGGTACTTTCTGAATTTTCAATAATATTGAACCTACAAATATGAAATTAAAAATATATGGTCCTAACTGAATGAGAATCCAGAAAAGAGGATGTGTGGTACTTTTTCGTTCTTCTAATGGTGCTTTTTTAATTTTATATAATATTGAACCTATGAGG
The DNA here is from genome assembly GCA_951394005.1 of Protophormia terraenovae. NCBI lineage: Eukaryota > Metazoa > Arthropoda > Insecta > Diptera > Calliphoridae > Protophormia > Protophormia terraenovae. The sequence goes on along the minus strand of OX596077.1, from coordinate 32,198,654 downwards.
GTAAGAATTCAAGAGAGTGGACTTTTTGGTCCTAATTGAATGAGAATACAGAAAAGAGGAAGTTCTTATGGAACTTTTTGAATTTTCTATAATATTTAACTTAAACACGTCTGGCAACTCTATGGCATGCGAGTAGAAGTTTTTTGTGCTGTGCGAATTTATTTTAAAATTTTATAAATATTTTTTGAATAATAAATTATAAAAGAATAAAAAAGATATATAAATCCATTATTTCACATATTAAAAACATATTAACCAATAACTTATCATATAAAGTATAAAAAGGAAGCATTAATATTTCATTTAATCGGACATAACCTATTAAATATTTTTACAATGTCTGCAAAGTGTGATTATTGTGAAAAAAACATTAATAAAAATGATAACAAAGTGAAATGTTCATACTGTGATGCTGTTTTCCACTCTGAATGTGTTACTCAACTTACTCCGTCGCTTACTAGAACTGTTCTCGAAACTATTAAAAAGACAAGTGGGAGTCTTGCATTCAAGTGTAACAAATGTATAACAGCCCGCGGCACTGGTTCAGATTGTGTTTCAAGTAAACTTGATAACCTTGAAAAATATATGCAAGAAATAAGTTCACAACTTTCTGATATTAAAAAAGATCTTGCAAGTGACAAAAAGCGTCATGATAATTTTGAAAAGGTTGTGGTTACCAAAATTAAAAAATTGGAGGATGAAAACAATTTCTTAAGAAAACAACTAAATCGTGCCGATGTTATTATCACTGGCCTGCCTTCAAAAAATACTAACGTCAATTTATATTTTATTGTTGTTGAACTGGCTAAGTATCTTGGAGTAAAAATCGATCTGTCCAATATTAATTTTTGCACTTGGATTGGCAAAAGATCTGCGGTTCTAGTAAAGTTTAACAACGTGCTGACTAGAGATATGATAATGAAAAACTACCGTATAAATTATGATTTAACTTTGAAGAAAATTTGGCCAACCGAGGATGTGGATTCAAGAATTTATCTTAATGATCATCACACACCATTAGTGTCAAGATTCCGGTATTATTGCAGAAAGTTAGTTATAAATAAGAAAATCCTTAAATATGAGATGGTGAATTGGGATATACCACGTGCAAAAATATACTTCCTAAATGGAAAACAGGAGGAAGGAGATTTAGACTATGTTGTGAAACTAAACCTGTCGGAGTCTACTACTATTATTTCTGAAAATATCGCACCGAATGATGAAATTGAAAGTATGCAACCAGATGTACGTACAAATCTAGATGTAAATGATAATTGATAGCAGTCTTGTTGTTTCTCATCATTGAAGAAGAAATAATTATGATTACATTTGAGTTTTTTTTTATATTTAATATATTAGTTACATATTATTCCTTCTTTATTGGTGTTATATTTTAGGTTTAATATATATAATTATTAATACGATTTATATATATGCATGCTCTTTATAAAATTATTATTTGTAGGAAAAATATGTACTAGGTTGTGCTGTTAAATGTTGTTTGCTTTTTTTTATATATTCAGCTTGACATTTCAAGCTCTATGTATGAAATACTATCAGCTGTTTAACGGCATGAGACTCGTATAAATGTACATTTACTTTTATAATTGCTTTATGTTATTCACAATTATTTTGACATTTTACTTTCTTTTGCTAATTCACAATAGTTTTGGTAATTATTTTATTGATTTTTTTCGTACATTTCATTTAAATTTATAGTATTAGGAGTATTCACATTTAAATTTATAAATTTTTGATTAATGTTTAAGAATTGATTGTTAATTTTTTTTTTTTACAAATTTGGAAAAAGTAAATGAAAAATTGTGAAAAAAAAAAAATAAATAAATAAATAAATAAATAAATAAATAAATAAATAAATAAATAAATAAATAAATAATAATAAATAAATAAAATATATATAGCATATTGAAATACATAATGAATTAATCTAATTAATCTAATACAATAATTATTCAAAGGATTTTTGTATGTCTCGAATGTATTTTATATAAATGATTTATTTTATTATTTCAGAATATTTAAATTGAATTATAAAATTTTAATATTAAGATCGCACAGCGCGTAGAGTTGTGTAAAAAAAATATATATACATATATACATATAATGTATTTTTTATATGAATTCATAGAAATAAGTTATGGGGTTCACATTATAATAATTTTACAAATAGTAGGAGCAACAAATAATTATTTGGTTTATGTTGTTAAGTAATTTGGGACAGGTCGTTGACAGCAACAATATAAATAAATATTTGAGCTCTGATAATCTTAACATATGCCATTTCAATGCACAAAGTTTAGTTCCGTGTAATAGATCTACTAAATTTGAGGAGGTTAAATATATAATAGAGAATAGCTTATACGATGTAATTGGAATTAGCGAGACATGGTTTAAGGAACCCACTTCTAATATGGCGGTTGATTTTGCCGGCTATCGTTTGTTTAGAAATGATAGGGTATGGAGAAGGGCTGGAGGAGTATGCCTTTATATTTCAAAAAAATTTAAAGCTAGGATGTTGTGCGCTAGAATGGAGGAAGGTGTTATTGAGAGTCTATTTATTGAAATAGATTTAGGAAATTCTAATCAAATAGTGGTGGGGGTTGTGTATTTGCCAGATGGGAATTTTAGAAATAGTCAAGATTTCTTGGGGGATATTGCGAGCCGTTATAATAATATTATTATGATGGGTGATTTTAATACGGATTTATTTACTAAGAATCAATTAGTGCGAGATTTTACTTCTAGTGTAGGGTTATCAATTGTTCACAACAACTTACCAACGCATTATTGTGAAAATAGGAATTGTACCACGCTAATTGATTATTTTTTTGTATCTAAACCGGAATTAATAATTCATCAGACACAATATCAATTACCAGTTTTAAATTCAAACCATGCATTCATATCGGTATCATTTAAGATAAACTTAGAAAAATTAACATTAGATTATTGGTTTAGGGATTATAGGTTACTGAATTTAGAACAATGTTTTGCAGAATTAAGGAACACAGACTTTTCTTGTATATATAGTTCTTCTTCAGTAGATGAACAGGTTGCTATTTTTAATACTATAGTTATTGAATCATTTAACCGGAACGTTCCATTAAAAAAAGCCACGCCTATTAAGTATAATAGGTGGTTAAATTGTAGAGAGATAAAAACAGCTCGTGAAAGACGTAACATGGCATTTAGAGCATACAGAGAAAATAATTCGGAATACAACCGTAACGTATACAATATGATGAGAAATAAGCTGAAAAATATAATAAGGAAGCATAGAAGAAGGTTAAGTATGAATTTCTTCTCTAATTGCAACCAATCTCAGTTTTGGAATAGGTTAAGATTAGAGGGAGCGTTGGGAGATCAGCAATGTGAAACTTCAATTAATGTAGAAGACTTTAATCGGGTATCTATTTTACCACCCTTTGATGGTACAGTTAATGCATCTTATACGCAGCTACACACAACTAACAGTATAGGATTTACATTTAGGAATGTTGATATAATAGAGGTGCTTGAAGCTATTAATTCTATAAAATCAAATTCTGTAGGTCATGATGGAATTCCTCTTAAGTTTTTAAAAATAATATATCCTTCAATTGCTAAGCATCTTACATTCATTCTGAATTCTATTATAACAACATCGAATTATCCTGATATCTGGAAAGTAGGACGTATTATACCTGTTCCAAAAGTAAAATCACCTCAATCGCCGTTGGATTACAGGCCAATAAATATTTTATGCTGTTGTTCGAAAATTTTGGAATATTTGTTGAGAAAGCAAATGGAAGAGTATTTAAAGTCTAATATTAATTTAGTAAATGATTACCAGTCAGGTTTTAGAAAGGGATACAACACAACAGGGCTTACGATAGATGTGGTGGAAAAGTTAAGGGAAAACATGGACAGAAAATTTAATTCATTGGTTGTTTACTTAGACTTCTCTAAAGCTTTTGATTCACTGAATCAGAAATTATTGATACATAAATTATCCCATCAGTTTATGTTTGGTAATACGTCATGTAAACTACTTGAGTCCTTTCTAGACGGTCGTAGTCAATTTACTGAATCCAATGGAGTGGTTTCGACAACACTGCGTACTTATAGAGGTGTACCCCAAGGATCGACGTTGGGTCCGATTCTCTTTATGCTCTATATAAATGATATATTTAATTTAGTGGATCGTAGTATATGCTACTCTTATGCAGACGATATGCAAATTGTAATCAACGATAAAGGAATTGGTCTTTCAAGTTTAAATGTGGAAGTGAATTCTATCTTACAAAGAATAATGCAATGGTCTATACGAAACCATTTAAAACTTAATCCTATGAAAACAAGGGCAATGCTTTTTTCGCATGAACATGTGTCGAATTTAAATATAACTGTAGGTGGTGAACGTATTGAATTTGTGCATTATTACAAATCTCTAGGATTTTATATAGACAATGCTTTAGATTTCGGTATGCACATTGGTCATATTGTAGCCAGGATTTCTTTCATATTGAAAAGACTATATACGTTAGGGTGTTATCTGCCAGTTAATGTAAGAAAGCGTTTGGCATATTCCGTGTGCTTACCTATTATTTCTTATGGTTTAGAAATTTATAGTGGTACATCCCAAGCAAATATGATGAAATTAGAACATTGCTTTAATAGAATTGTTAGATATGTATATGGCTTAAAATATAGAACACACATGACTTCTTATGTAATGTCTTTTATTGGATGCGATTTTAGAAGCTTTGTAAATTCTAGACTTATTACACTTTTATATAAAATTATAAGAAATAACTGTCCACCTTATTTAAGAGAAAGATTTGAGTTTGGAAGTTCGACTAGAACAAATATTTTAATTATTCCTAGATATATGACATTAATTATGAAAAGATCCTTCATTGTTCGTAGTGTAGGTCTTTGGAATTCTATTATCCCTTATAATGAAAGAAAATTTTCATATTCTGTAAAGGAATTTAAGAAAATAGTTATGGAAAATATTTGAATACCTTTTTTTAATGATAGTTGTTGTCAATAATACGTGTCTCATTATTTACTTATATTTGTTGTTGCTCTTATTATTTGTAAATCGGGGGGATTTATATATATGAATACATTTTAAATTATAATATATATGTAATATATCTATTTTATATATAAATTTATAAATATAAGCTTAGGAATAAGTCATGCAACTGTATTCCCTGGTTTAATTTGGCCTTAGAGGCTTATAAACCATAGAAAGAATAAATAAATAAATAAATAAATAAATAAATAAATAAATAAATAAATAAATAAAAATCATGAAATTAAATATATGTATATAGTACTAAGTAAACAAAAATCCATAAGAGGGTACTTTGTGGTACTTTTCGTTAGTATTATATTACTCTTTGAATTTTTTGTAATAATAATTAACTTTCCAACGTGAAATTAAAGTCACATTCTTCTCTCCTAAAATATAATATAAATAATTTGGTAGTTTTTGAACCTTCCAACGTTTAAGATGTAAGAAACTGGTAACTAAAATATTTAAAGCCGACAGAACACCAATTCTGTCCCCAAGGGAGATAGGAATCATATTTTTTTTTTATACCCTCCATTAAAAAGATGGGGGGTATATTGATTTTGTCATTCCGTGTTTAGCATGTCGAAGGAATCATTTAAGACCCCATAAAGTATATATTTTCTGGGTCCTGGTTAGATTCTCTGTCGATCTAGTTATGTCCGTCCGTCCGTCTGTCTGTCTGTTAAAAGCAGGATAGGGCTCAAACGGGACAACCTAGGAGGACGAAATTTGGCTCAAATATTTACCTTATGTAAGGTTTGTTTGGTATGAAAATAAATTAATAAACAAAAAAGTCATGGGCAAAAAACTAGAAGCACAGGGTTTCCTTTGTAGCATCATTTCATACTTTTCTGCTGATATCCCTTAAACAAAAGCATGTACGATGACGAAATTTTGTACAGATAGTTCGAAGGTCGATATAAACTTGGGCGTGGTCTGCCCACTTTACCGCCCACCTCCCATATAAGGTGAAACGTCAACGAAATTTTGTACAAATAGTTCAAGGACCAATGTAAACTCAGAAACCAAAAATGGTTAGAAAATTATAACTTTATAACACAAGTTGAATTTATAATATAGTATGGCTTTTATTAAAAAACTAGAAAAAAAGGTATAGTCGGTCAAGACCGACCATATAATACCCTACACCATTATGTATGACCATAAAAATTCGGGGAGGAGACCTATATTAGATCAACACTTTTACTAAATGTAAAATAAAATATACAAATACAGAATAATACGTTGATACTAACATCTACTTGATTTTATGTACTTTAGGGCGATTCTCGGAAGTGGGTTTATATGGGAGCTGTGGTAAATTATGGACCGATTTTAATAAAATTTGGCAATGTTGTTTCTACTTATATAAAACTTATATGTGTCGAATATTAACTTGATACTAACAATAGTATGGGATTTATGCACATAAAGTGATTTTCGGAACAGGGGTTTATATGGGAGCTATGGTTAATCGTGGACCGATCTTCATAAAATTCGGTACAAAGATTGATACTTATACATACTTTGTACCGAGTTTCATTAAAATATTCTTATTTCTAAAGCATTTTTTAGTGTTGAAACTTAATTTCCTTAATTTCATTCAATTATCTTCAAAATTGCGACCTGTACTTTGTGCACAAGGTTTACATGGACAGCCAGCCGTCCAGCCAGCCAACCAGCCGTCCAGCCAGACGGACGGACGGACATCGTTAGATCGATTTAAAAAGTGATTCTGAGTCGATTGGTATACTTTAAGGTGGGTGTTGAATAACGTTTTCTATGCGTTACAAACATCAGCACAAACGCATAATACCCCAACCACCTATGGTGGTGTAGGGTATAAAAATCTACGCTAACGAAGTAGCAGGTATATTGCTCGTACATTGATAAATTAACATACATACATCTATGTATGTTAGATGATGGTGTTGAAATAATAACTGCTAAAAAAAACTATTCCTTTTAAATAAGGTAATTTTTTAATTTTTTTTTTCGATTCTATTCAAATTTTCGACAAAGAAAGTCGATTGTTCGATTCTGCCAACACTGGGTACAGATTCTAAAGTCAATCGTGTTTAGTTTTAAGTATTTGAATAATTTTTTAGGAACAAAGCGAAATGTACTTTCTAAATTCCACTGAAATCAAGAGGCTCGTAACCTTTACATACTCACCTTTTGTTCTTTGGGACATTTATAAAAGGCAGCACAAAATCCTGTTATTAAAATTTGTGACAATATTGTCTTAAAGTTTAGTAATTGGTTCAAATGTTGTTAATAGGTTGTTGACATTAAAATGTTACACGTGAGTCAGTTGCCAGAGACCAATGTATTTTTTTTTTTTTTTAATTATTAATAATTAATTAAATCATCAATTTTAACACACTTTTTTTAAATACATACATATGTAAGTGATTTTCTTTTGTCGGGCTTATGCCTATAAGTATAGTTTAGAGGGCATTCAAATATGTATGTATACAAAAATTCTAAAGGGGTTTTTTTAATGAGATAAAATTTGTAAAAACATATTGTTGCAGGGCACTTTTTTAAATTATTTTATTTATTTGAATACATTTTTTTTAGAACACAGAAGCAATTTCTTTTTAAATGAGCAGAATATACTACATACATATTTTTACTTTTATTTGCAAATTATTTATTTAAAACATTTTTTTTTTTTTTTTTTGTTTTAATAACAGTTCTTTCACTTTTACGTTTTTTTAGAACTTTATAATACATACATTTGTTTTTAATATTTTATATACACAACAAAACAAAATCTTTTAAAAAGTTTGTTTATTCTTAAGTTATGATTTTCTAAAGGATAAAAGGATGTTTATTTTATTTTTTTAACAACAAAAAAACTATTTTTCACTTTTTTCCTGTTTGCAACATAAACTGTTTATTTTAATGATATCTTTAGTTAAAATTTCTTTGCTTTCCCATTAATTAAATCTTCAAAAGAAAAGTTTTTTTATCCTTTAACATTATATCTAATAAATGTCTTCTAGTTTTTGTTTTATATATACATAATTAATAAAATAATAAAAAAGGAAAATATTAATTTAATAACCCAACACACACAAATTACGTTTTATTTAAAATTTATTTCTTCAACTAAAAAAAAAATTACAAATGTTTGTGTTTGAATGTGTGTAATTTGGAAAGTAACTAACTAAACTACCTGAGGAAACATAAATAAATGAATGATCCAAAATGAATGATGAAAAATGAACAAAATTTATTTAAAAACATGTAAAATGTATGATAAACTTCAAATGTGTTTTTATTTAACAGGGATGGAGATATTATTACAATATAAGAATTTAGAGTTACTAATGAAATTTGGATATAGTAAGATAATTATATTTTTGAAATTAAATATTTAATGGTTTCCAGATTTATTACAAATTTAAAAATATTTACTTCAAAAATAATATACTTGCAAAATTTATTTAATAAGTTCTAAATTTCATTATTTGTATTATAACTTAATCTTTAGTTCATTTCACATCCCCGGGAAAATGTATCTCGTATTGCATGTGTGTGTTCATTTATTTATCGTACTTGTTTTGTGCTGTTTTTTAAAAATACATCATCAGCTGTTTTTTGTTGTTTTCTATTTAAATTGTTCAAGTAAAAACCAAAAGAAAAAGAAAACAACAGAAGTAAACAAAAACTTGTACGTCAGTATGTGTGAGTCAGTGCATGAGTATGTTTGCTGACTTGTTTATGTTTAAAAGGAACTACTAAAAAATAAAACAGTAAAATATAAAAGGAAAGAGTAACAGTGTTGTTAATTAGCTTTTTTTTAATCCGAAAAAATCGAAGATAATTGACGATTTTTTTGTTTTAAACGAAATTTTCATTGAAGACTATTAATTTTATATTAAATACAGCGTGTGTCATAAATAAGAAAACAAAATCATCAAACTCAGAAAGTTGAGAAAAAGTCGTTTTCGGGCGAGTCAAAAATAAGTAAACAAGCAACCTTTGGCTTAATTTCTTTAATTTTTTTGCTAAAGAAAGTGAAGTTTACGAATGCAAAATTATTTTAGTACAACAGCGGGTTATTTATTATATTATGAGAGAAATAAAAAATCACTTTTTCAATTAAATTAAAAAATTTGAATTTAACCATAATTTAGACCTAAAAGATGGCAAACAGACGCAATTAAGTATAGGAGAACTAAGAGTAACGATCAGATATAACGAAAAAGGTGAAACATATAGAAATATATCAAAAATCTTTAATAAAATGGCCACTTTATTTTCAAGGTGGTTAAATGCTTCAAACACAATGAATGTGTTGACCGCAATTACTCTCGTAAACGCCTAAGAATCACTACAAAAAGAATAGACAACAATTTAGCTATAAAATCCAATGCTTTCTGATCCAAAATTCTTATCAAAACTTATTCCGAAAGTCCGAAAACTATGGTCTGAATTTACAGCGCACAGAAAAATGTATGAAGACGGAAAACATGGTCTAGCTGTACGGAAAATTGTATACATAAGTATAATAAATCTCCAAAAATTTATGCAGATTATGCCTTAAAATATGAAAATTTTAGGAAACAAAGTCTCTGGACTGAATTACCTATGATTTACATGCAAACGTAAAATAAATTCCCAGATTTACCTTAATCTGCTCAAAGGTGTAATAGTTTCAAAAATATATTTTTTAATTTTTGTGAATTTTATCACACAGTAGGAAAATTTACCTATAAAATAGGGTAAATTTGTTTCAAAATATATAACTGATGAAATAATTAACAATTCAGAGTGAGCTCCTCAAAGTCCAGATGTATCACCAAAAGAAATTGCATGAAATTTAATAAACAAATAGAGTCCCCATAATTTGACCAAACTTATGGACTTAATTATTACTAAAACACCTACAGTTTGTCCAGAGATATGCAGAATATATGTAGTCACTATGCCAACACGTTCGGTACTATGTATCAAAATATAGGCGGTCACCGTGACTATTAGAAAACATGTTTACTTATTTATGGAACATTGATTTTTTTGACTTCTTTAAAAAGAATCATATTCACTAAGTAGTAATGTGTTGAATTGAATTTTTTGCTGTTTATTTTACTAACAAGACATCATATATTTATAATTATATGTTACATTTTATATCTTCGATCTTTAACTTGAAGTAGAACAAACTGAGTACTTTGTTTACTTATTATTGACACCAACTTTACATTCTAATTTAATTTGAAATGATTTTTTCTAAATATTAGTTTATTTGAAAAAAGTACAAAATGTTTTGCTCCAGTTGGTGGCAGGTAATACAAAGGCAACTTTGTCAATTAAACATGCTTTCACCAAAAAATTTCATTTTGCAAAAAAATAAAATTTTTATCAGAAATTTTTTTTCACCTATTATAGAGCCTATTTACATTGGGGATTATAGCAGGGTTTTTTTATGATATTTTGTTTTCAAGTTGCTTCGAAATCCCTTCTACATTTACACATATAAATTTGTATTGTGAAATTTTTAAAAAAATGTTTGACAAAAAATAACAAATCAAAAAATTTAAAAATAAATTTGAAAAAATTTCATGAAATTTTTAGCTTTGCTATGACGTTCAACTTTTCTTACCCCGCTTGCTTCTCTACACCTCCTGCCTACAAACGTAAAAGTTACAGCGATTTTTCCCAGGGAAAATCCCAAAAGTAAATGAGCTCTAATAAATTTTTAAAGAATTTTAATTTCCAAAAAAAAATAATTTCCTGCAAAAAAAAATTTTATTATTTATTAAATTTAAAATTTTTAAAAATTTTTGATTTAAAAAAAAAAAAACAAAAATTAAATCCCCGATATAACGTAGAATTATATCATTAAAGTAGTTTTATTATTTTAAATACATAAATATTTATATACTGATTCTAAGTATTGCCCGTCACTGTATTATCATTCATATTACTATTATCATTTTTTTTAACGGTGTTTTGTGTTTTTTTAAATTTTTTAGTAAATTGTATTTTTTGCTTATTACTTGCATAGGAAAAAGCAAAACATTTAAAAAATATGACCCTTCCAATATGAATAAAATCTTTGTCTTCGTTTATTTTAATTTTTTATCAAATAAAGGTGAAATAAATAAAATATCAAATAAATATCGGCAAAAATTTCTAACATTATCAAAAATATCACTATTGTTTTGTAATAAATGAATTAATAAAAAAAAAAAAAACAAAAAAACATTTAGCTAAGAAAGTTCATTATAATTTAATATATGAACATACATATACATATATGTGCCTATATATATTATATGTATATTAGAGTGTCCCGAGGAAAGGCTTTTTTTAGTTTTCAATGTAGAAAGACCCGATGCTTAAAAATTTGCTTACATGGAAAAAATTTTAACATTTTGGTACCCATTTTAAGACAAAACTCAACACTTTTTTGGACCAAATGTTCTAGACTCGTGACCTTCAATCACTGGTAGGGAAGTGAAGATGAATATATTATTATTTTTATTTTTTTAAATATTTTTTCCATATTAAGCTAATTTGTACACATCGTTTAAGGGGTCTTTCTACAAAACTTTTGTCTACGGGGCACTCTAATGTATACACATATGATTACACTGTTTTTGTTGCAAAAAATACGTTTTAAAATTAGAAAAAAATAATAATATATGTACAGTATCGGACAAAACTAAAGCACGAAATCCTTCTTGGTAAAACTTAGTTAAATAACTATTGGAAATTGTTTTGTATTACATTGATGTTTATTTATTTATTAAGAATAGAAAACACTTTTTTTAAAACAAAACAAAGACAACAAAAATTCTCCAATTAAAATATCAAAATCATATAAAAATCGAAAAATACATTATTTTAAAGCGACAAAACTAAAGCACATGTTCAATAATAAATAAATACATATTAATTAAATTAATATTTAGTTGCGTATCCATTATTTTTTAAAACTGCTGCGCATCTGCGTGGCATGGAGGCAATTAGATTTGTTATTACTTCTGGAGAAATTTCATTCCACGCATCTTCCACTCGCTGGAAGAGCTCGTCCGCGTTTTTGCAGCTATCGCGTAATATTTTTCGATCTACAATTTCCCATAGTTTTTCTATGGGATTGAGATCAGGCGATTGTGCTGGCCACTTTAAAACATCAATTTTATTGCTAACGAACCACTCTTTCACACATTTCGATGTGTGTTTGGGGTCATTATCATGTTGGTATCTCCATTTAAGCGGCATTTCCTCGTCTGCATGTGGAAGCATTACATTTTTCAGGATGTCTCTGTACATGAATCGATCCATTATTCCATTTATTTGATGAATTGGACCGATGCCATATCCTGAAAAACATCCCCAGACCAAAACGTTACCCCCTCCGTGTTTTACTGTGCCTTTACTATAACGTGGATTAAGACGTTGCCCTTTTGGTCTTCGAACTAACCTAATTCCATCCGAACCTTTTAAATTAAATTTGGATTCATCGGAGAAAAGTACGGTTTTCCATTGTGTTGTAGTCCAGTTAATGTGTTGCCTTGCAAAATCAATTCTAGCCTGTCTATTTTTCCGTGAAATGAAGGGTTTTTTCGCACTTCTAAAAGATTTTAGACCACCTTCTACAGCTCGTCTTTGGATCGTTCTGGGAGTAACGTTTAACGACAATTGCGTGGCAATGGACTTTGACGACACAAACGGATCCTTTTTTATTGAACGTATTATTGCTTTGTGGTCGCGATCGCTAGTTTTCCGTGGGCGACCACCCTTATGTACTGTAGTCAAAGAGCCCGAAGAACGAAAACGGCTTATTATTCACGAAATTACGCTGTGATGAATATCAAATTTTTTTTCCAATGTACGTCACCGATTCACCATTATTAAAATCTGTTATTATTTTTTCTCTTAATTGATCTGAATATTTATTACGAGCCATTTCGTTTACTAAATGACTAAAAAAGGTACGTCGACTTTGAAAGCACAGAAACAAATGGTAAATCAATCAAAATTGTTTCTATACACTCTTAATGATCTCCGCAAAGGAATAACGGTATTTTTTGTTGGTAATTTCTTACAATTATATATAACAATAAACATTCAATGTTATGAGCTTTAGTTTTGTCGCTGCAGTTTCAGACATATTGGTAGAAATATATAAAAAAAATTTTAAAATTAAAAGCAACAAATTTTGTATATATATTTTTAAAATGTATAGCGTGCATTCTTTTGTCCGATACTGTATGTATATATATTTTTTTAAGAAAAAAAATAAGTCTTTACTTACCTTTTTCTCTCATAAATTTACTACTAAGTACGATGAATATAGTAGGGATATGATGTATAGCTGAAAGAAAAAATAAAATAATAATTTTAAGTATTAAGATTGATTATCAAACATTTTTATAAATATATATATTTTTTTTTTTATTTATAAAAAAAATTGATAGGAAATTAAAAAATTTAAAAGATTATTTAAAAAGATTTTGATTTTAAAACCATAGTTTCTTGGGGAAGTTTTCTTAGAATTCTTCTCAGATAACGTTTTAGCTATATGCCTCTTGACAAAAAACAACTGACCCAAAAACGTATAAAAAAAAAAATAAACTACTTATGTTTTGTCTCAATAACTAGTTACTTTTGTTCGAGTTGTCCTCGAATTCATGTAGTTATTTTTAGACCCTAGGGATACTCAAAAATTTTTATCTAAACGAAAATAAAAAATAAAAAAAAAACGACAAAATTTTGCCGTCAGTGAGATTTGAACTTGGGACCATATTAACTATTCGTTTTTAAGGACTAACATCTTATTCAGTACACCATCTCGCACTCAGGGCTGTCAGATGTGGCGCTTTTTCGCCAAACGTGGCGATTTTTAATTGCTCTTGGCGACTAAATTTTCCGCTTGGCGACATGGGGAATTTTTTGGCGATTTTTAACAAGGTGGCGATTTATTTGACTAATTTTTAAAATTTCATTAAATTAGTATTCGTGGAGTAAAACTATTACATTTTCTTAATAGTAAGCGACTATTTTTAATCTAACACAACGGTTTTCAACAAAGGGTCCATACAAAGATTGTTAAGTGGTCGCTTTGTTATTTGTTTAAGCAAAATAAGGCAAATAATAATGACGCCTCATTACCAAGAAAGTACTTTAATAAGTAGTTGTCATTACCGAAAACTGAAAAGTTTTTCCTGGGATGGTAAATAATTTATTTATTATTTAAAAATCATACAAAACCACATATTCATAATTTTGATATGATATGTTTCTTCGAACTTATTAAATACTGCTAGACGTTCATAATTTATTCTTAATTAAAAATTTTATTATGAATAAAACATTTTCTTTCTTTTTTTTAATTTTTTGATATTGACGATTTCAAAAAAGTCGATTAGAGGATTTTTCTCAAAATTTAACGATTTTACACCAAGTTTTTCTGAAAATTATGGTTAGAAACAAAATTTGGAATTTATATTTTATATTTTTTAAAACATTGGCCAAAATCTAAAAAATAAATATATCAAGGGCTTTAGAACTAAAGAGTGATCAGAAGAAAAGTATGAAATTAAGCTTCAACGAACACCCTGTCAAATTTCGTCCCCCTATGTGGTCCCGTTCGAGCCCTATACTGCTTTCAACAGACAGACGGACGGACATAGCTAGATCGACTCTGAAACTAAACAGGACCCAGAAAGTATATACCTAATAGGGTCTTAAAAGATTTTTTTTCGAAGTGTTACATACGGAATGACAAAATCAATATACCCCATCTTTTTGATGGTGGGTATAAAAACAGAATGAATATTTGGAATTCGAGATTCTAAAAAATATTAAAATAACAGATCAATTTTTTTTTTTTTTTTTTCAAAATAAGTATCAAACATAAAAATAATATAATTGTTATCTAAAAAAAATGTTTGAAGTTGATATCTCTTTCAAATCCAAAGTATACAAACATTAAATTATAAAATTAAGAAACTCAGTGAAAAAGCTACATTAAAGAAACTTTTTTATATGAAGTAGAATTTAATTTATAACAAAAAAAATTTAAGAATTGTACCGATATTTGTCGGGCTTGACCGACTATATCTTTCTTTCTCGATCTTAATGGGTTAATAGTTATTTCCAAAAATAAATATGTTTAATACATTTTAATTTGAACATTATAAGATATATTGATTTTTTTTTAAGAAATGTAGTCTTTTCATAGAAATATTAACCGGTTAACTGTTTCTTTCTGAATTTAAAAAAGTTCAACAGGTTTTTTCATAATACCAACTATTCGAACAATTCGAAAACCGGTTTCTCCAAAAAGTCAAATAATCGATTACCCTAGATTATACGCCGTCAAAGATTAAGAACAAAAAGAAATTAAAAAAATAAACATAAATATGGTCTTACTAAATTTCAGAATGAAATAATTGTTATTACCCTTTTACATTAATACTTTCAATATGCATGTAAAATTAATCTAAATACCTATATAAATAAAAAAATTAAAAAGGCATTGGCAAACCATTTTACTAGATGTAAATTCGAACGTTGGCAAACCGCTTTGTTTTATTAGTAAAAAAATATTTTGCCAGCGCTTGATGTTTTGTACGGATGGAAGTTTTTGCCTGGGTTGTCTCTTTTAAACGCAAATATTTTTTATCCTAAAAAAAAAGCGCCCATGATGCATTACTGCTTTTGCAAGATTTGTTTTGGTTTATTTCTTTGTTTTCATGTAATTGTTTTTTTTTTTTTTTTTCTTTTTTCTCCTCTTCTTGCTTGAGTGGAAAATTACCAAGCATGCATGAGCTCATTTTTTGTAGTTAATTTTTTTTTTTTTTTTTTCATTTCAAATTCTTAAATTGTTGCTGCCGTCTTTTTCTGTTTGTTTCGCATGTTTGATGGATGTTTGCTAAAAAAAATTTAAATGTTAATAAATGCAAGAAGTAAACATTTCTTAAAAAATAAAAAATAAGAAGGAAAAGTACACACAATTTCCCTTAACATTTTTAAGTAGTTTAATAATTACAATTGTGCATTTTAAGCATAAACACAATTTACATAAACATTTTTAAATTAAAAAAGGAATAATATGTTATTTTCTGAAACTATGTAGATAGCAAACTCCTTAGACAAAAATCAAGACTGGAATTTCATTTAGTTTAAACTTAAATTTCATCAATAATGCTTATTAGGCTTACTTCTCCCAATACCGGTTTTACGGTTTTAAAGTCCAACTTATGATTCATAATTAAAAATTGGAGCAAGTTTAAAATGTTTTGCAAAAAAAAAAAAAAAAATATTAATAATATTTATTTTATATTCAATATCATGTGATTATTTTATTTTAGTAAAAAAGTTCTTATCATAAAAATCACAAGCGAAAAAAATTCATATTTCAACTGATAATATTGATATAAATATAACGTTAATTTCTTATTAAAACAAAACTACATGTATTTATTGTATTTAATCGTTATAATCACAAAACAATATGATGATGAACAAGTTTAAGTTGTTTACGTCATTGAAACGTTAAATTAACTGATAATTAAACCAAACCCCTACATTGGTGGTGATTGATTTGACAGACACAAGATTAAAATGTTAGTAATATTTTACGAGATAAAAAAAATGTAAAATAAACTTAAAAGCATAAATTAAACAGAAAAACACTAAAAATGTTTAAATAATATGTAAATTATTTAGTTTTAAATTGTCAACCAACTGAATATGCAGTATATCCATTTGTTGTCTCTAATTTCAATCTGTCAAGTGGCGCAAAACATGTTTGCGGTTTTAATTTATTATTTTTAATATTTTAAAGTCACGAGATTTATAATAAAAAAAGTACTTAAAGAGAAAAAAAACAGAAGCTTAAAATAAAGTTATAAATATAAAATATAGTTGATGAGTTTTAAAATACATATGTATATACATGAATATATTTTTTCTATAAATTTTGACTGGTTTTTTTCATCGGTTAACTGTCGAGACTAAAGGTTATATTATATATATTTTAATAAAATACTAAATTCTTTATTAATACTCGCATAAGCTTCTTACTATCGTTTAGTTTCAAAAAATGTTTTCCAAACAAAATTCTGTTTATTATTTGGGTGTTTTTCAATAGTAGTTTCCCTTCCAATATTTGTAAATCGGTAAGAAGCTTGAAAATGTTTGATATTTTATTACGTAGTGTCTATATTGACAAATTTTGTATGAGGACAAACGTCAAAATTAACGTGAATGTATGGAATGTAGCAAAAACAATATGGCGATTTTTTTAATATAGTTTGACAGCTGTTACAACCAAAAATAATAATCAGCTGTGTAATTTAGGTTACCTTATATACATTCGCACTTATTTTGACGTTTATCTTAAAAAAAAAAAAAATTCTAAAAAACTGTTATAATGTAGGGTCTACACGAGAGACAAATAATTATTAAATTGAGATTTCCAAGAAGAAATGCACTTCTTCTAAAAAAAAATAAACCTCAACAAAATGGCGTTTGATAGCAAAACAAATTTATCTTCGCTTAAGCTCTAATAATTATATCATAACGCTGCAATAATATAAATAAATTTGGTGTACTCTTGATAAATTCTTATCATGATAAGTATTTGACGTTTGTTATGATAGAAAAATCTCTTGTGTAGACCCTAGCTTATATTATTAACAAAATGTTCAAGTCAAAAGTGTCCTACTTTGAGAACCCTAGCGTCACAGTTGAAGGGTTTATCTTCTGTTGGCTAATCGAACCAAGAGAAGAGCTTCTCAGCTCTTTACTATCTTGTAACATATAAAAAATCGTTTTTTTGAGACTCAATATCTAACAATTGGGTCGTTTGGAATTGAAGAATTTTGATGCCATCGCTCCCATGATTAATTCACATTACACTAATTTCTCCGTTCATATGATCGCCCTTCCCAGTCGTCCAATCATCATTTGATGGCTAAATTTGAATCGACTGGTAGGGAGAAGATTAACCAGTACAAAATGCAAGATTTGTTGAAAACAATGTCTCAGTCCTTGAGAGTCTTTGGAAAAACTCGTCCTTTCGCAGGGATAAACTTGAACATTTTTATATTGTGACTTGGGTCGAAATTCATAACAAATTCAACTTACCCAAAAACTTAAAGAAAACAATCATAGACAATCCACGACAGACATTTTAACAAGCTTGTATTCAACACTTTATAGCCCTTTAAAATAAAATAAAATAAAATGCAAAATTGGTTTAATTCCATATTTCTGAAAAGCCTCTTAAATTTAGTAGTATCCGAATTGTTCCTTTAAATTCTTGTGATGTTAAATTAAAACTTTACAAAGGACATTTTCTAGGTGCTAAATTTTTCTTTTAATTTCCTTAAATAAAATATGCATTAAATCACAATAGGTTAACGTTTTAAGTATATTAGAAATAATAAAGTAAAATCACTTTGCAATATTTTAATATCTCAAAACACTAAAAAAATCTTTTTTCTATTGCACTCTGACGAGGGGAAGATTAAGCATTATCATCTAAACCGTCTTCGATTATTGTATTAACTATCTGACTTATGGGCTATTAATGTGAAGGGCATTATGAATGGAATAATCTTCTGTAACTTTAGATTATAATTCAAGAAATACTCACGATTGATATCGTTCTCGTTAATCATTTTTCTCAATGCGAAATAAAATTGTGGAGGTTTAAATTTGAAACTTTAAAAAAATCTTAAAAATAGAGCTTTTGCTTTATCAAAATCAAAACAACGCAATTTTATAGAACTTCTAAGGCACATGTCAAAATTATTATAGAATCTTCAATATTTATCGAAATACACTGAAAAGAATTTTAATTTTTTCACAATTTCGAAAATATGGAGAAAACAATATTGGTTTAAAATTTCGCAAAATCATGAGTAATAAAAATCATATCTTGGGATCGTTTGCTGAAAAATTTAAGTGAATATCGGTTCTAGTTTGGAAAATATAATCGTTTAAACATTACTATACATGATAACATTCCTAACAAAATGCGCGATTTAAATTTTTTTTAAGTTAATTTTAGCAAAATTTTTAACTTCATTCTTATTTGATGATACACTTTACATCGAAAATAAATTGTATTATATCAAAATACGCATAATTTTTTAACAGATACTTGTTATACAGCAAATAAATTTCGTAAGTGTTGTCCCTCAACTGGTTAATGATTTAAACATAGATTATAACATAGATATGAAGCTCAAAAAAAAAAAACTCAATTGAAAAAAATTACTCAAAAAGGCACACGTACTACAATTGTTTTTGTTTTAAATGAAAAATTTTACTAATACATTCTTAAGGTGGGATCACACGATTGCTGCAATACACCAATTATTGGTATATTTTATACGTCAATCGTGTGATTTCACAACTTATTGGCTCATATGTCAAACCACAACAATATTGTTCTTATTTTGCCCAATCAAATGCAACCCTGGTGCAACAATCATGTGAACGCTTGATAGGCAACCATACACAAATAAAAACGTTAAAAATACACCAATATTTATTGTGTTCTAGTGCGGCAATTAAAGACGACAATACGCGCCAATAATATTTTTTAATCAAATATTTTTTTGTAGCAGCATTTATTTTCGTAAGTTTTGCGATATATGGTGACACTAGATGCAATAATTCCTTAAATGTTTCATCATTCACCCTTAAAAAATTGTTAAACAAAAAGTTTTGGTTTTTTATTTCTCGAAACTCCATCAATGTTTTTTTATATGCGCCATCGGTGCTTCTTTTTGTGAGCCACTCTCTGACCCATATACTTCGTTTGATTTCTTTTTTTCTTTTTTTTTCATTTTTTTCATCTTCAAGTGCACACACGATAATTAAAGCCGACGCAATTTTTTATTTTTTCAATGAACAACTCATTTTTCCACGAATATATTAAAATTTTCTACATTTTTGTAAACAAAACAAATCTAGCACAACAGCTGTTGCCATATACTATAACAATCGTGAGACTGGAATGCGGCAATTATTGCCACTAAGCCGTTTTGCGTCAATTTACGACAACCAACTTTATATACAATAAGACAATCATCTGACTGCAGAGAATTTGATTGGGACAATTTCTTTATTGGGCCCCTATTCAGCACAATAAAAATTTTATAAAATTGGTGCATTGCGACAATCGTGTGATCCCACCTTTAGACTTAGGTTTTTTTGACAACCAACTTAGGTTTTTGAAAACTGAACTTCATATCTATGTTATAATCTATGGGTTTAAATCAAAAAGATGTAAATTGTCAGAGCAAAACTAAACAGAATCGAAAAATCCTCGAAAGTTTCAACTCAGTTTTTTAACATTTTTTATTTTTAAATGTGAGATTATGCGCGAATGATTTAAAATTTAGGATTTCTTAGTTATTTTGTAAGATCTACAAAAGCCATTAACACTTTTCATAATTTTAAAACAAACTTTGGCAATACAAGACATTTAAAGTTGGTTTCGAAATTTCTCATATATGGTTTGCGAAAAAAAAAAATTCCAGCCAACTTTTCTTCTACAACAACAAAAAACAACTGAACTCAAATTTTTTCCAAAATATTTAATTAAGCGACTATATCTTTTATAAAACCGTTTCTTTGTTTTCGGATTTATTAAAAAAAAATTAGAAATATTTTTAGTATAGCAATTAATCATTTTTAAAAGCGCATTTATTATTATTATTTTTTTATGTCATAATAATTAAAAATATATATATATATCTTATCTAGGATCGAAAAATATTCCATGCAATTTACCATGAATTCCTAGAGTATAATATTTATAATATGTTTCACAAATAATTAAAATACGTAATTATTTAACAAAGAAAATAAAACATTAATTTAAAACCTTTAAAATTTAAATAGAAGAAGGTATCAATTTAAAATATCCTCCTTTTAGTATTTCAAATAAAAATCCATAGAAACTATTGGCAACGTTCAATAAAAAGTTAATATCAGCTGTACATTGTTATACGAACAGAACAGTTGTTTACCGTGATTTAATTTTAAATTATTTATAAATGTATAAAATATTTATTACCCAGAGAAATAATTGCATAATATTTATAAAAAAAAAAATTACATACATATTTTTATTGTACAAATACAATTTAATTTTCATTTTCATATTTCAATAAATAACTCTCAATTAAACAAAAATTTATACTCTTTCTAAGATATTTGATTTATTTTTTCAGCTTTTTATTTAATTGGCACGAAAGGTTGAAATTTTCGAATTTAAAGTGAGAAAATATTGAAAGTATTTATTGATTTCAATTGTTTGTCATAGAAAACTTTCGAGTGTAAAAATGTGGTATTAAATTATTGATTGATCAATTTAATGGAAATATAAATTGATCTGCCACCACAATAAATATTTATAGACATTTAAAAATTTACCAATATATGTACATACAATCGTACGTACATACATATACATACAATCGTACGTACATACATACATACATATGTATATAAATTTATTAGTGTGCATCATTTGTATAATTTGGTTTTCTATGTTCTCAATCAAAGCAAATTCAAACAGGTGACCTCCATTAGTGTCGGCCCAGAATACCGGAGACAGCGGCAATGTCGCTGCGACATTTCCATACAAATTTGACAGATAAACTACGTTGCTCACTGTCGCTATGGAATAAAATTTATATTATTTTTAAAGCGACACTTCTCATTCTCTAGAATTTTCTCTCACACACACTCAATAGGGTTGCCTAGTTTTTTGTTTTTTTCGTAAACAAAAACTGTAGTATTGCATACACTTAAAAATCAAATCGTAATGGAAGCTTATTCAAAGCGTTACTAAACCAAAAAATTTGATGTTATATAATTACTGCATATTTAAAAATGTCATTTAACAATAATGTTAAAAATCATTATTTATTTAAATAAAAAATCAAAACCAACAATATCATAATTAGTATAAGTAGAAACACACATCGAAGCGGGAAAGATTGGTTTATAAACAACAACGTCGAGGTTTTAAGCTGGCCTGCAAGTCGCCAGACTTAAATCCTATCGAAAGTTGTACTATTTTATTTTTTTTTTTATTAGTTTCAAACTAAAAGTAGACATCACTGTATTAGCGCTGCGCCGCACAGTGCTTTGTTCCATAGACAAAAATCAAAATAAAAACATTTTTAAAATTGAGTTGAAATATACGTTTTTGGAAAGATAACAATATAGATCATATAATTTAAAAAGATTTTTTTTGGAAAAAGCAATTTTTGTGGCTACTAGAAGGCGCTAAAGTCAGAGAATTCAAAGCCAATATTAATGAACCAAAAAGCTGTTTCTAAACTGTTTTAGGAAAAAAATTGTCAAAAATTCATTTTTCGATAAAATGCGTCAAAGTTTCGTTTTTTCAATACCTCAGAATATTGGTAAATTAAAACTATTATTATTTTTTAAATATAGTGATCCGAATATATATATTATTGCTCAAATTTACACATATTTTTTACTTAAAACCTAAAAATTCCTTAAATTTGATGAAGGATATAAAAAAAATATAAACAATTATACAATTTTTTTTTTAAGGTTTATGTAAATTTTTATAGTTATTTAACAGATTAAAAAATAGTTAGAGCCTATTTTTTGCCACAACTTTAAAAAAAGTTAAATTGAATGTTGACGTTATTTAGTTTGCTAAATTAAAATAAAATAATTATGAAAATTACTTCAAAATTTAAAAAACAACTAAGGAATAGAAAAATATATTTTTTGGACCTAATAGTGGAAGGCCAATGTACGCGTCACGCGGCAACGGGCGGCAGCATTATTACCAGCTTAAAAATAAATCAATTGTTTACAATAAAGTGACAGAGAAAAATTTAAGAACATTGTCATAAATTTTATCTGGCAATGCCGTTACACGCGGCAACGCGTCAAAGTTGAATTTTTTTCAACTTTTTTTATATGGACCGCATGAAAACATGATCAGCTGATAGCCGCGTGTTCCGCGTGCCGCGTACATTGGCCTTCCAATATAATATATTACGTTTAGAGCATTTTTAAATTTTAATACAAAAATTACATGAGTTCGATGGGGTATTAAAAAAAAATTATAAAATATTATACAATTTTTTTTGCTTGATTCTAAAATTTAGTATTGTTTTTTAATATATAAGAGAAGAATTACTTCCTATTTTTTGCCACAACTAAAAAAAATAATAAATCAAAAAATTTATAAATTTCCTTTTATTAAACAAAAGTCAAAAAATTCTTTATGTTGAAATATTTCGTGTTGTTGAATCGATATTGCTTTAAAATTTAACAAAATATTCAAAACTAAAAAAAAATAAAAATTTTGGACCGGAAATCGGGTGAAATTATACAAATCAATGATTTACCGAACATAAAATGTGAGTGCAGAAATTAAAATAATATTTAAAAGTTATATGGCTTGGGGGAGGTGGGTATGCCCTTGCTCCTGTTAAATGGAATATTGTCTGACCCATAAAAAAACCCATTTTCAATAGCTATCGTAAACTTTGATACTGTTTTGACCAATATTTTGGAAGAAAATGCTTTTTTCACATTTCAGAATATATGGGAGGTAGGCGTGTTCTTGCTCCGATTTTTTCAAAACTTTGCATATATTTACTCTGTGTCCAAGGTAAGATATGTGCTAAGTTTCAATTTCCTGCGACACCTCCTTCTATTTTTATAAACTTAAAAACGATGTGTTGGCCAGAAATGCGTTTTTCTCATTTCAATATATATGGGAGGTAGGCGTGTTCTTGTTTTAAATAAAAATTGGCAGAATCATAAATAATCTATATTTAACTGCAATCACAAATTTTGGTGGAATTCTGACCAGTATTCACGCAGTAAATCCGTTTTATAGTTTCAGGATATATGGGAGGAGGGCGTGTCCTTGCTCCGATTAAAAAATAAATCAGAAGACGTGTAAGCAATCTATTTTTAATGGCTGGCACAAATTTTGGTTAAGTTCAGACTAGTATTTTAGAAAAAAATCAGTTTTTTAACTTCAGGCTATATGGGAGGTAGGCGTGTCCGTACGCCAATTTTTTCAAAACTTCGTATTTATTCATTCTAAGCCTAAAGTAATATGTGCACCAAATTTCAATTTGCTACGACATCTCCTTCTATTTTTGTCCCAACGTTGTATGGGATCAAAGTACTGTTACGTCGAGTCTATATTAAAGAAATTTGTATCAAGACAAACGTCAAATTTTTGTTTGAATTGTAGATATTTTATCTCTGTCAATTATAGGGGAAAACGTGTGTCATAATAAACCATGCAAAAAGTACCAACAACAATCAAGATGGCGTCTTTTACCAAGCATTATCAAGACAACGTTGTCAGTGCTCGAGTGCTGATAATTTTCTTTTAACGCTGCAATAATACTGACAAATTCAGTCTACATTAGACAAATCTTTATCATGATAAAATTTTGACGTTTGTCTTGATAAAAATTTGTCTAATGTAGACTCAAAGTTATTCTGGGTCAAATTTTTTGAGAGAGAAAAATTAGTGTCGCTGTCTCCCGTATTCTGGGCCGACACTTAAGGCCCAACTACATACAATACTTTTGCTTCAACTGCGACTGACAGCTAAGTTATATGGTATTTACACTTGTTCACATCTAACATCTACCACCAATTTTACAAGATGTTAACATCTTCCCATATAAATTGTATAGGGCTCAGAATTCAACATCTTTAAAAGATGTTCCTATCTCATTTTGTTCCACTTAACATCTTTCGATTATTTTAGTGTCATCACTAGAAAAATTACATGAAATTGCAAAAAATGCAAACAAAAAAACAAAATAGGAATACAACAACAACAATATATGTATTAAAACTTTAATTAAAATACTAATTTTAAAAAAATATCATATAAATTGACGTATTAATAATTGTTTTTATTGTTTAATTGCAATATTTAATAAAATTATTGATTATTTTTCATGATCTTATAAAATTTATTTTTTTCGTCAAGCATTTTTCCTTCACCATGTGACTTTTTCATTGATTAATGATGGTAGATGTTAGATGTTGCAAGTGTGAACAAATGTTTCACCTTTTCAACATCTTTCATGCATTCCTTCAAGATGTACGCATGTGTGAAAACTGCATTAAATACATGCGGAACTAAATCAGTACGCCAAACTTCTGCGTGAAGTACTTCAAAGATGAAAAATGTTCAACTTTGAAGTGCCGAAGTACGTAAATATATTTTGTAGGTTGTTTTATTCTTATTTTAATTTTTTTTTTTTTTCATTGAGTCGGAAATTTTAAAGTGCAATTCATTATTTCAACTGAGAACATAATTAAATTTTTACATCTTTATATTTCACTAGCTAATACCCGGTGTGCTTCGCCACCCCCCGAAATGAAATACATAGTAATTAAAGGATTAAAAAAATATAAAAATTTTTGTATTTCATTTTTATGGGAGGGATCATACCCCCATAATCCGCAAATTTATTAGACAAATATTTTCATGGATGTCAAAATTCTTTGTGCAAAATTTGAGCATTCCAACTCCAATAGTTTCCCAGATATACGAATTTTTGCATTTAATTCATATGGGAAATTGAAGCGAAATTATTCTATGTAGTTGAGCCTTTAATCAGTTGAATATTTTTTATTTTTTTTTTTGTACTTAGATCTGTTAAATAATCACACTTTTTTCTAACTCTCTAAAGTGTCAAACGTCATGTATAAAAAATTGTATGAATTCGCCGTGTTTCAATTCGTCATGTTCCCTTCATTTTAAGATACTTTTTCTCAAAGCTTTTGCTCTGAAATTTCGAATATATACGGACTTGTTCTTCAACATTAAATATGCTTTTCAAAGTCTAACTTTATACTAACTTTATACTTTGTTCAAGTCAAAATTTTAAGTATTTAAATTTCAGTTATAAATATCAGAACTTTATTTTTCTTTTATAGCACCCTAATGTACATACATATTTACAAATAATTATAATGCATGTAGGTATCTGAGTATGTTATAGAATATTAATTTGTAAATTGTAGTTTATTTTTTGTAAATTGATCAATGATCATGTGATAATGTATCAAGAGTAGGAGATTTGTATTGAATAGAATTAAACAAATATATAAAGAAAATATTTATTTATTTATAACAACACTAAAGAGGATTATATTTACAATTAGAAAGATTAGAAATTATTTGTCAACGGAATGTTTCAATCAATGAATATTTATTGCAATTTTATGTAAATATTTAAAATGGGTCAAGGTTGTTAAAAGCCACAAGACACACCTAAATATACATATTTGACAATTTGCTTGATAAACAAATTTTTCTCTCCCGTAGGGAGAGGTTTTGGCCAATACGTATGCAGCGTGTAGGTTGTTTGGGATGAAAAATATTAAATCATGATTTTAATATTGTGTTGTTTTGTCATTGAAAGGAAGTACTTAGTGCTGAAAAAGAGCTGCAAGTTATTTTTTTAAACCATGGTTGTCATTGGTAAGTTGTACCTATTTTAAGTTTTTTGTTCATTGCTTTTAAAGTACTTCTCTTAAAACTATGTTTATTTAATTAAGGACCTTATTCTGTAAAACGAAACGGAAATACGTTTTGAAATTTTATATTAAAAACAATAAATAAATTTAAATTTATTTGTTGTTTTCAATACAAATTATCGGAACGAATTTTCGTTTCGTTTTACAGAATAAGGCAATAAATTTTTCCTGCTAAACATTTAGTTATTTATTTTCACTTTTTTAGAAGTAATTAATAATAACTTTCAAAAAAGCACAAAATATGCTCTTAATTTACTGTGGTGAAAACGTTATTTTTTGGAAGTATTTGATCGGTCATTCATTGCGAGCAGTAGTTTTGTTCAATACTCAATTAAATGAATATATAAGGTAATTTCATTAGACATTTCGAAACTGATCTCTTTTGTAGTTACATTTGTAGATTTTTAATTATTTTTCTTCAAAATTATGTTAAATTGCCTGTCATGGGTTAAAATCAAGTCTCATCCCTAGACTTGATATTAAATCTTAGTTCTCCATGTATTCTTTTTATTACAAAATCAATTCAAATTCATTATATGGCAGTAGAACTTTCTAATCTTGTTTAAATGACCATGGATGGGGACCCTTGGAGCTAAGTTCTTTCAGATTTAATATTTACGATTTATTTAATTGAGACTTCATTTCGATATCCGATTTCCGATGAAACTCTGCAGTGAAGAGCTGGTGTATTATATCCAGCTACGATCTCCAACAAAAATCTCTGGCAGAGAACCCTACAAAACCCCCATACAAATTCATACAAGAAAAAAAATAACAGAGCGATGTTCTCGCCCGATTATTACTTTATTGTTTCGATGCTAATGTTGTGATAAAAACCCTACCAATTGAATAGGAGTGCTAGATCGAAGTTAGATATTATTGACTTTAGAGAATAGATCCTACCCAATAAGCACACAAATTTAAAAAATTCAAGCACGGAAAATTGTGCTGGAGTCCGACATGAATTCAAATATTAAAATAGTTTAAACATGAAATGTTATTGAAAAAAATAAAATTTTTCAAGTTAAATAAATTTGACTGGAATTTAAATTCCCTTTTCACTGGAGAATGCTATTGAATTAAAGTGTAATACAATTTTAATTCAATACTTGGTACTGGATTCAAGGCTTGAAATACATTTGGTTTCAACTTTAATTCTAACAAAAATGCTTATTGGGTACCTGTGGCTTTAAAATATTTAATAAGCACATTAAGTGTTGATATCGCTATCTCAGGAGAGTTAGATAATCCTAATGGTGGAAGGCCAATGTACGCGAACGCGGCGAAGAGCGGCAATCAGATAATCTTGTTTTCTCACGTGCAATCGCGCGACCGCGTCTCAAAGCATTGCCAGATTAAATTTATTAAAATGATTTAAAATTTTCCTTTGTCAATTTTTGTAAACAAATGAATAATTTTTATACTGGTAATAATGCTGCCGCTTGTCGCCGCATGACGCGTACATTGGCCTTCCACTATAATGTTTCCCGAGAAATACATTACTAAATGATTTAAAGCTGAACATTCGTATAGGAATGAATGAGTTTTTTTCTTCCAAGGTCTCTATAGCTACGACAATATCCTCTGGAAAGTATAATTTAATGGTGTATTCATACAATGACTCATAAACACTGCCATTTTAATTTTTAAATACCTTTCTGATAACTGTACAGCCAAAATAAATAATTTTTTAGTGAAAAACTGGAGTCGTCCAAATCTTTATCTGTTTACTGAGTCTAGGTCCAACATTTCATTATTATTTTTTTTATTTTATTTTTTTTTCAATTTGGACAAAACTAAGGGAACTATAAGTTTCTATAAGTTTCACAATGACCCTGAAATTGCGTATGGATGTTGTTTAATATTATGTTCTACTTTTTGAGATACATATTAAAAAAATAAATAAAAATTTTTAAAACTAAGGAATTTTTATAATATTTTCAATATTAATTTGAAAAGAATTACATGTTTTATTATTAAATCCAAAGCCAATTGAATCATTTCATACAAAAATTTCTTTGGATTATTATGAATAATGAAATTGTTTAAGAAAAAAAGTGTATTTTTTTCCAGTGTACAAATTTAAAATTATATTAAAGATGTTATTCCTCTTTATTGTGTTTAAAAGCATCTTTGTGAAAAAAAACCAGTTTTGCAAAACAATAATAAAAGCAGCTGATTTTAGCTTCGTTTTAAACTTCAATTAAACCGAAAACCAACCCTCCCAAAGCCTTCATATACACAGCTACCATATGACTTAAATATAATGATGCACAAAGCAAAACATGTGTAAACGAGTATAAAGATACAAAAAAAGAAAAAAACTTGCAAATCCAGATAAAACAAGAAATACACAATTCTACACAATTTAATACAAAAAAAAAAAAAAAAACTGAACTAAAGTAATATGTTAATGGAAAACCAAAAAATAAATGATATCTTATCAAATTCTATACAAAAATATGGAAAATTTTCCAATACTAAAGATAAGTATTAGGTAGACTGATCCATAATAATATGTAGATACATAGTACATTTTATCCTTCATTTGAAATTCATGAAAAATTTACACAGACCTATAAAGAAATAACATACCAGTCGGCCAGACATATTTAACATCATATGTACCTACTATAAACAGACATACAAACAGATAAAATACTTTTTTTTTTTCATCATTACATGGAGTAAAACACTGTTTTGTATATATTACTTATTTTTGTTGGCCCAAATGAGCTTGATAATAATGATGAAAATGATTTTATAACCCAACTTAATATTGAGTCATCCATTTGAAACCAACAAACAGTCAACTAGTCAACCAACCATCCCAACACCCACCCTTCCATTTCCAGATTCTGATAATTTTTGTTTCAGTTTTATTATTTTTATTTTCTACTTAAGTTCATAAGTTCGCAAGTTCCTTGTACAATTGTGTTTGTCTGTCTGTCTAGATATTGTTATTGCCCACTATGATATTTTAGATACTTTGGAGCTTAAGTATAAACTTTTGTGTAGTTTAAAACAAATAAACCGAAAAACATGAAAAAATACATTGTAAATTTTATGGTCAAAATGTTTGCGTAATAAAAGTACTAGAAATAAGACTTGTAAGTATTCCTTAGTAATATGTTTTTTAAAGTTGTTTTAAATCCTTAAAAGAAACATTTTCAAACAAAAAAACAAAGGGAATAAGTACAACCAAGCAGCCCAATAAATTTAAATAGTTGAATTACGTATCGAGTATTCAGATGAAAGGAAGGACTTTGAAATTGTGTAAAATGTTAAAAGTTATTCAAAGAAGTATTTACATAAATTATTTATTTATTTATGTAGATGTTTTTTGTTTTACTGCTTTTGTTAAATTTAAATAAGAAGTACAAACAAATTAGAGCAAGTCACTTGACCAACTGTATTAAAATTTATAAGGACATTGTCATCGAAACGTCATCTTAGATGAACGTATGGACAGATACATTTAGATCATTAAGGAGTTTAAAAATGGTTCAGATAGAAGTAAGGAGTGAGATCGAAAAATTCTTAACATACATAATATTTAATAACTTGGAAACGGTTGATCTTAGAGTTTTCATTATTTTTTTAATCATTTGATAATTTAGCACAGATCACAGAAATATATAATTTTTATGGTTCTAACCACTAATTATAAAATTGTGGACCGTTTTTGAAAACCCTTTTTTTGGAGATTTGATAGTTTGGAACAGTGTGCACATCTTCTGTTAAAATCTTCGGTATTTTGGGATACCTTTTTTATGCTCTTGAATTCACTTTTCACAAGAGCTCAATATCTCTCCACTGGTCTAAGCTATGGACAATTTTGAAAATTGACCTCTCTTGGTACTAAAACTATGTTATTGATTTGGTACCACTCCAGAGCTTTCTTACCGTAGTGACATGATACCAAATGGGTCCAAAAATATGTGGACACGTTGTGCTTTCTTAAGAAAAGAAGAAGTCTTTTTTGCAAATATTCCTTTATGCATATTTTGGTATTTATAGATCCGAATGTATCAAAAGACTTTCCTGTTTTGCCGCAACTGCAAAAAGCTTGTCATACCATGAATTTTGTAAGAAATTTTTGCTGCTTTTGGATCTTAAACTTATCACCAACATTGCTTCGAGCATTAGCAATAAACATTTTTGAGACACAAGCTGCGAAGATTCTGCCAGCACCTACGTTTCTTCGTCAATTATACAGCTTGAGTATTTTTGTATGAAATTTGGTTTTAAATTCCAAGTCCTATTTTTGGCTTGTAATTTTTTTTGCAGAATTCCAGTTTGGAATTTTTTGAACTTTATATGTTATCAACTTTCCCATTAGCTTTAAATTTTCGCACCAAATAGTCGAAGCACTGAGAAAACTGAGCTGATTTTCTACCAGATGTGTTTGGAGTTCCTTTCAATATGCCTTAAATTTTCTGGCCTTCCCAATATTATGTGGTCCTTTTTTCTTACCGAACTAGGTTTCACATCAATAGTCAAATTCTCCTGATACTGTTTAATAACATTAGAAACGGTTTTACGGACGACATTTAATTCTGTGGCCAATTATTTGTAAGACCTATTTGGATTTTTTTGAAATTTTTTAATAACTTGTAGGACGTAAATCTTTTTCGTCACTTATTTTGATGAAAATAAGGACAAATTAACATGGTTGTTATTAAAAATAATAACTGAAGTATTTTTCCATGATAACTTTGAATATTTTTGAATATTGATTCCGAAAAAAGTTCTGAGGCAAAATGTGTGTTAAGTTTTTTTCGATCTCACTCCTTATATACTGTTATGTGATGTGTTCTTAAGTATTAAGAAAATTTTATGATGGGGTTCTGCTTGAAGATCGGGATCAAGAAATGCCGCTTCCTCTACGAAATGAGTCCAGAAATACATTGGACTGAGCAAAGTAGGGTTGGCCGGACAGCAAAATATATGGTGGGTGGTCTTGAGGACCCTGACTATATGCTGGACATATATTGGGGTCACCACGTTCCATGAACAGTAGGTGTTAAGCCTATTGTTTCATCCAGACGTTATTTGCAACAGAACTACTCTTGGTAGGCGGCATCTAAGTACCACATTCATACGGTAATTTGCGTGGCGTCGTTTAAAGTTGCCATATAAATGCAAAGGTCTTTTCTGCCATATCTCGGAGAAGTCTTCAAATTATACTGAAGTTTAGATAATACATTCCAAGAGGAGCTGTAATGTAATGAGGTAAGATTATTTGGAGGCAGCCTGTTACAGTTCTTACTTAAGGCTGCATTTTAGAAAATTTTAAAAATTCTCCACTGGGTATCACTCATCTAAGGGCTTCACACTGGAGAAGCATAGATTACCACTGTCTACATATAGCTAAAAAGGTATCTTTTTCCATACCGCAACTATTGCCATCTACCGTTTTGTGGGCCTTGTTTCTACTTCGCAATTTATACTTGATTACAAGGGCGAGATCTAAGAGATAAAAAAGCTATCAAAAGTTACTCCTAGGAATGTGACCATCGAGTACAATGTTTAGATTAATTTTTATCTTCTTCGTTTAGATAGTTGTTGTTGTAACAGCTCTGCTGTGATCGAAAGTTCATCCTTAAAAAAAAAAAAAAACTTCCAGTTGATACTCAGCTGTTGCTGCGTTGACAATCTTTAGCAGAGTTCAACTTGGGCCGCTCCGCGTTGATACAATCGTCGTGGGAACGTTCAGATGTGTTGCTGTCGACTTTGATGATAATAGTTTCAAGATAAGCCCAGTGAGGAAGTTGTGGATTTCGCTGAGATAACAATATACAAAAATCGCATAGTTTATTAAATTTATGGCCCTGTCGCTGTATTGGTTCAGTATAAAATATAACTTCAACTCCTGATGGACGCGCTGGGAGTTTAGTTTAATAGTTCGTTTACATGAACCAAGGATATGCATGGAAATTCCTTCTAGACCAATCAATTTTGAAGTCTTAGTGTTGTTGAAAGCTTCTGTAACTTCAGTTGGCGTAAAAAGTTTTGGTATATCCATGTGCAGTTTTTGAACAACACTTTGTTTAGCCTTATCCCTATCATAATAAATTGTTCGAAAAATGCATGCGAGTATTCCTTAGGGTCGATCATGGTGGTGTCTGCTAATTTTCTATTCCTGTTCTTCTACTGGTAGGAGAGAGAACGAATTGTTGACCACAACTTGCCAAATCCTGTACTCAAGTTGCAATTGTTTAAATGATCTTATCACTTCTTCCGCTTATCCTTATTTACCAACATGCTGATATCACGGTTTTTTCAAAAATAAAAAATAAAATATATCGGGATTCATAAAAAGAGTTTGTCTGATAGATATTAAATATGCTCCGATATATAGTGCAACTTTCTTAATTTTACAAATCGCGATTTATCGCGAGAACGAGAATAGTGGGTTAGAGTCTCAGTACTTATTAATATCGTGTATCCGAATTGACTGAGAAATCCCGTGCCTCAAAATCAGTGTTTCCCTGTGTAATGATTCATTCAAGTGTATTAGTCGAGATCAATGCTTTTTGTATGTCTTAATAAATGTATAGCTTTCTTAAGTCGACCATTTCAATAAATAACATAAATAGATACATTTATGTTAACTTACAATTACACACACACATACATATGTATGTAACAATTTTATCAACATATTAAAATACACCATTTGAAACAAGTTCTTCATGTACAAATTGCTAAAACATCATTAGTCCGATACATGAACAAAAAAGCCAAACTTGCCACTATCAATGACCTACAATACAATTTTACAGTACTCACTCTGAGTTCTTGTTATATATATATGTATGTGTATAATTACATATTTCCAATTTAATATTTATTAAATACATATAGAGAAATTAGTGCTTCTCTTAATAAAAACTGAATTTATGTGTTGATATATAAATACATATTTCTTAAAAAGCAATCAAAATAAAGCTTAAATTAAATAGCGATTCAAAATATTTTCCACAAAATATTTTAAATAAAAGATTTAATTTTGGTTGCTGAAGTCTTCAAATTGACTTTTAAAAGATTAAGATAAAAACGTGGCGATATATTTTAGTGTCAATAAAGACTGATTTAATACACCATTTGACCCTTCTGGAAAAGGCCTCTCCATGCTTCACAGTTGTTAATTAATTCTGGATTGCCAACATATTTAAATAAATTAAACTTGGACTCATTACTAAAAATGACGTTTTTTCAAAAATGCATAACATAATTTTTGTGCAATTTTGTAAACTCCAGACTTATTTCATATTTATTTTGGTTTTATTTTAGGAATTCGGCTATTTAAGTCGATGGATTCTTCTCTGTTCGAAGTTTTCTAGATCTATTATTACATGTCACAGAAAATTTACTGGAGATACGTCTTAAAAAACAATATGTATATTGTTTACGTTCCATACATAATATAATATCATGGTTCCAAAATAAAATTAATAGGACACACCCTTTACCATGTTTAAATGTTGGACACAATTTCTTGAAGAAATTTAATTTTCACGCAAATTGATTAAACACAGTTTATCTTTTTTGGTAATTTTCATACATAGAGTCTACACTAGAAATTTTTCTATCATAACAAGTAACAAAAAATATATGGGAACATGATACAATTTTATTAAAATAAATCACTTTTATTACATTTTTTCGCCGTGACATGTTGTCAAAATTATATGGCAATATTTTCTTTTTTTTACATTACAATTAATTACATTACACTTTTTTTACATTACAAACAAAACAAATTTATCTTTGCCTAACTAACAACTGTCCCTGCAGTCAATGGTGGCAGTTGCGTACAAGTTACCTAACCGACTACATTAGGGTACCACTAGTCACTTTATTAGCTTCGTGACTAGTAACTTTAACATGAAGTCTTTTGCCACCTAAACGACTTCCTAGTGTCACTTTTTTCCACACACAATCACTTTCACAACTACCGAAGGATCAATAAAATGACAAATAGGCACTTCAATGACCAAAAGGTGGCTCTTTTTTATATACACAGTCACTTTAACGGCTACAAAGTGTAACTTTTGGGCGAACACAACCACTTTTCTGGTTACAGTTAAAATTCAAAATCAAAAATCAAAAATGTTTAACTGGTCAGTTAAAAAGTGCCAATTGCTATTACGTTCAATTGTGACCGATGGAGAGCGGCAAGTGACTATACACCAATGAATCTTACTGTCTAAAAGCGGGTTAATCGCCACCAAATAAACTGCTGGGATGTATATCATAATGCTGCAATAATATCTGTATGTAAATGAGTTTGGTCCTGATAAAGATTAGGCGGTTGTCTTAACAGAAAAATCTCTCGTGTAGGCCCGCGATTAAGTTGTAGCTATACTAGAAAATTGTTTATCAAGACAAAAAATCAACGCTAATTTATGAATGATGGCAATGATAGTACATAAAAAGCAAGAAACCGAATTCATTAATGTTTTTTATATAGAGTGGCTCAATAATGTAGTCGGACAAACATTAGGATAATATTAATCTTAATATTTTTCATATTAAAATTAACATAATGATGTTTTTTTTTTTATTATTTTCTATGTTTTTCTATTGCCTTCTAAAAACCAAAAAGATTTTAGTAAAATGGTTTGTTTCTTTATTTAAATATTAGTAAAAAATATTCTCAGTGTAAAATAAGGCATCAAAAAAGAAGTCGGACATATGGCAACGCTTGAATTTATTTTTAAACATACTTGGGGAAACCCCGTTTTATTATGCAGTTTTTATTTATTGGCATCTCTTAAAGCTGTATTAATCAAAAAAGTGTAAAGCCCAAATTACAATAGCGCGTAGTCAGCAACAGTATCAGCAAAAATTATCAGCTGATCACTGTCAGCACAACATGTTACTTCCGTTATAATTACAATTCAGCGTAGGCAGCCACAATTTAGAACCACCATCTAGCTTTGTTCTACTTGTGCATTTTAGCCTCTCATTTATTTGCTCACTCTCTTTGTCTCGCTCTCAATCTGAATGCAGCGCAGTGAATTTAGAAACAGGGCTAAATGAAACAGCACTGCAAACTGCTGCTGACCAGCGTTACCGTTGAAAATTTTTAAAAAGTGTCCAAAAAAGGGGATTTCAAAATAAAAAGTCGCCAAAAAAGGGGATTTTTTGAAAAAAGGGGGCCAACTGCTTTAAAACTTAAAAAAACTCCTTACAATTTGTTTATTTAACAACAAAAACAATAAAAATTTTGTATTTTAAGAAAAACTACAAAATTCAGTTTTATTAATAACAAAATAATTTATAATTATTTTACAACAATTTGTGTTATTGCAAAAATAAAGTTTTATACACAAAAATATTTTACATACTCTTTTAATTAAACTTCTGTACTTTTGTATGAGTTATTCACTTGTACTCCAGCCTTTCAAATCCCCATCGGACACATTAAGGACGGAAATCATGGATCCACAAGTATTGGCTTAAGTCTGTTAGTCAAATTATTTTTTATTATTGATAATTTAGTAAAAAAAAAAACACGTTCCCCCGAGGTATTGCTATGAGGAATGTAAAAATATAAATTAGGATATAAGTATTCAAAAGGATTCGGCATATGATGTTATAAATAGCTGTTCATAAACTTTATTATTTTTAGTTACTAACAGTTTCAGTTCATTTATAAGTACTCCGCGGCTTTTTATATCACTATACTGTAAAACAATCTCAAAATGATGAATTTGTTTGTTGAAATTAGTACATAATGGGTCGATATATTTCTAATAACTTAATTTCTCATCATTTACTACATAATTTTAAAAAGTCGCATTTAGTCGCCATTTAAAAAAGGGGCCAAAAAAGTGGCCAGGTGGTTGAAAAAGGGGCAAATGGCGACTAAAGTCGCCAAACGGTAACACTGCTGCTGACTAAATGTAATCAACACCATAACAAACAGTGCATTCTAAATAATCAGCTGATTATGGCAGCACACACTGCTGCTGACTACGCGCTATTGTAATTTGGGCTTAAGAAATTTCGTCGTTGTACCAAAAATTTTTGTAAATGTTAAAACCAAAGTCATAGGGCCAATTTTGACGATGATGGTTTTGCATCTGATGGTTTTAGTTTGTAGGCAAGAGGTGTAAAGAAGCAAGAGGGGTAAGAAAACAAGCACGAATCGTGATTTCGTGCGTGTTTTTTATGTTTCTTATTTACAGCATTCGCACTTTTCTTATGTTGCTTTATTTATTTTCGCTTTTCAGAGTGTAAAGATCGTCGCTATGATGCTTAAACTTATATAAGTGTTACCATATGGAAAAATTGTGATATACAAAATTTAACAAGTAAAATTTCTATTTTATACACAAAATTAAAAAAATGTGTAATTTTGTTTTTTTTAAATCATTCATAAAGGTAATAAAAAGAAATAATTATTGAAATAAAAGTAATTTTATCCCAAATATGAAGGAAAATAATTTTTATTTTATAATTTATATGAAGAAATATACATACAAATTTTGTTGTATAGTTAAATTATTTTATTGTTAACATTAATTAATTCATTAATAAATGATGTAATTAATATGCTTTCTTAGTAAAATGGAATAATTATTGAATTAAAAATACTTTTTTCCTCTTAAATAAAGTTCTATTGACAACGGCAACACTAACATAAAATTTCAAACAATCATGCTCAAAATCATCGTCAAAACGTACGAGATTTTACAAAGATTGCTTAAAAGAAAATAAAAGAAAACATCATGACTGGACAATCATAGTGAAAAACCCCACATACACAACTGAAGAAATCCGAAAAGTTATTATAAAAAACTTTGAGGAAGGAAAAACTGTTCGAAAAATTAGTGGTTTAATTGGAAAACCAAAATCAACTGTTCATGACATAATTAAAAGGTATAGAGATAGAAAATCCGTGGAAAATAAGCCAAAATCAGGAAGACCAAAACTATTTACCAGCTCTGACGAACGATGGATTATCCAACAGGTTAAAAAAAATCCTAAAGTTAGCGCTCCAAAATTAGCTAAGGAAATTTCTCAACGCATAAATAAAGATTGCAACCCAGAAACAGTAAGATTAGTGCTCCGGAAAAATTATTATAATGGTAGAGTTGCCCGTAAGAAACCTTATATTAAAAGTTAATAGAACTAAACGCATAAATTTTGCAAAAATGTATAAAAATATGGATATTTCTTTCTGGTATAAAGTATTATATACAGACGGAAGTAAATTTAATTTGTTCAGATCAGACGGACAGTCCTACGTTTGCCGAACGAAGAACTCAAAGAAAAAAAAACTTGAAAGCTACCGTAAAGCATGGAGGTGATTCTGTTTTAGTTTGGGGTCGTCCTCTGGAATTGGACGACCCCATAATAGATGGTATTATGGACCAAACTAAATATTTATCTATTTTAAAACAGAATTTGGTGCCAAGTGTAGAAAAGTTGGGTATAAAAGACACATTCCAATTCTACCAGGATAACGATCCTAAACATAAAGCACATGCTGTTCGTATGTGGCTACTATATAATTGCCCACACGTACTCGAAACACCACCACAGTCCCCAGACATTAACGTAATCGAATATTTATGGGCACATTTGGAAAATTAGATTAAAAAATATACAATTTACAACAAAAATGATCTCATAAAGGCACTAACGGACGAATGGGCGAACATTGATCCCTCTATTTGCAGAAACCTGGTGGAATCAATGCCGGGAAGATTAGAAGCAGTTATCAAAAGCAAAGGACTTTCTACAAAGTACTAAATATTAGTAATATTTACTTAAGATAATTTTATTCTAAGTGTCCGACTACTTTTTTGGTGCTAACTTTTAAGATATAAATGAATTTTTTTATTTATACATGAATTCTAAATAAATATTTTCTTTCATTTTTAAAATAGCGTATATTGTGTCTGACTATTATAAAAGAAAAGAGTTTGTAAACCCTTTCTTAATATACTAAATATTGAAGTCTATAAAATAATAGTTTTTCTCCGACTACATTATTGAGCAACTGTATGCATTTTGATAGCTGTATCAAGCAAATATAATAATTATGTGTTGAACTGTGTTATCTTGTATAGATTCGTCTTAATTTAGACGTTTGTCTAATTTAAAATTTGTCTAGTATAGACACAGCGTTAAAATAAGCTATTAATTCGAATGTAATTTTTCTGTTGTTTTTTGTTATTAAGATATCGTCACGCATTAAGTCCATAATTCTTTTATAAGAATACTTTTGTTCTTCACTGTACTCATGATGTATGTCAAATAACTTAGAAATATTTAATTAAATTTAAATGTTTTTACATTGTTATTCATTTGCTTATAAAAAAAAAAAACATTTTTCTTTACGTATACAATATACATATGTATTTATTATATGTATGTTTGTATGTATTACAATTATATTACAACACTTACCCGTAATAATTGCAAGAAATTCAAAAATATTTCTGATGAATTTTAAAAATGTGGAATTGAATACAATTTTAAATAAAATAAGTTTTGTAGCACGAGTTTAGAGTAATAATAACAAACTATTAAGTAATAAAGTTTTTGTTAACGTTTATTTATTTATTATTGTTTTTTTTTTTGTTTCTTTTGTTTACTGTAGTTTGTTATTGTTGTTTAACTTGTTATTTATTTTAAACCGGGTGGCAACTTCTTTTTGGGCATGAGAGACAAATTACATGCAAAACACATTCACAATATCAAAATAACGGTATAATTGGGGATGTTGTTGATTTTTTTTGTTAATAATATTTACGAAATTATAGATTAAAATGTAGAAAAAAAGACAAGTTTTTACAAAATTCTCTCAAACCAATGGAGCACAGTTTTTTTTTAACAAATCTCTTTCTCTTTGTAAATTAATTTTCTTTTAAAGGAATTTTTGTTTTATATTTCTTTTTTATTATTGCTGCTCTCTTTTCTGTTGAGGGAAAAAGGGGAGCAGAAATATGTTTATTTTTAGTGTTTGAGGAAAAAAGTCAATGTCAAAAATACATATGATTGTGGTTAGTTTTTATGGCAAAAAGAGAGCGCGAGCGTATATTTAAAAAAATTTTTAATTTAGCCAAAAAATTGTAATATTTATTATCAGGGTTCACTTAAAGTTTTTATATATGTATGTAGGTATATATATTTTTTAACTTTTACTGTTTACATTGTAGTAAATTTTAAGAATTATTAAAAAATCTATAGATTTTATTAAATTTATTTTCTTTATATGTAGATATTGTATGAAATTAACGATATTTGCCTTTAACACTGTGTTATAAATTGCCTCTGAGCTTTATTGTTATTATTTTTAAGCAAATTTAACATTTGTCAGGGTATTCACTATTTTTCTTTAAAAAAAAGATATTTAATTCTTGTTTTAGTTGTTGTTAAGTGTCTTTTTTCTTTCGTTTATTTATTTAAGTGTTTGTTGCCGTGTCTAGGTTGTGTTTTTTTTTTGTTTTTAGATACAAAATACATACATTCAAACACATGTGTCACACATTTACACGTTTCTTTTTTCTTTTTTTAAGTTGCTTTAGCACTTTATTAGTCAGTTTAGTTTGTTTCTTTTTTGTTTTTCTTTTTGCTTTTGCAAAACCAATGACTTGTTAGATTTTATGTTTTTGCAAAATTTATTGAATTATTATTTATTTTAAGAATTGAAACATAAAATAAAAAGAAAAACTTATGAAATAATAAGGCCTTTAGTTTGCTGCAAATTTTCTAAATTTAATTGTGCGTTTTTTTGTTGCTTTCAATACAACTTCACTTTGTGCAATATAATATTTCTTCCGTTTTGTATTTTCTCTTCTTTCTCTTCTACGACTCTCTTTTGTAATTTTTGAGTACACTCAATATGTGTGTAACTCCCCGTTAAAATGTGTACTTCTTTTTTTACGATTGGTAACGTGTTCGAAAATGGGGTGGTGGGGTAATTTCTAATTCCCTTATACCCTAAGTTTTCTTTGTTTTATTTGTTGATTAATTAACTTTATTTTACTTTGCTATTTATCGTTATTTATAATGATTGATATTTTTATCTTTCTTTTATATTGTTTGCTATTTTATCTTTTTATTTATTGTATAATTTTGTATACCGTTGTTCTGTAACGTTCCCTTCTAGTATATTTCGCGTGTGTATTACTGCAAGTGAGAATAACAACTGATTCTTTAGAATGCGTTAAGTACTCCAATAAAAGCTTTCTTCGCGTATATGTGTGCTTTTTGTTACGATACGCAAGAAATGATAAAAGCTTTGTTTGGAGCAAATTTGCTTAACAAAGATGGGGTTATCGCTTTAGGCTTTAATGCTAAAGTGTTGGGTAGAAATATAACATAATCCGGGCTACTCGATTATCAGAGTTGTATTCAAACGTCAACGTTTCTTCCACTTTTGGTATCCTGTACAACCCTATATAATTTTAAACTACACTTTTTCCCTATCTTCGATGTTAGATAATTTTAAACTAAACATTTTCCCCTATTTTCGATGTAAATATAATAAATAAAATAATATTATTTATTAAGAAATTTCAGATCACAGTTATTAATCCAAATTACTTATATACATAAATAATACTTTTTTGTTTGCAATCATTTTTGTTATTTATTTTTTTTTTTTTTTTTTTCATCAAAATCAAAAATAATTTTATTAGATTTCTCACCCAAAAAAATGTAAATGGTCGTTATATTCAAGAAATCTCCATTTTCCCAAATTTTTAATTTTCCCCCGTTGCTTAAATGCCGATTTCAAATATATATAAATCATTTAGTGTGGCAGCACAGAATGGAATGGAGTTTCCAAAGCTCGCAAAATGCGAAACAGTGATGGGATTTTAGAAGAATAGTGGTATTGGGTCTCATATCATAAAAAGTACCACAAAACAAAAATTTATTAGAAATTTCAATTTGAAAATGTTTCTTAAATTAATAAAAATATTAATTTAAAAATTAAATTTTCTACTAATGCTATGTTCACATATAAAGATTTTTTTAGTTTAAAAACAAAAAATTTAAAATTATGAATAAAATTTATATTTGTTCATACATTTTATCCGTTTAAACATTTTATTTTTTTATTTGAAAGTGTTTGTGTGTAAAATTGCTGTTTAAATCAAAAATTTGAGAACATATTTTGGCAAACGAAAAACAGGCCAAAAGGAAAAACTCAATAAAATGATATGTGAACAGTGTTGATTAAACTCATTGTGTTTAAAAAAAAAACAAGTCGAAAACTAATGTGTGTGAACCTAATATAAAGTTTCAATTTATTAATAAAATTTGAATTTAGAACTAAAATTTCAATTTCGTATTGAAATTTTTATTTAGTTACAGTTTTTGTACAAACTAACCATAGTACAACTAAAATTTAGTATTTCAATTTTGTTATCAAGGCAAATATTTGTTTTTCTACTTTTTTCCCATTATGTACTTAA
The DNA here is from genome assembly GCA_951394005.1 of Protophormia terraenovae. Classification (NCBI taxonomy): domain Eukaryota; kingdom Metazoa; phylum Arthropoda; class Insecta; order Diptera; family Calliphoridae; genus Protophormia; species Protophormia terraenovae. The sequence continues at coordinate 32,156,549 of OX596077.1, read as the reverse complement.
ATACAAAATTAAAATTTTAATATACTAAGTTTCTAATAAATTATATCTTTTTGATAAATTTTCAATTTTGTACCAAATTTTCCTGTTTGAACTTAACGCTATGTTCACATATAAATGTGTTTTGAAAAATTAGTAATTTTCTTAAAAAACACAAACAAAAAAGCCAGAAAACATCTCGATTCGAGTTGGTTACTAGTCGTCTTCAACTAATATAAAATATTTAACATTAACACTAACATCGTGTTAATGAGAAATTTAAATCGTTCAATTTGATGTTAATATTAATTTTTTCGATGTTTAAACATGGTTCTTTTAACATTTGCTTTAACAACCGTTGGAAATAAAATTTAATTTAAAACAATTTGTGATAAAATTTCATATTTGTACAAAATTTTAATTAAATATGAAATTGATATAGTTAAGTATAACTAGTAATAATATAAAATTTAAAAAAATAAAAAATAGTGTTTTTAATTCTGGTTAAAAATTATTATTATTATTATTTTTTTTTAATTAATAGTACAAATGTTACTTAAGCAATATAAACAGTTCAGATTTTTTTTTTTTTTTAAATTATCTAACATCGTGGCGATATGTTTTTTTTTTTTTATTTAGTTTAATGAAAATGTCATATTATTTTTACTTATTCTAAAAAATTAATATGTTAAAATAGTTAAAATATGTTGATATTTGTACAATATGGTTTTTCATACTCGTTGTTATAAAGTTTTATGAACTACGAGCTGTTAACCCGCTACTTCGTTAGCGGACATTTTTTATAAAAACCATACTATAAAATAAATTTAAAATAGGATTTTCAAAAAGTACAAAAAGCATGTTTAATAGGGTGCCAGTAAAGTACCAATTTTTAACATCTTTAACATTCGAAAGTTAAAAAACTACAAAAGTATTCCTATTATTATTTTTTAGTATAGAGAAATGTGACTAATAGAGCTTAAGAATTCTCATTCATAAATAACAATATCTCTTTAATATTAGATTTCTAATATTAGAATAACGAAAAATAAATATTAGAATAACGAAGAAGTATTTTAGAATAAGGAATTAAGAACAACAAAATCACTTTTAAGGATTCTGATTCACTTATGATCTTACATCTTCAATTTTATGTTTCTAGGATGTATATTACAGAACATTCAAAAAGTATTGTTAGAAGAACGAAAAAGTACCACAAAATCTCTTCTTATAGATACTTACTCACTAAGGGCCACATAACTTTAACTTCATGTTTCTAGGTTAAATATTATAGAGTTAAAAAAAAAAAACACATGTCCTTAATTTCATATTTCTAGGTTCATAATTATAGAAAATTCAAAAAGTACCATTAGAAGAACAAAAAAGTATCACAAAGTCCCCTCTTATAGAATTTCATTCATTAAGGACCACATATCTTTAATTTCATATTCCTAGTTTAAATATTGTAGAACATTCAAAAAGTACCATTAGAAGAACAAAAAAAAGTACCACAAAATCAACTATTGTGGATTCTCATTCATTTAGAGCCACATATCTTTAATTTCATGTTTCTAGTTTAAATATTATAGAAAATTAAAAAAATACCATTAGAAGAACAAAAAAAGTACCACAAAATCCCCTATTGTGGATTCTCATTCATTTAGTACCATATATCTTTAATTTCATGTTTCTAGGTTAAATATTACCGAAAATTCAAAAAGTACCATTGGAATAACAAAAAAGTATCACAAAATCCCCTATTGTGGATTCTCATTCATTTAGTACCATATATCTTTAATTTCATGTTTCTAGGTTAAATATTACCGAAAATTCAAAAAGTACCATTGGAATAAAAAAAAGTACCACAAAGTCCCCTCTTATGGATTCTTATTCATTTAGGACCACATATCTTTAATTTCATGTTTCTAGGTTAAATATTACAGGAAATTAAAAAAGTACTATTAGAAAAACAAAAACGTACCACAAAGTCACCTCCTATGGATTCTCATTCACTTAGCACCACATGTCCTTAATTTCGTGTTTCTAGGTTCATAATTATAGAAAATTTAAAAAGTACCATTAGGAGAACGAAAAAGTACCCCCTTGTAAATTCTTTCCCACATCGGACCATGCATATTTAATTGCATGTTTCTAGGTTAAATATTGCAGAAAATGCAAAAAGTACCATTAGAAGAAGAAAGTTCATCCTCTTGAATTCTTACCCACAGATGTTTCTATGTTTAATGTAATTGAAAATTCATTATTAAGTTTGAATAAAATGTAATTTCCCACCTTTACCCCCCTTTTTAGTACTTTTTTTTACCCATAGAAGTATCAAAAATTGTATTCCAATGAGTTTCTAAATTATAGTGAGATCCCATATTAAAATACGCATATGGTTATGTCAATAAATAGAAAAAAATGTTTTACGATAAAAGTACGATTTTTAGGTACTATTTTTACCCCTTAAACATTCGAATTTCGAAAAAGTACCAAATTTATATTTCTCGTTTTTTGATAAGTTATTAATACGGCATAAATTTAATTTGTATGTAGATTGGTTTCAAAGATACATATGGTGACAAAAAAGTACCGAAATACCCATTTTCTCCCTAAAAGGGCCGATTTTCAAAAAAGTACCAGACACCTGTCCGATTTTTTTGTCAAATGAATAACGACAACTATTCAACTTTTTGTGTATCTTTATTAGTTTAGGAGTTATAGAGTTACCGATTTTACCCGTTTTTACCCTTTTTACCCACTAAACATTCGAATTTCCAAAAATCCTGTCTTAGTGGATCTATACAGAGGGAGACCTACCTACGTTCTAAATTTCAACTCTCTAGCTTCAGCCGTTTTGGCTGTGGGATGATGAATCAGTCAGTCACGTTACCCTTTTATATATATAGATAAAACCGTCTGTACTTCAATTTCAAACTTCAATCAAAACATCAATGAAATATTTTGAACAACTTCTCCACTATTGATATTGCAAATTTCATGAAGATCCAAATTTATAACTATTTTTGCCCCAATTGTGCAATATTAAACCTAAAATTAATTAAATTAATAAATTAGTTCCGGTATAGTTATTTTGAAGATTTGATACATTTGAGTGTTTAAAACAAATTTAAATTATTAGTGAATTAGTTCTTTGGTATCACTGCATAGCTACTCATATATACTAAATGGTTACTCATGTTAAACTAAAAAAAGTAATCATTCATAAAAACACAATCTTATCAAAAAGCAATAGAAAAACGTAAACAATTTTATTTTAATTCTGTGTGAAATTTGCACCGTACTAGTTGTTATCACAGCTAATACTTTTATTATTTATCTAAGAAAGAAAATTTTTCCAAAATTATAAGTAAATTTTTCACACAATGGCCCGCAGGTTGACACATTTAAATCCCAAAAAGACGTTATTTTTATTATGTGACATTCAGGAAAAATTTCGTCCTGCTATGCCGCTTTTTAATAATTTAATTGAAAATGCTAAACGTTTGGTAAGTAATCTTATGCCATACGATGTGGTAAGATTTTTAATAACTATTTTATTTTTATTATATTAGACTACAGCTGGTAAAATGTTAGATGTTCCTTTATTGGTTACCGAACAAAATCCCGATAAATTGGGTAAAACTGTAGAAGATTTAGATATTTGTCATGCTAAATCGGTGGTAAGCAAAACCCGTTTTAGTATGTTAGTTCCGGAAATTGAAAGTAAGATGAAGACACTTTTTGAGGATGGCAAACCAAGTGATGTGGTGTTGTATGGCATAGAGGTAAGTGTAAAGAAAATAAATTTTTTGAAAAAGGTTTATTTTAAAAGTACATATACATTACTATAAAATAAGCAATTGTTGAGTTTTAGCATTCCAATTTCTTGGCATAACTTTATTTAAATTTTCCAAAAATATATAACTTTTTTTTAGTCCCATGTCTGTGTTGAACAAACCGCCATCGATTTATTGGCCCAAAACATAAATGTCTTTATTGTGGCCGATTGTGTTGCATCTCGAGTTCATCAGGATCGTGATATGGCTTTGGAACGTTTACGTTCAGCCGGTTGTGTAATAACAACCACAGAATCTGTCATCTATGATCTCTTGCGTGATAAAAATCATCCTAAATTTAAAGAATTCCGTAAGCTTTTAGTAGCTAAATCTCTAGATATGGAAATTAATAAAACACCACAAGCCAAACTTTAAGCGCAAATTTTTCTTTGTAAATAAAATTATAAAAAAATAAATTGTTATATAAATAAAAACAAGTAAATTTAATAAATCCATCAATTCTAAGAATAATTAATGCTTTTTGTTGCCATCATCCTTTTTATGAGTTTTAATATATTCCAAAGCCTTTAGAATAGCTGCTGGCGTGGGAGGTGCTGTAGGCAAAAGATCACCTTGGGGATGATAGCCATTGGCATCAGCTGTATAGCTAACCTTGACAGGTACACCATCTTTAGTGGTGTAATGAAATTCACCATGAACCTCTGATTGATCACCTGCCTCATCGGCTCCTATTCCATTAGTGATATCATAGCCATAGGAAAAATGTCCATGACCATCTTCCTTTTTGAACACCTTGTTAACATGAGCATGAGAATCATCATCGACAGCCAGGGCAAAGGCAATAAGGGTGACCAATAATATCTTAAGGGAATAAAATATTAATTTTAAATTACTTTTCCATTTTACAAATTTTCATTTTAATTTTATTAAATTTTCTTACATATTTAAACATTATGTTCTAAAATCTTGTATTAACTTAGTACTTTAAAATTAAACTGAATTTATTGAAATTTCATTACACTTATTTATATAAAAAATTGATTTTACAATTATTCCTGTTTTATTTTACTTTTTTTACTAAAAGAAATAAAAACGTGAAATAATTTTTTATGGGATTTTAAACTTGTAGCCGGTTGAAATTGAATCGTTTTTTTGTTAAATTGTTCATACATATTAAACTTTTAGGGTATATTCAGTTTATTATAAAGTAAGCAATTTTTAACAAAAAATTATTATTAAGTTGAACTTCGTAAATTTGTTATCAATATTTTACAACTAAAATCCTTTATTAATTAAAAAAACCAGTTACTTCTATAGAGCCTTATAAAGACGTTCAACACTGGATAAATTTTACAACAAGTATAATGCTCATAGCCAAACGGATAATTATACTTCCGTGCTTAATCTTGATTCACATTAAGAAAACATTTACGATCGGGAAGTAAAAAATATTCTTCAAATTTTATATATATATATATATATATATATATATATATATATATATATATATATATATATATATATATATATATATATATTTTTTTTTTTTGTAAAATATAAAAAAAAAATAAAAAATTGGTTCTAACATTAATTTTAAATATTTTTTTTTTATCATTTCATTAAAATATTAAAAAGAATTTTATTTAATGGGGTCTGTAACATAAGTTCATATGTATATAAATCGTTTGTTGATCATCTATAGAGTAAATTAAATTCGTTTTAATTAGCAAAAATCATTCTTATTTATTTTTAATTTGTTTACTTTTTTTAAACTGGTATTCTGGTAAAATTAATTAACACTAGAATTACAATTTTTTTGTCTTGTTTCTTTGTTATCTTCTGGTTTTATAAATTTATATGACAGTTTTGTCTCAAAGAAATGTGTAATTTAAAATTTTATATGAATTAATTATTTAATTTTTGTAATGTTTTTTTTTATTATTAATTCTAAAAACAATAAATTATGTTGTTTGCCAAATATGACTGGTAATAATTACTTTTTTGGGTTTAATAATCGTTTAATTTTATAAATATGATAGTGGCATTTATTGAATATTATTAAAGGAAAATATTTATATTATTAAACAAAACTTTTTTCTCTTTTCCTATTTTAATGCTGCGTGAATTCATCCAAATTGTTATTTAATTATTATTCTCATTTGAAAGCAAAAAAAAAAAAAAATAATAATAATAATAGGATCTTTCAATGGAATCTTAGTGTCCATAGATGATAAAAATATTAAGATAAATTTAATATTCGCCCCAGTACAGAATAATGTTTCTCTTGAAATTGTTTCACTTTTCCAAAAAAATGCAATCGTGAATAATTTTTCCCTTCAAATATGTCCCTTTTTTCTGATATGTAATTCATTGGGTAATAACTTTGAGCAAAAATATTCCCTTTTAAAAAAACGAATTTTTTTAAAAGGGAATATTTTTTGTTTTCCCCCTTTTCATATTGATTTCTTTTCACAAGGGAACTGTATACAAAATGTAAGTACATATCATTTATTTTCTATAGAATATTTAGGTTATTTAAAATTATTTTTTAGGTCGACATCAATAAATAAAGTAGAAAGCGACATCCTCCGGGGAACAAGAGGTGGACCAAACCGAACCAAAAGCTTGTCAGCGAGCAGTGTAAAACATTTATGAAAGCGAAAAAATGAAGCAGCAACATCTTCGCATGACGTGCTATTCGCTATAGCAAATTTCCTTTTTTGTAAAATGTTTATTTTTCTTTAATGTCTTATCTACTGGAAAACCACAATATGCTCTAAAAATGAGTTTTATGCGCATTAAATATGTAGTAAAAAACGAAAAATATGCTCTAAAAAACGTGAAAATATGCACTTAAAAACAAAGAATTTGTATAATTTTTTAACAAAATTATGTTTTTCATTAACACAAAAGGTTTTATTAATATTTCAACGTTATAAAATAAGGCAAAACTGAAATTTATCAACTGCGTCGAAATTTGATTACCCATTTTTTACTGTATCTCATAAAAACGTTATTGATCTTCTATTTTCTTACCCATCTAATTCTAGGCACTATTATTAGTTCAGAAATTATCGTAACCAACAACATTTTCTAAATTAATTATTTGATAAAAATCTATAATTTAGAACAACGGTTCTCTGTGGGTCCGTGACCCACAAGAGGTCCGTAGGAACATTCGTGAGGGGTCGCGAAAAGATCCTGAAAATATTCTTGAACACACAATTATTTATTTAAATATTATATAGAAGTTTAAACACAATGGACCTCTAGGTCTCCGAGAGGATGCACAGGAACTCTTCCAAGTACTGTGCAATCCTTCTCTACCTACCTAGAAGTTTAAAAAAATTCCAATGAAAGCATTAAACTATTTAAAATGGAAAAAAAATCTTTATACAGAACATTCCTAAATTAAAGACAAAAGTAAAGGAATTTTATCCAAGTCAACTAGAACTCGCTGCAAGAAAACCAATGAAAAAACCCGTGCTTCGATTGAAAATATTATGTTTGATAAAGGCAATAATGATCAAATAAAGAAAGTGAAGCTGTCGAATAAGACAATATAAAGAAAACTACGATGTGACAGGGAAATCGTTTAATTAAAAGGATAAATAAATAGTTCATTTCAATTTGATAAAACTATCAATTGAAATCCTGCTTTTATTTTTTTTTTTTTAATTTATTATGTAAAGAACTTTTTAATAAAGTCGTTTCAAAGCTCTTTCCGAATTTTAACCATAGAATAACATCCTGTGGAATATGATTGTTAGAATTTGGTCGAATGGTGCGACATCTAAATGCTAAGTACACAAAACTTTTATTTCGTAGAGTATTTTCATTTCAATATGAATGTCGACAAAATATCAAACTCATTTCAAAAGGAGTTAAAATGTACGAATCAGCAGATTAAAAAACATTTTAGTATTAGAACAATTTTTATCAACATACATTTTTATGTGGAACTATCCTTTTCGCTCTTTTGTTCATCAAAATAATGTATCGATCTTTTGTGTTCACAGAGAATTATATTAGATATGTCTCTTAATATTTAAGATATCATGAATTCAATCATAATATTCAATCATTTTGCTACAAGAAAAACTTTTCAACAATAAAATGGTATCCATTAAAGTTAATTTTAAATTTATTTTAAATCAAATTTGAAAAAGATTTTATAAAGTATAAAAAAAAATATCCTTAAAATGTTAAAATATAAAAGGGTTAAATATGAACTAAAAAAAAAACAATATATGCTATAAATATGCACTAAAAATCGTAAAATATGCAAAAATATGCACTAACAAATCGATGCCAAAATGAATTATTTGTTCTGAAAGGGATAAATATTTAATCGATGGCTTCATTCAACGTTCAGGAATAAACATGCAATTGCATATTTGTGGTTTCCCTACTTATCTATAATTCCCAAATAAATTTATTTAGATTTTTCACTTTAAATAAAAAATGTTAGCTCTGTTCCAGTACTCGCTAAATTTACAGGTATTAGTAGTCATTTGTTTAAGTTTTAAAACAAATTGCCATTTTTCAAAAACAACCAATTTTATAAAAACAATTCATAAGTCAGAGTTCACACACAGCAACTTTACTTGCTGCAATTTCGTAGGAGGAGGGAAAACTAAGTTTTTATATTTTCTTTTCCTCTCTCGGAAACGAACTTAGAATTGCTGCTGGAAAATTAGCTTTGTGCGAATCGTGTCTAATAATCAAAAGAATTTACTAAACTAATAAATAAACACATTTTAGCAAAAAAAAAAAAAAAAACTTCTTAAAAAAATTTACCAGTTTAAAAAGTAGTACAATTTTTAAAATACATGTAATAAATTTCCAAATTTTTCAAACTTGAATTTAAATAAGTAAATAAATAAAATATATAAATATGTTAGCAGGTAAATAAATAGGCATATAAATAAAAAAATAATTAAATAAACAATCCCAAGAAAAGTTTTAGAACATGTTCTAAAATCATTAGTTCTATAACAGTTGTAATCAGAACCACTTCAGATTCTTAGAACTAGTGGTATTACAACCAATTCTGACACTAATGGAGTAGAACCTTTGTGATTCTAAATTCGATTTAAGGAATGCTTTTGAGAACTAGTGGTTAAGAACTAATTCTACATCTTCTGAGAAAAAATTACTGCTTCTCAAATTACTTCCTAAAACTGTTGAAAGACTTGTAAAAAATTTCAAACATAAAAAAAGGAAAAAAAAATATTTACAAAATTAAATTGATTTAATAAGTGGTCTTTTAGAATAAAAAAAACAGATTCTTAATCGTTCCCTTACGCCTCTATAAAACTAATTCTGAATGTAACACTTTTGAACAAAAATCATTAATTAAAGAACTAATTCCTTAATCGTTCCATAGAATGGGTACGGACTAGCTAACACTTCCACTGTTCTGGAGGTAACAATTTCAAACAAAATTCATTGATCGTAACGCCAAAGTAGAATGAATACAGTCTATTTTCATATGTTCGGGAACTGGTTGTAGAACTAATACATTTTTTCCTGGGTATGTACCAACTTCAAAAAAAATTAAAAAAATTAATATTTAAATTTTTCAAAATTTTCAAATAGGGTAACAATTATAAGAAAAAATGCCATACTCCAAAATTCCTTTCAAGTCTTAAAAAAGAGCGATAATACTAATTAATGTAAATTATATTTTATTTTTATATTTATATATAAGTTTAATAACAATTGTTAAATGAATTTATTTTAATTGTTTTCTTCATTATATGTAAAAACAAAATTGCACCTTACATAAACAAAAAATAATTCAATTATTTAAAAAAATAAAATTAAAAAACTAAAAAGGTATTCACTAAACGAAATTAAAATAAATTTCCATAAAATAGTTTAATGCAACGACAATTGGCTTAATTTACAACGACAATAAAATAACATATAAAAAGAAGTAGCAAAATTTAGAATATGCATATTAAACATATTTAAAAAGAAAAGAATAATAAATTTAAATGTGAATACCATAAAAGTATGTATGTATAGCATACATATGTATGTATATACAAACATATTTTTTGTATACGTAAATTTTTTTTCTTAAATTTAATTAATATTTATTATGTTGAGCCAGCAACTGCATATCAGTTAAATATTTAATTATATGAACTTTAGCTTCAGCTTTTTGTCTTACACCCAGTGTATTTAACATATCGGTCACTACAACACCAAATGATTGATCCTCAGGATTGACACCTTGTGATATAGAATTTTGAAAGATTTTTATGGTATTCAACATATTATCATTGTGTTGTTGCAATTGTTGCTGCTGCTGCTGTTGTTGTTGTTGTTGTTGCTGCTGTTGCTGTTGTTGTTGCTGTTGATCATCCTCAACGCGTTCACGTTTTAAAGGTGGTTCATAGTAAAATGTTTTTGTATCTTTAGCGGCTGCTGTTGTAGTTGTATTAAGTTGAGAATCTCCTGTAACTGTAAGAGTAACTATAGTGAATAAATAAATCCATTATATAATTTTATTATTCAAAATTAAGCCTGAAAAAAGTTTTTTTTGCAAGAAACATACCATGAGGATGATGCAAAGTTTGTGTAGATGTTGCAGCAGCTCCATTAAATGGAAATATATCGACAACAGTATGTTGTGGTGTTTGCTGTTGTTGTTGCTGCTGCTGTTGTTGATTAGCATCCACCTGGGTTACTTGAGTGGTAGTGGTCGTTTGTGTGGCGGGTAAAGGACCACATTTTCCCAGCAAAGATTCACGATATTGTCTTGGAATGGAGGAAATGGAAATAGAATTATTTTCTTATATTAAAAATTCCAAAATATTTCCATATTAAAACTTACCTTATAGACTCAACGAGAAAACTCATTTGTTTAAAATAACGCCAACGTGATTCTGTGCTTAATTTCATTTCTCGGGCAAATTTATCACGCAAACTTTTCCAGCGTTTAGTACATTTTTGTTCTGAAATTAAACATAGTTAAATGTTATTTTATTTATGTATTTAAAATAGTTGAAAGTGAAAATTATGAAATATTTCTGAGTTAAATTTAATCTCAACAGAAAAAAAAATATTAAATTCTTCTATTGAGATTATATGCTCGTAGAGGTAACTAGATTTCAGCACAATAATATTTCCAAATGTACTAAGGCTCGAACCTGCTCTGTTACAATTAATGAAGTTATATAAACTTCCAGAGACAAAATATCAAAATCATAACGAAATATTGAAATTTAAAACAGCAACGTAAATCGAGGCCTGATTAAATGATAGATTGTAGATCGATCAAAATTATAAACGAAAGCAAATTTATCATATATTCAATAAATTCCCTATGCTTGGAATTTTAGCTGTTACAAAAATGTCATTTAAGAACAGAAGAATTTATTTATTTACAAACTAATTTCTTTATTTAATTTTTAAATTATTTATTATTAAATTATTTCCTTCTTTTTAGTACGAAAAATTTACAACCTTGTGGTCACTGAACGTCATACCTTATATCTCAAAAATGGACTCATTACCATAATGTAATTATATAATTTCATCATGCTCATTACGATAATAAATACTATTTTTACAGTTATCTGTTGCAAAAACTCTTTATAAAATATACAGTGCCACTCAAATTTTATATATCATCGGATATCACGTGACACTTGTCCTGTCAATTGTTCGCTACCATCACCCAGTCCCTAATGTTGCAGGACATCTTGTCGTTAACAATAAAAACAATTTAAAGAGGGTTCGTGAATCATTTGAGAGTGGCCCCTCAGAGCAGGGTTCTATAGTGTCCTATTTAACTTTTAACGTATTAAAACACAGTTAAAGGAACCTGGACAAATGAGATAAATTTAAACCATCGTATCCGAAAGCACCAAATTTCGGACTGTTAATTATTCAAAGATACATTAGACAAATTGTTAAAACTAAATAATTCATTTCAATTTCCTACCAGTATATTATTGACAGAATAATTATGTACATATGTATGTATATCAATTTCTAACTACCTCATTAGTAAATTTTATTGAGAAAATAAATGAACGGAGCTATTTTATCATGCATACAACAGTAAAAATGACAAAATGAAATATAACATTTTTACGAAAAATGAAATAAAAACAAATTGCCTGGCTGAGAATACATATTGCAATTTGCAAGTAAATAAAAACAACGTCAGCGATTGACGTAGGCCGCAAAGATAAAAGCAGCGTAAAAGAGACGTAAAAGAGACGTTTGTAACGACGAAGTATCGGTACAATTTGAACAAAAAAAGTACAACAAAAGTAAATAAAAAAGTCAAAGCTTAACAGCGAACGACAACAACAGCTATAATAAAAAAAATACACAAGCGACCGAATTCAATTGAATACTATGGCGACTGCCAACTCTGACGTCTCCAGCGTCGCCTCTATCCACACAAAAAACGAAGTCGAACCAGAAAAAATTTTCATGCAAACTACAACAAAAACGCTGACACACTATACAACAAGCTGAGTAGAAGTGGGAAAGGAATAGTGTTTAAAAGAATGTTTTCATTGCTCTTTAATATAGAGTACGGATATTTAGTCATTGTCAAAGTGGCATAAGTAAAAAAGTAAATAAAAATAAAGATAGTGAGAAATTGAACTCTTTTCGTTTTAATTGTAGTATGTATTAATTTAATATAAAATACATAAATATTGTACAGATTATTAAATTAACAATTAGTTTATTAAAAGTTCTGATTTCAAAGTGAACCTACCCAAGGGGAGGGAATGATATTTAAATGTATGTAAGTATGTATGTATATGCATTTGTTGTGAGAGAAACTAATTGGAATTAAAGGGGAAATAATTAAAAAAAAGTAAAATAAAAAACACTAGCGTAGATTTGAAGAAATGTTGCCTAGCATGTGTGTGTGGTGTGGTATTGTTGTCATAGTCTTTTTACTTTTCTTAATTGTATTTTATAGATAATAAAACATTTATCTCTGATAATTCTAAATAATATATATGTATGTATGGTTTATTTAAATGCCTCTTAGCTTTATTATTCAAACAATAATAACTTACCAGGCATACCAAGTTGTTCGGAAATTTGTTTCCACACTTGTGCTTTACGCACAAAATGCTTATAATTATAATGGGAACGATCATATATGACGGGATTCACTTTGACAGCCTCAATTAAATTCAAATCGAATTGTTGTTCTGAATTTGCATCCAATTTTTCCACCATTGTTATTATGTTTTATCTTATATCGATGGCAATAAAACAAAAGATATATGTTTTCTACACACACACGTTAACTTCTCTGTCAACTTTAGCGCCTTTTTTTTCGCACTTGTCGTCTCTTTTACAATAAAATTACAACTTGACAGCGACGTCTCTGTTTTTTAATACTTTTTTTAATTTTCCTACAATTCTATTGTTTTTGTAACATTTTCTTTATTCCTACAAAAATCCTACACAGTATTCGTCAGCATAAATATATATTTTTTTTTGTTCTATATATTTTTGATAAAATTTCAATTGTAGTTTTTCCCAGTCCACCCTAAAACACACATACAAATAAACAGCAATCAGAATTTTTTTTTAGATTGCTGGTTATTTTACACAAATTGGGTTTTGATATCTTTAAAGACCAAAAAAAAAGCACAGTAGAAAAACAACAAAAATAAAGCTTTCTACAATATTTTTCACACTACCGCGCGGTTTTAGTATAAACAACGTTAACGACGACGTGTACGCAAAGGAACTAAAACATCGTTGATTGTTGGATCAAAAAAGCCATTGCAAACGTTTGTTCATTCGGCTACAGCATTTACGAACGATAGTGTCAACGACGTCGTTTGCCAAAGCAACAATTTTTTTCGTTCATTAAATACAAAATATATATACAGACGTACGTACAGATATGTCGAAGAATATATTTACACACATACATTTGTATGTACATATTACGTACCATGTACATAGATACCTAAATTTATAAACACCAGTGCAGACTAATATGTGGCACGTGAAATAATTTTTGTTAATTTTTCACTGGTAGGGGGTATTTGTAATACAAAAATATAAATCAAGAGCTCTCTCAAGCTTTTACTTAATTTTTTGTTTAATAAATAAACAAAAAGTCAAAAAGGTTTGTATGATAGTATGATTTTAATATTTGATAAAAATGTTAAATTATTTTTTAATGTTTCACATACAGTTAAAAACTAAACTCTACATACTTTATATTATGCGTAAAGAAAGATTTTTAGGACTAAAGAATGATTTTTGTTTTCTCCAAACTTTCGGTCGATCATCTCTTCCGAAAATATTGTACTTACTCTACGTAGACATTTTTGTGTCCGCAATTGTCAAATTCTATCTCTCTCTTAAAAATGTTACTGTGGACCAGTAAAAAATCTATTGCGCAATATATTTCGGAAAAATATTTAATACTATGTTCACATGTAAATATTTTTTGAATAACGAGTAGTTTTCTTAAAAAACACGAACAAATTGACTTGTTTTTTCATATATGTATTTCAAAGCCAGAAAGCATCTCGATTCGAGTTGTTTAATCATTTAACACAATAAGAACATACTAAATTTCCATACAGGGAAGAAATTTTTAGTATTTTTAGTACATGGAAAATTTTTGAAAATAGAATTTGTAAAAATTGTCAAACAGTTTAAAAACAGAAAATTAAAAATTATGAATGAAATTTATATTTGTTCATAAATTTTATTTGTTTGAAAATTTTATTTTTTTAATTAGAAAGTTTCTGTGTGTGAAATTTTTATTTAAATTTTAAATTTGTGAAAATATTTTGGCAAAAGAAAAACAGGCCAGAAGGAAAAACACAATAAAACAATATGTGAACATAATATAACATAGCGTCTACATTACATTGGGTCTACACATGAGTTTTTTCTATCATAATGTGTAACAGAGAGTGTCAAATTCGCTCTCAGAAGAGAGTAAGGGCTAATCGTATTCTAATAATTCTCAAAATATTTCATTATTTTCACTCAGTCACAGAGTAAAGATGCACTTTTTATTTAATAAATTCGATATTTTTTAGCACAATTTTAATGAAAATATGTTTTTGAATGTAGAATAACCATTAAATAAAACAATTTTACAAAAAAAATATTGTTTTTAAGTACTTTTCAAAATACACATTCACACACACAAACAAACTTTCGTACGTGTGTATTTTTTTGACAGTTTTGTAGAGAAATCTTATCACAACAGTCTCATAATATTTCTTATAATACTAATAAGTATTTTAGTCTACACGTGAGATAATTCTCTCAGAGAACGAATTTGACACTATCTGTTACATATGATGATATAAAAAACTTTAGTGTAGACCTAATGTTAAGTTATAGATTATAAATCATGTTAATGTCTCCAAATAGTCTTTATGAATATAAACACTAAATTTGTATATGTTTTCATTCTTATATTTCAATTCAAAAGTATCTAGCTACTAAGTGGCCAATGGCTCTTTTCCATTCATGATGGCATGATTTATTACTGATCTTATGGAAGAAGACATAAAGAAGATACAAATGTTTTTCCGACTCATTGTAACCATTAAAATTATAAAAAGGTGCCATTTCGTAATCGTAGAGGAGATTGTATGTTCAAAAATATTCCACTTGGTGTTCGTATAATTGACACAAGGTATTTTTTTAAACAAAATCTTAAAAGTTAACAATGATGAGTGAGAAAAGTGGCTCCCGTTAAATGTTAAGAAGTCTTCTCATTAATGCCTCCGAAAAAGCAGCTAATAATATTGCTACAATCTGCCGGTCGAATGAACAATTCCTGGAACTGATAGTGCAGTGGCAATGTTAGATTTTGATTTCAAAACCTTAGTTAACAGCTTACAATGTCATTTGAATCCGGATTACTTTAAATGTATGCACTCTGAAAAAGTTCTGTCGTATCGTAAAAACTTGTGAAATCTGTGACAAGTTTTTTACACAGGGTGTAGAAATATTTATTATATTTTATAATATTTTATTTAACAAAGTAAATAAAAGTAAAAAGTATTAATTAAATTTTAAATCAAATTTCATATTCAATAAAATCTAAGGTAATTAAATTAAAATAAGTTTTCGAAAAATAATTAAAAGTATATGTATGATCACCTACATAGGGCTAATAAATTAACACAATTTCCCAAAGAAGAGAAAAAGTTTCCTTGCCTAGAATGTGGTAAAATGTAAATTAAAACTATACATACATGAAAAGGGCTTTGATCATAAATGTAATATGTGTGAAAAAGCTTTTAGGAGAGCTGAAACTTTAAAGGTACTTTCAGTTTAAAAACAAATTTATAACTAGTTCTAAACTAATTGGATGTTTTTTATGTTTTTTATTATGGACCCATACAATTTGGTATTCTGATCACTCTTTAATTTATTTGCACCAAATTTTATTGAAATTGTGGCATTAATAAGGTATTTACGAGTATTAAAACACTATTATGGGACAACATTTGCTTGGAGGCTAGGTGAAATAATGGAACGATCTTAACCAATTTCAATAGGCTTCGACGTTATACCAAAATACATTTTCCAAATACATTTTCCAAATTCGATCAAATTATCTTTAAAATTACCACTTGTTCTTTGTGCACAAGTTTTATATAGACAACAAGCCTGCCTGCCGTCCAACCAGCCAGACAGCATCCATGGTGGACGAAAATCGCTAAGTCGATTTGGAAACTGATTCAAAGTCGATTGGTATACTTTAAGAAGGGTGTTGAATTATATAAAATTTTTTGTCTGAATTAATATTTTAACTCATTTTAAAAAACACACATTTTATTAATAAAGGGTAATATTTTTTTTAAATAATATTTTTGTTCATACCTATAAAACTTTAACACATAGCACAATAACGAAGTTGTGAATTGGGTAATAGTTTATGGTTAAATTTAACACTCAATTTAATTTTTTATTTTTTTATTCAATATTTTCTCCAAGATGAGTAAAAAAAGTTTCACTTGCATAATCGTTTCAATAAAATTTAAATATGTTTTTTCATATTAAGCCATGGTTTTTGTTTATACTAAAACTTAATCTAATTTTTGGTGATTAATTAATAATTATATTTAATAAATTTTAACTTGAATATTATTATTTTTTTTAGAAATATAGACTTTTGATAGAAATATTAACTTCTACAAAAAGTGCAACCGGTTTTTTTTCTTCAAAGTACAAAATACGAAACCCGGTTTCTCCAAATAGTCGAATAATTGATCACCGTACTGCATAGGTAAAATAATTTATTTATGCTAACATTCATTTAAATTTGTCCAAGCTGTAAACATTTTATAAGTTTAAAAAAGACCATTTTATTTTGAAATAAAGCTATTTTTTTAAATTTGAACTGAATTCTTAACATTTTGTGAGAACTAAAAAATTTAAAAAAGGACCTGTCAAAGGACCGTTACCGCTAAAATACCCTTACCGCTAAAAAAAAAAAAAACATTCAACTTGACTACCGTTACCGAAAAAATAGATCGAAAAACCAATAACCACTGACGAAATGTTCCAAAATATTTTACTGTAAATTGTGTCATTTATTCTTCACTTGAGTGGTATGAATTTTTTATCGATAATAAAGTACATTGTGATCTTTTAATGGTATCTTTATAACATATTTGTCGAAGATACTCCCTTGGGGAGTTATTATTATTGGAAGTTACACTTGAGTTATTCCATATCAAAACGGACAAAAAAGGCATTTTCATATTTGATATCTCCAATTTTAATGAAATTCTTTCAGAGTAAATACCTTTCTCGGTCGAAAAAATATGACGTTTTAAAAATGGAAATGCTGTTGAATTTTTTCCAAAAGTGATCAAACCTAGTTGCTCATAATATTTAAACTATACTATATTTTTATTTCATTTAATTTAAAAAGACATTGACTTTAATTTTGATTGATAATTTAACTCTTCTCTATATTCGTACCGAATTTCAAGTTGGAGATTCTTTTGTATTAGCTGTAATGAAGATAAATATTATTTGTATGTAAAATTTAAAATATTTACAAATTATTTTGAAATTATATTATTTTATGAGCTCATGCTTAAAGAAAATTAAATTTTGTATGCAAAATTTGATTTTAATTTATATTTTGACACATGACTTCTAAAGTAAGACTCTCTTACTTGAAATTTTCCATGAGTATAGAGAAGAGATGTGTTAACATTGTATAATTTGTTAAGAATTTTAAAGATATAGTTTTCGGAGATATAATGGTTTAATTTTTGTTAGTCGTATTTTTATCTTTGACATTTTGAACTAAATTAACAGAGTAAAATGACACTAAAGTAAAAATTATATTTTATATAGTTTAGAATATATTGCTAATAAGATTTTATTTTGGTTCATAATTTCTAACCTAAATGAGACTCCAGCTTGAAATTTTACATACGTAGGGAGAATAGTCAAGATCATATATTTTTTTATTATTTTAAAAATACCTTTTTTTTGAGATATACTGATTTCAATTTTATATGTTGAATTTTGACCTTTGAACTTTTGGTGTAATAAAACTTTGTATATGTCGTTATAAAGGTAATATCTTTGTTTTAAAAATTAAACTAGATATCTACCATTTATATTTTAGAAGTTGTTACCAATTAAAATACACCTTTGTCAAGTTTTTAATTTTTTTTTTCGATTTTTGAACCGGAAAGAGACATGGGTCTAAAACCTTATGATTTGAAAAACACTTCCAATGTTCAATACTTGTTGTGAATTTCTTTGAAATAGAGATCCGATTGCTGTCCGTTTTGAAATGGAATCACTCACTTCGAAATACTTTAAAAGTACAATAAATACAAAAATTTATGGTATAAATCTTTAAGAAAATACTTATAAATTATGTTCAAACAAACGGTCTTCGTCGTCCCTTACATCTAAGGGAACCAATATGTTGTATAAGACGATGCGAAAACTAGGAAATAAAAAGTTGTTATGTTCACCTTTCAGCCGGCTAACAGCCGATTTTGAGCCGCCGACGACAATTTTTAGGAAAGCCGCCGCCGCCGTTAAAATTGTTCGGCGCAGGTCTCTGCCTCGCACACACAGTAACATTGCCAGTGTTGCCAGAAAATTATCGATGTCATCTGCTAAATTCCAAAAAATAATATGCTAAAATCTGCTAAATGCTAAGTTTTACCCACATTTTACATTTTTTGCTTTGCCAAAATTTAGTTTAAAATTTATTATAATGAAGTGATAGAATTGTACTGTCTATATAGCATGTATGTATATACATATATCTTTTATTGATACAAAATACATATCGTTCATTCCACGAGATAACGCCTAAAAATAGTTTTTATGTCTTCCGAGTTCGCAAACATTTGACATACGCATACTCAATGGATTCAAATATCTTTTTTTTTTTTTTGTATTTGGAAAAACACAAATTTTTTTTCTATCATAAAGGGATCACAATGGGCCGTTTGGCCTCTGGGCGTAGGCGTGAATACGCCACCCTTTCTAACCTAACCTAACCTAAACACAAATTTATTTACGATTTTCCCTTTCCGAAAAACCAAAAAGATCGGAAAAGAATGTAACTTAAAACATCAATATCTTTATAAGTTGTCAACGAATTTTAATGATTTAAATAGTATATAGATCTTCTATAAATGTAGTAATTTAAAAATAATATTATGATTTAAAAATGCAAATCCAATTTTAGGATAATTTTTTCAAAAATATCATTTTTTTTAACTTTAAATCGGTTTAATAACATAAACGTTTAAAATACATCGAAACAGTTTAAAATATTTGTTACATCCTCATATTCTTCAGTTGTGACGAACTTCTCATACTATTCTGATGATTTTACTTACGAGAAAAATTATTTCGAATATCAAAGAAATTGCATCATGAACTTTCTAATTTTATTTTTATTAATAAAATACTACTAAAAATTTCCATCATATTGTTTTTAACAAAATCCATAACGCTAAATAAAAGCTCCAGTTCAGTATTAGTGCCTTATCTATGGTATTAGCGAAGGATAAATCAAAAAAGGATATTAAAAATTTAGACTATTGTTCGAATAGGTTTTCATTTATTCATTATAAAATTAAATCAAAGCTGCTAAAATTCTGCACTCTATTAGTTGCAAGTCTTGTAAGTTCAGATCTGTATTGTAAATAATACAATTTAAAATAAAATTAAAAATTAAAAATAACAAAAAAATAATAAAAAATGTCGATTATGCTAAAAAGCATTTCGCAGAATTTTTCAATTTCCCAATCCATTCTTCCAAATCTATCAGAAAAAATGCTGAAATGGTAACACTGAACATTGCAGATTTTGCAGAAAAAACTTGGACAACAATGATATTTGACCGTAAATATTAATTTGTTGATTTATATATTTTATTTACACACAAAAATAAACAAAAGAAAGTAAGTTACTGCAGTCAATAAAAATAATTAAATATTTTAGCAACTAAATAAAGATATTTGTGAACGTGATAAAATTATTCTTATCTAATGAAAAATGCCAACAAAGCAACATTAGAAGAATTGAAACAAAAGAAAATTCATCTATATTTCAATAACAGAATAAATAAAAAATAAATGTGTTCTATTATACAAAATTTGTTGATGTAGCAGTAAAAAATTTAAAACCAACTTCAATATTGTAATTTGATAAGTTAAGTGAATCATTATTAAAATACGCAAAACAAAAGGAAGTTAAAAAAATTATGGAAATACTTATGCATATTTAAATGACGCATAAGTATGTATGTATGAATTAATATTTAATTAAGATAAATCCAAATTTACTAATTTTGTTTTTATTAAACTTTATGCACATATTGGTGGCTGTCTGATGACCACTGAACGTTTTGTGGTCACGTGTGATTGTATTTGTGTGGATCTTTATTACTGGCAATGAAGATGCGGGTGTAATACACGTTGTTGTTAAATCAAGTCAACAATATTAAAAAGTAAACAATAGATAATTAAATATTTATCTTTGTGTCCTGCTTTATTTGCAAATAGAACGTTTTAAGTTTTACATTACATTTGTAACATAAGCTTATTTATCTTTAAAAATGATACGGGATATGCCACCAGTTTGTTTAATAAATCGAAAAAGGGGATTATATTGATATTGTGTTTATATTTAAAGTACTTTTACAAAAAAGATCACATCCTTAAGTCATATATTTTTGGGAAAATTTCAATATGTGGGAATTATTCTTTCATCCGAAACTCCACCAATCAATATGTGATCATAAAATTCTTCAATAATATAAATTTTGTGTCATTTTATTCTTCTTAATTTACTAGCAGCTTTTTATCCGCATGGATTCCATTCAAATCTCATCAGATATATGAACCTGCAGCGGAAAAGAAGAATAATTGTGACACAACACATATTGAGATGAAGTAACAGACATAATGACCACTAAGGTCGCGCTTAAAATGAGCCGTCCCAAAATTGTTATATATTATTAAACTAGGAAAATTTGTATTTTAATCGTAAATAGATGACAGACAATCTGTATATTAAATTGTCATTACCGATTTGTCTAGTTTTAGAACAATTATTGTTTCTTATTATTACATTTCCATTAATTAATTTCATATCGTACACTGTGCGATAAGAATAATATAAAACAAAAATATCTATTTTATTGCGTCTAAACAAAAAACAAGATAGAAGTCATCACCAAACAGTTGTTGTTATCTCAAGAGCGACTGTGATTAACTCTGTATATGTGTGTATGTTTTCTATATAATTAATAAATTAAAACAATTATTTTCTTATTACTTTTAGATCTTCGAATACTTAACAACTGTTACAATTATACAACGACGGTCGACCTTTTGGAAGACAACGACTACATTGTATAGTCCAGTGATTTGAAGCTGGAAATTTTTGTTGTCGTTGTCATTTTCATCTTAAGCAGCATATGAGCCCTCATCGTGTACGCAGAATGAGTCACAGTTATAATGACATCCCAGTGGGTGTGTTGGTTGTACAAAAATTGGCCAGAAGTTGCTGTCCGCAATTGAGATGGAAAAAGGAGACAATGTAAGTTAAAGTCATATTGATTGAGGTGTTAACTAGATTTCAGAATATATAAAACATAAATGGTGTTATTAGTATAATAAGTAAAACAATTAATTGTGATATTTTAATACATTTTAAATTATTTAAATCCCTTAATACCCTTAAAAAAATTAATTGATTTAGCTAAAAATAATCCTAAGTCTCCGTATAATTGTTATTCGACTTTCTGTTGTTTTTTTTATTATTTAAGTATACATTTTTTTTTGGAATATTGCAATTAATTATTATTTTTTCTCTTAATACTTTTCTTATTTTTTAGTTTTAAAGTCTCCATTTTTGGTCTCACATATTTAGCCTACACCTGCTATCACATGTCGCGCAAACCAATATCTGTAGTTAAGTCTGTACTTCAAGGAAATTGTTCCTCGGATATAACGCACAATACTAGCTCAAACGATTGTGGCTATGCACCATTTGGTAAGTAATATATATGCTATTAAAAATGACTTCCTCTAATTAAATTTAATTAAATTTTCTTTGTTTCTTTTGGTAGATGATGCAACTGCTCCTGCCAAATTTGCCCTCTTAGATTCAGCCTTTCTTTTTTGCTATGCTGCTGCCATGTTTGTATCTGGTTTCGTGGCAGAACGTGCCTCTTTAAGATATTTTTTAGCATTTGGTATGATCTTCTCGGGCGTATTTTCATATCTATTTGGTGTAGCTAAAACATGGAACATACATTATTTGAGTTATTTTGTAATAGTCCAAGCTTGTGCTGGTTTTGCTCAAACGACAGGCTGGCCTGGAGTTGTTACTTTAGTTGGTCGTTGGTTTGGTAAATCAAAACGTGGCTTAGTGTTTGGTATTTGGAATAGCCATACTTCGATAGGCAATATCTTGGGTACCCTTATAGCGGCTCAATATGTGGAAACCGATTGGGCTTTGTCGTTTATAGTGCCGGGTATAATAATTGCTGGCAGTGGTTTTATACTGTTTTTATTTTTAGTTGACAGTCCCGAAATAGTGGGTTGTCAAACACAGCATAATGATAGTATTGAGAGATCAGCAGCCAATGATTCGGATATAGAAGATACTAATGTGATAGTGGGTGCCGCTAATACTTATGATGCAGTGAGTTTTTATAACAGCTATTTATTATATCTTAGTTATTATTTTTTTATTTCAGGAGGTTAATTATCGTCCCTCTGAACGCACTCCCATTTTAGAGCGTTCTAATGCCCATGGTCATCATATCGAACGTCCCATTAGCTTAATAGATGCTTTATATATTCCTGGTGTTATAGAATTTTCTTTGTGTTTATTCTTTTCGAAATTGGTTAGTTATACATTTTTGTATTGGCTACCTTTGTATATACAATCTTCTAGTACATTGAGTCCAAGTTTATCAGCTGATGTATCGATACTTTTTGATGTTGGTGGTATTTTTGGAGCCATTGTTGCGGGTATGGTATCTGATATGTCGGGTATGTCAGCCACTACATGTGCTGTTATGCTGTTTTTATCTGCACCCGTGGTAAGTTACATTTTTGGATCTCAATCTGAATTTTAAGAATATTTTATTTGATTTAAGTATTTGACTAAAATTTTGTTACATGAAAATTATGGGTAATACTCCTGAAAATTTTCTGATTGAAAATCACCAAAGTGGTTTCATAATTGAGATATGAAAAATGTTTAATGAACTTTTTGAAACCTTCAGATTTCTTTTGTTAATTTCTAAATCGGTTCAGAAAAACTAAAATAAAAAATCTATAGTTTTTCCAAAAAGTATAATTTACAAAAGAAACATCTAAGTATATTTTTAACCGAATCTATAATACTCATCTGAAACTTTTTTAAAATTCTTGAACTATTTGTACAAAATGTAGTTTGCGAATATTATTTTGTTTATAGGCGGAAAATATAACCTGGACAAACATTTTTTTTGTATCCATTTTTGTAAAAAAAAAATATTCTTTTTTATAAAAATATAAATATTAATTTTGCCAAGGAACTATTTCATAAAGAAAAAGGTAATTTCATCAAAAAGTATTTTAGGAAAAAAGTACAATTTTTACAAAAACTACCCTTTTCAAAATATGTACTACCTACTTTTTAAAAAAGTACCATTTAAGAAGTGTGTACTTATGTTAAAAAGTAACTAAAAAAATCAATATATAAAATGCTCAGTTATTATTTCATAAAAAAAGATAAAATCAAATAATAAGAAAACTAAAAAAGAATAATAAAAAAAAAACTCAACTCTTTAAGCAGGTGCTAATTTTTAAAGGAATTTCTAAATGCACTATTTTATTAAAAAATTATAGTTTTTGTAAAAAGTTCCTCTTAAAAAAAGTACCAATTTTTTTTTAAAAGAAGATAATTATTCCAGAAAGTAAATTTAAAAAAAATGTTTTACTTAAAAAAAAAAAAAAAAAAACAGTACTACTTTTTTAAAAAAGTACAATTTTTTAAAAAGTACCCTACCCTATTATGCGTTTGTGCTGATGTTAATAACGCATAGAAAAAGTTATAGAAACCGCACCTTAAAGTATATCAATGGACTCAGAATCACTTTTAATCTATTTTGAAGATACATATTTCAATGATACAATGACGAAGCCTATTGATATTGGTTGTGATCGGTCCACTCAAAGTTTCAACACTCAAAAATGCCTTAAAAATAATATTTTAATGAAATTCGGTCCACAATTGATTATAGCTCCCATATAAACCCCTCTTCCGTAAATTACTTTAAAGTGCATTAATCCCATACAAATGTTAGTATAAAGTTAATATACGACATAAATAACTTATATATATGTTAGTGAATGGTACGAAAACCCTTTTAATTTCGATTTTTATAGTCGATTAATCGAACCCCATAATCGATTCTTAATTGTAAAACTAATGAAAATGAATTAAAATATATTAGATTTTAAAAGATCATTTCGGCGTTTAAATAGGCATTTCGGTTGATATGTTTAACATAATCTTTTCACCAAATAGTCAATTACAAAAAATATATTATATAAAATCGGCATAGTAGACTATATCTTTCTTTCTCGTTTAAATTTATTTTTTTTAATTAGTACTACTTTTTAAAAAATTACTTGAAAAAAACTTTTCCAAAAAATTATCTAATTTTTTTAATTTTCTAAAAAATATATATTTTTGAAAAAACTACTGAAAAGAAAAAAATAATAAAAAGTACCATATTAATTTTTGTTAAATGTACAATTTAAAAAAATGTTTGTTGTCGGGCTTGACCGACTATATCTTTCTTTCTCGTTTAAATTTATTTTTTTTTTATTAGTACTACTTTTTAAAAAATTACTTGAAAAAACTTTTCCAAAAAATTATCTAATTTTTTGAATTTTCTAAAAAATATATATTTTTGAAAAAACTACTGAAAAGAAAAAAATAATAAAAAGTACCATATTAATTTATGTTAAATGCACAATTTAAAAAAAATGTTTGTTGTGTTACCCAAAAAAATATAAAATTTAAAAAAGTACTTTTTATTTAACCCTGTAAAGCTATACTTCAAAACGACGATGCATATATGAATCAAAATGTTTTATTTTTACATTTTTCATCAGTCAATTTTCTTTATTATTTTAAAATTATTAAAATAAAATAAACCTGTTTTCAAAAAATTAATAATTTTTTTCAAAATTTTCTAATTTTACACAAAACATAAATTTTTTCAAAAGTACTAAATTTTCCTAATTACTTTTTATTTTTAGCTTTTAATGTATCAACAATATGGCAACACCTCGGTTTTCTTAATCATATTTTTACTAGTTCTAGCTGGTTTTCTGGTAAATGGTCCCTATGCTTTAATAACTACTTCTGTTAGTGCTGAACTAGGACAGCACAGTTGTCTAGAAGGCAATGCTAAAGCTTTAGCCACTGTTACAGCCATTATAGATGGTACAGGTTCCATAGGTAAATAATACAATTTCTTTGTCCCAATATAAATGATTTTAATAATATATTTTTTTAACAAATTTTTTAGGTGCTGCCGTTGGTCCTTTAATGGCTGGTATGGTATCAGGTTTTGGTTGGCAAAATGTTTTTTATATATTAATTTTATCCGATATAATCGCTATGCTTATGTTAATTAAATTAGTTAAAAAAGAATGGTTACATTTAAGAAGATCCACACGAATACGTATAGAATGATTAATGAAATATTGTTTTACTTATTTAACTTTATTTAGGAAAAATCCACAACACACAAAACTATTTTTTATTGTATTGCCTTCTCATATTATTATTAATTTTAGAATGTATTGTTTTTTCTTTAAGATTATACTTGTATTTTACTATTATATGTGTTCTTTATTTTTTCATTTTTATATTTTGTGTATTAAGAGCTGAGGCTGTTTTATTATTTAAAGCCATTTTATTATAAAAATGTATAATTATGAAAAAATTGAACTCTACAGACTAAAAAATTTTTTAATTGTATTTTGTAAAAAAATTAAAATTTACAATTTTATTTATAATTTTAAGCATTTAGTCTACATATTTAAAAACACAATTTTTTGTAAATAAACAATCAATGTCGATTAAAAAAATATATTGAAAATTATAAAGAATATTATTTAGCACAAACAAAAATACAAACCAAATGGTTGGATTTGCAGGAAAACTATTTGGTGTTTTTCAATTGAAGATTCATCTGCAATTAAACCCATTTCTGTTTTTATAATATATGTAGATAATAGAAATACTTTTTATGAGAATAACGTAGTAAACAAAAAGAATATTATATTCTATATTTCCATAGTTTTAAAAATTCTAAAATATTAATATGCATCCAATTCAACACTACTTGAGCTTTCTGCATTGCCCAATTTATTGTTTACCACCAATAATAGTGGATATTTTGTACCACATTTTCCGCGAAAATCATCAGTTTCAATAGACCAAATCATGACACCAGCTAAATTCATAAAATTAGCAAATTCTACTTTCATTTCAATACTTTGCTCATTATCATAACTAATCAATTCATTGGATTTATGAATAAAAGGGACACCATAATCCTCGGCCCATTTAATAGACCAGGTTTCGTCCAAAGAGCAAATTTCGTTATAGCCCATTATGCCAGCTACTCGTGTAAAAGGGCCAGGTGTACCGGGACCTATGGTAGGAGAACCTACACTAAATTGTTGAGAATTTCCTAATTTAAAGGAGTGACCATAAAACGATAAACCTAACAGCAATTTTGAGGCCGGTGCACCTAAAATAATAATTAAAATTAAGTATATTAAGGTAAGTTTTTAATTAAATTATATTACCTTGTTGTAACCAATATTTTATAGAAGACTCCACATTTCTTTCATCTTGACCCTTAAGGGGAGCATTAAAACCCACTACGCCATCCCAGGCAGAAGCAAAATCATATGTCATGACATTGATAAAATCAACTTGCTTAGCAATATTAGGTATATCATAAGAAATACTGGCTATTTGAGTTGAAGCTCCTACTGCTATGCCCAATATTAAATTTAAAGGTTTGAAACTGTTAAATAATTCGAAAGTTCTTATATATTTATTTTAAAATGCTACACACAAATTAAACACTTACGCTGTTTTTAATTCCTTGAGTAATGTAACAAAATTAACTTTATCTTGTGCACTACCTCCACGTTGGGCTGGATATTCCCAATCTAAATCAAGGCCATCAAATCCATGTTGTTGAATAAATTTCATAGTCGAATTTATAAATAATTTTCTTTTATTAACATCAGCAGCCATTTTTGAGTAATTTTCAGAACCTTCATTCCAACCACCAACAACAGCTAAAACTTTTAAATTTGAATTGAGTCTCTTTAAAGCAATTACACGTGAAATAAAACCTGCAAGAAAAGTGACATTTTATTAGTATCCTTCAAGAGAAATTAGAATTTTAACAATTACCCAAACCACTATCTAAGTCTAGCGTTTGTTCTATAACTTTAAATTGTCCCGCTGGTGTAATGCCAAAAAAGGAATAACTCAAATGTGTACACAAAAGTGGATCAATATTTGAAGGTTGAAATTTGCCATCACCCGGACGATAATAGGACCAAATACCATAATAACAATTTATTATTTTTCCTATAATCAGTGGAAATATTTAAAGAAAATCAAGGTATATGTATAAAATATTTTAAATATTTGTCACAATTCTTACCATTTACTAAAAAATAAATATTACACAAGCCTATAAAGCAAATTAGTATTAATTTCAATTTATTCATAATCGACTTCAAATTTTATTTTATTGAAAAATATCCTTAAAGTATGAAACTTTATATTTTTGGGAAGTTTTTTTTTTTTTTTTTACTTAGTAAATAAAATGTCTTTCAAAAACTTTATCGCCGACGAAATAATAATTGTTTGTATATATATGTCAAGGACACAAAGTAGCACTTCAAAAACTTTAAAAAATTATGAAAATGATGTTTGTTATGATTTATACTATTTACTTGAATCTGTTCTCCAACATTTAGTTTTATAAGCTGTTATTTGTGGTTCCTTCATTTCGAGTCATTGATTGTTTTATCATGGTTTGTTCAATGCATTCAAACACAATGCCAATAAAACAAATACGATATAACAATAATTTTAATTAATATTTAAAAAATAAAAACACTTGTCATCTGTTCAAGACAATTTAAGAAAAAGATGTAGAAAATACCTGCGTTGGTATAAGCAAACAAAACATATTTAAATAATAAAATTATTTAAATGTTTACAATATTCTCTAAATTGAAAGTTTAAAGTTATATTATTTGTTAACCTGCCTGATCAAAAAATCGAAATTGAAAGTATAATTTTTTTAGATCTATGAAATTCTAAAATTAAAGAAAATAAAACTAATTTTTCGAGATGTTGTCGAAAATTTAATCTAAAGTAAAAACTTTGAATACTTAGGTAAATAAAGATATGATTGTAAAAAATAAATAACTAATTAATTTAGAATTTGCAAATTCTATTTTCATTTCAATATTTTTAACATTATCATTGATAAAGAGGGAGCCTTAAATAATGTGAGTTCAGAAGCAAGCAGATTAGCATAGATAACAATGGTCAACAAAAAAATTTTTTTTTGATATCCTTCAAAAAAAAAAAAAAAAAAATATGTGGACTGGATGGAATTCCGCATGCTAAACTCGAATCTGTTTTCAGTTTTTTTTCCATCAGGTCGGGATTTTTTTATGGGCGTGTGTAATATTGCGCCCTAAATAAGCCGATTACTCGAGTATATTTCACTATAACTCGAGAACGGTATGCACGATTTATATAAATAATACACCAAAATATGTGGAATAACATTGGCTTTAAGTCGCTTTACTATCAAATTTTTATCCGCTAAACAGTTTAGGAGAAAAAAGTGTCGGAAAAATTTTTTTTCATGCAAAATTCAACATTTCTTTTTTTTGCTAAAACATTTTTCAAAAGTGAAACATCAAAAATATTTAAGTTTATCATCTTTATCTCAAAGCTGGCAAAACTACGAGTAAATAAAGCCACATATTGTAAAAATTTATGCACAAATCTTGATTGGATTCACAGTTAAGTTTGGATACCCATTAGGGTATTCACTCGAATATTGTTTGTTCGATTAATCGACAAATTAAAATCAAACAACTGTTCGATTAAATTAAAATCAAGAATTTCGAGTAACAATTTATTCGAGCAAATTATGCGGATTAATCGAATAATTCGAGTTCAAAATATTTTAAATATATTCTTTCTTAACTAATTTTTAGGGTGATTTAATTTTAGTCTTCTAAAAAATTTAGCTTCAAAACAATGTTTAAAAATTTGTATAGAATGTTTCGAATCTAAAAGTGGTACCATAATTTTATTTAAAAAGAAAGTTTTTAGTAAATATATGCCTAAATTACAATACATAGTTAAAGGTCGTTTTTTAATTACAAAATAATAAAATTACAATTACAAAATAATAAAATAATAATAAAAATATAAACGTCACTTTAAAAAATTATAAAGTAAAATTCAAATAATTTTAATATAAATAATAAGAAATAAGTTGAAGAATTTTAAACTTGATTTGGAAAACATATTATTGGTTCTACGAATGAAAGTACATAGTTTATATACCAATAAATGCTCAGTCTGGTGTAGAGGATATGATAGTGATGGTTTGAATGAAATTTGTTATATAAAAGGAACTTGGACTTAAAATTAAGTTTAGCATGTAAACTTGTTTTTTATGTTAAGAATCGCTGAACTACTTTATGTAAAAAAAGGATAGTCCAAAGTGTTTTTTGTCATTTTCAAAATGCAATAACTCAGAAAATAATAAATATATTTTCACAATTCGTTCACAGCCTAACGGTCAAAAATCCATATAATATTTGTGTAAAATATTATACTTAGTACTTTACTTTACTAAATTATAACAAAAATAATAAGAAATGAACGATGAATTAGAAAACATTCCAAAAATGAATCTGGGTTTAATAGATCTCCGATACTAAAAAATATTGTAAAAACATTTTGAATATAGCTGAAAACCTCTGTTGTACATAAGTTAGTATGTGTCCAAATTAAAAAGTGAGGTTATAAGACAAAATCGCACTTCGGACTACCCTTAATATAAAATTTGGTTCAAATAGATAGGCCAAATTTGTTAGACCTATTTATTTAACTGTCAATGAATATATTAAATATAGAGAAACAACTACATTATCAAAGCAAAAAACACAAATATTCATAAATATTTACGCAAATTTTAATTATATATTATTTTGGAAAGACTATTTCTTATTTGAAGCTATATTTTTGTATCCT
Organism: Protophormia terraenovae; assembly: GCA_951394005.1. Taxonomy (NCBI): domain Eukaryota; kingdom Metazoa; phylum Arthropoda; class Insecta; order Diptera; family Calliphoridae; genus Protophormia; species Protophormia terraenovae. The sequence continues at coordinate 32,125,887 of OX596077.1, read as the reverse complement.
TTTTTGATAAACATTGAAAAATCGAGCAAAATTTTAAGGTATAAATTAATCGAATAACTCGAGTAACTTAAAAAATTTACTCGATTATTCGAATAATTTAAAAACTGTATTTTCGAGTTATTTGATTATTCGAACAATGAAAAAGTCGAGTAAAATGAATACTCTAATACCCATGCATACCTATAGCTAAGTGGAAATGAACTAGTGGACAAAAATTTTTTTTTTTGTCTTAAATAAAAAAAATAGGTGGATTAGATGGAATTCAACGTGCTAAATAAGAATAAGCTTTTACTTTTTTTCTATCACACATTGATTTTTTTTATGGGCATGACTACTATAACCCCTCCTTTAGGCAGTCACACTTGTATAACTCGAGAACAGTTTGTCCAATTAAGATAAATTAAATTTTAATATATAGCTACCTAAATTGTCTTTCAGCTGAATTTATACAATTTTTTGTCCTGTTAATATTTCCGTAGTTATTTGGTAATTAGTACCGAAAATTTTAAAATTTATTTTTTTGAAAAGTGGTGAAAATTTTGATCTATAACTCTGAAATTCTTGAGCGAATGAAAAATATTGTTGATATACCTTGAAGACAATTTGCATCGTATGCATCTTTTGATGTATTACTTATCAAAATCGTGTAAAGGGTTCTTGAGTTATAGCCTAAGTTTGACAAACCATGCTCGAATTTTATAGTGTATCCGCTGAAGAAGGTGATAATATTAGTCATACACGTAAAAAAATCAGTACCCGATAGAAATAAAGTGAATGTAGATTCTTGTTTAACTCGTCAGTATCCACCTAGTCCACCTATTTTTGTATTTCTACTCAATTGTATGTAACATAGGTATTTTTACTTAACTGTGAATAAAATTTAGATTTCTGCATCAATTTTAAAGATACATGCCTTATTTTTTTCGGAGCATTACCAGCTTTAAGATAAAGATGATAAACTGTAACATTTTAGATGTTTTCATTTATTAAACGAAATTTTAGCAACAAAAAAAAAAAAAAAAAAAAAACTAAAATTTAGCATGAAAATTATTTTTTTCGAACACTTATTTCAAAATAACTCCAAAACTATTGAGCACATAAAAAATTAAGTCTGGATGATTTGAAGATATTTTTAGTACGCATCTTTTGGTGTATCACTTTGATCAATCGTACACTTGAGTTATGAGGAAATATACTAGAGTAATGGTCTTACTATGGGCGAAATATTATACACGCCCATAAAAAAAATCCAGACCTGATGGAAAAAAACTGAAAGCAGATTCGTGTTTAGCACATCAAAATACAACAAGTCCAACTATTCGTCTATGGGGAAGGATTTTTTTGTTGACCAGTGTAATTAACCTTATATTGAGACTTTTAACGAATAGAGTTATAGTCTCCATGGTGGGAGCGGCTACCATATATACACAGGGGAGAGTTTTATCTTCACACCTTTGCAATATTGTCCTTTGGAACCTAATGCTCATGGAACTTGATTCCTTGAAGTTAAAAATTGACGCTTATGCGGACAATGTTGCTGTGGCTGTATATTGCAAATATCTGAATACCATATCTCACCCCCTGCAGACTGCACCAGACCTACTCAGCAAATGGTGTACAGATGGCGGCTTGAGTGTCAATACAGAAAAAAACGGATCTTGCCTAAACGGGATTGGATTAAAGGTGTCGAATACTGCAAAAGTAGCTTGGTACCATCTTGGACTCTAAACAAGGACAAAAACTAAGTTTTAAGGCAAATATTGCCATTTATATGTGAAGGAAAGCCATTGTGAAGTCCTGGGGGATAAATCTCAGAAATACAAAGTGGCTCTTCGACATGGCTATCAGGCCTATACTTATGTATGGTTCGTTAGTATGGTGTAAGACAATGAAAAATTACACCTACTGCAGAATCTTCGATAAGGTTCTGGTCAGCTCTGCGCTACTAATAACAGGTGCTCTTCGTATAACACCATCCAAGGCATTATTCGTTCAAATAAAATGGATGCCTGTTGACTTAATGGCCAAACAACTTGCATTAATGTCCGTGACTAGGTTCAACTACAGTCATGCAACTATTTTGAGAATTTCAAGTGATATCCCCAACAATATTGACTATTGTATACCTAAACCTAGACAGAAGATTTTTAGTGTTAACCTCAATCGATCACACTCTGACAATTGGGTCGATTGAGTTCTACACTGACGGATCTAAATCTGCCGAAAGGGTGGGTACATGATTGCCAGGCATCTCTAAATGAGATGGCCTAAAGTTGGTCTGGGTAAGGGATCAATCAAATACACCGGGCAATCTTTAAATTGACACTTAAAAAGCGAAGTAAAAAATATATTTTTGAAAATTTGCAAAAAAACCTTTTTTAAATATAAGCTCTCGATATCGTCATCGAAAATGCAAAACAACGTAACATCACTTTTCATAACTTTACAGGAGGCACAAAAAACTTTCTAAAATCTAAACTAATTGTCCTATAAGCAAAATTTTTAGGTTATTACATCCTTAAGTATTGCCTAATATAATGATGATGAATAATTTAATTTTTATTAAATATTTTTTAATTTATGTGGTTTACGTTTTTCAAGATTTCAATTTTGTGAAGCCAAAAAAACGTAACATCAATAAAAATTTTAGAAAAATTGTAATTAAAAGGATTTTTGATAACTTTAACTCCAAAATTTTAATAGCTATTATATATTTAATAATTTACAACATAAATTCGTAAAAAATAACAATTTTTTTTTTATTTTTTAACAAATGTGATGTTACGTTATTTTGACTTAAGAAAATCATTGAATTCGTTAATAAAATCGTTATTTTTTGAGCTACAAGTCTGAAAATTTGTGATCTCACGAATTTTGGAAACTAAACTATATTTCATCAAAAACACAAATTTGAAAATTTTGATATTACGTTGTTTTACATTTTCGGTGACGATATGTACTTTTCTTTTCATTATCAATTTAATTTTACAAACACAATGCAGTAATGCATTATATCTTATTGTATAAAAATGTTTGAGGAAATAAAGTCATTACTTTTAACGTGAGCATTTTATATTCATAATTAATTATTTTTCTTATTTACAAAAAGTATTATTTTTAAATGGAATACCTAATTAATGGGCGCATTGCACTAGATCTGGCCAATTACAGGTGACAGAAGAAACATCAAAGTGCAAACCATGATTACATTGGAAATCATAACGAACACCATTTATGCACTGATAATAACGTGTACAATCATTAGGATTAACAAAGAAACCATCTACTTTACAATCACCCGCATCTCCAGGTTGTGAAGGTTCTGATTCCTCAGGTGAAGATGGTTCTTGTGGTTGTTCTATTTCTTCTTCTACACTACCATTACCAGCGTCTTGTGTGTTACCCAATTTATTGTTTATGGCCTTTAATAGGGGATATTTTTGACCACACTTTCCATGGAAATCATCAGTGTCGATGGACCAAATCATAACACCAGCTAAGTTCTTCAAATTGGCAAAATCTACTTTCTTTTCAATACTTTGAACATTATCATAACCAATCCATTGATTTGAGTTATGTATAAAAGGAACAATATGTTTATCGGACCATTTATAAGACCATGATTGTTTCAAAGAACAAATTTCATTATAGCCCATAAAACCAGCTTCTCTGGTAAAGGGGCCTGGAGAACCGGCACCAGCAATAGGAGAACCTACAGAGGTTTTTTGAGGAATTGATAACTGGAAGGAGCGACCATAGAAAGCCAAACCTAAAACCAATTTTGAAGCAGGAGCACCTAAATTTAAAAATAAAATTATATATCATTAGTTTGTAACTTGTAAAGGTTTATTGGAAATTATTTCACCTTGCTGTAACCAATATGTAATAGCAGATTCAACATTTCTGTCACCTTGACCCTTAAGTGGAGCATTAAAGCCAACAGCACCATCCCAGGCGGTAGCAAAATCATAAGTCATGACATTAATAAAATCAACTTGTTTAGCAATATTGGGTATATCATAAGAAATTCTGGCTGTTTCAGCTGAAGCACCTACTGCTATGCCCAATTCTAGATTCAATGGTTTTAATCTATTACATAATTAGTAAAAATAAAAGTTAATATATTCAAAATGTTTACTATTAAGATAAAACTTACGCTGCCTTCAATTCCTTGAGTAGTGTAACAAAATTAACTTTATCTTGTGCACTACCACCACGTTGAGCTGGATATTCCCAATCTAAATCCAAACCATCAAAACCATGTTCTTTAATGAACTTCAAAGCTGATTCTATAAATACTCGTCTCATGTTGGCATTAGCAGCCATTCGTGAGTAATTTTCAGAACCTTCATTCCAACCACCAACAACAGCTAAAACTTTTAAATTGGGGTTGAGACGTTTTAGAGCCATTGTGCGAGAAATAAGACCTGCAAGAAGTTTTATTTTAGTTGTAGCATAATTATACATTTTCTAATAAGATTTAAATCCTTTTAAGCTTTCTAATTTCAGTTAAGGAAAGATTCTTTTATTTTATTAAACACTTACCCAAACCACTATCCAAATCCAACCATTGATCTAAAATTTTGAATTCGCCTGTAGGTGTAATGCCAAAAAAGGAATAACTCAAATGTGTACACAAAAATGGATCAATATTTGAGGGTTCAAATTTGCCATCACCGGGACGATAAATGGACCAAGTGCCATAATAACAATTGATAATTTTCGCTAAAAATGTCAAAGCAAAAAATTTACAAAAGAACTAAACATACATTCAGTATAATTCTTACCATTGGCTATGCCACAAATACTCCACAATCCAATTAGGCCAATTAAAAGTAATTTCATATTTATTTTTGCAAAAATTTCTTTAAATGTTCTAAACTCATTAACCGAAAATTTAAATGTGTTGTTATAATTATTTTAAACATCGGTTTTTATATATCAACGAAAACATAATAATTCTATTCTATGAATCTCTAAATAATTCGGTTCTATTGTTTTGGTATTCATACATATTTATTTGGTTTATTCGTTTAATGCAATCTAACGCAAAGATAGTGCAAATAAAATATAAAAATAATAATAACAATCATTTATTTAATTAAAATTTCCCACAACTCAACTTAACATGTGTTTAACAACCAACTTTAAGAAAAAAGAGTTAGAACTGCGTGCTATTTTATTTATCTAAAAGCTAAAGTGTTCAAACAAAATATTTAATTAAGTATTAACAATAAATACAAGTACAAATAAATAGATTTTAAATAAAAGAAAAAAAAAAAAACATTTCTATATAAATGCAAAATTTTTGAGGCAAAAGAAATTAAGAAGTAAGCACTTACCTAGAAAATAAATATTTATTTAGCTTGGGATTAAGAATGGAAGTTTTCAATGGCTTTTTTGTTTAATAGTTATATATACTAATTACACTGGTCGACAAAATATCCTCCCTTAGAGACGAATAGTTGGACTTGATGGATTTAATCTGATTTCAGTATTTTTCCATAAGTTCTGGATTTTGTTTATGGGCGTGTCTTATACACTGCCTGTTTACAGAATAGGTTCAAGATTTTCGTTACATTAAAACTCGCATTATTTTTAATATAATAAAGATAGTTATATTTTTTTCTTCTTGATTTTTTAAGTATTGAATTCTTAGATGTTTAATAGCAAGAAATAATTAATAAAGAACTAAGTACGATTTTTAACGGAATTTCTTCCAACAAGTGTATTTTTTAAGTAATTTTTTTTTCATCTGAATAGGTTCATTAAGAATAAAATCAATTTGCGTCAAGTATTTGTTAAATTCTACCATAATATTTTAAACATATTAAAAATATTTAAAATATTTTAAATATTTTCCTAATATTTTAAACATTTATCTATACGAATCTTTAAAAATTGCTCGTGTAAAAAAAAAAAATGTTCCGATAAAGAAAAAAAGCAAAATTATAACGTATGGACAATTTAGACTTAATCTATAGAATCCCAGCAAAAAAAAAAAAAACGATCAAGAGCTTCCAAAAAAGAACATTTTCACTACTTCAAAAGTAGAACAAAGTACATTTTTTTTTAACTTTTTTGGAAGTTCTTAATGATTACTTCCAAAAAAGTGAAAATAAATGAAATTTTAGCTGGAAAAAATGTTAATAATTTCTAAGAAAATTAAAATTTTATAAATTTTAATGCATTTTTATTATCTTTTAATAATGCTAAAACTGAATTTTTGTAAAAAATTTCATAAACATAATTTTAAAGGAAGTACTTCAAAAGAAATGAATAAGAAGCATAAAAGAAGAACATCCTACTAATGACAACCATGGGTTAAAAAAAGAACTTCTGCAGCTCTTTTGCACCACTAAGCACTTCCTTCCAATGCCAACACAATGTTAAATTCATGACTTTTTCAGTTACTTTTTTGCTGGGATATGGTGAAAAAAAATTGAGCGAAGTCAAAATATTATCAACTACTTTTTAATAAATCAGTCTCGCTATGAAAAAAATATAGAACGAGTTACTATAAAGCAACAACGAAAGCTGGCTGAAGATCAATCATTCGAGATGCCTCCAATTCTACTGATTCTGCGTCAGAAATTAAACAAAAAACAGGTATGAAAGCAAGTGTTTTTACCGTAAAGTGTGTTATTGTTTAATTCAGTGCACCTAAGAAGACCAAAAATTATAAAAAACCCACCTCTTAAACACCATTCGTGAAGTAAAACTACTCCCGTTTACCCGTGAACCCATGTTCTAAAAAAGTAATTAATTATATTATTCTATAGGATGAAAAAAATCAATGGAAGTTTCAAATGGCTATAAATATTATTATTTTCGTTTTGTGATAAAAAAGAATGCTAATTATGTATACCATAAAGCTGCGAAGGAAGTGTAATGGCGTATAGTTCAACTTCTTATTATGAGACATGTGAACTTCGATTTTCTTCGCAAAGAATTACGGAAAAAAACAAAATTTTACAGGAAAAAGAATTTATACATTTTATACACTACTTTAAATCATTCCATGGACATCCAATCTCGACAATGCCCCTTTTCACACCGCAGAAGCGGTAAAAGCATGAATTCGAAGTCAAAATTTTACCACTTCGGAGTGATCACCATACTCTCTCGACCTTAATATAATAGGAAATGTATGGAAATTGCTGTCACCTAATGTTTATGAGTCGGACAGACAATACAAGGACAAAAATTTACTATCTGAAGAGATTGGAAAAAGTTGGAGCAAACCTTCTTTGTTACAAGTTAAAAATCTTTATAAGTCCCTTCCAAATAGAATCTTTTAGGTTAAATTTAATAAAAAAAGGTCATTCTTATATTGATAATTTCCTAATAATATAATAAAACAAATAGTACCATATTAATCAATAGGTTAGGTTAGGTTTAAAGGATGACAACAACTAGATGTAGCCGTTGTCAATAGAGACCAAATTGATCCATTATGATTCCTTGTCTTTGCATTTCTCCTTTTCTTCTTCATATCATTATTGTATTTTAGCTTATCCATTTCGTTGATTTTATTTATTCCATTAATTTCCATGGATTCATACCTCTTATATCAGTCAAGTTCTGAAAGAAAAAAGAGCCAAGTATATTAAGTATTAGATAGCGCAGGGCATTCAGATAAATAGTGATAACTGTCTTCAACAGTTTCCCTGCACCACCTACATATATTATCATCCAAAAATCTTAATCTTACCATATGCTTACCAAGAATTAGGGATGCCAATCCCGAAATCCCGATCCCGAAAATCCCGGGATTTTTCGGGATTTCAAAATCCCGAATCCCGGGATTGGACGAAAAAAATCCCGGGATTTCATTTTCGAGATTTAGTGTCATAAATACAATCCAAAAAATTAACTCTAAGCAATACAAAACATCAAAATATTAACAGAAATTTTTCAAAAATATATTAAAAATCGATTACGAAGATTAGAACATTATAGGTCTGTTCGTTTGTATGCTATTCTTACTAGTATTTTTATTATTGTAAGTATTTTACTCGAAAAGCATTTCTGTGCACATAAAACTAGTAAAAGTTATAAACATTTCAAGAGAAAATAATTTTCTATTTTGCTATACATATTTTACTTGAATATTTTGTACGAGCAAGACTAGTAAAATATTTTATTTTCATTTTCCTATTGAATTTTAATTTAAAACGTTATTTTAATTATTAATACATATTGATTTGTATTAAATAATATGTATTAATAATATCTGGAAAGACATTTGTATGGAAGACGAAATAATGAACAAATGTTGGATTATACAAGTTCTAGGACCAAATTGCTTTAAATCATCTTCCAAAATGGATAGACATTAACTACTGATGATATTCAACAAAGCTAAAAATCATACTTATCATTAGCTAATGAAATTTTATAAGAAAAAATATCTGCAAAAGAACATATGCCCGTATTTTTGAGATATTTCCAAATTTCCGTTTAACACAAGTAAGAAAAAAAAAAAAAAATAAATAATAAAAATTTAACTTTTTATTTACCCTAAAATTTATTTTATTATTTTCGGTTTTCTAACTTTTTCCAGTAAAAGCTTGGTTTTTAGATTTATTTTTTAAATATATCTTTTATTTAACTAGTTTTACTAAAATTTCAAACGAACAAACCTTATGATTTATTTTTAATTTTAGAAATTTATTCGTATTTAAATTTCTTTAATTAAAATATGTATAAAAAATTGATTTTTTTCCATATATTTAAAATGTGTTTTTATATGAAATATAAATCCCGATCCCGAAAAATCCCGAAATCCCGAAAAATCCCGGGATCCCGAAATATCCCGGGGTCCCGAAAAATCCCGGGATCCCGGGATTTGAAATTATAAAATCCCGAATCCCTGGATTTGCAAAATCCAGTCCCGTTTGGCATCCCTACCAAGAATATTGTGACCAGTAATTAAATTAGTTACCATTCTCAATTGCCTTTTATTCATTCCGAGTAGTATATTACTAAAATTGATATGTGTTTCATCCCATAGTAGCTTCGTTTGTATACAACCATTAGATTTATGCCATCTGATTAACTACTCGCGTCTAGATCTTTGCTTTATTTCCTGAATTAACGTGGATAGGGGTGGACAAATTTCCGTTACCGCGTTTTCCTGCTGACTACATAAGACCTTATATTAGCTGTTTTAAGTGCCTTAATAGCAGCTTGACTATCAATGAAGAAACTAATATCGTGTCCGTATATTGGTAACATTGATATTTGTCTTGCTGCTATGGCTATCACGTAAACTTCAGCTTGGAAGATACTACAGTCTGTCGTTAAACGATGAAAAGTTTCCATTTTCATTTCGCTACAAAAAACACCACAACCAGTTCCATTTGTGGTTTTTGAGGTTTTTATTTTCCCCTCAAGCCAATCATCCATTGATGGGAAAGTAACATTTAATTCACTTTCCATTACATTATAAGGTGTGATATAATCCGTTTTGCAGTCACCCTCCGTTTTGCAGTCACCTTCTTTGTAATAATTGGCTACCCGACATGACAGGCATAAGTTGCAACTGGTCTTACAATTGCAGTATATAACCAATAGTATAATTTAGGTTTAATCCCTCCTTTCGTGCCAATAATTTTCTGACATGAATACAGTGCAGCATACGCTTTTTTGATACGTTCACTTAAGTTGAGTTTCCAGTTTAATCTACTGTCTAGATGTATCCCTAGAAATTTCGCAGAGTTGGATAACGAAAGTCTGACTCCATTACGTTTAGGAAGGTCGAAGCTGGGTATTTTCCTTAAAAAGTACTAGTTCAGTTTTCACAGAATTTACATTGAGGCCACTTCTTCTTGCCTACATTGAAAGTATATGTAGAGAATTACTTAGAATTTCAGTACAGTACAGTATCTAAAAATTTGCCCATTGATAGTATTACTAGGTCATCAGCATATGCTACCACCTTTATACCAGTAGCATTCAGAGAGCATAAGATTTCATTCACCACAAGTAACCAAAGTAGTGGAGAGATAACTTCACCCTGAGGAGTGCCCCTCGTAGCGTTTGCATGTATAATAGATCCTCCCAATTCAGATGTAATTAGTCTCTGCTTTAGCAATAGCATGATCCAGTCAATTGCTTCCAATTCAATACAAGTCCTAGAGAGTGCACGTTGAATAGCAGAATATTTAACATTGTTGAAAGCACCTTCATTATCTAAAAAGGCTCCTAATGTGAATTCCTTCATTGAAAGGGATTTCTCAATATGATGTGCCACAGAATGTAGAGCAGAGTCTACGGATTTCCTTTAATGTATGCGTGTTGGCTATCAGAAATTTCCGTAATACTCAGGTTTCTACGAATGGTCTCATCCAAGATTCTTTCTAATGTCTTTAGCATAAAGGAAGTTAGACTAATTGGTCGATAGTCCTTTGGCGTAAAATACTGAATTTTACCAGACTTTGGTATAAAGACGACTTTAACTTTACGCCAAGGTTTGGGTACATACGACTTTTCAAAACAAAAGGTGTATATTTTAATAAGAGCATCCCCAATAACATCTATTGTTTCCTGTAACATTTTTGGATAAATTCCAGCAAGTCCCGGTGATTTAAAATGTCCATATTAATCAATACATCTTCTTTTTTTGTATTGAATAAATAATATTGAACCTCTTCAGATGAAACAAAAATTTACCCAAAAAATTCGCTTGTTGGCAAAAAAAAAAAAAAAATAAAAAATTATTAAAAATCCTACTTAGTAATTAATTAAATTTATTTTGCTTGTAAACATCTTAGAATTGAGGACTTAAGTTATTATGAAAAAAATATTAATTTCATTATTATTTTAAAAATAACAAGAAGTTTAATGTACCGAAAATTTTGAACCTATTATAATGACAGGTAGTGTATATAGGAGTATATATAAGAGTATATTTCACCATAACTCGAGAGAGGTGTGTACGATTATTGTTAATGATGTGGACTGAAAATGTCTTCGTGCCACCCTAATATTATATTTTTTATATGATCTATATTTTCAGAGTTATTGAGAAATTTATGTCTTTAAACCAGTGATGCGCACACACACTACTATACATTTGCGCTTGTGTAAGTGAAGCAGCAAAAAACTCTGCTTGATTTGCATTGACATTAATGAGAGAGCAGCAGTCGAACGAAGTAGTTTATAGTGTACGTGTGAAGCAGCGTTGCGTAAGCAGCATTTGTAGTCTAGACTCGCGAGTCAGGAAATTTTAAAATTGCGCATCTCTGCTTTAAACAAAAAAAAAAAAAAAAAGGTGGACTAGACGGAATTTGACAAAATAAATAAGAATCTGCTTTTAAATTTGTTCTATCACGTACTGATTTTTTTATGGGCTTGACTGATATGATCACACACAAATTGACCGAAGGACTCAAGTGAGCCGAAACAATCATGTTGAAGCTCACCTGTTTAACTAATATCACCAAACCCGGGAAGGGTTTGTGCATTTCAGACTATAAATCAAGAACCCTTTGTAAATAAATGATATATCAACAGATTCAGATGAATTTTCTTCAAGAAAAGTCAATATTATTCTTTATTCGCATAATATTTTCAGAGGAAAAGAGCAAACTTTTTTTAATATTTCACAATTTTCCCCCGTTTTTCCTCACCAATTTCCAAATATATACGAAAATATTGAGTGGATAAAAAAATTATGTTAACATAACTCAAAGGTAATTTAAATCGACATCTATTAGTTTTAATTATCTAAATTGAACAAACCGTTCTCGAGTTTTACCAGTGCACATAGGGGCAAAGGTATACCAAACGTGGCATTAAATAAACAGCGGTATTTAAACATAAGTGGTTGGTATCGTTGAAAAGATAATTTTCTCTAGATTTTAAATATGTTTTAATAATATAACCCACCGAACAATATTAATGCAAAAATAATAAAAATATACATAAAGTTTTTTTTTATATTTTCTTAATTTTGTTCTTTGGTAAATATTAAATTTATTAAATACTACTTTATTATTCAATAATTAAAAAAAGGGTTAAATACATGCCAAAAAATTGTACCATTCTGAAGTTTATTCAACATAAGAGGAAATTATAAATTTGAGAAATATTTTTTTTCAATGCATACCACAGTGTTACCTACCGTTTCTGATGCTCCTAAATTGTAGAAACTTATAAATAAAAGCTAGTTGTGCCAAATGTTAACCTAACGTTAAAATTATTATTAGGTTTATACAGTAAATTTCGGGAAATACTTTATATGGATCGGTTTATATGAATCGGTTAATAAATAAAAGTGTGGCTAAAAACTAGAAACACAGGGTGTCCGTTTCATACTTTTCTGCTAATATTTCTGAAACAAAAGCATGTACAACAACGAAATTTTTTATAAATAGTATGAGAGTCGATATAAACTTGGAAACCAAAAATGGGCGTGGTCCGCCCACTTTATAGCCCTCCTCCCATATTTTTTTTACTAAGTATTTTTTTTGCCTAACATTTTTTTTTATAACTTTGAAACTATTGATCCCATCAAAAACAATTATATATATCATTTAAAGATATTGTAAATTTATTTTAACAAAATCGGAATAGTTGTTTTTGAGTTATGACAACATAAGTAGATAAATTTCTCAAAAAACTAAAATTTTCTGAAAATGAGCGAATTCACTTAATTGCGATTAAATTCGAAAAGAATCAATAGATTTTTATGATCGATATCTCATTTTGTTGCTATTACATGTGGCTTTGCGATAAAGCAATAAATCTGAACAGTTTTTTCCGTCTTCGATTTTTAATGATTTTTTTAAAACAAAAAAAACTTGATATTTTCGCGTAAAAAATATATTTTTGTTTAATTTTTTTATTATAACTCCGAAACTATTAAGCCTATTGAAACGCAATATATAAAGGGATTAAAGGCTATGTAAATAGACATTTTTCTAAGTTTATTTGGATAATATAGGACTAGCACTTTTGGAGTTATCATAAATTATGTGGAAAAATGTCTAAAAAAAATTATAATTTTACATAATTTTTTTTTTTTTTAAAAAAACCTCTCCATAGAATTTAAAATTTGAACCATATTTGGACTACTGGAACCATAATACATCAAATCTATATAGTAGTTATTCAAGCCTTTTTTTGCTGTTGACCTGTGTATTTTTTTACTCTAATGTGTACCATATGAAAAAAGGAAAATTATTAATTTCAAAGTATAAAATTTTTCTTTCACTTTGGACTTCGGTCACGAGCACGCACTAGCTTTGACGAGAAATGTTGTGAACAAACATTGTGCAGAAAAATGTCCTCTTTAAAGTTATATAGAAATTTTATCATAAAACGGAATTTTGGATTTTGATTTATTGGCAAAGGTCTCCTTATAGCTGCCCTTATGTGCAGTGTTACTGCTGAATGAGATGTTGATACTAGAACTCCTATTTTAGTTAAAGACCTGAAAAAAAAAAAAAAATATTTTTTTCCCCACCAATGTGTCTCCTCTTAATTGTAGGTATACAAGGGTATTTTCACTAAATTCTGAACAAAATCAAGATTTTTACATAACTTTTAAAGATACATTTTTTTCATGACAAATTATTTATTCCGACAAAAATTTCAGAGCAACTACGAAACTGTTGGGCAGATACAAAAAATAAAATGTAGTGACTGAAAGATAATTTTCGTCTGCATCTTTTGGTGTTTCCTGTTCTCGAGTTATGGTGAAAATACTCGTGTAATGAATGGCCTTATTAAGGAGAAATATTAGACATGCCCATAAAAAACGAGAGAAGAAGATATAGTCGGTCAAGCCCGACTATATGATACCCTACACCATTTCGATCCACATAATTTTTTTTTTTACACATTTGTACAATTTACTTGTGTTAAATATTAACATAATACTAACATTTTTATGGGATTTATGAATGTTAGTGATTTTCGGGAGAGGAGTTTATATGGGAGCTATGGTTAGTTATGAACCGATCTTCATGAAATTTAGCAGACAGATTTCTGCTGATATGAAACTTATTTGTACTAAATTTCATTAAAATATTCCTATTTTTAAGCCATCTATAAGTGATAAAACTCTATTCCGGGAGGACATTTGTTTGGGGGCTAGGTGAAATAATGGGCCGATCATAACCAAATTCAATAGGCTTCGTCCTTGTGTTGAAAAAAGCATATGTACCAAATTTCATCAAATTATCTTCAAAATTGCGACCTGTACTTTGCGCACAAGCTTTACATGGACAGCCAGCCAGCCAGCCAGTCAGCCGACCAGACGGACGGACGGACGGACATCGTTAAATCGACTCAGAAAGTGATTCTGAGTCGAACGGTATACTTTAAGGTGGGGGTCCGACAATTTTTTCTCTGCGTTACAACTTCTGCACAAACACATAATACCCCAACCACCTTTGGTGGGGTAGGGTATACAAATGTTATCAAATAGGATAATAGAAAGTATACCGTTCGACTCAGAATCATTTTCTGAGTCGATTTAACGATATCCGTCCGTCCGTCCGTCTGGTCGGCTGGCTGGCTGGCTGGCTGGCTGTCCATGTAAAGCTTGTGCGCAAAGTACAGGTCGCAATTTTGAAGATAATTTTATGAAATTTGGTACATATGCTTTTTTCAGCACAAGGACGAAGCCTATTGAATTTGGTTATGATCGGCCCATTATTTCACCTAGCCCCCAAACAAATGTCCTCCCGGAATAGAGTTTTATCACTTATAGATGGCTTAAAAATAGGAATATTTTAATGAAATTTAGTACAAATAAGTTTCATATCAGCAGAAATCTGTCTGCTAAATTTCATGAAGATCGGTTCATAACTAACCATAGCTCCCATATAAACTCCTCTCCCGAAAATCACTAACATTCATAAATCCCATAAAAATGTTAGTATTATGTTAATATTTAACACAAGTAAGTTGTATACATATACGTAATTATGTGGATCAAAATGGTGTAGGGTATCATATAGTCGGGCTTGACCGACTATATCTTCTTCTCTCGTTATATGTACGATATAAATTTTTTATTATAAATTTATTATTTTTAGGTAATATACAGTCATAGTCATATATATTTACACTTTTTACAATTTTTTTAATATTTGAAAAAGAAGTAAAATATTTTTGTTATAACAGTATACATATTTTTAAATTATTGTTTAGATTTTCGCGACTTACTAAAGTAGAGTTTGTACCACAAGATTTTATATTATCTTAAAGCCAAGATTTTGGACCATCTTTGGCAATTTTAAGCGTAAATAATTGACTTTTAAAGCTGTGTAAATATTTTTGAAGCATAGAAAATGTGTGTAAATATGTACATTTGAAATAAAAAATGCTTACGAATTATTCTTTTAATATCAGAAATAAATACCGCGACTTTTTTAAAAATTACCACAATCTACTTTACAAATTTCAGGCTTTACAACAATAATTTAAAAATATATAATAATAATTTAAAAATTGTAATAACGTGCCTCATAACAATAGCAAAATATTTCAAAAGAATTTAAGATAATAAAGGCTTTACTTATTCTCTTATTCTACTTATTCTACTTATTCTAGGAACTACTAATATTTTATTATTATTCACATTTATTTTAAATTTTCTTAACAATCTTTTCAGTCAAGTTAAACATGTTTTTGTTATGCATAACACCTACATCATAATCAGCATTCAATCGACTATTTAGGATATTGTTAGGATATCGAATTATTTGACATGTCGGTTTTTTTCTGTCGGTTAACCGGTTTTTTAATGGAAGGTACTTTTTAGGGTTTTCACTAAAACACCCAGTGTTTTTCATTTATTATATTTCCATAGTGTACATTATTTAATAATATGTAAATATTCACATTCACATAGTTACAATTTATACCAAAGAGCAAATTAGCGAATAAAATAAAGATACTGAAATTCATCGGAAGATGAATATGATTACGACAATATACAAACTGCAGAATCAGGTATCAATATTAATAATACTTTAAAAATTTGTTGCGACATCGGAGTAGTAATTACAAAATTATATAAATATGTAAAATTCTTTAATAAATCGAGTGAAGAGCTAAAAGAACTGCAAAACTTTATACAAAAGCAAGAAGATAAAGAGCTTTGCAACTTTTACATAAACGAGGTAGTCAACTTTGACACCCTGTAGCTTATCTCGTGTTATCACGGGGTGACTACAAATTATTTTCCTGAAAGCTCTACACCTCTTCCATACATTTCAATTTAATCCGACCTGTAGTTTAGAACTAAAGTATTCAATGCCATTCATTCGAAAAAAAGTCATGAAACTAGAGGTAGAAAGCATAAAACGTCAGCGCGTTTTGACCATCGTTTAGTTCGACTTTCCAAAAATAACCCCTTTATGTCATCAAGTAGCCTTAAAAATGAATTGTGTGCTTCAGTGACAAGTCGAACAATAAGAAATAGGATGCAGGAAGTCGGATTAATGGGACGCATTCCAAGTACCACTGTTGAGCAAGAAAAACATACAAAAAATGTTGGAATTTTCCAGGCGACACCTGTGCCGTAAAAACTGGAACAACGTACTATGGTCAGACGAAACAAAAGTCAATTTATTTGGATCTGACGGAAAATCATTTTTACGTCGTCCTGCAAATGCTGAATTTGATCCAAATATACCAAAAATACCGTCAAACACGGTGGTGGTTCTATAATGCTATGGGGATGTTTTTCGGCCTCTGGAGTTGGTCCAATAGTTTGGATTCAGGGAAAAATGAATGCTGCTGACTATATAGACATTCTCCAGAATAAAATGCCACTAAAATGGGAATTAATGCAGGATAATGATCCCAAGCATTCCGCTAGAAACGTCAAAACGTGGTTTCAGCAGAATGAGGTGCCTGTAATGGAGTGGCCGTCCCAATCACCGGACTTAAACCCCATTGAGCATCTGTGGGGAGTCCTCAAAAATGAAATTGGTAGCTTTAAATAAAAAATAACCAAGAGTTGTGGGAAAAAAATCAAGAAACCTGGTACTCAATTCCGCCCGAGGTATGTGCGAATCGCCGTTGTCAGGAGGTTATAAAAATGAAAGGATCTTCAACCAAGTATTGAAAAAGTATTTGGAAATTATGGTAATGTTAAAAAAAATAAAAATTTTTTCCAAAACATTAAGTGTCCCTATTATTTTTTCCAGGCCGTTTTTAAAAGAAAAATTTTTTTTTGGCAAAACTAGTTCCTTATTTTTGCTTTATAAGTTAAAATATTTGAAGTTATTTAATTTTATGTACATACTTTTGAATATTAATGGAATAGTAAATAAAAAAGTAAGAATATTTTGAAAAATTTGAGTGTCCCTATTATATATATATATATATATATATATGTAGAATTTGAAGTATTTTGTTGAACACTTCAGCTACTTTTGATCTTTGTTGCTTTTCCTCAGCAACTCTCCTCTTCAATTAAAAAACACAGTTCACACTCAATTCATTATAATTTTTATTTATACACTAATTTACTATTTACAGTATTTACACATTTTAAAACTTAAAAATAACATTAGCAAAATAACAAAATGATTTTATTAGTAGTTAAACGTTCGCCTCAATAACTCTAAGACACTTGATATCTTTCGTCCGAAGCGTCGGTCTTTTATATCCCTGTCCCTATTCCGTCATGTTTCCTTCGTCCTAAACCCAACCCACTAAAATTCAATACCTAACTTATCAACGTAGAAGATATTCCCCTACCTTTCCCCTCATATCCTACATATATATATGACGGAATATATATATATATATATATATATATATATATATATATATATATATATATATATATATATATATATATATACAGTTAGGGACAAAACTATTTGTACACCCATGCATTTCGTATATCTTCAATAATTTATAAAGAATAAAAAATTATTATATGTAGTTTTAAATCAGGTCCATTTTTATTGAATTATTTGATAAAAAATAAATTAATATATAACACATTGTTAAAAAAAAGTACAATTTAAGTAAAAATCTTTGGGACAAAAGTATTTGTACATCAGTACTTTGTACAATTATTTGAACGTTGGACTCTTGTATGATGATTTTTTTAAATACCGTTATATTTTCTTCGTTAATCGAGTTTTATTTTACAAAATAAGAAGTTGGTTTTAACGTTTTGAATAATAAGCACATCAAAAATGGGAAAGCGAAAAGAGTTGAGTTTGGATATTAAAAATTTAATTATTGATGAACATAAAAAAGGAAAATCTCTCCGGAATATAAGTAATTTAGTAAATTTGCAACATTCCACAGTACAATACATTGTAAGCAAGTATAAAAACAGCGGATCTGTTGAAAATGTGCGTGAAGGTATACGAAATATATGAGGTGTACAAATAGTTTTGTCCCTAACTGTATATATATATATATATATATATATATATATATATATATATATATATATATATATATATATATATATATATATATATATATATATATATATATATATATATATATATATATATATATATATATATATATATATATATATATATATATATCTAGATGGAATTTGATATGCTAAATACGATTCCGCTTTCAGGTTTTTTATTAGCCCGTAATTTTTTATGGGCATGTTTAATATCACCCTCTAAATAAAGCGTACACGAGTATATTTTACAATAACTACAGAACAGGTTGTCCGATTAAGATATTTAAAAAATCAATACATGATAGAAATAAAGTTAAAGCTAATTCTTGTTTACCTCAACAAATTCCATCTAGTTGACATATTTTGTGGAATCTAACTTCTAAATAACTCCGAAAATAGTGAGCATATAAAAAAATGATATTAGGGTGGGTCGAAGACATTTTTGGTGTATCATTTATATTAATCTCTCGTGGAATGGACGAGGTATAATTAACAACTATGTCAGCTAGTCAGAGTAGTTAATTTAATATTATTTTATTTTTAATTTAAGTTTAAGATTTTTTGAAAAGAAATCCCAAAATACCCAAAAAACTGACAAAAATCTCAAAAATTTATTTATTTTTTTTTTAAATTTTGCCTAAAAAGTTAGCAAACTCTTTGGAACACATTACAAAAGAAAAATTAAATACAAGATGTAAAAATAGTTGAAATATTGGTAAACGTTTAAAAATCATCTATATCAGAGGCACCACATTTTGAGCTCCCATAGCTCCGCTCCTGAGGGGTATGTGGGATCCTCCTCTGCTACGCCTATGTGAAATTTTATGTAAATCTAGTCAACCGATTACAAATTACACATTTATTTCCAAAAATTTTCGATTTTGCTCCACTGTCTGACCCTGAGATGGCGAAATATACTTGTGTAGTGGACGAAATATTATTTTCTTATAGAAATTTTGTTATTCGAAATGATTTGTAATGCATTCTGGTAAGCAAATTTTTTTCAAACTGCCTTCTGATGGACTATTACTACGAAAAAATGTTTAATCTTTTATTCCTAAACGGAACTCTAGCACGAGGGTGCCTTTTATATTTTGCGAAAAACAAATAAAACAATAATACTCTATTATAAAGATGTAGTATTCATGACATTTCCTGATCCTAATATTAAGGCAGTTTTTTCAATTTGATTGAAGCACCTCCAGAACACGTATTTTTATTATAGTATCCGTTGTTTCAGGTGGCGAAACAAGTTGCCCAAACATGGAATTCTGCATACCAGCAATATAAGCTATCCACGATGGAGCTTCATTTTCAAAAGATAATTAAAGTGAACCAATGTATTGTTTTTCAATTAATTTACAACGCAAGTTGTAGAAAATAATCGCATTAAAATTGTTTATTTCAAAATTAAATATTTTGATGAAGTAGATTTTTGAATTAACTTTAGCAACCAGAAAAAGCCCTCGTATAAAAAAAGTACTAAAAAAAAAGCCCTAAAAACTTCATAATTTACGATTCCGGTATCAGATTTAACGTAGTTTTGCCGTTTTGATAAAAAAAAGGCACCCTCGTATGAACTAATTTTCTGTATTGTAAAATATTTCAAACAAATTATACAAATGTATATGTATGCTCTCGATATGTAGTTCTCTTTTTAGTAACAACTTAATTAAATGTCCATACACAATAGTGTAAGGCATCATATCGTCGGACTTAACCGCGATTTAAGTTTCATTATAGTTCTATTTGAGAAATTAAAGCGCGATACCGACTTATCTTAAAAACTCCGAAAGGTAGAGTAAAGAAAGTCATTACATTTACGGTAAACACTTGATATTCATAAGTATTTATTTTCTTATTTACAAAAAGTATTATTTTTAAATGAAATACCAAATTAATGGGCGCACTCCACTAGATCTGGCCAATTACAGGTGACGGAAGCAACATCAAAGTACAAACCATGATTACATTGGAAATCATAACGAACACCATTTATGCACCGATAATAACGTGTACAATCATTAGGATTAACAAAGAAACCATCTACTTTACAATCACCCGCATCTCCAGGTTGTGAAGGTTCTGATTCCTCAGGTGCAGATGGTTCTTGTGGTTGTTCTATTTCTTCTTCTTGTGAATTACCCAATTTATTGTTTATGGCCTTTAATAGGGGATATTTTCGACCACACTTTCCACGGAAATCATCAGTTTCGATGGACCAAATCATAACACCAGCTAAGTTCTTCAAATTGGCAAAATCTACTTTCATTTCAATACTTTGAACATTATCATAACCAATCCATTGGTTTGAGTTATGTATAAAAGGAACATTATGTTCATCGGACCATTTATAAGACCATGATTGTTCCAAAGAGCAAATTTCATTATAACCCATAAAACCAGCTTCTCTGGTAAAGGGGCCTGGAGAACCGGCACCAGCAATAGGAGAACCTACAGAGGTTTGTTGAGGATTTGATAACTGGAAGGAGCGACCATAGAATGCCAAACCTAAAACCAATTTTGAAGCAGGAGCACCTAAATTTTAAAATAAAATTATATATCATTGATTTGTGACTTGTAAAGGTTTATTGGAAATTATTTCACCTTGCTGTAACCAATATGTAATAGCATATTCAACATTTCTGTCACCTTGACCCTTAAGTGGAGCATTAAAGCCAACAGCACCATCCCAGGCGGTAGCAAAATCATAAGTCATGACATTAATAAAATCAACTTGTTTGGCAATATTGGGTATATCATAAGAAATTCTTGCTGTTTCAGCTGAAGCACCTACTGCTATGCCCAACTCTAGATTTAATGGTTTTAGTCTATTAAAAAATATGTAAAAGTGTCAATATATTTTTAAAAAGTGTGTTTTATTAAGATAAAACTTACGCTGCCTTCAATTCCTTGAGTAGTATAACAAAATTAACTTTATCTTGTGCACTACCACCACGTTGAGCTGGATATTCCCAATCTAAATCCAAACCATCAAAACCATGTTCTTTAATGAACTTCAAAGCTGATTCTATAAATACTCTTCTCATGTTGGCATTAGCAGCCATTCGTGAGTAATTTTCAGAACCTTCATTCCAACCACCAACGACAGCTAAAACTTTTAAATTGGGGTTGAGACGTTTTAGAGCCATTGTACGAGAAATAAAACCTGCAAGAAGTTTTATTTTAGTTGTAGCATAATTATACATTTTCTAATAAGATTTGAATCCTTTTAAGCTTTCTAATTTCAGTTAAGGAAAGATTCTTTTATTTTATTAAACACTTACCCAAACCACTATCCAAATCCAACCATTGATCTAAAATTTTGAATTCGCCTGTAGGTGTAATGCCAAAAAAGGAATAACTCACATGTGTACACAAAAAAGGATCAATATTTGAGGGTTCAAATTTGCCATCACCGGGACGATAATTGGACCAAGTGCCATAATAACAATTGATAATTTTCGCTAAAAATTTCAAAGCAAAAAATTACAAAGGAACTAAACATAAATTCATTACAATTCTTACCATTGGCTATGCCACAAATACTCCACAATCCAATTAGGCCAATTAAAAGTAATTTCATATTTATTTTTGTAAAATTTTCCCTAAACGTTCTAAACTCATTAAGCGAAAATTTAAATGTGTTGTTATAATTATTGTAAACATCGGTTTTTATATGCCAACGAAAACATAATTATTCTATGAATCTTCAAATAATTCGGTTCTATTATCTTGGTATTCATACATATTTATTTGGTTTATTCGTTTAATGCAATCTAACGCAAAGATAATGCAAATAATATATAAAAATAATAATAATAACAATAATTTCTTAAAACTAAAGAGTTCAAACAAAATATTTAATTAAGTATTAACAATAAATACAAGTACAAATAAACAGATTTTAAATAAAAAAACGCATTTATATAGTAAAATTTTTGAGGTAAAAGAAATTAAAAAGTAAGTACTTACACCGAAAAAAGCCAATGACACATTTTACAAAAAAATATTTCGTATCCCAGAAAAAATTATTACGGTATTTTTTTCAATTAACATAGTTGTTTCATTTTGCATCGAAATTTAATAAATTTATTCAAGCAAAAATGAAATCAAAATAAAATTTAACTATACTTTTATATCCCACATACATTTTTAATTCATTCAATCAACTATTTGATTGATTTAATTAATTTATTAATTGGGAATTTTTTCTGTTTTGTATTTTTTACAGTTTTTGTAATTGATATAATCATTTTGGTGAGAGGTGCAAATTTAAACAAGTTTTAAATTGAATGAATTATTTTCTAACAATTTGGCTATAGCCAATTCATTTGTAAAATATAAGAATATTTCTTATATTTTACGAAAATAAATTTTATGGAGCATTTTAACATTTTATGAAATTCACGAAATCTTTCGTAGTGGTTTCCATAGAAATTATAGAATTTTTTAAACAAAAAAATTTAAAACTTGAAATAAATTGATTTGACTAAAGTTCATGCCACAAATTCACATAGAACCTTACCTTATCAAGAGCAATTTCAAAGCTGCAAGAACAAAATTTTAAATAGGTTTATTTGAAAAATCTAATATTAGAAAACTAATGAACGACGAAATCTTTAAGGAAAATTTTACGTAAAACAAACTGCCAACGGTTGGATAAATATTACAAAATTAGATATCAAATATGTCTTAAACATAATTTTCTTTATTCAATATTTTAATTTTATACTTAAAAGTTTGGTGATGCAAGATACAAGATAGAACAGCAAACATAAAATTTGATGAAAATCTAATTTTGGAGTCTAATACATAAGAAAGATCCAAATTTAATTTCGATTTATCACTTTAAACTACTTATTCTATCTTATATTATTAATCATTTGAAAAAATTATTATGAGGTCCAAAAACTTGTATACCTTTGTTATTATTTTTAATAAGAATGAATTTCAGATTTTTACTTTTGCGTAAAAAAAATATATATATATATATATATATATATATATATATATATATATATATATATATATATATATATATATATATATATATATATATATATGAATTAACCTAAAAAATATGTTTTTTTTTTGTAATCTAATAAAAATTACATTCTATTAATATGAAATTATAAACTAAAAGTGTAAAAGTTTTTTGTATATGTTACAATTCCCAGAAAAAACTTTGCTTGCTATGTAATGAGTTAAGAAGCTTATATAATGGCTCTTCACTATTTACACATTAGATGAATAAATCATTATTTTAACACGGTGATGTCATTAGAAGCAACTACTTATTCAATATTATTACAGGTAGGCATTTTAGAAAGTCATTACTTAGATGTCATTGCAAGAACTCATTAGTTTCAAAGTATTACAGAAGTCATTATTACCAAAATGAATAGTAACTAGTTATATTATCGGTTACAAATAAGTACTGAAAGTTAAAAAAACGATATTTTTTTAAATTTACCCAGCTTAAAATATCTGGATCATACATTTATGGATATATGAAGTTCCATATATATTTTCTATTTTTATTTAAGCATAAAAAATATCAATACAACGTAGGAGGACGAAATTTGGCATAAATATTTGTCTTATATAAGGTTTGTTTAGTATTGAAAATGGGCTAAATCGGTTAATAAATAAAAAAGTTATGGGCTAAAAAATAGAAACACAGGGTGTCCCTTTTTTAAATTTTTGCTGATATCTCTTAAACAAAAGCATGTACGATAACAAATTTTGTATAAATAGTTTGAGGGTTGATATAAACTTGGAAACTAAAAATGGGCGTGGTCCGCCCACTTTACTGCCCACCTCCCATATAAGGTGAAACTTCAACGAAATTGTATTCAAATAGTTCAAGGACCAATGTAAACGCGGAAACAAAAAATGGGCGTGGTCCGACCACTTTACCACCCACCTCCCATATAACGCAAAATTTGAAAAAGTTGATGGTGGGTATATAGATTCGGCCGAGCCGAATATAACATTCGCGCTTGTTATACCCTACACCACCATAGGTGGGGAGGGTATTATGCGTTAGTGCTGATGTTTGTAACACCCAAAAATATTGGTCTAAGACCCTCCTTAATTTATACCAATCGGCTTAGAATCATTTTCTGAGTCGATTTAACGATGTCCGTCCGTCCGTCTGATCGTCTGTCCGTCCATGTAAACCTTGTAATCAAACTACAGGTCGCAATTTTGAACCAAAATTAATGAAATTTGGCACACAGATTTCTTATAGTCCAGGGACGAAGCCTATTGAAATTGGTTATGATCGGTCCATTATTTCACCTAGCCCCCATACAAATGTCCTTCCGGAAAAGGGTTTAACGATCATATATCCCTTAAGTATAGCACATAAAATTTCGCACATATAAGTTTCATATAAATCTAATTTTTAAAAAGATATAATTAACCATAGCTCCCATATAAACCCCTTTTCAGAAAATCACTTTAAGGGACATAAATCCCATTAAAATGTTAGTATCAAGTTAATATTCGACACAAATAAGTTTTATATGAACATAAATGATAGTGCCAAATTTTAGAAAGATCGGTCCATAATTTACCTTAGCTCCCATATAAGGCCCTCTTTCAGGAATCACCCAAAAGTGAATAAATTCATATAAATGTCAGCATCGTATATTCGTATGTTTTATTTTACACTTATGAGTATCGGTCCACATTTGACTCCAAGTCTAATAAAAGACCCCTCCCCGAATTATAATGTACACAATGGTGTAGGGTATCATATGGTCGGGCTTGACCGACTATATCTTTTTCTCTCGTTTTTCTTATGGATTTGATGCCTAGTAGGGTGATCGACGCGGTTTTCCAACCGGTTTTAAAACCGATTTTTCAGTCAATGTGCTGTCGGTTTTTTTAAAATGTTCATTTTTCGAATGTCGAATAGACCGGTTTTTTTAAACACAAAAAACCGGTTTCAAAAATAGCATTTTATTTCAGAAAACATGTACTAAATAGTGATATTTGAAAATTTAGGAATAATTTTTTAAATATTCATAAAGACTGATTTCTTATGTTTTTAAAATATAGTTTAAGTCTAAATTGGAATTTATTCTGTAATATTAAACAAATAAATAATTAATAATTATCCTGTATAACCCAATTTAATTTTTTTGATCCAATATTTCCTTTATTTTTTAAAGGTGTTGTGTTAAAAAAGTTTCACCTGCAGAATCGTTTCAATTGAGACTTAATTAATATACTATCTCCATATTAAGCCATGGTTTTGAAACATAATTATCTTTTAGTCATCTAGATATATAATTTGCTTAGCATTTTTTCTCTTTCCAGAGCTTTCTTAAGCTACCAAACGACGTAGAAAATTAAAATTTAGCTTAATTATAAAACTTTTTGTCCAACAAATCCTAATGGAGCCATATTTTTAAATTTTTATCAAGGAGCGGATATAAGAGGATTTATGTGTCTTTTTCTAAGAATTTTTTCTCTTTCCAGAGCTTTCTAAAGCTCCCAGAAGACATAGAAAATTAAAATTCAGCCTAATTATAACCCTATTCGTCCTACAAATCCTAACGGAGCCAGGGAGCGAAAATACGTGGATCTATATATATGGATTTAAATATATCTTTCCTAAGCAATGTTTCCTTTCCAGAGCATTCTGAAGCTCCCAGACGACGTATGAAACTAAAAATCAGCATACTTATAAAACTATTCGTTCAACAAATTCTAACAGTGCCAGATGTTTCTATCAGGGACCAAAAATTCTGTTTTGGTATTAAGAATTTTTGAGTTGCTATACTTATTGTTTGCTCTCCAAATCCTATAAAAAACTGATTCTGTATTTCGGCCAGGGAGCGCATTTACGACGATTTTTTTTTTATTTTGAAAGGTTTACGAATTTAAAACTTTAATCAATATAATTCCAATAAATATGAACGGCTTCAAATAATTGACTTCGATTAGGGAGAGGAAGGTGTCTAAATGTTGTTCATATTTTTTTCTTTTAATTTTCGGATTTGTTTGTGCATATTTTCATTATTATATTATTTTTCCTGACATTGCTAGGCTTTTACGCTTGTATTTAATAAATTTTAACTTAATTATAAGAATTGATTTTTTTTAAAGAAATGTAGTCTTTTGATATAAATATTAACTTCTGCAAAAAACCGGTTAACCGGTTTTTTCTGAATTTCAAAAAGTGCAACCGGTTTTTTTTAAATACCAACTATTCAAACTATTCGAAAACCGGTTTCTCAAAAAAGTCGAATAATCGATCACCCTAATGCCTAGGCTTGCGAGGTAGGAAATTTAAAAGATGCCCTTTACAGTTCTAAAGACGTTAGATTTTAAATTCGTTAAAGAAATCTTATTATTTTTTTTTATAAATCAATAAGTGAAAAGTTGCTTACTTTTATAAGGTAAGCAAACCAAAATATCGGATCGAACAGGAAGTTGCCTATGTATTTGAATATCCTGATATTTAGATTTTAAAACATTTGTATTTGCTGAACTTGCTGACTTTCTATAGCTAGATTTATTAATTTACATCTAACAAAAAATAATATTAATAAGAGAATAATAAGTAATGATATTTACACACTTACGTAATTTAACCCTAATGAATGACGACCTGATTGTGAAGAATTTCTTTCCTTTTTAAATATTTTTATTCAATTTAATTTTTTTGCTTGATTATTTCTATTTTTTTTTTTTAATGTCAAGATATTTTTACTTTTTGTTTTTAATATTATTGACAAACTGTTTTTTATAGTTTATAAATGTTATTATTTTTAAATTATTATTTTATTTGATATATGTACATTGAAGTTTTACCATATATGGCCAAAACATTTTCATATTTAGGTCCATATATGAAAAAATTTTCATATACCCAACTAAAACATTTAAAACCTAAACAATTTAATATATTCAAATTACAGAGTTCAACAACTTAGCTTAATTATAATTTTTCATGAATGAATTATGATGTGTGTATAGAGTGCCCCAATGGATTTGTTGACCATAAGCTAGCCTGTCTGCTTTTCGTCGTGGGTTCGACTCCAACAGAGTCGAAATGAAATTTTCATTCGACTCATGTTTTTACTCTTAAAATATATAATTTTTAATTTAAATGAAAAGATTTATAAATAGTAATAAAAAGTAACATTTCCAAAAATCTGATCATAAGTAATTGATTACATATTAGGTTAAAAGTAAGTAGTTACTAATCTACTTTCATGTAATGCAGAAAGTATGTTGTTATCATTGAAAAGTAACTACATACGTAACTACATGAAATAACCAAGTTTTTGCTGGGTTACTTTTGCATTTATAAAAAAAAAAAAATTCTTAAAAAATACAAAGTTTTATCGTAAAACAATATAGAAGTTTCATAAATAATAAGAAATATATTCATAAGCATTC
Source organism: Protophormia terraenovae (assembly GCA_951394005.1). Taxonomy (NCBI): domain Eukaryota; kingdom Metazoa; phylum Arthropoda; class Insecta; order Diptera; family Calliphoridae; genus Protophormia; species Protophormia terraenovae. Next base: position 32,098,049 of record OX596077.1, on the reverse strand, counting down.
GTTTATATTACACCATCCTTTCGTGGTCCAAAATCACGAATTATTTCGTACATTGTACGTTAGTTTTCGTTTATATAAGGCATACATTTTTTTTCGGTGTACCTCGAAGATAAATATTTATTTAGTTTGGGATTAAGAATGGAAGTTTTCAATGGTAAGGCTTTTTTGTTTAATTGTTATATTTTATTAATAAAAGAAATAATTGGGGGATTCACAAAGTGCGCTATCATGTCGTATTGTCATAATGTCATAAAATTTTACAAAGGAAAAGCAATAACAATATTTTTTATACATTGAAATATTTTACGACATATGACAATACGACATGATAGCGCACTTTGTGAATCCCCCAAATATTTTACTAACTCATTACACTTGTCGGCAAAAAAATCCTCCCTTAAAAACAAAAATAGGTGGACCAGGTGGAAGTTAAAAAGATAAATAAGAATCTGCTTTTACATTTTTTTCCATCACGTACTGATTTTGTTATGGGCTTGGCTAATATCACCACACACAAATGGACCGAAGGAGCAAAGGACAATCAAGTTGAAGGTCACCTGTCCAACTAATATCACCAAATCCGGGAAGAGTTTGTGCATTTCAGACTACAACTCAAGAACCTTTTGTATACGTAAACGTAATCGTATACGATTTAAATAAATATCAACAGATTCAGACGAATTTTCTTCAAAAGTCAACATAACTCAACTCAAAGATAATTTAAATCGACATCTATGAGTTTAAATTATCTAAATTGAACAACTCGTTCTCGAGTTTTATTTTAGTTAAAGAACTGAAAAAAAAAAAAAAAAAATATTGTTTTGCCCAGCAGTGTGTCTCCTCTTAATTGTAAGTATTTTCACTAAATTCTGAACAAAATCAAGATTTGTACATCAATTTTAAAGATATATATGGCTTATTTTATCCATAGTATTACCAGATTTACACACATTTTTTCATGACAAATTATTTATTCCGACAAAAAGTTCAGAGTAACTCCGAAACTGTTGGGCAGATAAAAAATAAAATGTAGTGACTGAAAGATAATTTTTGTCTGCATCTTTTTGTGTTTCCTGTTCTCGAGTTATGGAGAAATCTACTCGTGTAATGAATGGCCTTATTATGGGGGAAATATTAGACATGTCCATAAAAAAATACAACCTGATGAAGAAAAACTGGAAGCAGATTCGCGTTTAGATCAAATTCCATCTAGTCCACATTTTTTTTGAAGGAAGACGAAAAAAAATATTTTTGCCGACCAATGTTATTAATATTATTTGAAAATAATATTATTTGCAAACTTTAAAACAACACCATTTTTCAGTGGTAGTGTCTGAACTATCCTTTTTGATAACATTTGTATATGTCGTTCATATAAAAATGTTATCAAAAAGGATAGTTCAGCTTTGAATTATAAATTTATTTACATGTTAGGTAAAAGGTATCCATTAATTTTTTGATAAATTGTTTTTATTCATATTAAAAAGTATTTATTTATAAATTAGAATTACTTGTAATAACAGTCTCATTACGATAACAAAATATTTCAAAAGAATTTAAGATAATAAAGGTTTTACTTATTCTCTATATGTACTTACTTATTCTAGGAACTACTAATATTTTATTATTATTCACATTTATTTTAAATTTTCTTAACAATCTTATCAGTCAAGTTATACATTTCTTTTGTTAGGCATAACACCTACCTATTATAATCTGCATTAAATCGAGTATTTAGAATATTGTTAGAACTGAAACATTAATTGAAATTATAGCGTTTATAGCCACATCTTACTCGTAATTAAAAATATTTCGATATACAAATTTTGCTGTATAGGGATGTTTTCACAAGGTTGTGCTTTACGATTCACTTAAGACATTATGTCTTGAAATCGACTTATTTTTATATAACAAATAAACAAATAATTGTACTTGGGTAATGGAAAAAACATAAAAAAATTTAGTTAATCTATACCCACCATCTATATACCCACCATCAACTTTTTTAAATTTTACGTTATATGGGAGGGGGCGGTAAAGTGGGCGGACCACGCCCATTTTTTGTTTCCGAGTTTACATTGGTCCTTGAACTATTTGAACACAATTTCGTTGATTTTCACCTTATACAGGAGGTGGGCAGTAAAGTGGGCGGACCACGTCCATTTTCGGTTTCCGAGTTTATATCGATCCCCGAACTATACGTACAAAATTTCGTTGTCGAACATGCTTTTGTTGAAGAAATATCAGCAGAAAAGTATAAAACGGACACCCTGTGTTTCTAGTTTTTAGCCCATTACTTTTGTGTTTATTAACCGATTTTGCCCATTTTCAATCCCGAACAAACCTTATATAAGACAAATATTTGTCTTATATAAGGTTTCGCGTTCTCAAACGTCAAACGTTTGAGAACGCTTTGAAAATAACTTGAAAATAATAGCTTTCTCAACAAAAAGGGGTATTAATTCTCAAATTGAGAAATGCTATTGTTATCAAATCATTATCAAATGAAATTCTCAAACAGTTTCCAAATGTGGATTGTGACTAAATGTGGAACATAAATAAAAATTATTTATTTTTTAATTTTATTTATTATTTTATTTGTTAATTCATTTATTAATTTGTAGCTTTCAGTATTTGTTTGTAAAAATAATATTTTAATATTAAATTTGTAAATAAAAATTTTTGTTTAAAAGAATTAAATAAGAATATATAAAAATATCCGCCAAAATAAAAATATCCGCTACTTAAAGTTCGTGTAAATATTTATTTACTTTTTAAATATTTTTTTATTTTTTTTAATTATCATAATCTAAACATCTTTTTTAATAATGATTAGATAATTTAAATTAGATTATTCTTAAATTTTTTTTTTTTAATTTTGTTTACAAAGATTTATAAATAATTTGATATCAAATTGAGAAGACACATTATTTCAAATTTTTGTAAACTTGTCTTAAGATTTATGAATAATTTGATAATAACATTTGATACCAAGTTAAGAGCGTACAATTTTTCAAATATTTTTAAAGTTATCTTTAGGTTTGATAATAACATTTAATATCAATTTTAATTTATAATTTTTCAAAGGTTTTTTCTCAAATGATTCTCAATTTATATTCAAACTTGAAATTCAAACCTCTATCCACATTTGACACATGTTTGAGAAATAGGTTTAATATCAAATGATAAAGTCATCATATTTCAAACGTTTGACACCGTGTTTGCTGGGAATACTTTGTATTAATACTAAAAATATTTTCAAATATATTATGGTGTAAATACATTGTATGTTGAAATCTTGAAATTTTTGAAAAGTAATTGCACCTCTAAAAGCAAATTTCGGCACACTTTTTTATTTGTAGTTTTATTTTTATTCAATTGTGCTCAATTTTTCGTTTTTAATTTTTTTAAAAATATGTTAATAAAATAAAAAATATAACATTTAATAATATTTTTCTTAATACGTTTTTTGAAAATAAATCTGTAACTTATAATCGATTAATTAAATTTACATAAAATTTTTCATAGGCGTAGTTATATCAAGGCAAATGGAATCATTGCTGATTCTTAGAAAGTGAAAATAATTAAAAATATAAAGACCTTAAAATTAATTAAAGAAAAAAAAAAAAAAAAAAATTCTTTTTAGTTTTTATTAAATAATTTATTTAGTTTCCAATATTTTGACTAACTGTGTAGGTCATCTTCAGGGATAATTAGTATAGTATAGTTGAGTATAGTATAGTATAGTTGCTTAGAGCTTTAAATATTTTTTTTTACTATTTTGTTAAATTTTTTTTTTTTTCAAATTTCGATTTTTATTATTTTTTTTTCCAACTTTTAATGTCCAAAATTTTCTAATATTACGATTTTAATTATTTCATTTATACAAATTTCAATTTATCAAATACAAATTTCTCCTCCAAACCCACTCCGTACCTCTAGTATTTTATAGTTTAATAAAACCCGCTATCGTTTAAGAAATTTGTACATTAAGATTTAAGTTCTACACTTTTACTTATCATCTCCCTCTACTTTGATTTTAGTGCGAAGCAGAAATTAAAAAACTACTTTTTCACTTTCATATTTATTTTTAAGTACAATACATACACATGTACTTATAGCTAATTTTTTTTACTACAGTTTTTCTTAATATTAGAAAACTTTAATTATTAGATTTACAATCAACTAAATACGAATAATTACAATTTAAACTTTTCAAATCGAAGTACAAAGATGCAGGGCAATCAAAGCTGTATATTTCACCATTATCACAAAAATAGAATTTACCACAGTTTTCGGGATTACGAACATAACCATTTTTACCTTGGCATGCCTTATTTGTATTTAAATTTTGGCTGGACTCAAGTGTATTTGCTCCCTGATTAATGGGTTGTTGTGGTGGCAAAACTTCTGGTTTTCTACCAACTAAATCGGAATGTACAGTACCGAATAACATTTCATTAATTAAAGACAGTAGAGGATAACGTTTTTGACCGCATACACCCTTGAAGTCATCCGATTCTATTGACCATATCATTATGCCACCTAAATTTTCCTTTTTGATATAGTCAACTTTGAGAGCAATACTTTTTTCGTTTTCATAGCCAACCCATTGACGTCCATAATAAGCAAAGGGGACCATTTGATTAGGTTCCCATTCTTGATTCCAGAGAGACTGTTGATTTTGGAATATTTCACACAATTCATTGTAACCAATAATACCGGGCTCAACAGAATATTGACCAGCCAGGCCACGACCAATATGAGGAGCACCAACACCATGATTATTAGGATCTGCCAAAGTGAAGGAACGTCCGTAAAAGGGTACTCCCATAACAAGTTTCTCACGTGGTGCACCTTAAAAAAAGGAATAATAGATAATAGAAAATTATTATGACTGCTATTTGACTATTTACCTTGATTAATCCAATATTTTGCTATAGCATCGAAATTAAATTGTTTAGCACGTTCTGTGGTATCTAAAGGTCCTGAATAGAGTGGAGCATTAATGCCCACCACTGGATCCCAGTGACCATGTAGATCATAGGCCATAACATTAATTAAATCCAAGTATTTAACCATCTCGGGAATATTATAAGAAATTTCAGCCGAAAATTCGGCAGAACCTACTGCAGCACTTAAAATATAACCAAAAGGTTCCAATCTAAATAATAAAAATAAATAAAGTTCCGATCTGATATTAAAAACAATTTAATAATTATATTACCCCTCTTTTAATTCTTTCAACCAGATCAAATAATTTTCACGATCATTATTCGTTAACTTGTGTCGTTGATTTGGATATTCCCAATCCAAATCCAAACCATCAAAACCATGTCTTTGTATAAACTGCACTACTGACTGAATGAATCTCGCTCTTTTTGCTGGATCAGCAGCAACTATCGAAAATTTCTTTGATCCCTCATTCCAGCCACCCACAGCTACCATCGTCTTTAAGGTGGGATTTTTCAATTTTAAAGCGTTAAACTTTTTAATATTACCACGACCATAATTATCTTCTAAATCCAAATAGGGATCTATAATTCTAAGTTCTCCGGTTTCCTCTATGCCAAAGAATGCATACATTAAATGGGTACACAAGAAGGGATCAATATCTTTGTCAACATCAAATTTACCCAGAGATTGACGATACGTAGACCAGGTTCCATGATAGCAGACAACATTTTCTGGAAAAAATCAAATTTTGTAAGTATATTTTCTTGACTAAAGCTAGGTCGCAATGCCGATGAATAAAAACATTTTAAAAATAAATTATGATATTTTTAAATTTACCAAAATATAGTTACATGATATCCACAATTTTTGAACTATAATTGTACACCAGCGGAATATAATACCTTTTTTCTCATTATGAATACTGAATTTATGAATACAGTAAAATATCTGTCTAGCAAATTAAACATATTTTTTTTTTTAACTTTCTAGTTCCCTATTTTGAATTTCTCCGTCTAAGGTCCGTTATTATAACCTATAAGGTATCAGATAGTTAAAGGTAAGATAAACTAAAGTGAACGATAGTGAGCTTTATCTATTTTTGGTTATTACAACTTGGTTTTAAAGTAAATTTTATAATTTTGATAATACGGCAAGATTAAAGCAAAAATCGATTACTTTTTACTAAATTTATTTATTTCTTTTATAAAGCACAAAATATGGCAGCTCTAAATTCATAAACATCTCTAAATTAATAATGTTCAGATGTTCTTATCTTTAGCTTATCGGTCTCTTTTGTCTTAACTTATACTTATAATAACCAAAAACGAAAGTTATAATAACGGGCCTAAATGTTGTGATATCTTTCATAGAGTCAGTACATTCTGTCGAGGCCCTTAAAATCCATAATTACAAACTCATTTTATTAAAATGTTGTAGCATATAATGGATAAGGCGTCATTTCACTATAATATTATATTTATGATATACATATGCATTAAGGACTAATCCAATGAAGGCGATACAACTTGTGACTAGTTATACTATACACCACCATAGGTGGTTGGGGTATTATGCGTTTGTGCTGATGTTTGTAACGCATAGAAAACGTTATCCAACATCCACCTTAAAGTATACCAATCGACTCAGAATCACATTTTAAATCGATCTAACGATGTCCGTCCGTCCGTCTGGCAGGCTAGACGGCTGGCTGCTTTTGAAATTGTTTGTGAGAAGTTTTGTTCAAGTATCAATATTTGTACCAAAATTTAGGAAGATCGGTCCACGATTTACCATAGCTCCCATATAAACCCCTGTTCCGAAAATCACTTTAACGTGCATAAATCCCATAATAATGTTAGTATAAAGTTAATATTCGACACAAATAAGTTTTATATAAGAAGAAACAACATTGGCAAATTTTATTCGAATCAGTCCATAATTTACCATAGCTCCCATATAAAACCACTTCTGATAATCGCCTTAAAGTGCATAAAATCAAGTAGATGTTAGTATTAACGCATTATTCAGTATTTGTACATTTTATTTTACATGTAGTAAAAGTGCTGGTCTAATATAAGTCCCCTTCCCAAAATTTTACGGTCATATAGAATGGTGCAGGGTATCATATAGTCAGTTATGACCGACTATACCTTTTTTTCTCGTTTTATGTTGATCTTGTTCGCAACTGGAAGCTAAAGTCATTGGAAATGAGACCAGAAGATATTAAGGACTACCATTTTCAGAAGAACTTTAGTTTCTCCCTACTCCAGTGTACAGTGGGGCAAAAATCGAAAAATGTTGAAAATAAATCTGTAACTTCTAATCGGCTTGTTGGATATACAAAAAAATTTCACATAAGAGTATACAATTTTAAGGTACCGTGAAATAACTCTCAAATGAAATAAATCCCAATAAAATTAGTCCCAAAAAAATGAAGAAACTCCCAAATCAAAAAGATTAAATAACTTCTAAAGGGGTAAATGAAATAATTCCCAACATTTATCATTATAAAAAATTAAGTACCAAATTTAATGAAATAACTCTCAAATGAAATAAGTCTCTTTTATATGTTGTTAAAGAAAATTAAATTTCAGAGAAAAAAGAGTTTAGATAATTGAGAATAGCTATTAATAATTACTGATCACCAGGGAAATTGCAAATATGCAAATGTATGTTTTTACCTGGATGTTGAATGAAGCCATAAATAAAATACATATTTATCAGTTTCAGCACAAATAAATCATTTTGGCATAGATTTGTAAGTGCTTATATAACGGGAAATTTTTGCATAGTGCAAGGTAGCTATTGAAGACAATTATCACTTCCTACGTGAATGCCCTGGCCTGTCTAATAGGCTTCTTGGGTCTTATTTCCATCAAGACCAGACTAATATTAAAGGTAAATATCCATGGACATTATTAGAATATATCAAGGCAAAGAAATGAAAAGCGTAGAATTCGATAATGACATAAGGAAGAGGAGTAATATTAAGGAACCATAAAGGGCCACATTGTTTTTTATGGGACTTAGAATTGGACGGCTTCACCTTTACAACATAACGTGAGATAATGCTAATTAAATTAAATCAGATTTACTTCAAATTTATTGGAGAATTTTTATTTTCTATACCAAAACTTTTTCCCATTACGGAACGATTCTATATTTACAGAAAAGAGACTTAAATCCAATATTATAGTTAAATAATGAAAAATTAAAATTTTTCAATCAGCCATATGTACTTTTAAAAGGTATATACTGGCACTGCGCCAAATTTTAATAATTTCTAACAATAAAAATTGTTATTAGTTATTAGAATTTTTTTTGATTTTATTGATTTGTGCAATAGGAAATAAGTTTTAAGTTTTTAAAGCTGTTTTTTAATTTTACCCACCATCAAAAAGATGGGGAGTATATTGATTTTGTCATTCCGTGTATAACATGTCGAAGGAATCATCTAAGACCCCACAAAGTATATATTTTCTGGGTCCTGCTTAGATTCTGAGTCGATCTATCTATATCCGTCCGCCTGTCCGTCTGTTTGTCTGTTGAAAGCAAAATAGAGCTCGAACGGCGCAACGTAGGGAGACGAAATTTAGAAAAAATATTTGTCTTATATAAGGTTTGTTTGGTATTGAAAATGGGCAAAATCGGTTAATAAACAAAAAAGTTATGGGCTAAAAACTAGAAACACAGGGTGTCCGTTTCATACTTTTTTGTTGATATTTCTTCAATAAAAGCATGTACGGCAACGAAATTTTGTACGCATAGCTCGGAGGTCGATATAAACTCGGAAACAAAAAATGGGCGTGGTCCGCCCACTTTACTACTCACTTTACCGCCCCCTCCCATATGACGTAAAATTTTAAAAAGTTGATGGTGGGTATTTTAGAATATAACATTCGCGCTTGTTCTTTTTGAATAAGAAGGAGATATTGATTTTTTTTAAATAATAAAAGGCGATGACAACTCAGTTATATTCATACGTATGCAATTTTTTTAAGACAATTTTAAATATTTAGGTAGCCATAAATCAATAATTTTAAGTTGGAGCAGTTTATCATTTATTATTTCTTAAAATTGTATCCACTTTAAAAGTAATGTATTTTTTTATTAACAATTTTGAAAATATTAAAAAAAACTGTAAAAATAACATTTTTTTCACAAATATTCCTCCAATTTGATTTTAGTTTATATTTTATTCTTGTAATTTAATTAATATTATTAAGACATACTTCTTTCATTGGCCACAACCATAGATTGTTGCCATATTGCGCACAATATGGTCAATATTAAACATTTTATAAACATTACTTTAAAACAGCTTACAGGATAAAAATATCCTTATTTATATTTGTTATTAATGTAATTAAAAAATACTATATTTATATGACGATTTTAAATTACCGTTACAAACTTGACTTCGATTTCAACTGAAAGCCATTAAGTAAAAAACTTGTATTTATAGGGCTATCTTGGGAGTCCCCCACTCCTTTTAAATGTTTTCTTATGTTATGCATTTATAAAAAAAAGTAAACAAATAAAGTGGAAATAAAAGCAAAACTTTAGAAAAGATATCTATCAGAAGAAGAAAAAAAATAAAGATACCAAAGAAATTTTAAATGATAACAAACATACAATTTAAAAAAAAATAAAAACTTCTCTGCAAAATAATATGTATTCTATCGGCGATGATGCATCATTGATTGTCTCCATCAATAATTTCTTGGGAGACCCCCCCCCCCTTTTAAATGTTTTCTTATGTTATGCATTTATAAAAAAAAGTAAACAAATAAAGTGGAAATAAAAGCAAAACTTTAGAAAAGATATCTATCAGAAGAAGAAAAAAAATAAAGATACCAAAGAAATTTTAAATGATAACAAACATACAATTTAAAAATAAAAACTTCTCTGCAAAATAATATGTATTCTATCGGCGATGATGCATCATTGATTGTCTCCATCAATAATTTCGTGTTATTTAAAAGAATTAATTACCTAGAAGTGGGTAGAAGAAAAATATACCTAGCTATCTTAAAATTTCTTTTTAAAAACACTCCCTTTAATAAAAAAGAGTTGAAATAAAAAATTAAATATGGTGTATTTTAAAGAAAAAAATCTTTAAAATATATCACTTGACCAATGTCATTAACACATCTGTTATTGACATTGTCATCGGTTGATAAGATAAAAAACATATTTATTTTTATTCATTATTACAATATTTATACCCTACACCACCATAGGTGGGGAGGGTATTATGCGTTTGTGCTGATGTTTGTAACACCCAAAAATATTGATCTAAGACCCACCTTAATTTATACCAATCGGCTTAGAATCACTTTCTGAGTCGATTTAACGATGTCCGTCCGTCCGTCCGTCTGTCCGTCCATGTAAACCTTGTAATCAAACTACAGGTCGCAATTTTGAACCAAAATTTATGAAATTTGATACACGGGTTTCTTTTGATCCAGGGACGAAGCCTATTGAAATTGGTTATGATCGGTCCATTATTTCACCTAGCCCCCATACAAATGTCCTCCCGGAAAAGGGTTTAACGATCATAAATCCCTTAAATATAGCAATATTTTAATAAAATTTGGCACAAATAAGTTTCAAATAAGTATAAATAAGTGTGCCGATAAAAAGATCGGTCCATAATTACCCATAGCTCCCATATAAACCCCTTTTCAGAAAATCACTTTAACGACCATAAATCCTATTTAAATGTTAGTATCAAGTTAATATTCGACACAAATAAGTTTTATATAAACATAAATGACAGTACCAAATGTTACAAAGATTGGTCCATAATTTACCATAGCTCCCATATAAGGCTCTCTTTCGGGAATCACCCAAAAGTGAATAAGTTCATATAAATGTCAGCATCAACGTAATATTCTGTATTTGTATGTCTTTTTTACATTTATGAGTATAGGTCCACATTTGACTCCAAGTCTAATAAAAGAATTATACTGTACACAATGGTGTAGGGTATCATATGGTCGGGCTTGACCGACTATATCTTTTTCTCTCGTTTTAAAATATTTTTCTTATTTATTTTTGTAAATATTTACAAAAAAATATGTTTATATAGAATTAGTAAATATATGATTACTTATAGTATTGAAAAATTTATGTATTTTTCCATTATATTATATAATTTCTTTTTGTCTTAATTAATTACCATCATTAAAAATTAATATAATCTATTATTACCAGAATTTAATTTTAAAACATTTAAATAATTAAGGAATTCAAGCTATTCCTTAAGTTAAGTGTTCCTTTATAAAGCAAAGTATATCGTTTTGTACCACACATCCCTCTGAAATCATCGAATTCTATGGTCCAAATCATTATTCCTGAAAAATTTTCTCTGTTAACATAATCCACTTTTAAGGAAATACTTGTTTCATTTTCATAACTAATACATTGACTGTTGCTGTAAGCAAACGGAACCTCTTGGTGGAATCCCATTCAGAGAGCCATTTTGATTTTCGTTTTTGAAATTTTTCATAAAGTTCATTATAGTCCAGTATACTAGACTGTTTAGCATATTCACCTCCAATGACAAGACCAATTGATTTTTCATATAGAATATTTTCTATCGATTTTTAAGCTAAACCAAAGGGGATAGAGCCAAAACAATGAAAATCTGTGATCATTCATAAAACCTAAAAGTCGATTTTCTAGCTAAACCAAAGGAATAGAGCCAAAACAATGAAAATCTGTGATCACTCATATTTCCTATAAAAAATAGATTTTTATATGGAAAACCTAAAAGTCGATTTTCTGGCTAAACCAGAGGAGATAGAGCCAAAACAATGAAAATCTGTGATCACTTGTATTTCCTGTAAAAAATAGATTTTTATATGGAAAATAAACCAGAGGAAAATCTGTGATCACTCATATTTCCTCTAAAAAATCGATTTTTATATGGAAAATAAAAGTCGATTTTCTGGCTAAACCAGAGGAGATAGAGTAAAAACAATGAAAATCTGTGATCACTCATATTCCCTATAAAAAATCGATTTTTGTATGGAAAACCTAAAAGTCGATTTTCTAGCTAAACCAGAGGAGATAGAGCCAAAACAATGAAAATCTGTGATCACTCATATTTCCTATAAAAAATTGATTTTTATATGGAAAACCGATTTTTATATGGAAAACCTAAAAGTCGATTTTCTGGCTAAACCAGAGGAGATAGAGCCAAAACAATGAAAATCTGTGATCATTCATAAAACCTAAAAGTCGATTTTCTAGCTAAACCAAAGGAGATAGAGCCAAAACAATGAAAATCTGTGATCACTCATATTTCCTATAAAAAATAGATTTTTATATGGAAAACCTAAAAGTCGATTTTCTGGCTAAACCAGAGGAGATAGAGCCAAAACAATGAAAATCTGTGATCACTTGTATTTCCTGTAAAAAATAGATTTTTATATGGAAAATAAACCAGAGGAAAATCTGTGATCACTCATATTTCCTATAAAAAATAGATTTTTATATGGAAAACCTAAAAGTCGATTTTCTGGCTAAACCAGAGGAGATAGAGCCAAAACAATGAAAATCTGTGATCACTCATATTCCCTATAAAAAACCGATTTTTGTATGGAAAACCTAAAAGTCGATTTTCTAGCTAAACCAGAGGAGATAGAGCCAAAACAATGAAAATCTGTGATCACTCATATTTCCTATAAAAAATCGATTTTTATATGGAAAACCGATTTTTATATGGAAAACCTAAAAGTCGATTTTCTGGCTAAACCAGAGGAGATATAGCCAAAACAATGAAAATCTGTGATCACTCATATTCCCTATAAAAAATCGATTTTTGTATGGAAAACCTAAAAGTCGATTTTCTGGCTAAACCAGAGGAGATAGAGCCAAAACAATGAAAATCTGTGATCACTTGTATTTCCTGTAAAAAATAGATTTTTATATGGAAAATAAACCAGAGGAAAATCTGTGATCACTCATATTCCCTATAAAAAATCGATTTTTATATGGAAAACCTAAAAGTAGATTTTCTGGCTAAACCAGAGGAGATAGAGCCAAAACAATGAAAATCTGTGATCACTCATATTTACTCATATTTCCTATAAAAAATCAATTTTTGTATGGAAAACCTAAAAGTCGATTTTCTGGCTAAACCAGAGGAGATAGAGCCAAAACAATGAAAATCTGTGATCACTCATATTTACTCATATTTCCTGTAAAAAATCGATTTTTATATGGAAAACCTAAAAGTCGATTTTCTGGCTAAACCAGAGGAGATAGAGCAAAAACAATGAAAATCTGTGATCACTCATATTTCCTATAAAAAATCGATTTTTATATGGAAAACATAAAAGTCGATTTTCTGGCTAAACCAGAGGTAATAGAGCCAAAACAATGAAAATCTGTGATCATTTGTATTTCATGTAAAAAATCGATTTTTATATGGAAAACCTAAAAGTCGATTTCCTGGCTAAACCAGAGGAGATAGAGCAAAAACAATGAAAATCTGTGATCACTCATATTTCCTATAAAAAATCGATTTTTATATGGAAAACCTAAAAGTCGATTTCCTGGCTAAACCAGAGGAGATAGAGCCAAAACAATGAAAATCTGTGATCACTCATATTTCCTATAAAAAATCGATTTTTATATGGAAAACCTAAAAGTCGATTTTCTGTCTAAACCAGAGGAGATAGAGCCAAAACAATGAAAATCTGTGATCACTCATATTTACTCATATTTCCTGTAAAAATTCGATTTTTATATGGAAAACCTAAAAGTCGATTTTCTGGCTAAACCAGAGGAGATAGAGCCAAAACAATGAAAATCTGTGATCACTCATATTTCCTATAAAAAATCTATCTATAAAAGTCGATTTTCTGGCTAAACCAGAGGAGATAGAGCCAAAACAATGAAAATCTGTGATCACTCATATATCCTGTAAAAAATCGATTTTTATATGGAAAACCTAAAAGTCGATTTTCTGGCTAAACCAAAGGAGATAGAGCCAAAACAATGAAAATCTGTGATCACTCATATGGCTAAACCAGAGGTGATAGAGCCAAAACAATGAAAATCTGTGATCACTCATATTTCCTATAAAAAATCTATTTTTATATGAAAAACCTAAAAGTCGATTTTCTGGCTAAACCAAAGGAGATAGAGCAAAAACAATGAAAATCTGTGATCACTCATATTTACTCATATTTCCTGTAAAAAATCGATTTTTATATGGAAAACCTAAAATTCGATTTTCTGGCTAAACCAAAGGAGATAGAGCCAAAACAATGAAAATCTGTGATCACTCATATTTCCTATAAAAAATATATCTATAAAAGTCGATTTTCTGGCTAACCCAAAGGAGATAGAGCAAAAACAATGAAAATCTGTGATCACTCATATTTCCTATAAAAAATCGATTTTTATATGGAAAACCTAAAAGTCGATTTTCTGGTTAAACCAAAGGAGATAGAGCAAAAACAATGAAAATCTGTGATCACTCATATTTCCTATAAAAAATCGATTTTTATATGGAAAACCTAAAAGTCGATTTTCTGGCGAAACCACTGGAGATAGAGCAAAAACAATGAAAATCTGTGATCACTCATATTTCCTATAAAAAATCGATTTTTATATGGAAAACCCAAAAGTCGATTTTCTGGCTAAACCAGAGGAGATAGAGCCAAAACAATGAAAATCTGTGATCACTCATATTTCCTATAAAAAATCGATTTTTATATGGAAAACCTAAAAGTCGATTTACTGGCTAAACAAGAGGAGATAGAGCCAAAACAATGAAAATCTGTGATCACTCATATTTCCTATAAAAAATCTTTTTTTATATGGAAAACCTAAAAGTCGATTTTCTGGCTAAACCAAAGGAGATAGAGCAAAAACAATGAAAATCTGTGATCACTCATATTTCCTATAAAAAATCTTTTTTTATATGGAAAACCTAAAAGTCGATTTTCTGGCTAAACCAAAGGAGATAGAGCAAAAACAATGAAAATCTGTGATCACTCATATTTTCTATAAAAAATCGATTTTTATATGGAAAACCTAAAAGTTTTATATGGAAAACCTAAAGGTCGATTTTCTGGCTAAACCAGAGGAGATAGAGCCAAAACAATGAAAATCTGTGATCACTCATATTTACTCATATTTCCTCTAAAAAATCGATTTTTATATGGAAAACCTAAAGATAGAGCCAAAACAATGAAAATCTGTGATCACTCATATTTTCTATAAAAAATCGATTTTTATATGGAAAACCTAAAAGTCGATTTTCTGGCTAAACCAAAGGAGATAGAGCAAAAACAATGAAAATCTGTGATCACTCATATTTTCTATAAAAAATCGATTTTTATATGGAAAACCTAAAAGTCGATTTTCTGGCTAAACAAGAGGAGATAGAGCCAAAACAATGAAAATCTGTGATCACTCATATTTACTCATATTTCCTCTAAAAAATCGATTTTTATATGGAAAACCTAAAGATAGAGCCAAAACAATGAAAATCTGTGATCACTCATATTTTCTATAAAAAATCGATTTTTATATGGAAAACCTAAAAGTCGATTTTCTGGCTAAACAAGAGGAGATAGAGCCTAAACAATGAAAATCTGTGATCACTCATATTTACTCATATTTCCTCTAAAAAATCGATTCTTATATGGAAAACCTAAAGATAGAGCCAAAACAATGAAAATCTGTGATCACTCATATTTTCTATAAAAAATCGATTTTTATATGGAAAACCTAAAAGTCGATTTTCTGGCTAAACAAGAGGAGATAGAGCCAAAACAATGAAAATCTGTGATCACTCATATTTTCTATAAAAAGTCGATTTTCTGGCTAAACCAAAGGAGATAGAGCAAAAACAATGAAAATCTGTGATCACTCATATTTTCTATAAAAAATCGATTTTTATATGGAAAACCTAAAAGTCGATTTTCTGGCTAAACAAGAGGAGATAGAGCCAAAACAATGAAAATCTGTGATCACTCATATTTTCTATAAAAAGTCGATTTTCTGGCTAAACCAAAGGAGATAGAGCAAAAACAATGAAAATCTGTGATCACTCATATTTTCTATAAAAAATCGATTTTTATATGGAAAACCTAAAAGTCGATTTTCTGGCTAAACAAGAGGAGATAGAGCCAAAACAATGAAAATCTGTGATCACTCATATTTCCTATAAAAAATCGATTTTTATATGGAAAACCTAAAAGTCGATTTTTCTGGCTAAACCAGAGGAGATAGAGCCTAAACAATGAAAATCTGTGATCACTAATATTTCCTATAAAAAATCGATTTTTATATGAAAAACCTAAAGGTCGATTTTCTGGCTAAACCAGAGGAGATAGAGCCTAAACAATGAAAATCTGTGATCACTCATATTTCCTATAAAAAATCGATTTTTATATGGAAAACCTAAAAGTCGATTTTCTGGCTAAACCAAAGGAGATAGAGCAAAAACAATGAAAATCTGTGATCACTCATATTTTCTATAAAAAATCGATTTTTATATGGAAAACCTAAAAGTCGATTTTCTGGCTAAACAAGAGGAGATAGAGCCAAAACAATGAAAATCTGTGATCACTCATATTTCCTATAAAAAATCGATTTTTATATGGAAAACCTAAAAGTCGATTTTCTGGCTAAACCAGAGGAGATAGAGCCTAAACAATGAAAATCTGTGATCACTAATATTTCCTATAAAAAATCGATTTTTATATGGAAAACCTAAAGGTCGATTTTCTGGCTAAACCAGAGGAGATAGAGCCTAAACAATGAAAATCTGTGATCACTCATATTTCCTATAAAAAATCGATTTTTATATGGAAAACCTAAAAGTCGATTTTCTGGCTAAACCAAAGGAGATAGAGCAAAAACAATGAAAATCTGTGATCACTCATATTTTCTATAAAAAATCGATTTTATATGGAAAACCTAAAAGTTTTTATATGGAAAACCTAAAGGTCGATTTTCTGGCTAAACCAGAGGAGATAGAGCCAAAACAATGAAAATCTGTGATCACTCATATTTCCTATAAAAAATCGATTTTTATATGGAAAACCTAAAAGTCGATTTTCTGGTTAAACCAAAGGAGATAGAGCAAAAACAATGAAAATCTGTGATCACTCATATTTCCTATAAAAAATCGATTTTTATATGGAAAACCTAAAAGTCGATTTTCTGGCTAAACCAGAGGAGATAGAGCCTAAACAATGAAAATCTGTGATCACTCATATTTCCTATAAAAAATCGATTTTTATATGGAAAACCTAAAAGTCGATTTTCTGGCTAAACCAGAGGAGATAGAGCAAAAACAATGAAAATCTGTGATCACTCATATTTTCTATAAAAAATCGATTTTTATATGGAAAACCTAAAAGTCGATTTTCTGGCTAAACCAGAGGAGATAGAGCCAAAACAATGAAAATCTGTGATCACTCATATTTTCTATAAAAAATCGATTTTTATATGGAAAACCTAAAAGTCGATTTTCTGGCTAAACCAGAGGAGATAGAGCAAAAACAATGAAAATCTGTGATCACTCATATTTTCTATAAAAAATCGATTTTTATATGGAAAACCTAAAAGTCGATTTTCTGGCTAAACCAGAGAAGATAGAGCCTAAACAATGAAAATCTGTGATCACTCATATTTCCTAAAAAAAATCGATTTTTATATGGAAAACCTAAAAGTCGATTTTCTGGCTAAACTAAAGGAGATAGAGCAAAAACAATGAAAATCTGTGATCACTCATATTTCCTATAAAAAATCGATTTTTATATGGAAAACCTAAAAGTCGATTTTCTGGCTAAACTAAAGGAGATAGAGCCTAAACAATGAAAATCTGTGATCACTAATATTTCCTATAAAAAATCGATTTTTATATGGAAAACCTAAAAGTCGATTTTCTGGCTAAACCAGAGGAGATAGAGCCTAAACAATGAAAATCTGTGATCACTAATATTTCCTATAAAAAATCGATTTTTATATGGAAAACCTAAAAGTCGATTTTCTGGCTAAACCAGAGGAGATAGAGCCTAAACAATGAAAATCTGTGATCACTCATATTTCCTATAAAAAATCGATTTTTATATGGAAAACCTAAAAGTCGATTTTCTGGCTAAACTAAAGGAGATAGAGCAAAAACAATGAAAATCTGTGATCACTCATATTTTCTATAAAAAATCGATTTTTATATGGAAAACCTAAAAGTTTTATATGGAAAACCTAAAGGTCGATTTTCTGGCTAAACCAGAGGAGATAGAGCCAAAACAATGAAAATCTGTGATCACTCATATTTACTCATATTTCCTCTAAAAAATCGATTTTTATATGGAAAACCTAAAGATAGAGCCAAAACAATGAAAATCTGTGATCACTCATATTTTCTATAAAAAATCGATTTTTATATGGAAAACCTAAAAGTCGATTTTCTGGCTAAACCAAAGGAGATAGAGCAAAAACAATGAAAATCTGTGATCACTCATATTTTCTATAAAAAATCGATTTTTATATGGAAAACCTAAAAGTCGATTTTCTGGCTAAACAAGAGGAGATAGAGCCAAAACAATGAAAATCTGTGATCACTCATATTTCCTAAAAAAAATCGATTTTTATATGGAAAACCTAAAAGTCGATTTTCTGGCTAAACTAAAGGAGATAGAGCAAAAACAATGAAAATCTGTGATCACTCATATTTCCTATAAAAAATCGATTTTTTTATGGAAAACCTAAAAGTCTATTTTCTGGCTAAACCAGAGGAGATAGAGCCAAAACAATGAAAATCTGTGATCACTAATATTTCCTATAAAAAATCGATTTTTATATGGAAAACCTAAAAGTCGATTTTCTGGCTAAACCAGAGGAGATAGAGCCTAAACAATGAAAATCTGTGATCACTCATATTTTCTATAAAAAATCGATTTTTATATGGAAAACCTAAAAGTCGATTTTCTGGCTAAACCAAAGGAGATAGAGCAAAAACAATGAAAATCTGTGATCACTCATATTTCCTATAAAAAATCGATTTTTATATGGAAAACCTAAAAGTCGATTTTCTGGCTAAACCAGAGGAGATAGAGCCTAAACAATGAAAATCTGTGATCACTCATATTTCCTATAAAAAATCGATTTTTATATGGAAAACCTAAAAGTCGATTTTCTGGCTAAACCAGAGGTGATAGAGCAAAAACAATGAAAATCTGTGATCACTCATATTTCCTATAAAAAATCGATTTTTATATGGAAAACCTAAAAGTCGATTTTCTGGCTAAACCAGAGGAGATAGAGCAAAAACAATGAAAATCTGTGATCACTCATATTTTCTATAAAAAATCGATTTTTATATGGAAAACCTAAAAGTTTTATATGGAAAACCTAAAGGTCGATTTTCTGGCTAAACCAGAGGAGATAGAGCCAAAACAATGAAAATCTGTGATCACTCATATTTCCTATAAAAAATCGATTTTTATATGGAAAACCTAAAAGTCGATTTTCTGGCTAAACCAGAGGAGATAGAGCCTAAACAATGAAAATCTGTGATCACTCATATTTCCTATAAAAAATCGATTTTTTTATGGAAAACCTAAAAGTCTATTTTCTGGCTAAACCAGAGGAGATAGAGCCAAAACAATGAAAATCTGTGATCACTAATATTTCCTATAAAAAATCGATTTTTATATGGAAAACCTAAAAGTCGATTTTCTGGCTAAACCAGAGGAGATAGAGCCTAAACAATGAAAATCTGTGATCACTCATATTTCCTATAAAAAATCGATTTTTATATGGAAAACCTAAAAGTCGATTTTCTGGCTAAACTAAAGGAGATAGAGCAAAAACAATGAAAATCTGTGATCACTCATATTTTCTATAAAAAATCGATTTTTATATGGAAAACCTAAAAGTCGATTTTCTGGCTAAACCAGAGGAGATAGAGCCAAAACAATGAAAATCTGTGATCACTCATATTTCCTAAAAAAAATCGATTTTTATATGGAAAACCTAAAAGTCGATTTTCTGGCTAAACTAAAGGAGATAGAGCAAAAACAATGAAAATCTGTGATCACTCATATTTCCTATAAAAAAATCGATTTTTATATGGAAAACCTAAAAGTCGATTTTCTGGCTAAACTAAAGGAGATAGAGCCTAAACAATGAAAATCTGTGATCACTCATATTTTCTATAAAAAATCGATTTTTATATGGAAAACCTAAAAGTTTTATATGGAAAACCTAAAAGTCGATTTTCTGGCTAAACTAAAGGAGATAGAGCCTAAACAATGAAAATCTGTGATCACTCATATTTCCTAAAAAAAATCGATTTTTATATGGAAAACCTAAAAGTCGATTTTCTGGCTAAACTAAAGGAGATAGAGCAAAAACAATGAAAATCTGTGATCACTCATATTTCCTATAAAAAATCGATTTTTATATGGAAAACCTAAAAGTCGATTTTCTGGCTAAACTAAAGGAGATAGAGCAAAAACAATGAAAATCTGTGATCACTCATATTTCCTATAAAAAATCGATTTTTATATGGAAAACCTAAAAGTCGATTTTCTGGCTAAACTAAAGGAGATAGAGCAAAAACAATGAAAATCTGTGATCACTCATATTTTCTATAAAAAATCGATTTTTATATGGAAAACCTAAAAGTCGATTTTCTGGCTAAACCAGAGGAGATAGAGCCAAAACAATGAAAATCTGTGATCACTCATATTTCCTAAAAAAAATCGATTTTTATATGGAAAACCTAAAAGTCGATTTTCTGGCTAAACTAAAGGAGATAGAGCAAAAACAATGAAAATCTGTGATCACTCATATTTCCTATAAAAAATCGATTTTTATATGGAAAACCTAAAAGTCGATTTTCTGGCTAAACTAAAGGAGATAGAGCAAAAACAATGAAAATCTGTGATCACTCATATTTTCTATAAAAAATCGATTTTTATATGGAAAACCTAAAAGTTTTATATGGAAAACCTAAAGGTCGATTTTCTGGCTAAACCAGAGGAGATAGAGCCAAAACAATGAAAATCTGTGATCACTCATATTTACTCATATTTCCTCTAAAAAATCGATTTTTATATGGAAAACCTAAAGATAGAGCCAAAACAATGAAAATCTGTGATCACTCATATTTTCTATAAAAAATCGATTTTTATATGGAAAACCTAAAAGTCGATTTTCTGGCTAAACCAAAGGAGATAGAGCAAAAACAATGAAAATCTGTGATCACTCATATTTTCTATAAAAAATCGATTTTTATATGGAAAACCTAAAAGTCGATTTTCTGGCTAAACAAGAGGAGATAGAGCCAAAACAATGAAAATCTGTGATCACTCATATTTCCTAAAAAAAATCGATTTTTATATGGAAAACCTAAAAGTCGATTTTCTGGCTAAACTAAAGGAGATAGAGCAAAAACAATGAAAATCTGTGATCACTCATATTTCCTATAAAAAATCGATTTTTTTATGGAAAACCTAAAAGTCTATTTTCTGGCTAAACCAGAGGAGATAGAGCCAAAACAATGAAAATCTGTGATCACTAATATTTCCTATAAAAAATCGATTTTTATATGGAAAACCTAAAAGTCGATTTTCTGGCTAAACCAGAGGAGATAGAGCCTAAACAATGAAAATCTGTGATCACTCATATTTTCTATAAAAAATCGATTTTTATATGGAAAACCTAAAAGTCGATTTTCTGGCTAAACCAAAGGAGATAGAGCAAAAACAATGAAAATCTGTGATCACTCATATTTCCTATAAAAAATCGATTTTTATATGGAAAACCTAAAAGTCGATTTTCTGGTTAAACCAAAGGAGATAGAGCAAAAACCATGAAAATCTGTGATCACTCATATTTTCTATAAAAAATCGATTTTTATATGGAAAACCTAAAAGTTTTATATTGAAAACCTAAAGGTCGATTTTCTGGCTAAACCAGAGGAGATAGAGCCAAAACAATGAAAATCTGTGATCACTCATATTTACTCATATTTCCTCTAAAAAATCGATTTTTATATGGAAAACCTAAAGATAGAGCCAAAACAATGAAAATCTGTGATCACTCATATTTTCTATAAAAAATCGATTTTTATATGGAAAACCTAAAAGTCGATTTTCTGGCTAAACCAAAGGAGATAGAGCAAAAACAATGAAAATCTGTGATCACTCATATTTTCTATAAAAAATCGATTTTTATATGGAAAACCTAAAAGTCGATTTTCTGGCTAAACAAGAGGAGATAGAGCCAAAACAATGAAAATCTGTGATCACTCATATTTCCTAAAAAAAATCGATTTTTATATGGAAAACCTAAAAGTCGATTTTCTGGCTAAACTAAAGGAGATAGAGCAAAAACAATGAAAATCTGTGATCACTCATATTTCCTATAAAAAATCGATTTTTTTATGGAAAACCTAAAAGTCTATTTTCTGGCTAAACCAGAGGAGATAGAGCCAAAACAATGAAAATCTGTGATCACTAATATTTCCTATAAAAAATCGATTTTTATATGGAAAACCTAAAAGTCGATTTTCTGGCTAAACCAGAGGAGATAGAGCCTAAACAATGAAAATCTGTGATCACTCATATTTCCTATAAAAAATCGATTTTTATATGGAAAACCTAAAAGTCGATTTTCTGGCTAAACTAAAGGAGATAGAGCAAAAACAATGAAAATCTGTGATCACTCATATTTCCTATAAAAAATCGATTTTTATATGGAAAACCTAAAAGTCGATTTTCTGGCTAAACAAGAGGAGATAGAGCCTAAACAATGAAAATCTGTGATCACTAATATTTCCTATAAAAAATCGATTTTTATATGGAAAACCTAAAAGTCGATTTTCTGGCTAAACCAGAGGAGATAGAGCCTAAACAATGAAAATCTGTGATCACTCATATTTCCTATAAAAAATCGATTTTTATATGGAAAACCTAAAAGTCGATTTTCTGGCTAAACCAGAGGTGATAGAGCAAAAACAATGAAAATCTGTGATCACTCATATTTCCTATAAAAAATCGATTTTTATATGGAAAACCTAAAAGTCGATTTTCTGGTTAAACCAAAGGAGATAGAGCAAAAACAATGAAAATCTGTGATCACTCATATTTTCTATAAAAAATCGATTTTTATATGGAAAACCTAAAAGTTTTATATGGAAAACCTAAAGGTCGATTTTCTGGCTAAACCAGAGGAGATAGAGCCAAAACAATGAAAATCTGTGATCACTCATATTTCCTATAAAAAATCGATTTTTATATGGAAAACCTAAAAGTCGATTTTCTGGCTAAACCAGAGGAGATAGAGCCTAAACAATGAAAATCTGTGATCACTCATATTTCCTATAAAAAATCGATTTTTTTATGGAAAACCTAAAAGTCGATTTTCTGGCTAAACCAGAGGAGATAGAGCCTAAACAATGAAAATCTGTGATCACTCATATTTCCTATAAAAAATCGATTTTTTTATGGAAAACCTAAAAGTCGATTTTCTGGCTAAACCAGAGGAGATAGAGCCAAAACAATGAAAATCTGTGATCACTAATATTTCCTATAAAAAATCGATTTTTATATGGAAAACCTAAAAGTCGATTTTCTGGCTAAACCAGAGGAGATAGAGCCTAAACAATGAAAATCTGTGATCACTCATATTTCCTATAAAAAATCGATTTTTATATGGAAAACCTAAAAGTCGATTTTCTGGCTAAACTAAAGGAGATAGAGCAAAAACAATGAAAATCTGTGATCACTCATATTTCCTATAAAAAATCGATTTTTATATGGAAAACCTAAAAGTCGATTTTCTGGCTAAACCAGAGGAGATAGAGCCTAAACAATGAAAATCTGTGATCACTCATATTTCCTATAAAAAATCGATTTTTATATGGAAAACCTAAAAGTCGATTTTCTGGCTAAACCAAAGGAGATAGAGCAAAAACAATGAAAATCTGTGATCACTCATATTTCCTATAAAAAATCGATTTTTATATGGAAAACCTAAAAGTCGATTTTCTGGTTAAACCAAAGGAGATAGAGCAAAAACAATGAAAATCTGTGATCACTCATATTTTCTATAAAAAATCGATTTTTATATGGAAAACCTAAAAGTTTTATATGGAAAACCTAAAGGTCGATTTTCTGGCTAAACCAGAGGAGATAGAGCCAAAACAATGAAAATCTGTGATCACTCATATTTACTCATATTTCCTCTAAAAAATCGATTTTTATATGGAAAACCTAAAGATAGAGCCAAAACAATGAAAATCTGTGATCACTCATATTTTCTATAAAAAATCGATTTTTATATGGAAAACCTAAAAGTCGATTTTCTGGCTAAACCAAAGGAGATAGAGCAAAAACAATGAAAATCTGTGATCACTCATATTTTCTATAAAAAATCGATTTTTATATGGAAAACCTAAAAGTCGATTTTCTGGCTAAACAAGAGGAGATAGAGCCTAAACAATGAAAATCTGTGATCACTCATATTTCCTATAAAAAATCGATTTTTATATGGAAAACCTAAAAGTCGATTTTCTGGCTAAACCAGAGGAGATAGAGCCAAAACAATGAAAATCTGTGATCACTCATATTTACTCATATTTCCTCTAAAAAATCGATTTTTATATGGAAAACCTAAAGATAGAGCCAAAACAATGAAAATCTGTGATCACTCATATTTTCTATAAAAAATCGATTTTTATATGGAAAACCTAAAAGTCGATTTTCTGGCTAAACAAGAGGAGATAGAGCCTAAACAATGAAAATCTGTGATCACTCATATTTCCTATAAAAAATCGATTTTTATATGGAAAACCTAAAAGTCGATTTTCTGGCTAAACCAGAGGAGATAGAGCCTAAACAATGAAAATCTGTGATCACTAATATTTCCTATAAAAAATCGATTTTTATATGGAAAACCTAAAAGTCGATTTTCTGGCTAAACCAAAGGAGATAGAGCAAAAACAATGAAAATCTGTGATCACTCATATTTTCTATAAAAAATCGATTTTTATATGGAAAACCTAAAAGTCGATTTTCTGGCTAAACAAGAGGAGATAGAGCCAAAACAATGAAAATCTGTGATCACTCATATTTTCTATAAAAAATCGATTTTTATATGGAAAACCTAAAAGTCGATTTTCTGGCTAAACAAGAGGAGATAGAGCCTAAACAATGAAAATCTGTGATCACTCATATTTCCTATAAAAAATCGATTTTTATATGGAAAACCTAAAAGTCGATTTTCTGGCTAAACCAGAGGAGATAGAGCCTAAACAATGAAAATCTGTGATCACTAATATTTCCTATAAAAAATCGATTTTTATATGGAAAACCTAAAAGTCGATTTTCTGGCTAAACCAAAGGAGATAGAGCAAAAACAATGAAAATCTGTGATCACTCATATTTTCTATAAAAAATCGATTTTTATATGGAAAACCTAAAAGTTTTATATGGAAAACCTAAAGGTCGATTTTCTGGCTAAACCAGAGGAGATAGAGCCAAAACAATGAAAATCTGTGATCACTCATATTTCCTATAAAAAATCGATTTTTATATGGAAAACCTAAAAGTCGATTTTCTGGCTAAACCAAAGGAGATAGAGCAAAAACAATGAAAATCTGTGATCACTCATATTTCCTATAAAAAATCGATTTTTATATGGAAAACCTAAAAGTCGATTTTCTGGCTAAACCAGAGGAGATAGAGCCTAAACAATGAAAATCTGTGATCACTCATATTTCCTATAAAAAATCGATTTTTATATGGAAAACCTAAAAGTCGATTTTCTGGCTAAACCAGAGGAGATAGAGCCTAAACAATGAAAATCTGTGATCACTCATATTTCCTATAAAAAATCGATTTTTATATGGAAAACCTAAAAGTCGATTTTCTGGCTAAACCAGAGGAGATAGAGCCTAAACAATGAAAATCTGTGATCACTCATATTTCCTATAAAAAATCGATTTTTATATGGAAAACCTAAAGGTCGATTTTCTGGCTAAACCAGAGGAGATAGAGCCTAAACAATGAAAATCTGTGATCACTCATATTTCCTATAAAAAATCGATTTTTATATGGAAAACCTAAAAGTCGATTTTCTGGCTAAACCAAAGGAGATAGAGCAAAAACAATGAAAATCTGTGATCACTCATATTTTCTATAAAAAATCGATTTTTATATGGAAAACCTAAAAGTCGATTTTCTGGCTAAACAAGAGGAGATAGAGCCAAAACAATGAAAATCTGTGATCACTCATATTTCCTATAAAAAATCGATTTTTATATGGAAAACCTAAAAGTCGATTTTCTGGCTAAACCAGAGGAGATAGAGCCTAAACAATGAAAATCTGTGATCACTAATATTTCCTATAAAAAATCGATTTTTATATGGAAAACCTAAAGGTCGATTTTCTGGCTAAACCAGAGGAGATAGAGCCTAAACAATGAAAATCTGTGATCACTCATATTTCCTATAAAAAATCGATTTTTATATGGAAAACCTAAAAGTCGATTTTCTGGCTAAACCAAAGGAGATAGAGCAAAAACAATGAAAATCTGTGATCACTCATATTTTCTATAAAAAATCGATTTTTATATGGAAAACCTAAAAGTTTTATATGGAAAACCTAAAGGTCGATTTTCTGGCTAAACCAGAGGAGATAGAGCCAAAACAATGAAAATCTGTGATCACTCATATTTCCTATAAAAAATCGATTTTTATATGGAAAACCTAAAAGTCGATTTTCTGGCTAAACCAGAGGAGATAGAGCCTAAACAATGAAAATCTGTGATCACTCATATTTCCTATAAAAAATCGATTTTTATATGGAAAACCTAAAAGTCGATTTTCTGGTTAAACCAAAGGAGATAGAGCAAAAACAATGAAAATCTGTGATCACTCATATTTTCTATAAAAAATCGATTTTTATATGGAAAACCTAAAAGTCGATTTTCTGGCTAAACCAAAGGAGATAGAGCAAAAACAATGAAAATCTGTGATCACTCATATTTCCTATTTTTATATGGAAAACCTAAAAGTCGATTTTCTGGCTAAACCAAAGGAGATAGAGCAAAAACAATGAAAATCTGTGATCACTCATATTTTCTATAAAAAATCGATTTTTATATGGAAAACCTAAAAGTCGATTTTCTGGCTAAACCAAAGGAGATAGAGCAAAAACAATGAAAATCTGTGATCACTCATATTTCCTATAAAAAATCGATTTTTATATGGAAAACCTAAAAGTCGATTTTCTGGTTAAACCAAAGGAGATAGAGCAAAAACAATGAAAATCTGTGATCACTCATATTTCCTATAAAAAATCGATTTTTATATGGAAAACCTAAAAGTCGATTTTCTGGCTAAACCAGAGGAGATAGAGCCTAAACAATGAAAATCTGTGATCACTCATATTTCCTATAAAAAATCGATTTTTATATGGAAAACCTAAAAGTCGATTTTCTGGCTAAACCAGAGGAGATAGAGCCTAAACAATGAAAATCTGTGATCACTCATATTTTCTATAAAAAATCGATTTTTATATGGAAAACCTAAAAGTTTTATATGGAAAACCTAAAGGTCGATTTTCTGGCTAAACCAGAGGAGATAGAGCCAAAACAATGAAAATCTGTGATCACTCATATTTCCTATAAAAAATCGATTTTTATATGGAAAACCTAAAAGTCGATTTTCTGGCTAAACCAGAGGAGATAGAGCCTAAACAATGAAAATCTGTGATCACTCATATTTCCTATAAAAAATCGATTTTTATATGGAAAACCTAAAAGTCGATTTTCTGGCTAAACTAAAGGAGATAGAGCAAAAACAATGAAAATCTGTGATCACTCATATTTCCTATAAAAAATCGATTTTTATATGGAAAACCTAAAAGTCGATTTTCTGGCTAAACCAGAGGAGATAGAGCCTAAACAATGAAAATCTGTGATCACTCATATTTCCTATAAAAAATCGATTTTTATATGGAAAACCTAAAAGTTTTATATGGAAAACCTAAAGGTCGATTTTCTGGCTAAACCAGAGGAGATAGAGCCAAAACAATGAAAATCTGTGATCACTCATATTTCCTATAAAAAATCGATTTTTATATGGAAAACCTAAAAGTCGATTTTCTGGCTAAACCAGAGGAGATAGAGCCTAAACAATGAAAATCTGTGATCACTCATATTTCCTATAAAAAATCGATTTTTATATGGAAAACCTAAAAGTCGATTTTCTGGCTAAACCAGAGGTGATAGAGCAAAAACAATGAAAATCTGTGATCACTCATATTTCCTATAAAAAATCGATTTTTATATGGAAAACCTAAAAGTCGATTTTCTGGTTAAACCAAAGGAGATAGAGCAAAAACAATGAAAATCTGTGATCACTCATATTTTCTATAAAAAATCGATTTTTATATGGAAAACCTAAAAGTTTTATATGGAAAACCTAAAGGTCGATTTTCTGGCTAAACCAGAGGAGATAGAGCCAAAACAATGAAAATCTGTGATCACTAATATTTCCTATAAAAAATCGATTTTTATATGGAAAACCTAAAAGTCGATTTTCTGGCTAAACCAGAGGAGATAGAGCCAAAACAATGAAAATCTGTGATCACTAATATTTCCTATAAAAAATCGATTTTTATATGGAAAACCTAAAAGTCGATTTTCTGGCTAAACTAAAGGAGATAGAGCAAAAACAATGAAAATCTGTGATCACTCATATTTCCTATAAAAAATCGATTTTTATATGGAAAACCTAAAAGTCGATTTTCTGGCTAAACCAGAGGAGATAGAGCCTAAACAATGAAAATCTGTGATCACTAATATTTCCTATAAAAAATCGATTTTTATATGGAAAACCTAAAAGTCGATTTTCTGGCTAAACCAGAGGAGATAGAGCCTAAACAATGAAAATCTGTGATCACTCATATTTCCTATAAAAAATCGATTTTTATATGGAAAACCTAAAAGTCGATTTTCTGGCTAAACCAGAGGTGATAGAGCAAAAACAATGAAAATCTGTGATCACTCATATTTCCTATAAAAAATCGATTTTTATATGGAAAACCTAAAAGTCGATTTTCTGGTTAAACCAAAGGAGATAGAGCAAAAACAATGAAAATCTGTGATCACTCATATTTTCTATAAAAAATCGATTTTTATATGGAAAACCTAAAAGTTTTATATGGAAAACCTAAAGGTCGATTTTCTGGCTAAACCAGAGGAGATAGAGCCAAAACAATGAAAATCTGTGATCACTCATATTTCCTATAAAAAATCGATTTTTATATGGAAAACCTAAAAGTCGATTTTCTGGCTAAACCAGAGGAGATAGAGCCTAAACAATGAAAATCTGTGATCACTCATATTTCCTATAAAAAATCGATTTTTTTATGGAAAACCTAAAAGTCTATTTTCTGGCTAAACCAGAGGAGATAGAGCCAAAACAATGAAAATCTGTGATCACTAATATTTCCTATAAAAAATCGATTTTTATATGGAAAACCTAAAAGTCGATTTTCTGGCTAAACCAGAGGAGATAGAGCCTAAACAATGAAAATCTGTGATCACTCATATTTCCTATAAAAAATCGATTTTTATATGGAAAACCTAAAAGTCGATTTTCTGGCTAAACTAAAGGAGATAGAGCAAAAACAATGAAAATCTGTGATCACTCATATTTCCTATAAAAAATCGATTTTTATATGGAAAACCTAAAAGTCGATTTTCTGGCTAAACCAGATAGAGCCTAAACAATGAAAATCTGTGATCACTAATATTTCCTATAAAAAATCGATTTTTATATGGAAAACCTAAAAGTCGATTTTCTGGCTAAACCAGAGGAGATAGAGCCTAAACAATTAAAATCTGTGATCACTCATATTTCCTATAAAAAATCGATTTTTATATGGAAAACCTAAAAGTCGATTTTCTGGCTAAACTAAAGGAGATAGAGCAAAAACAATGAAAATCTGTGATCACTCATATTTCCTATAAAAAATCGATTTTTATATGGAAAACCTAAAAGTCGATTTTCTGGCTAAACCAGATAGAGCCTAAACAATGAAAATCTGTGATCACTAATATTTCCTATAAAAAATCGATTTTTATATGGAAAACCTAAAAGTCGATTTTCTGGCTAAACCAGAGGAGATAGAGCCTAAACAATTAAAATCTGTGATCACTCATATTTCCTATAAAAAATCGATTTTTATATGGAAAACCTAAAAGTCGATTTTCTGGCTAAACTAAAGGAGATAGAGCAAAAACAATGAAAATCTGTGATCACTCATATTTCCTATAAAAAATCGATTTTTATATGGAAAACCTAAAAGTCGATTTTCTGGCTAAACCAGAGGAGATAGAGCCTAAACAATTAAAATCTGTGATCACTCATATTTCCTATAAAAAATCGATTTTTATATGGAAAACCTAAAAGTCGATTTTCTGGCTAAACTAAAGGAGATAGAGCAAAAACAATGAAAATCTGTGATCACTCATATTTCCTATAAAAAATCGATTTTTATATGGAAAACCTAAAAGTCGATTTTCTGGTTAAACCAAAGGAGATAGAGCAAAAACAATGAAAATCTGTGATCACTCATATTTTCTATAAAAAATCGATTTTTATATGGAAAACCTAAAAGTTTTATATGGAAAACCTAAAGGTCGATTTTCTGGCTAAACCAGAGGAGATAGAGCCAAAACAATGAAAATCTGTGATCACTCATATTTACTCATATTTCCTCTAAAAAATCGATTTTTATATGGAAAACCTAAAGATAGAGCCAAAACAATGTAAATCTGTGATCACTCATATTTTCTATAAAAAATCGATTTTTATATGGAAAACCTAAAAGTCGATTTTCTGGCTAAACAAGAGGAGATAGAGCCAAAACAATGAAAATCTGTGATCACTCATATTTCCTATAAAAAATCGATTTTTATATGGAAAACCTAAAAGTCGATTTTCTGGCTAAACCAGAGGAGATAGAGCCAAAACAATGAAAATCTGTGATCACTAATATTTCCTATAAAAAATCGATTTTTATATGGAAAACCTAAAGGTCGATTTTCTGGCTAAACCAGAGGAGATAGAGCCTAAACAATGAAAATCTGTGATCACTAATATTTCCTATAAAAAATCGATTTTTATATGGAAAACCTAAAGGTCGATTTTCTGGCTAAACCAGAGGAGATAGAGCCTAAACAATGAAAATCTGTGATCACTAATATTTCCTATAAAAAATCGATTTTTATATGGAAAACCTAAAAGTCGATTTTCTGGCTAAACCAGAGGAGATAGAGCCTAAACAATGAAAATCTGTGATCACTAATATTTCCTATAAAAAATCGATTTTTATATGGAAAACCTAAAAGTCGATTTTCTGGCTAAACCAGAGGAGATAGAGCCTAAACAATGAAAATCTGTGATCACTAATATTTCCTATAAAAAATCGATTTTTATATGGAAAACCTAAAGGTCGATTTTCTGGCTAAACCAGAGGAGATAGAGCCTAAACAATGAAAATCTGTGATCACTAATATTTCCTATAAAAAATCGATTTTTATATGGAAAACCTAAAAGTCGATTTTCTGGCTAAACCAGAGGAGATAGAGCCTAAACAATGAAAATCTGTGATCACTAATATTTCCTATAAAAAATCGATTTTTATATGGAAAACCTAAAGGTCGATTTTCTGGCTAAACCAGAGGAGATAGAGCCTAAACAATGAAAATCTGTGATCACTCATATTTCCTATAAAAAATCGATTTTTATATGGAAAACCTAAAAGTCGATTTTCTGGCTAAACCAAAGGAGATAGAGCAAAAACAATGAAAATCTGTGATCACTCATATTTTCTATAAAAAATCGATTTTTATATGGAAAACCTAAAAGTCGATTTTCTGGCTAAACCAGAGAAGATAGAGCCTAAACAATGAAAATCTGTGATCACTCATATTTCCTATAAAAAATCGATTTTTATATGGAAAACCTAAAAGTCGATTTTCTGGTTAAACCAAAGGAGATAGAGCAAAAACAATGAAAATCTGTGATCACTCATATTTCCTATAAAAAATCGATTTTTATATGGAAAACCTAAAAGTCGATTTTCTGGCTAAACTAAAGGAGATAGAGCAAAAACAATGAAAATCTGTGATCACTCATATTTCCTATAAAAAATCGATTTTTATATGGAAAACCTAAAAGTCGATTTTCTGGCTAAACTAAAGGAGATAGAGCAAAAACAATGAAAATCTGTGATCACTCATATTTCCTATAAAAAATCGATTTTTATATGGAAAACCTAAAAGTCGATTTTCTGGCTAAACCAGAGGAGATAGAGCAAAAACAATGAAAATCTGTGATCACTCATATTTTCTATAAAAAATCGATTTTTATATGGAAAACCTAAAAGTCGATTTTCTGGCTAAACCAGAGGAGATAGAGCCTAAACAATGAAAATCTGTGATCACTCATATTTTCTATAAAAAATCGATTTTTATATGGAAAACCTAAAAGTCGATTTTCTGGTTAAACCAAAGGAGATAGAGCAAAAACAATGAAAATCTTTGATCACTCATATTTTCTATAAAAAATCGATTTTTATATGGAAAACCTAAAAGTTTTATATGGAAAACCTAAAGGTCGATTTTCTGGCTAAACCAGAGGAGATAGAGCCAAAACAATGAAAATCTGTGATCACTCATATTTACTCATATTTCCTCTAAAAAATCGATTTTTATATGGAAAACCTAAAGATAGAGCCAAAACAATGAAAATCTGTGATCACTCATATTTTCTATAAAAAATCGATTTTTATATGGAAAACCTAAAAGTCGATTTTCTGGCTAAACCAAAGGAGATAGAGCAAAAACAATGAAAATCTGTGATCACTCATATTTTCTATAAAAAATCGATTTTTATATGGAAAACCTAAAAGTCGATTTTCTGGCTAAACCAGAGGAGATAGAGCCAAAACAATGAAAATCTGTGATCACTCATATTTTCTATAAAAAATCGATTTTTATATGGAAAACCTAAAGATAGAGCAAAAACAATGTAAATCTGTGATCACTCATATTTTCTATAAAAAATCGATTTTTATATGGAAAACCTAAAAGTCGATTTTCTGGCTAAACAAGAGGAGATAGAGCCAAAACAATGAAAATCTGTGATCACTCATATTTTCTATAAAAAATCGATTTTTGTATGGAAAACCTAAAAGTCGATTTTCTGGCTAAACCAGAGGAGATAGAGCCTAAACAATGAAAATCTGTGATCACTCATATTTCCTATAAAAAATCGATTTTTATATGGAAAACCTAAAAGTCGATTTTCTGGCTAAACCAGAGGAGATAGAGCAAAAACAATGAAAATCTGTGATCACTAATATTTCCTATAAAAAATCGATTTTTATATGGAAAACCTAAAAGTCGATTTTCTGGCTAAACCAGAGGAGATAGAGCAAAAACAATGAAAATCTGTGATCACTCATATTTTCTATAAAAAATCGATTTTTATATGGAAAACCTAAAAGTCGATTTTCTGGCTAAACCAGAGGAGATAGAGCCTAAACAATGAAAATCTGTGATCACTCATATTTTCTATAAAAAATCGATTTTTATATGGAAAACCTAAAAGTCGATTTTCTGGTTAAACCAAAGGAGATAGAGCAAAAACAATGAAAATCTTTGATCACTCATATTTTCTATAAAAAATCGATTTTTATATGGAAAACCTAAAAGTTTTATATGGAAAACCTAAAGGTCGATTTTCTGGCTAAACCAGAGGAGATAGAGCCAAAACAATGAAAATCTGTGATCACTCATATTTACTCATATTTCCTCTAAAAAATCGATTTTTATATGGAAAACCTAAAGATAGAGCCAAAACAATGAAAATCTGTGATCACTCATATTTTCTATAAAAAATCGATTTTTATATGGAAAACCTAAAAGTCGATTTTCTGGCTAAACCAAAGGAGATAGAGCAAAAACAATGAAAATCTGTGATCACTCATATTTTCTATAAAAAATCGATTTTTATATGGAAAACCTAAAAGTCGATTTTCTGGCTAAACCAGAGGAGATAGAGCCAAAACAATGAAAATCTGTGATCACTCATATTTTCTATAAAAAATCGATTTTTATATGGAAAACCTAAAGATAGAGCAAAAACAATGTAAATCTGTGATCACTCATATTTTCTATAAAAAATCGATTTTTATATGGAAAACCTAAAAGTCGATTTTCTGGCTAAACAAGAGGAGATAGAGCCAAAACAATGAAAATCTGTGATCACTCATATTTTCTATAAAAAATCGATTTTTGTATGGAAAACCTAAAAGTCGATTTTCTGGCTAAACCAGAGGAGATAGAGCCTAAACAATGAAAATCTGTGATCACTCATATTTCCTATAAAAAATCGATTTTTGTATGGAAAACCTAAAAGTCGATTTTCTGGCTAAACCAGAGGAGATAGAGCCTAAACAATGAAAATCTGTGATCACTCATATTTCCTATTTTTATATGGAAAACCTAAAAGTCGATTTTCTGGCTAAACCAGAGGAGATAGAGCCTAAACAATGAAAATCTGTGATCACTCATATTTCCTATAAAAAATCGATTTTTGTATGGAAAACCTAAAAGTCGATTTTCTGGCTAAACCAGAGGAGATAGAGCCAAAACAATGAAAATCTGTGATCACTCATATTTTCTATAAAAAATCGATTTTTGTATGGAAAACCTAAAAGTCGATTTTCTGGCTAAACCAGAGGAGATAGAGCCTAAACAATGAAAATCTGTGATCACTCATATTTCCTATAAAAAATCGATTTTTATATGGAAAACCTAAAGGTCGATTTTCTGGCTAAACCAGAGGAGATAGAGCCTAAACAATGAAAATCTGTGATCACTCATATTTCCTATTTTTATATGGAAAACCTAAAAGTCGATTTTCTGGCTAAACCAAAGGAGATAGAGCAAAAACAATGAAAATCTGTGATCACTCATATTTTCTATAAAAAATCGATTTTTATATGGAAAACCTAAAAGTCGATTTTCTGGCTAAACCAGAGGAGATAGAGCCAAAACAATGAAAATCTGTGATCACTCATATTTTCTATAAAAAATCGATTTTTATATGGAAAACCTAAAAGTCGATTTTCTGGCTAAACTAAAGGAGATAGAGCAAAAACAATGAAAATCTGTGATCACTCATATTTTCTATAAAAAATCGATTTTTATATGGAAAACCTAAAAGTCTATTTTCTGGCTAAACCAGAGGAGATAGAGCCTAAACAATGAAAATCTGTGATCACTCATATTTCCTATAAAAAATCGATTTTTATATGGAAAACCTAAAAGTCGATTTTCTGGCTAAACTAAAGGAGATAGAGCAAAAACAATGAAAATCTGTGATCACTCATATTTCCTATAAAAAATCGATTTTTGTATGGAAAACCTAAAAGTCGATTTTCTGGCTAAACTAAAGGAGATAGAGCAAAAACAATGAAAATCTGTGATCACTCATATTTCCTATAAAAAATCGATTTTTATATGGAAAACCTAAAAGTCGATTTTCTGGCTAAACTAAAGGAGATAGAGCAAAAACAATGAAAATCTGTGATCACTCATATTTTCTATAAAAAATCGATTTTTATATGGAAAACCTAAAAGTCTATTTTCTGGCTAAACCAGAGGAGATAGAGCCTAAACAATGAAAATCTGTGATCACTCATATTTTCTATAAAAAATCGATTTTTATATGGAAAACCTAAAAGTCGATTTTCTGGCTAAACTAAAGGAGATAGAGCAAAAACAATGAAAATCTGTGATCACTCATATTTTCTATAAAAAATCGATTTTTATATGGAAAACCTAAAAGTCTATTTTCTGGCTAAACCAGAGGAGATAGAGCCTAAACAATGAAAATCTGTGATCACTCATATTTCCTATAAAAAATCGATTTTTATATGGAAAACCTAAAAGTCGATTTTCTGGCTAAACCAAAGGAGATAGAGCAAAAACAATGAAAATCTGTGATCACTCATATTTCCTATAAAAAATCGATTTTTATATGGAAAACCTAAAAGTCGATTTTCTGGCTAAACTAAAGGAGATAGAGCAAAAACAATGAAAATCTGTGATCACTCATATTTCCTATAAAAAATCGATTTTTATATGGAAAACCTAAAAGTCGATTTTCTGGCTAAACTAAAGGAGATAGAGCAAAAACAATGAAAATCTGTGATCACTCATATTTTCTATAAAAAATCGATTTTTATATGGAAAACCTAAAAGTCTATTTTCTGGCTAAACCAGAGGAGATAGAGCCTAAACAATGAAAATCTGTGATCACTCATATTTCCTATAAAAAATCGATTTTTATATGGAAAACCTAAAAGTCGATTTTCTGGCTAAACTAAAGGAGATAGAGCAAAAACAATGAAAATCTGTGATCACTCATATTTCCTATAAAAAATCGATTTTTGTATGGAAAACCTAAAAGTCGATTTTCTGGCTAAACCAGAGGAGATAGAGCCAAAACAATGAAAATCTGTGATCACTCATATTTACTCATATTTCCTCTAAAAAATCGATTTTTATATGGAAAACCTAAAGATAGAGCCAAAACAATGAAAATCTGTGATCACTCATATTTTCTATAAAAAATCGATTTTTATATGGAAAACCTAAAAGTTTTATATGGAAAACCTAAAGGTCGATTTTCTGGCTAAACCAGAGGGCATAGAGCCTAAACAATGAAAATCTGTGATCACTCATATTTACTCATATTTCCTCTAAAAAATCGATTTTTATATGGAAAACCTAAAGATAGAGCCAAAACAATGAAAATCTGTGATCACTCATATTTTCTATAAAAAATCGATTTTTATATGGAAAACCTAAAAGTCGATTTTCTGGCTAAACCAAAGGAGATAGAGCAAAAACAATGAAAATCTGTGATCACTCATATTTCCTATAAAAAATCGATTTTTATATGGAAAACCTAAAAGTCGATTTTCTGGCTAAACCAGAGGAGATAGAGCCAAAACAATGAAAATCTGTGATCACTCATATTTTCTATAAAAAATCGATTTTTATATGGAAAACCTAAAGATAGAGCAAAAACAATGTAAATCTGTGATCACTCATATTTTCTATAAAAAATCGATTTTTATATGGAAAACCTAAAAGTCGATTTTCTGGCTAAACAAGAGGAGATAGAGCCAAAACAATGAAAATCTGTGATCACTCATATTTTCTATAAAAAATCGATTTTTGTATGGAAAACCTAAAAGTCGATTTTCTGGCTAAACCAGAGGAGATAGAGCCTAAACAATGAAAATCTGTGATCACTCATATTTCCTATAAAAAATCGATTTTTGTATGGAAAACCTAAAAGTCGATTTTCTGGCTAAACTAAAGGAGATAGAGCAAAAACAATGAAAATCTGTGATCACTCATATTTCCTATAAAAAATCGATTTTTGTATGGAAAACCTAAAAGTCTATTTTCTGGCTATACCAGAGGAGATAGAGCCAAAACAATGAAAATCTGTGATCACTAATATTTCCTATAAAAAATCGATTTTTATATGGAAAACCTAAAAGTCGATTTTCTGGCTAAACTAAAGGAGATAGAGCAAAAACAATGAAAATCTGTGATCACTCATATTTCCTATAAAAAATCGATTTTTATATGGAAAACCTAAAAGTCGATTTTCTGGCTAAACCAGAGGAGATAGAGCCTAAACAATGAAAATCTGTGATCACTCATATTTCCTATAAAAAATCGATTTTTATATGGAAAACCTAAAAGTCGATTTTCTGGCTAAACCAGAGGTGATAGAGCAAAAACAATGAAAATCTGTGATCACTCATATTTTCTATAAAAAATCGATTTTTATATGGAAAACCTAAAAGTCGATTTTCTGGCTAAACCAGAGGAGATAGAGCAAAAACAATGAAAATCTGTGATCACTCATATTTCCTATAAAAAATCGATTTTTATATGGAAAACCTAAAAGTCGATTCTCTGGCTAAACCAGAGGAGATAGAGCCTAAACAATGAAAATCTGTGATCACTAATATTTCCTATAAAAAATCGATTTTTATATGGAAAACCTAAAAGTCGATTTTCTGGCTAAACCAGAGGAGATAGAGCCTAAACAATGAAAATCTGTGATCACTCATATTTACTCATATTTCCTCTAAAAAATCGATTTTTATATGGAAAACCTAAAGATAGAGCCAAAACAATGAAAATCTGTGATCACTCATATTTCCTATAAAAAATCTATTTTTATATGGAAAACCTAAAAGTCGATTTTCTGGCTAAACCAGAGGAGATAGAGCCTAAACAATGAAAATCTGTGATCACTCATATTTCCTATAAAAAATCTATTTTTATATGGAAAACCTAAAAGTCGATTTTTTGCTAAACCAGAGGAGATAGAGCCAAAACAATGAAAATCTGTGATCACTCATATTTTCTATAAAAAATCGATTTTTATATGGAAAACCTGAAAGTCGATTTTCTGGCTAAACCAAAGGAGATAGAGCAAAAACA
The DNA here is from genome assembly GCA_951394005.1 of Protophormia terraenovae. Classification (NCBI taxonomy): domain Eukaryota; kingdom Metazoa; phylum Arthropoda; class Insecta; order Diptera; family Calliphoridae; genus Protophormia; species Protophormia terraenovae. The sequence continues at coordinate 32,059,483 of OX596077.1, read as the reverse complement.
ATGAAAATCTGTGATCACTCATATTTCCTATAAAAAATCGATTTTTATATGGAAAACCTAAAAGTCGATTTTCTTGCTAAACCAAAGGAGATAGAGCAAAAACAATGAAAATCTGTGATCACTCATATTTCCTATAAAAAATCGATTTTTATATGGAAAACCTAAAAGTCGATTTTCTGGCTAAACCAGAGGAGATAGAGCCAAAACAATGAAAATCTGTGATCACTCATATTTACTCATATTTCCTCTAAAAAATCGATTTTTATATGGAAAACCTAAAAGTCGATTTTCTGGCTAAACAAGAGGAGATAGAGCCAAAAGAATGAAAATCTGTGATCACTCATATTTTCTATAAAAAATCGATTTTTATATGGAAAACCTAAAAGTCGATTTTCTGGCTAAACCAGAGGAGATAGAGCCAAAACAATGAAAATCTGTGATCACTCATATTTCCTATAAAAAATCGATTTTTATATGGAAAACCTAAAAGTCGATTTTCTGGCTAAACCAGAGGAGATAGAGCCTAAACAATGAAAATCTGTGATCACTCATATTTCCTATAAAAAATCGATTTTTATATGGAAAACCTAAAAGTCGATTTTCTGGCTAAACCAGAGGTGATAGAGCAAAAACAATGAAAATCTGTGATCACTCATATTTTCTATAAAAAATCGATTTTTATATGGAAAACCTAAAAGTCGATTTTCTGGCTAAACCAGAGGAGATAGAGCAAAAACAATGAAAATCTGTGATCACTCATATTTCCTATAAAAAATCGATTTTTATATGGAAAACCTAAAAGTCGATTTTCTGGCTAAACCAGAGGAGATAGAGCCTAAACAATGAAAATCTGTGATCACTAATATTTCCTATAAAAAATCGATTTTTATATGGAAAACCTAAAAGTCGATTTTCTGGCTAAACCAGAGGAGATAGAGCCTAAACAATGAAAATCTGTGATCACTCATATTTACTCATATTTCCTCTAAAAAATCGATTTTTATATGGAAAACCTAAAGATAGAGCCAAAACAATGAAAATCTGTGATCACTCATATTTTCTATAAAAAATCGATTTTTATATGGAAAACCTGAAAGTCGATTTTCTGGCTAAACCAGAGGAGATAGAGCCTAAACAATGAAAATCTGTGATCACTCATATTTACTCATATTTCCTCTAAAAAATCGATTTTTATATGGAAAACCTAAAGATAGAGCCAAAACAATGAAAATCTGTGATCACTCATATTTTCTATAAAAAATCGATTTTTATATGGAAAACCTAAAAGTCGATTTTCTGGCTAAACCAGAGGAGATAGAGCAAAAACAATGAAAATCTGTGATCACTCATATTTCCTATAAAAAATCGATTTTTATATGGAAAACCTAAAAGTCGATTTTCTGGCTAAACCAGAGGAGATAGAGCCTAAACAATGAAAATCTGTGATCACTAATATTTCCTATAAAAAATCTATTTTTATATGGAAAACCTAAAAGTCGATTTTCTGGCTAAACCAGAGGAGATAGAGCCTAAACAATGAAAATCTGTGATCACTCATATTTCCTATAAAAAATCTATTTTTATATGGAAAACCTAAAAGTCGATTTTTTGCTAAACCAGAGGAGATAGAGCCAAAACAATGAAAATCTGTGATCACTCATATTTTCTATAAAAAATCGATTTTTATATGGAAAACCTGAAAGTCGATTTTCTGGCTAAACCAGAGGAGATAGAGCCTAAACAATGAAAATCTGTGATCACTCATATTTACTCATATTTCCTCTAAAAAATCGATTTTTATATGGAAAACCTAAAGATAGAGCCAAAACAATGAAAATCTGTGATCACTCATATTTTCTATAAAAAATCGATTTTTATATGGAAAACCTAAAAGTCGATTTTCTGGCTAAACCAGAGGAGATAGAGCAAAAACAATGAAAATCTGTGATCACTCATATTTCCTATAAAAAATCGATTTTTATATGGAAAACCTAAAAGTCGATTTTCTGGCTAAACCAGAGGAGATAGAGCCTAAACAATGAAAATCTGTGATCACTCATATTTACTCATATTTCCTCTAAAAAATCGATTTTTATATGGAAAACCTAAAGATAGAGCCAAAACAATGAAAATCTGTGATCACTCATATTTTCTATAAAAAATCGATTTTTATATGGAAAACCTAAAAGTCGATTTTCTGGCTAAACCAGAGGAGATAGAGCAAAAACAATGAAAATCTGTGATCACTCATATTTCCTATAAAAAATCGATTTTTATATGGAAAACCTAAAAGTCGATTTTCTGGCTAAACCAGAGGAGATAGAGCCTAAACAATGAAAATCTGTGATCACTAATATTTCCTATAAAAAATCTATTTTTATATGGAAAACCTAAAAGTCGATTTTCTGGCTAAACCAGAGGAGATAGAGCCTAAACAATGAAAATCTGTGATCACTCATATTTCCTATAAAAAATCTATTTTTATATGGAAAACCTAAAAGTCGATTTTTTGCTAAACCAGAGGAGATAGAGCCAAAACAATGAAAATCTGTGATCACTCATATTTTCTATAAAAAATCGATTTTTATATGGAAAACCTGAAAGTCGATTTTCTGGCTAAACCAAAGGAGATAGAGCAAAAACAATGAAAATCTGTGATCACTCATATTTTCTATAAAAAATCGATTTTTATATGGAAAACCTAAAAGTCGATTTTCTGGCTAAACCAAAGGAGATAGAGCAAAAACAATGAAAATCTGTGATCACTCATATTTCCTATAAAAAATCGATTTTTATATGGAAAACCTAAAAGTCGATTTTCTTGCTAAACCAAAGGAGATAGAGCAAAAACAATGAAAATCTGTGATCACTCATATTTCCTATAAAAAATCGATTTTTATATGGAAAACCTAAAAGTCGATTTTCTGGCTAAACCAGAGGAGATAGAGCCAAAACAATTAAAATCTGTGATCACTCATATTTACTCATATTTCCTCTAAAAAATCGATTTTTATATGGAAAACCTAAAAGTCGATTTTCTGGCTAAACAAGAGGAGATAGAGCCAAAAGAATGAAAATCTGTGATCACTCATATTTTCTATAAAAAATCGATTTTTATATGGAAAACCTAAAAGTCGATTTTCTGGCTAAACCAGAGGAGATAGAGCCAAAACAATGAAAATCTGTGATCACTCATATTTCCTATAAAAAATCGATTTTTATATGGAAAACCTAAAAGTCGATTTTCTGGCTAAACCAAAGGAGATAGAGCAAAAACAATGAAAATCTGTGATCACTCATATTTCCTATAAAAAATCGATTTTTATATGGAAAACCTAAAAGTCGATTTTCTGGCTAAACCAAAGGAGATAGAGCAAAAACAATGAAAATCTGTGATCACTCATATTTCCTATAAAAAATCGATTTTTATATGGAAAACCTAAAAGTCGATTTTCTTGCTAAACCAAAGGAGATAGAGCAAAAACAATGAAAATCTGTGATCACTCATATTTCCTATAAAAAATCGATTTTTATATGGAAAACCTAAAAGTCGATTTTCTGGCTAAACCAAAGGAGATAGAGCAAAAACAATGAAAATCTGTGATCACTCATATTTTCTATAAAAAATCGATTTTTATATGGAAAACCTAAAAGTCGATTTTCTGGCTAAACCAAAGGAGATAGAGCAAAAACAATGAAAATCTGTGATCACTCATATTTCCTATAAAAAATCGATTTTTATATGGAAAACCTAAAAGTCGATTTTCTTGCTAAACCAAAGGAGATAGAGCAAAAACAATGAAAATCTGTGATCACTCATATTTTCTATAAAAAATCGATTTTTATATGGAAAACCTAAAAGTCGATTTTCTGGCTAAACCAGAGGAGATAGTGCCAAAACAATGAAAATCTATGATCACTCATATTTCCTATAAAAAATCGATTTTTATATGGAAAACCTAAAAGTCGATTTTCTGGCTAAACCAGAGGAGATAGAGCCAAAACAATGAAAATCTGTGATCACTCATATTTACTCATATTTCCTGTAAAAAATCGATTTTTATATGGAAAACCTAAAAGTCGATTTTCTGGTTAAACCAAAGGAGATAGAGCAAAAACAATGAAAATCTGTGATCACTCATATTTTCTATAAAAAATCGATTTTTATATGGAAAACTTAAAAGTCGATTTTCTGGTTAAACCAAAGGAGATAGAGCAAAAACAATGAAAATCTGTGATCACTCATATTTTCTATAAAAAATCGATTTTTATATGGAAAACCTAAAAGTCGATTTTCTGGCTAAACCAGAGGAGATAGAGCCAAAACAATGAAAATCTGTGATCACTCATATTTACTCATATTTCCTCTAAAAAATCGATTTTTATATGGAAAACCTAAAAGTCGATTTTCTGGCTAAACAAGAGGAGATAGAGCCAAAAGAATGAAAATCTGTGATCACTCATATTTACTCATATTTCCTCTAAAAAATCGATTTTTATATGGAAAACCTAAAAGTCGATTTTCTGACTAAACCAAAGGAGATAGAGCAAAAACAATGAAAATCTGTGATCACTCATATTTTCTATAAAAAATCGATTTTTATAAGGAAAACCTAAAAGTATATTTTCTGGCGAAACCAGTGGAGATAGAGCAAAAACAATGAAAATCTGTGATCACTCATATTTCCTCTAAAAAATCGATTTTTATATGGAAAACCTAAAAGTCGATTTTCTAGCTAAACCAGAGGAGATAGAGCCAAAACAATGAAAATCTGTGATCACTCATATTTCCTATAAAAAATCCATTTTTGTATGGAAAACCTAAAAGTCGATTTTTTGCTAAACCAGAGGAGATAGAGCAAAAACAATGAAAATCTGTGATCACTCATATTTTCTATAAAAAATCGATTTTTATATGGAAAACCTAAAAGTCGATTTTCTGGCTAAACCAGAGGAGATAGAGCCAAAACAATGAAAATCTGTGATCACTCATATTTCCTATAAAAAATCGATTTTTGTATGGAAAACCTAAAAGTCGATTTTCTGGCTAAACCAGAGGAGATAGAGCCAAAACAATGAAAATCTGTGATCACTCATATTTCCTATAAAAAATCGATTTTTATATGGAAAACCTAAAAGTCGATTTTCTGGCTAAACCAAAGGAGATAGAGCAAAAACAATGAAAATCTGTGATCACTCATATTTTCTATAAAAAATCGATTTTTATATGGAAAACCTAAAAGTCGATTTTTTGCTAAACCAGAGGAGATAGAGCAAAAACAATGAAAATCTGTGATCACTCATATTTTCTATAAAAAATCGATTTTTATATGGAAAACCTAAAAGTCGATTTTTTGCTAAACCAGAGGAGATAGAGCAAAAACAATGAAAATCTGTGATCACTCATATTTTCTATAAAAAATCGATTTTTGTATGGAAAACCTAAAAGTCGATTTTCTGGCTAAACCAGAGGAGATAGAGCCAAAACAATGAAAATTTGTGATCACTCATATTTTCTATAAAAAATCGATTTTTATATGGAAAACCTAAAAGTCGATTTTCTGGCTAAACCAGAGGAGATAGAGCAAAAACAATGAAAATCTGTGATCACTCATATTTTCTATAAAAAATCGATTTTTATATGGAAAACCTAAAAGTCGATTTTTTGCTAAACCAGAGGAGATAGAGCAAAAACAATGAAAATCTGTGATCACTCATATTTTCTATAAAAAATCGATTTTTATATGGAAAACCTAAAAGTCATTCATATTTTCTATAAAAAATCGATTTTTATATGGAAAACCTAAAAGTCGATTTTCTGGCTAAACCAGAGGAGATAGAGCAAAAACAATGAAAATCTGTGATCACTAATATTTTCTATAAAAAATCGATTTTTATATGGAAAACCTAAAAGTCGATTTTTTGCTAAACCAGAGGAGATAGAGCAAAAACAATGAAAATCTGTGATCACTCATATTTTCTATAAAAAATCGATTTTTGTATGGAAAACCTAAAAGTCGATTTTCTGGCTAAACCAGAGGAGATAGAGCCAAAACAATGAAAATCTGTGATCACTCATATTTCCTATAAAAAATCCATTTTTGTATGGAAAACCTAAAAGTCGATTTTTTGCTAAACCAGAGGAGATAGAGCAAAAACAATGAAAATCTGTGATCACTCATATTTTCTATAAAAAATCGATTTTTATATGGAAAACCTAAAAGTCGATTTTTTGCTAAACCACTCATATTTCCTATAAAAAATCGATTTTTGTATGGAAAACCTAAAAGTCGATTTTCTGGCTAAACAAGAGGAGATAGAGCCAAAACAATGAAAATCTGTGATCACTCATATTTCCTATAAAAAATCGATTTTTATATGGAAAACCTAAAAGTCGATTTTCTGGCTAAACCAGAGGAGATAGAGCCAAAACAATGAAAATCTGTGATCACTCATATTTACTCATATTTCCTGTAAAAAATCGATTTTTATATGGAAAACCTAAAAGTCGATTTTCTGGTTAAACCAAAGGAGATAGAGCAAAAACAATGAAAATCTGTGATCACTCATATTTTCTATAAAAAATCGATTTTTATATGGAAAACTTAAAAGTCGATTTTCTGGTTAAACCAAAGGAGATAGAGCAAAAACAATGAAAATCTGTGATCACTCATATTTTCTATAAAAAATCGATTTTTATATGGAAAACCTAAAAGTCGATTTTCTGGCTAAACCAGAGGAGATAGAGCCAAAACAATGAAAATCTGTGATCACTCATATTTACTCATATTTCCTCTAAAAAATCGATTTTTATATGGAAAACCTAAAAGTCGATTTTCTGGCTAAACAAGAGGAGATAGAGCCAAAAGAATGAAAATCTGTGATCACTCATATTTTCTATAAAAAATCGATTTTTATATGGAAAACCTAAAAGTCGATTTTCTGGCTAAACCAGAGGAGATAGAGCCAAAACAATGAAAATCTGTGATCACTCATATTTCCTATAAAAAATCGATTTTTATATGGAAAACCTAAAAGTCGATTTTCTGACTAAACCAAAGGAGATAGAGCAAAAACAATGAAAATCTGTGATCACTCATATTTTCTATAAAAAATCGATTTTTATAAGGAAAACCTAAAAGTATATTTTCTGGCGAAACCAGTGGAGATAGAGCAAAAACAATGAAAATCTGTGATCACTCATATTTCCTCTAAAAAATCGATTTTTATATGGAAAACCTAAAAGTCGATTTTCTAGCTAAACCAGAGGAGATAGAGCCAAAACAATGAAAATCTGTGATCACTCATATTTCCTATAAAAAATCCATTTTTGTATGGAAAACCTAAAAGTCGATTTTTTGCTAAACCAGAGGAGATAGAGCAAAAACAATGAAAATCTGTGATCACTCATATTTCCTATAAAAAATCGATTTTTGTATGGAAAACCTAAAAGTCGATTTTCTGGCTAAACCAGAGGAGATAGAGCCAAAACAATGAAAATCTGTGATCACTCATATTTCCTATAAAAAATCGATTTTTATATGGAAAACCTAAAAGTCGATTTTCTGGCTAAACCAAAGGAGATAGAGCAAAAACAATGAAAATCTGTGATCACTCATATTTTCTATAAAAAATCGATTTTTATATGGAAAACCTAAAAGTCGATTTTTTGCTAAACCAGAGGAGATAGAGCAAAAACAATGAAAATCTGTGATCACTCATATTTTCTATAAAAAATCGATTTTTATATGGAAAACCTAAAAGTCGATTTTTTGCTAAACCAGAGGAGATAGAGCAAAAACAATGAAAATCTGTGATCACTCATATTTCCTCTAAAAAATCGATTTTTGTATGGAAAACCTAAAAGTCGATTTTCTGGCTAAACCAGAGGAGATAGAGCCAAAACAATGAAAATCTGTGATCACTCATATTTCCTATAAAAAATCGATTTTTATATGGAAAACCTAAAAGTCGATTTTCTGGCTAAACCAAAGGAGATAGAGCAAAAACAATGAAAATCTGTGATCACTCATATTTTCTATAAAAAATCGATTTTTATATGGAAAACCTAAAAGTCGATTTTTTGCTAAACCAGAGGAGATAGAGCAAAAACAATGAAAATCTGTGATCACTCATATTTTCTATAAAAAATCGATTTTTATATGGAAAACCTAAAAGTCGATTTTTTGCTAAACCAGAGGAGATAGAGCAAAAACAATGAAAATCTGTGATCACTCATATTTTCTATAAAAAATCGATTTTTATATGGAAAACCTAAAAGTCGATTTTTTGCTAAACCAGAGGAGATAGAGCAAAAACAATGAAAATCTGTGATCACTCATATTTCCTCTAAAAAATCGATTTTTGTATGGAAAACCTAAAAGTCGATTTTCTGGCTAAACCAGAGGAGATAGAGCCAAAACAATGAAAATCTGTGATCACTCATATTTCCTATAAAAAATCGATTTTTATATGGAAAACCTAAAAGTCGATTTTCTGGCTAAACCAAAGGAGATAGAGCAAAAACAATGAAAATCTGTGATCACTCATATTTTCTATAAAAAATCGATTTTTATATGGAAAACCTAAAAGTCGATTTTTTGCTAAACCAGAGGAGATAGAGCAAAAACAATGAAAATCTGTGATCACTCATATTTTCTATAAAAAATCGATTTTTATATGGAAAACCTAAAAGTCGATTTTTTGCTAAACCAGAGGAGATAGAGCAAAAACAATGAAAATCTGTGATCACTCATATTTTCTATAAAAAATCGATTTTTGTATGGAAAACCTAAAAGTCGATTTTCTGGCTAAACCAGAGGAGATAGAGCCAAAACAATGAAAATTTGTGATCACTCATATTTTCTATAAAAAATCGATTTTTATATGGAAAACCTAAAAGTCGATTTTCTGGCTAAACCAGAGGAGATAGAGCAAAAACAATGAAAATCTGTGATCACTCATATTTTCTATAAAAAATCGATTTTTATATGGAAAACCTAAAAGTCGATTTTTTGCTAAACCAGAGGAGATAGAGCAAAAACAATGAAAATCTGTGATCACTCATATTTTCTATAAAAAATCGATTTTTATATGGAAAACCTAAAAGTCATTCATATTTTCTATAAAAAATCGATTTTTATATGGAAAACCTAAAAGTCGATTTTCTGGCTAAACCAGAGGAGATAGAGCAAAAACAATGAAAATCTGTGATCACTAATATTTTCTATAAAAAATCGATTTTTATATGGAAAACCTAAAAGTCGATTTTTTGCTAAACCAGAGGAGATAGAGCAAAAACAATGAAAATCTGTGATCACTCATATTTTCTATAAAAAATCGATTTTTGTATGGAAAACCTAAAAGTCGATTTTCTGGCTAAACCAGAGGAGATAGAGCCAAAACAATGAAAATCTGTGATCACTCATATTTCCTATAAAAAATCCATTTTTGTATGGAAAACCTAAAAGTCGATTTTTTGCTAAACCAGAGGAGATAGAGCAAAAACAATGAAAATCTGTGATCACTCATATTTTCTATAAAAAATCGATTTTTATATGGAAAACCTAAAAGTCGATTTTTTGCTAAACCACTCATATTTCCTATAAAAAATCGATTTTTGTATGGAAAACCTAAAAGTCGATTTTCTGGCTAAACAAGAGGAGATAGAGCCAAAACAATGAAAATCTGTGATCACTAATATTTTCTATAAAAAATCGATTTTTGTATGGAAAACCTAAAAGTCGATTTTTTGCTAAACCAGAGGAGATAGAGCAAAAACAATGAAAATCTGTGATCACTCATATTTTCTATAAAAAATCGATTTTTATATGGAAAACCTAAAAGTCGATTTTTTGCTAAACCAGAGGAGATAGAGCAAAAACAATGAAAATCTGTGATCACTCATATTTTCTATAAAAAATCGATTTTTATATGGAAAACCTAAAAGTCGATTTTTTGCTAAACCAGAGGAGATAGAGCAAAAACAATGAAAATCTGTGATCACTCATATTTTCTATAAAAAATCGATTTTTGTATGGAAAACCTAAAAGTCGATTTTTTGCTAAACCAGAGGAGATAGAGCAAAAACAATGAAAATCTGTGATCACTCATATTTTCTATAAAAAATCGATTTTTATATGGAAAACCTAAAAGTCGATTTTTTGCTAAACCAGAGGAGATAGAGCAAAAACAATGAAAATCTGTGATCACTCATATTTTCTATAAAAAATCGATTTTTGTATGGAAAACCTAAAAGTCGATTTTCTGGCTAAACCAGAGGAGATAGAGCAAAAACAATGAAAATCTGTGATCACTCATATTTTCTATAAAAAATCGATTTTTGTATGGAAAACCTAAAAGTCGATTTTCTGGCTAAACCAGAGGAGATAGAGCCAAAACAATGAAAATCTGTGATCATTCATATTTTCTATAAAAAATCGATTTTTATATGGAAAACCTAAAAGTCGATTTTCTGGCTAAACCAGAGGTGATAGAGCAAAAACAATGAAAATCTGTGATCACTCATATTTTCTATAAAAAATCGATTTTTGTATGAAAAACCTAAAAGTCGATTTTTTGCTAAACCAGAGGAGATAGAGCCAAAACAATGAAAATCTGTGATCATTCATATTTTCTATAAAAAATCGATTTTTATATGGAAAACCTAAAAGTCGATTTTCTGGCTAAACCAGAGGAGATAGAGCAAAAACAATGAAAATCTGTGATCACTCATATTTTCTATAAAAAATCGATTTTTATATGGAAAACCTAAAAGTCGATTTTTTGCTAAACCAGAGGAGATAGAGCAAAAACAATGAAAATCTGTGATCACTCATATTTTCTATAAAAAATCGATTTTTATATGGAAAACCTAAAAGTCGATTTTTTGCTAAACCAGAGGAGATAGAGCAAAAACAATGAAAATCTGTGATCACTCATATTTTCTATAAAAAATCGATTTTTATTTGGAAAACCTAAAAGTTGATTTTCTGTCTAAACCAAAGGAGATAGAGCAAAAACAATGAAAATCTGTGATCACTCATATTTTCTATAAAAAATCGATTTTTATTTGGAAAACCTAAAAGTTGATTTTCTGTCTAAACCAAAGGAGATAGAGCAAAAACAATGAAAATCTGTGATCACTCATATTTTCTATAAAAAATCGATTTTTATATGGAAAACCTAAAAGTCGATTTTCTGGCTAAACCAAAGGAGATAGAGCCAAAACAATGAAAATCTGTGATCACTCATATTTACTCATATTTCCTGTAAAAAATCGATTTTTATATGGAAAACCTAAAAGTCGATTTTCTGGCTAAACAAGAGGAGATAGAGCCAAAAGAATGAAAATCTGTGATCACTCATATTTCCTATAAAAAACCGATTTTTATATGGAAAACCTAAAAGTCGATTTTCTAGCTAAACAAAAGGAGATAGAGCAAAAACAATGAAAATCTGTGATCACTCATATTTCCTATAAAATATCGATTTTCCAGCTTTTTTTATTTTATTGCTAAGCTTTTTTTAAATCGTATTGATTTAAAATGAACCTTTTACGCAAATTATTGAATTTTATAGTTTACATTACGATGAGATAGGTTACAAGTATAATACGTAACGTTTAGTTGTATGTTTTTGATGAAAGTATCATAACTGAAATTTTGAGATTTTTGTTTGGTTAAAAAAAATAATAATAAATATATTTGTATATAAACTACTTTATGGAATTTATTGAATCATAATAATAGAACTCCAATTGGGATAATTTTCCAGAAAGACCAACGGACGGACATAGATAATATGATTTCCTTACTTATAATGATAAATGATACTTTATTTACAATTAACTTCTCTAGCTCCATACAAATTTTTAATGTAATGGATTTTGAGATATTAATAAAAACGTTGTGAAGAAATGTAAATATTGTGTGAAATTGTATATGAAACATATAAAGTCGTCAAAAATTTCCCTCTTGATACTCCTCATATGTATATGTTTGCCATGGCAATTTGGTGACATAATTGCGGCCCTCCGCATTAACTGCGCAAAGACAATGTTTAGTTATTCCGAAAATATCCCCAAATAAAATTAAAAAAAAATTCAATACACAAGATATCAATCTTTCGTTTCTATATCTGCAAATAAAATATTAAATAAAAAATATTTGAATGAAATCTGTACAAAAAATTTAACCATGGTTCTATTGTTTTTGAAATTTAATATTAAAAATAAAATCTAGGCCATGTACTCCATCTATCAAAACGGAATCTAACGAGTCTAACGTAAACCAACTTCATCTAAAATGTTCTCATCTAAATTTATATTTCAAGAATATTAAGATGAGAAAATAATACCCTTTAAACTGATCTAGTTTTTTGTTCAAAAATTTTGTATTTCAAATAAACTAAATTTGGCGAATATTTTCCACAGTGGAACAATAAAATAACATATTACATACTTTTTTAGGATACTTGGGCAGAATTAATAGTGTCTACAGAATTATAGGTTACTGTAGGGTGTCAAGGACTTTATGACCCAAACCAAACATATAGGGCACCAATCTCCTTTCACAATATATATAGTTAAAGGGTACTATTCTGTAAGATTAAGGCTCAGAATTTGTGATAACCACATATAGGAGTTTTATGCGTCCTTCAAAGATGAAAATAAATTTTAAACGGAGTAGTATATTCTTTGAGCTATATAAACCTAATACATATGTATATCAACTATAATTTTCAAGTTATGACAATCTTGTCGCAAATGAACGTAAATAAATATAAATCAGCTACTCATATAAACACTATTTTTAAATAAGAATAAAAAGGAACGAGGGAAAATGGGTTAAAGTGGTGCACACTGTTTTATAAAATAGATAATTGTCTAAGCTTTTGCTTAAAAATAATAGAATTACTTAATTTATCCTTTGGTATTATTTTTATGCGGTTTTTCAAACCAACTTCTTTTGGGTAAAATGGAAAATGTTGGGGTAAAGTGGAAAGAATAAAAAAATGAGAAATTTAAAGATTTTTAGCGTCAGTTAAATATTTTTAAATGATTTTTGTATTTATATGGCCATTTGAATATTTATAAAAAATCGACAGTTACTTCTCGTATTTGGAATAGTCTAATTCATAGGTGTAATAAATTACCTTAATTTTAGCATACTTTAAGTGTACAGGCCCATTTGCGTGAGCTGAATCACACCTAGTGTGTATTTCCTCTATTTTTAAATCCAGATTTTCTTACTCTAATAAGCAAATCCCAGCAAAAACTTTGGTTGCCACGTCATGAGTTGAGAAGCTAATATAATGGCTCTCCAGTAATTACACATTAGCTGAATAACTCATTATTTTAACACGGTGATGACATTAGAGGCAACTACTTACCTTATACATTACTTAGATGTCATTACAATAACTAATTACTTCCGAGCTGTTTAACAGCGCATTGATTTTAAAGCATTACTGAAGTCATGATTAGTAATAACAATAGGAACTAGTTACATTTTAGGTTATAAATAAGTAATGAAATGTCAGGATTTAAAATATTTGTTTGTTGTTGTAAAACGATTTTATAAATTTTAATTTAAAAAACTTAACAACAACAAAAAATGTAAATGAAATAAATGTAATAAAAATAAATTATTTTAGATTACAAATTAATTCATACGCAAATTTTGCCTTTCATTTATGTATCTCTTCTTTAAATATATGAATTGGTAACTGCATTATAAAAACAAATAAAAATTAATATTTTTAAAAATCTGATCATAAATATTTATTTACATTCTGGTTATAAATAATTAGTTACTAAACATCTTCTATGTAATGCAGATAATATGTTGTTGTCATTACAAAGTAACTACATGTCATTAATAAGTTTTTGCTGGGATGTAATGGTACATGTTGATTTTAGACATTTTTAGTATTATCACTATGGAGTATATCGCGTTATTTCCAAGTTTCATATGCTTTTTGTTTTTACTAAGGCATCACATTTTAAATATATTTTATTGAATTTTATTTGTTATGTTTGTTAATTTTATTTTATATGTTCAAGTCATTAGTGATTAAACCAATAAGAAATACAATAGTTTACTATATTTTTAGCAAAATTTTAAAAAATAGATGAAAAATATGTAAATATATGTAACCCACTTTACCCCTTTACTAGTAGTAAAGGGGGGAAAAAATAAATAAATATAAATACGCGAAAAAAGTAAAATATTCTTTCTACCCCATACGCCATAATACCCCACTTTCCCCACTATTGAAAACAAAATACAGTGAAATTTAAAAGCTTCTGTTTTTTTTTTTTTCATTATTTCCAAGAAAAACACCTAATCAATCATTATTTTAAAATGCATTCTAAAAAAAAAAAAAAAAAAAAAACAAATAAGATTAGAAAATCTCGTAAACATTATTTCTATCAAATGCTTTATTAATAATGAATTGTAATGAGATTTTTTTATAAGATATTCCCTAATTTATTTATTTGTAGTTGTAGTAATATTTTTAATTTCCTTTCCAAATAATCCTTCCCTGATAATTGTTAACAACGGATAACGTATTCCACCGCATACACCACGATAATCATCCAATTCCACAGTCCATATCATAATGCCTCCCAAATTTTCTTTCTTCACATAATCTACCTTCAAAGAAATACTTCTTTCATTGTCATAACCAATCCATTCATGATCATAATAAGCATATGGTACCATTTGATTTGATTCCCATTCCAAATGCCATAGAGATTTTTCTTTAAGAAATTTTTCACACATTTCCATGTAGCCTAGTATACCAGATTGTCTAGTGTAGGGGCCACCAATGCCCGATCCAGTATGAGATGCTCCAACACTATGATTGTTAAGATTTTCCAGAGTAAATGAACGACCATAGAAGGGTACACCCATAATGATTTTGTCACGAGGTACTCCTAAAGGAAATAGTTTTATTAAAATATTTTATAATTTTCGATTAACTTAAAATAAATTTAACACAGAATATTTCGTCACCGAAAATGCAAATCAACGTAACATCAAATTTTTTCAAATTTGTGTTTTTGATGAAATATAGTTTATTTTTCCCAAATACATGTGATCACAAATTTTCAGACTTGTAGCTCAAAAAATAACGATTATTTTAACGAAAGCAATAATTTTCTTAAGTCAAAACAACGTAACATCACATTTGTTAAAAAAATAAAAAAATAAAAATTGTCTTATTTTTACTAATTT
Source organism: Protophormia terraenovae (assembly GCA_951394005.1). NCBI lineage: Eukaryota > Metazoa > Arthropoda > Insecta > Diptera > Calliphoridae > Protophormia > Protophormia terraenovae. The sequence goes on along the minus strand of OX596077.1, from coordinate 32,044,238 downwards.
AGATTGCAAATTATTAAAAAATAAAATAGCTATTATAATTTTGGAGAAAAAGTTATCAAAAATTCTTTAATTACAATTTTTGTAAAATTTTTGTTGATGTTACGTTTTTTTGGCTTCACAAAATTAAAATCTTGAAAAACGTAAACCACATAACTTAAAAAATATTTAATACAAATTAAATTATTCATCATCAATATATTAGGCTATATTTAAGAATGTAATAACCCAAAAATCTTGTTTGTAGGACAAATTGTTTAGATTTTATAATGTTTTTTGTGCCTCCTGTAAAGTTGTGAAAAGTGATGTTACGTTGTTTTGCATTTTCGGTGACGATTTATGCTTTTTGAGAAAGGTAATTTATTTGTAAAATTGAATCCTCGTTTTTTGTGTGTTATATTTCATGCCAACCTTTTTGTATCCAATACTTTGCTATAGCATCAAAATTACGCTGTTTGGCTCGTTCGGTTAAATCCGAAGGACCAGCATATAAAGGCGCATTCATACCCACACCCGGACTCCACACACCATTCAAAGCATATGACATAATATTCATAAAATCTAAATATTTAACCATTTCGTTAATGTTATATGATATTTCTGCACCATAACCCACAGCTTTAACTGCAGCCGTTAAAAGAAAACCATAAGGTTTAAAACTAAAAAAAAAAAGATTTATTAAAAATGCAAAATGTTCTTTATTACTTTCTTAAATTTAGTTCTCTCTCACCCCTCCTTTAATTCATTTAACCATACAGCAAAGTTTTCACGATCATTATTCTCTAAAGTATGACGTTGATTCGGATATTCCCAATCTATATCGAGACCATTAAAATTATATCTTTGTAAAATATCTATTACAGAAATTAAAAATGTTTCTCTTTTGACTGGATCTGCTGCTACTATGGAAAAATTAGTAGATCCTTCATTCCAACCACCAACAGAGAGTAAAGTTTTTAAAGAGGGATTTTTTAGTTTAAGATCATTAAATTTTCGCAAATTTCCTAGGCCATTATTTTCTTCCAAATCGGTATGGACATCTCTTATTCTAAGTTCACCAGTATTTTTAATGCCACAAAATGCGTATATAAGATGAGTGCAAAGAAAAGGATCCATATTTGTAGCAATATCAAATTTACCCAGAGACTTGCGTTTAGCCGACCAACTGCCATGATAACAAACTACTTTTTCTAAAGAAAAATCAGATAATAGAGGAATAATACACATAAAAACAAATATTTAAAATATTCAAAATTTAAAGAATTTTTATAAACATTCTAAAAGATTTTTTTAAATATATTATGAGTTTTTGATCAAAAATAAAATGTTTTAGTTTTAGTTTTTAAAATACTCGATTTGACAACATTTATTTGAAAAGTGGATGCTAAGTAGTCATTTTTATACTTTTAAAATGTATAACCATAGAAAACTAATAGAACTTCAACTCTTTTCATTCGTTCAGCAACAAAAAATTACTCTCTTCAAACGTATACATTTGTTCTGTAGAAAATTCTACTAACCCATACAAAGAGTTAGGTTTTTTGACAGTTGAATTAGGTTTTTTGTGAGCAAGTTGGAATTCTAGTTGTTTTTTAACATCCCCAGTATTAGTTCTACAACTAGTTCCAGAACACATGAAAATATCCTGTACTTGTTCTACTTTGGCGTTACGAAATTTTTGTTTGAAATTGTCACCTCCAGAACTAGTTCTGTGGTAGTGTTAGCTATCCAGTGCCAAATCCATGGAACGGTTCTAGAACTAGTTATTCAATCAGTGATTTTTGTTCGAAATTGTCACATTCGGAACTAGTTCCATAGAAGCGTTAGAGAATGGTTTCAGAATCTGTTTTTTTATTTTTTAATCTAATGGGCTATTTCCTAAAGGCCACTTTTGAAATCAATTTAATTTTGTAAATACTCTTTTTTTTTAATTGTTGAAATTTTTTATACAAGTATTTTAAACAGTTCTAGGAAGTCATTCGAGAACCAGTAATTTGTTCTCAGAAGTGATGTAGAAGTCATAGTTCTCTAAAACATTCCTTAAAACGAATTTAGAATCAGAATAAGGTTCTATTCCATTAGTGTCAGAATTGGTTGTGATACCACTAGTTCTGTGGATGTTATTAAAGAATCTGAAAAGGTTCTGATTACACCAGTTCTAGAACTAATGATTTTAGAACATGTTCTAAAATATATCCTGGGTTACTTATTAAAAAAAATTAAATACAAAATAAATTTTATAAATTTTGATAAAACATTTACATTACATTACATTACTGTCCTAAAATTTATTTTAAACAATTTACCAAAGAAAGGTCTATTCAACGATTTATCAAATATGAAAACTAATTATTCAATTGATCAAAGCTCAAAATTTCACCATATAAGCGATGTGTCTTTGTTTCGGATTGGATCGACTTTTTATTTTATTGTATAAACTGAAAGTTAAAAAAATAACTAGAACAATTTTTCGATTAAATTTACTTAAAGTTAGTTAGTTAGTTAGTTAGTTAGTTAGTTAGTTAGTTAGTTAGTTAGTTAGTTAGTTAGTTAGTTAGTTAGTTAGTTAGTTAGTTAGTTAGTTAGTGCTAACGAAAACCTTGTGTTAATGATTTTATTTTAACTAAATATTAGTGTTTAACTTGTAGTTATTGTTTTATTGTCAACGGGCCTAAGAATTATTTAAGAAAAACTCTTGCTATCAAATTGAAAAAATATAAATTTTTTATCAATCCGAATTTGATTTCAAACTTGAGTTAACTAAAAATTTTTAAAAACATTTCGAGAAATACGTTTAAATTATAATTCTTCACATTTCAGTTTGTAGTGATATATTTACTTAATTTGTTGTTCCAAAATTTATATGTGTTGTTCTCAATTTGTATCGTCTTAAGTGGGTCGTGAACCAAGAGCTTACTAGTTGCAAAGTTGATGACCGATTTCAAATCGCATTTCGTAACTGTAAACGTATAATTTTCTTTCACAATACAGACTCATATAACCAATAACAAATAAATTCAAAAATAAAAGTAAGAAAAAGTCAATAAAAATAGAAATGATAACGACATGAGATTTTATTTGTTTCCATTTGAGAGATTTATTTAAAAAATTAAATAAAAGTAAATAAGTGAAAAATTGTGTAACTAAAATGTTTAGTATTATTATTCGTTATAATCCAATATAATTTATAAATGAATACTTTTTTTATAAATGTTTCACTTACTTGTATTATTAGCCATTGCTATATTTTGTAGACATATTTTGATCACAATAATAAATAAAACAAATTTAATAAACATTTTCTTTTTACTAAGAGAATACATTTCTCTGCCGTCTTTAACTAAACAAATCTACAATAAAACTAATATACTTATTGCAAATGCAAAATATAAAATATTTACAACAAAAACAATTTTTAAAAGAATTGTAATGAATTACGTATGTAATTCGATTTGATATTGATTGTAATTGTTTGGTTGTCAAGAAATATCTTTAGTGCTTTATATATGGTCACCGTAAATGCAAAACAACGTAATACCAAAGTTTTCAAATTCGGATTTTGGAATATACTTTTCTTCTCCAAAATACATATGTATAATCACAATTTTATATTTATTTATATCACCAAAAATAACGATCATGTTAACGAAATTCAAAACAACAAATAAATTTCAAATTTATTTTACAAATTACTATTTCGAAACGAACTGTGATTACCGAAGAAAAAGTTGATTTACAAACTGTAAAATTGGAGATAAAATATTACGTATTTTAAAGGATAATTCGTATTTCATAGGATGAAATGTGACTCAATTATTAAAATGCTTAGCATTTTTTAACAAAAAAGTTTCAAAAAGGTAGTCTGAAGACCCACAAAAAAGTTGTTAATAGGAACGGTAGAAAAAATATGAAGGCAAACGACAGGATAACTTTCGTTTTTTTTAATTTTTTTTTCAAAAATATGAATGCGTCTTAAGGGCAATATAAAGTACATACTGTAGAACTATTTATAACATTCTGGTCAAAAATTCGATATCACAGATATTGTGGGAAATGGACTAAAAAAAAATCAAAATTGACGAACAAATTTTTGGTCTGCCAGAGCAATTCGAAAAAAGCACTTTATTCATAACAAATGATACTTTTAACAGGCAAATTTACGGAAAAGAGTGCTATCGAAAAAGGTTCCTTTCCATCATTTTCTGGCCTAATCTTGCATCTCATTATTTCAACAAAAAAGTAGTTAAGTGGTATCAAAACAAAAGTGGTGCTATATACATTTGAAATATATTTGGTTGTAGTAGCTTATAATTAGCGTATTCCAGAAAATATTAAATATTTTAGTAAAAACTAACAAAAAATATCTTTTCTTTTTAATTTAAAACATGAATATAACATTCTTTAACAAGTCGAAATTTCAAAAAAAAAAAACTAGTTTCATTTTTATAAGCTGAATTACATGGACAAATTTTTTCGTGTGCAGTCCTTATACATTCGAACACGGTTATAACGAAATGTGGCTACAGCGAACACTTTACTTAGGTCCCATTGATTTTACCAACATTTTCCATACAAATAACTACGTTTATAACGAACACGGTTATAACTAACTTTTTTTATAACGAACATATTTTTATAGTCCCAAGAAGAATTTTTCATACAAAAAACTACGTTTATAACGAACTCCCATAAATACTTGTTTTAGATAAATAAAATTATACATTTCAAAAAAAATTCCAAAAATTTAAAAACTAACAGAAATAATTTATTTCCATTTAAATTATTGGACAAATGGAAATAATTTTCATTAATTTTAATTTAAATTATCAGCAAATGAAAGATGAATTTTACATTTATAGTTGCTGACCTTTTTAACATATATTGAAAATAGCTAATAATAAAACTGAAATTATTTGAGGATTAAACCCTAAATAATAGAAAATCGCTATTCCTCAAAAAGTAAATATCTCAAAATATCTTTAATAAAAGAAAACATTGAATTAGTATAAAATATATGTATGAATGCAAAAAATATTATTCCTGATATATTAATAATTAATATTTAAAAATCATAAATACTGCACATTTTTAAAAGAAATTCCAAATATTAGTATTGTAATAAAATACATGAATTTTGTTAACAAATAATTTTTTTGGAATTTTACGGATATAACGAACTACGTTTATAACGAACTAAATACGTCGGTCCCTTCGAGTTCGTTATAACCGTGTTCGACTGTATCATGAATTCCATGAGACATCAAATGACCTTAGGTCTTCCGATTTGGTTTATTTTTGGCAATACACAACGCCTTTTTCACCAATAAAACATAACTGTTTAAATTTTTTTTTAAATTTTTGGATTATTCACGATTTTAATTTTATAAAAAGTCAAAATATTTCACGAAGTCATATTTTCTATTATCGATATCTTTTGAAGCTGAAGTCCAAATAGAATAGAAAAATGCATTTTCAATGTACTTTTGAAAGTGTTCTGCCCTTCTGATTTTTTATATTTCCATATAAATATAAAAATTGGTAAATTTACTGAATAATTCAGTTTATGTTTTTATGTGTTGGAAAGTTCTAGTTCTCAAACCACGAAAAAATACGATCTTTGATTTGGTTTTAAACAAAAGACAACATATTAAGTAAATATGAAGAAAATTAAAAGACGAGGTCAGAAATTTTAATTTTTTATGTGTTCTTTCGTGGAATTCATGATATACATACTTTGTTTTTAAAGATATGAAAGTTATTAAAAGTTTAGGGAAAAAGTTATGAACAAAAAAACATTTTATTCTTATTATAAACATATTTGTTTATTAAAATAGATTTATCTTTTTAAAGAAAATGATGACATAACATCACTTTATGTATGCTTTTTTCAATAAATAGTAGAATTGTTTTTTTTAACAAATTATATTGGTATATTTAACATTTTTAAAACAAAATCAAATTGTATTATACTAGATATTTAAAATTTCTTAAGTTTAGCCAATTGGTTATTGCGTCTAAGTGCCATTTTTCTTAAACGTCTCCAGTACTGTTTAGTATTAGGATCCATTTCTTCGAGGGGTACAATACGATCAACATTTAAAGTCCATAACCAATCTGGGTATTCGGAGTCGGGTTTTAGCTAAAAATAAATAAATTATAATTTTACTCAATATTTTTAAATAATAAAGAGTTTTGTTTTTAACGTACAAATAAAAATAATCTAAGGCAGAGACAACCATTTTTTTAATATCCCAGGGACACAGGATATATTTAGATTCTTTGATATAAAAAATGCAAAAGGTGTAAAATAATTACAATATTATTTTTTCTGGCTAAATTTATACTATCCATGCTAAATTACGAATTTTTCTGTAAAAATATGACAAAATATCCTACTAAGCCAAAATTCTTAAAATTGTTTAAAGCGGGTAAATAACTATTCAGCAAAAAACTATCCAGTGCTTCTAAAAAACATCATCAGCTCTAAACTGTGCATTATAGTTAGGGTGATCGATTATTCCACTTTTTGGAGAAACCGAATAGTTCGAATAGTTGGTATTTTGAAAAAACCGGTTGCACTTTTTTAAATTCAGAAAAAACCGGTTAAACGGTTTTTTTGCAGAAGTTAATATTTCAATCAAAAGACTACATTTCTTAAAGAAAAATCAATAAATCTTTTATTGTTCAAGTTAAAATTTATTAAACATAATTATTTTTGGAAATAACTATTAACCCATTAAGAACGAGAAAGAAAGATATAGTCGGCCAAGCCCGACAATATCTACACCATTGTGTGCATCAAAATTCGGCGAGGAGTCTTTTTTTCTAGACCTGTGGGATTTTGAACCAATACTATGGTTAATTATGAACCGATCTTCATGAAATTCCGCACATAGATTTAAACTTATATGGAACTTACATGTGCAAAAATTCTTGCTACATTTCTGGGATTTATGATCGTTAAACCCCCTCTTCCAGGAGGATATTTTTATGGAGGCTTGGTGAAATGATGGACTGATCACAACCAATTTCAACACAGTTCGTCCTTGGTCTATAAGAAAATTTCACTAATTTATGTTCAAAATTGCGACCTGTATTTTGATTTCAAGGTTTACATGGGCATCGTTAAATCGACTTAAAGCCGATTGGTATAAACTAAGGTGGGTCTTTGACCAAAATTTTTACAAACATCAGCACAAACGCATAGTACCCTTCAAACCTATGGTGGTGTAGGGTATAAATGTTGTAAGAAAATAATCATCAAAACTGATAATTAGCTTTTACTTAGCATAAACAACAATGGGTTAATATGAAGAAGCCAGAATCAATTTTATTTAAAAAGATTCTGCATGTGAAACTTTTTGCGAAACAAAATCTTTGAATATATTTAAAAATATTTTTAAAACATTACAAATAACACTTTATGAATTAAAAAAAAAATTATAAATTTCGATTCAAATATCAGTATTTAGTACATGTTTTTTGAAATAAAAAGCCATTTTTTAAACCGGTTTTATGTGTTTAAAAAAACCGGTCTATTCGACATTCGAAAAATGAACATTGTGAAAAAACCGACAGCACATTATATCAAAATTTTGTTCATGTATTACCTTAATATCTTCACCAGTTTTCATTATATTACTGCCGCAAACATAATTGACCAATTTGTTAGCATCTGTTTCCACAGGAATTTCTTTTTTCTCCATAATGGGACCTAATTTACCCAACTTTTTAAGTTTTTTGGCAGCAGGAGCTTAAAATAAAGAAAATTTATTAAAAATAAATGAAATTGAAAAAAGATTCGGCTGTGCCGAATCTTTGATACCCTTCACCATATTACCATCTTACCATCTTATCGACATCATATTACCATATTACCGACAATTAATAAAATTTTCGCCTTAACGTATGCTTGCATATTTTCTAAATCTAAATTTTTTTCAAACTACGAAAATTTGAATATGAAAAAAAAAAAAAATAATCATAACAGGCTTTGCTTTTAAAAAGAAACAACAACAATTCCATATATATTTATTTTTGTATGTACAAACTGACTGAATACACAAAGAACAACAACACTGTTATTCATTATATTACTGCTGTTAACTAACTACTTGTCTATACAAAAAACAAAAAACGTCACTAATAGTCATTACAATGCTTAATATACATGTTTGTGTATGTATTTATGTATATTCTTAACAGATATGTTTTAGTTTTAAAAAATAAACAACAACAATTCCATATCTATTTATTTTTGTACAGACTGCATATACAAAGAACAACAACACTGTTATTCATCATATTACTGCTGTTGATAACTAAACTACTTGTCTATACAAAAAACAAAAAACGTCACTAATAGTCATTACAATACTTAATATACATGTTTGTTGGTGTATTTATATTCTTAACAGATTTGTTTTTGGGCCATAACTCTGTTGATTATGAACGAATTTGGTTTATTAAAAAAACCGAAATTTTATAAAAATATTTATGACTGATCTATATAAAAATAAAAATCTATAGCTTGAACAAGGGCTTCAAAAATAAAAAATTCGTTTTCCCCGATATCTCAGTTATTACTGAACCGATTTATTTAATTTTTTCAGAACAAAAATTCAGAAAATAATTTTCGAGCCCCCTTTAAAAATTCGAAGTCCCTGGTATATGCAGAGGCTTCAGAAACTAAAAAACCGGTTGTAAAAACCGGTTTTTAAAGCATATCTCCACCATTTATAAACCGATCTTCCTGATTCAAAAAACTGAAATTTTATAAAAATATTTGTGACCGATCTGTATAAAAATAAAAATCTATAGCTTAAACCAAGGCTTCAAAAATAAAAAATGCGTTTTGTCCGATATCTCAGTTATTACTGAACCGATTTATTTCAATTTTTCAGAACAAAAATTCAGAAAAAAATGTCCGAGAATTCTTTGTAAAAACGAAGTCTGTAGTGTATACATAGGCTTCAGAAACTGGAAAACCGGTTCAAAAAACCGGTTTTTTGAACATATCTCCGCATTGTATGAACCTATCTTGCTGAATTCCAATAGCAAAATTCTCGAAAGCATTTCCGATCGTTTGACATACATATTATATGTCAGTTATCGGTGGGCTTCATAAACGCCATTTCAACCGACACACGGACGGACGGACGGACGGACGGACGGAGGGACGGACGGACGGACATGGTCCAATCGTCATCGCTTCTTACAAGGATTCCGAAAATATAAACTTTTTTGCTCTCCGACGAAAATTGTGGAAATTACAAACGGAATGACAAACTTATATATACCCTTTACACCTGTGGTGAAGGGTATAAAAATTCATATCAAATGAATGATAAAACTTACCAACTGCAAAATGACGTGCAATCAAGGAGGGTTGTAAACATCTTTGTTTTACTAAATGCAGCGACAAATTTAAAGTATTTATTAAGCTCATATTTTTGTGAATTTATTTAATTTCCTAAACTTATTAATAAATCTTCACAAAGTCAAACTTTTTACCTTTAGTTACAAAAATGTATAAATTAACCTCAAATTCCATGAATAAGAATGTCATAATTCGAGACTCGAACAGCTGTAATGGTTGCTTTGTTTTGGCAGCCACCAGCTGTCACAACAGCAAAGCAGCTGGTCAATGTTTTTATTTATTTGTAGGAGGTTACCGGTGAAATAGTTAAGGTTTATGACATTAAAATTATAAATTAAATTTTTATACAAAACATGCGTTTTCCATCTAACAAAACTCTGGCAAAAGTTGCTATTTATGTTGGCATAGCAGGCATATCCAGTGTCATGTATATGCGCTGGAAAATTGAAGAACGTATACGTAACACTGACTATTTTCGAGCTGCTTTCCAAACATTGCGACAACATAAAGGTAAGTTTTTATTTTTTAATTAAAAACTGAAATTAAATTAATTTGGTATTTTAGGTGCCATAAGTTTATTGGGTGAACCCATTAAAAATATGGGTATTGATATTGGCGATCCCAAAAATAGTTGTGATGGTAAGAAGGCTCATTTCGAAGTTTCTATTAAGGGATCCAAAGAACGTGGCAAGATGTTTTTTTCGGCCACACGTAATGAAGAGTTGGGCTGGCTTATAGACTCCTTAGAATTGGAATTGAAATCTCAACCGGATAGAAGATATTTAATCAAGACAGGCAATAATAACCAGACCGAACAAACACAACCAAATAACGAGTAAAAATTCACTGGGTATTAAATGGTATTTTAAGGATTTTTTTATTAGTTACACGAGAGAGTTTAACAACAATGAGAATAAATAATTAAATAATTTAAAAATTTCTAAACTTTTGAAGTACAAAACCAAATTGATCTTAACGATAAATAAATTAATTGATATGCAATCTTACTTAGTCCAGGGTGTCTATATGATACCCCATACTATTATGTATGTGTATCAAAATTTGGGGAAGGGTCTTATATGGGACCTTTGGTCAATTTTTAGCCTATAGTAGTATTAGAGCATATTTCTGTGGCCAAAAGGAAAAACTACATAACTTAAGTTATCCCTTGCATATTGTGTAAAATTTTCAGAGAAATCTATCCATTACTTTAGTAGATAGTAGTCTGAAAAGCAACATAATTCTGTTGATTTTCATTTTTCCGAAATGTAAAAAATGTATAAATTAACATATGTTATTTTTCCATATTTGCAAAACAACGTAACATCAAAATTTATCTTATCTTTTCACTTTCCTGTGTCAATACTTTTTTCATTAAAATATTAAGAAATAATTAAAATTTTGCAATTTTCTTGCAAATGATTTTCATTACCGCTGAAGTTTAGTGGTCATAAATAAACTTACATACTTGTGTATAAAAACCTAATACTCACATTTCTAACTGAAGAAGTTTCATATGTACGTATTTGCATTTTCTTCAAAATTTCTCCACTGCATTTGTAATTATACCAGATAACTGTATAAAATAATTAAAAAATTCAACTACAAAATTATAATACAAGTGGTACACCGTAACATTATTCTGGGAAAATGTACTTTTACAATTTCTAACTATAACGTATGAGTAATACAAATTATAACTACTATTACTCATACGTACACAGGTCTGTTACGAGTTTGACAGTCCATTAAATTTTTAGCTGCAAAGAACAAAATTTCTCTAAACCAAACAACATTTTTTTGTTTACTTTTTTATAACATTTTATTTTTCGTTTATTTATTGTAAACGTTTTTAATTTTTTCTTTATTTATTTATAATTATTTTCAAATTGTTAATTTATTATTTGCTTGTTTAATTAATTTAAATTTTTTTAAGATAATTTTTTTCTTTTCGTTTCGACAAGAGAAGGGTTTTTTTACGACAAGAGGAAGAGGAGGGAGTTTTCTTGTGTTTTTCTTTTTTAAGAGGGGGAGGTTTTTAAGTTTTAAAAACTTGTGTTTTTATAATTTTTTAGTATTACTTTAGTTTTTAACATTTTTTTTCTTTAAAACAAAAGTAAGATGAATTCGTACGCACACAATTACAAAAAAGGAGTTAAAAATAAAATTTATGCAAATATAAAAAAATAAGAAAACCATTTTACATTGTTTTTTAGTTATTTATAGCTTAATATTTCTAATCATAATATTGACAATAAATTGTATACTATTAAAGTTGAAATAAAAATAAAAAAATAATATTTTAATAAAAAATGCTTTTATACTGATTTTTTCCTTAAAAACATTCATCATCATCATTATACATTACTTAACGTTATTATTAATATATAATTTAAACAAAAATACAAAAAACGGAACCAAAAGTTTATTTGTGTTTTTTTTTTTTTTCGTATAAAGTTTGGTTATGGTTGTTTAATTATTTGTTGAACAGGCAGAGAGTTAAAATAAATTAAAAAAAAATAGAAGAAAATCGTAAATGAAGGCGACAGTATTTGTATTGTTGTGTTTTTGAACATTTAAAACGATATAACATTACCATATATGTACATATGTATACATACATGAATATGAAAAATGTCCCCTTTTCTTATTACTATGTATTACTTTTGTGTCTTTTTCATCGGTATTGTTGGTTCATTGTAACAAGAAAGGAACAATAAAACAATGATAATATCGTTGTTAATTTAGTTAATTTTTGTTTTGTTTGTAGTTGTATTTTCGTAATGATGGTTGCGTATTTTGTTGTTTATTTAGTTTATTTTAACTTTTACTTTCCAAGAGGAAGACTAGTCGGCCTCTTATTAATAAACGATGTTTTTGTTATTGAATCAATTGATGTTGTTGCTGTTGTTGTTGTTAATAATATAGAATGCGGCTGCGATTCAGCTTCCGCTATATGTTGTCCTTATTGTGTTTTCAGTTCTTTGCCAATACTATACGAAACAATTTTCGTCCAATCAATTTTAGTTCTTGTTATAGGCAATTGACGTCTCATGGCTTTGAAGGTTGTATCAGACATAGTTTGATAATTTTCTGAAATGGCCAATTGATATTCATTTTCAGCCTCTTCTATAAGACGTATAATCTCTTTTGCCATTTGCTGTTCATTGGTAACGACAACCGATTCGCGGCATTCTTTTGAAGAAACTAATTGTACATTGCCATCTTCATAGTAATGAACCTATTTTGTTAATAAAAATACACAATTAAAAAAATACTTTAACTAAAATAATATACTAGAATATTTGGATACATACTTGCACTTTTAAAGTCCCTTTCAGTTCAGCACTACCAGCGCCAGCTTGAAATGTAACGTGCCATTGTGAACGCCATCTACCGTTCCAATAGTTTTTAGGTTGAAATTGGTGGTCTTCAATGCAAATTGTTAATATTATTTGACCGCTTTGAGATTTACCAAAAACGGAACAAACCTAAAATGAGAAAAAACAATTTATTTAATATCAATGAAATAAAGATGCGGGAGAAAATATAGATTATGAAGATTACTCTGTCGTAATAAAATAAAAAAAGTTTGTGTAAATAAAACGTATTTTTAAAATAAGAAAATAATCAGGGCTGCCATAGGATACAAGTCCAATTTATTTTTTGTCAAAATTACAAACTAATATTGACTTCATTTTGTGCCATGAAATTGTATTGGTTTATGATACTTTCGAATGTAAATAAAAACGATCTTCGAATCTGTTGTTTCATACGTTTGTCCATTTGATTAAAATTTTTAATGTAACTTTCTTTCAGAAAAATAATCAGGGCAGCCATAGGATACAAGTCCAATTTACTTTTTGTCGAAATTACAAACTAATATTAACTTCATTTTGTGCCATGAAATTGTATTGGTTTAGATACTTTCGAATGTAAATAAAAACGATCTTCGAATCTGCTGTTTCATACGTTTGTCCATTTGATTACAATTTTTAATGTAACTTTCTTTCCGAAAAATTGTTATGCAATAGTGTTGAAATATTGTTGAAAATTATTGTGTTTTTATTAAATTAAAATATTAATAAAATTACAAGATACAGTAAAATATATTAAATTACATCTGCAGTTGTAGCATTTTTTAGATGAAGAGCGTTTAAAAATGGAGGCGAAAAGAATTTTAGGAGATTGTGGCAACCTACTTGTTGAGCAGTGTAATTTACATTGTTTATACTGTGCGTTTATGCCTATCGCAATTTTTTAGATTTGTAGCCTATTATCGGTTAAATAAAAATGCTTTCCGTATGATACTTAACGCTACTAGAGGACATTTGTAGCATTCTACAATTCCGCTAATGTTACAACTAGGAGCTTTGCAATTTTATCTAAAAGATTTTATAAGAAGTTAGTTAGAAACGATTCTGCAAAGTTCAGTGATTCACTAGATTCTACAGTTGACTTAACAAGCTATGAAGAACCTTGTAAGGATCTACTAAAAAACAAAAGCGTATAAATGAAATACAACAGCTGTTAGCTACTTGGTTTGTTGCCAAAAGAAAAAAACGATAAAATTAATTTCTGTGACACCTTAAACTGACACTAATTGTGATTCGAACATAAAACTGATATTATTGAAATTCATGTCACCAAATTAAATGAATGTTGTTTTAAAATCCAATTCCGACAACAAAAAATTCAAAATCTTTAAAATTCGTATAAAATAACCAATATAAAAATAGCGTTTAAATCGGTTTAAGGTTTAAGTTAGATTTGTTGTAAGTTACCTTTTTGCTAACAACTACGTTTATTTAAATATACCCTTTGTTGACAACGTTAAAATATATTCTTGTTTCCTTTTTAATGCAACTTTGCTGGAAGTATTTTGGTAAGTATAAAGGATAAACTGTTAACGGTGTCTCTAATATTGTTTCTCCATTTTGTCTTCAACCAAGGCACTATATGCATCTTTGATCTATATTTTCTACACAAAACCTTCTACGAGGGTAAATTTATTTTACAATGGTTGCGCAACGTCGCGCAACCTGGTATATAGTCAAGGTGTACATCTTAAATCGCACAGTTCCTAAAAATGATTTTGGGCACAGATAAGATGTAATTCTGACTGCAATTAAAACTATGTCCTTTTCTTAGAAATCTAGTTAACATTTAATATTTTTGTGTTAATAGGTTATAAGAAAGCACAGAAATTTCGTTCTATTTGTTTTTGCTTGAAAAAAAATGTGATATACATATCTCAATTTTTGAAGAATGGGATTAAATATAATATCTTGACATTTTTGCAAGATTCTGTGCAAGAATTTTTATGTGGCTTCAAAATTAGTGCAGTTCAAAGTGTTGTGTTGTCAACAAGTTCAAATAGAAACCTTTCTAGAGAAATTAATTAACAATTTAATCGCATTAAAACTTTTTACAGAAAATATAAAATATACAATGAAATATCAATATGTTGCTTTGTTGTGCACACTCTTGTATGAAGATTGTAGTATTTTATTCCAGTTTTAGTTAGTAGACAAAGTTAAAGTTTAGTTAATCCCTAAATATGTATATAATTTCGTATAACTATTTTTGTTGTAAACCAAAATTTGTAAATAATAAAACTATTCTTAGGTTTACCCTAATTTTGTTTTGCACAGTTCTGTATGTTCACTTCTACGAATACCATACACATATGTTACAATCATGTAAAATGTCTATACTTTTATTTTTTGTCCACCTTTGATATTATACAAATTATAATGTTTAATAAAAACCGAAAGAAAAACTTAATTTTTAAATTATCCCATATTATTTCCAATATTTATTATAAATAACTTTACACTGGCATTTAAACAATGAAATCCGACGCATAATTGAAGAATTGTGAACACTTAAATTGACATATTGGAGAATACGATAAACTAATAAAAGTAAAAAATATTAAAAAAAAAAACATGTAGCTTTTTTCTAAAAAAAAAAAAAAAAAGTTGAAAATAGAAGATTATCTTATCCCAGAGCAATTAATATTGTAATTTGTAGCAAAAGTATTAGATTTTAATAAACTAAAACAAAATTAAAATAGAAGGGATAGAAATTTTTGAAAAATACATTTTAAAACTGGAATTGCATTTAACATTTTACCTTTAATTTAATTAAAAGGTCTCAATTGGCATTCATTAGAGATCCAAACGAATAAGATTTATACACGTTTAAATTTAATTCGTGAACAAATTTTTTGAAATTGCAAAAAAAAAATAATAAAAAAGACTAAATGGTTTCATACCAAATTTTAACAAAATCTGATAACCCATTTTTTTTAAAGTTCCATTTTAAGAAAAACCAATTTTGATATTACCATGAAACTTAGCACATGGCAAGTGAACATAATGGCAAATACAAACAAGTTAACATAATTATTAATTTTTCACCACATCAAAAGTTGTAAGCCCAAGAGCATGCACGGATTTTTTCGTGCGCAGACCTTATAATAAAAGAATGAATATAGAAAATAAACTAGATCTTCACAAATCTACTTCGTAATGCGCCAATAATGCAGCTGTAAATTATGGTGTCCATAATTCCGTGTTTCAAAAATGAAAACAATAAAATATAAGCTAATTGCAACTGCCATGTGATAAACAATTGTGTACAAAGTGCGTTGAATGCTTTATCAGTCGACGTGGCAAATATTGTAATAAAATCTGTAAAATCATATTACTCTGAGTTTTATATATTTTTTGTTTCAATTAATTTTTTAGTTCCTAATAAAATTTTGTTGAAAAAAAATTTTTTTTTTTTTTCGGATATAATTGACGCGTCTACAATTTTCTTCAGGTTTTAATTTTTTTTAACATTTGTGGTTATGTCAAGTTGATTTGTTTAAAATCAAGCTGAATTTTTTGAAATGTCAAGTTAAACTACCAAACAATTCTGGCACCCCAAATGTAAATAAATATGTTTCGTTTTAAATTGCAGTTGTTTACTTAATTGTTGTTACAAATTTTCCAATATAATTAAAGATGTTTTCGTAATAAATCAACGAAGAAATTAATTGATTCTTACTGAAAGTATGAATTTAATTTTTTTAAGGATGCTGAATAAAACATTCAGAAATATTAATAGAATATCATTTGTCGGTCTAAGGAGAAATTAGTATTAATCGAAATAATAGGGTCCTTTTCACTTAAATCACGTTTTTAAGAAATTAACGACATGGATTAATGAAAAAATTTAAATGCGGTCATGTTATACGTGAAAAAATCGGGACAAACAGCTATAAAATTTACAAAAATATTAAATTCGTATAAAGTACGAGTATTCCAGATAAATTTTATAAAAAAATGTTGTTTTCATTCTTGATACTCGCGGTATAGTTGTACTTAGAAAACATTTTTCTATATTATAAATGAATAGAAATTAAACAGATATTCTTATAATGGGACTATTTCATTAATAGCATGATCCGATTTATTTACTATGTTGTGTTATGGCCTTATTTAGAGACAACCACATTTAGCATCATCTTGGAATGCACCCTTTTTAGAAATTCTATTGATTTTTTTGCTATATTTTTTTGTTATATTTATTAGTGGTATTATAGCATAAAGCCTAATATTTAATGATATATTTTTTACAATCTTAACAAAAATACACTTCAATTTAAATAAATCTTTACAATTTAGTAAATTTTATATCGGTTTATTCCCATTTTTGGCGTATAACATGACCTGAATTTTTAGTTTTCATTAATCTTGGCCCTTAATGCTTTCGAAACGTGATTTAAGTAGAAATAACTCTATTATTTTGATAAGCACTCATTTCTCTTTAAAGAGATGAATGGTTTTATATAATTATTTCCGGAACTTTCATTCAGCATCCTTACAAAAATTAGGGTAAGGATAAATTAATATCTTCTTTGATTTATTACGAAAAACATCTTGAATTATATTGCAAATTTTTTAATAATAATTAAGTAATCAATAGAAAAAACCCAAAAAATTCAATCATGTAAAATTAAAAAATCCGCCAAAACATATACATTTTACAATAGTCTACGCAGACTTTTGCTATATATTTATAGAACGTTAATTTAAATATTCTTGGATAACCGCGAATCTATTCATATTTCTAAACTTAATCTTTTGCTATAATATTGTCAAGGATTTAAGGTATTATATAGAGCTGTAAAAATTTAAATCTTTAAAGATATAATAGAGAAATTACGATAAAAATTATTGTTTAATAGTTCGTACGCAGATTTATGCTTCCTAGTGTATGTCTTATTTTCGAAATATCTTTATCTTTAATTTGTCCAAAAAATAACGTTAAGGTAACTTTTAGGTAATTTTATTCGCACCTTTTTGAGTTTTATTTATTAAAAATGGACAAACCGTTCTCGCTCGAAAATGGGAGCATATTAGACAAAATTAAAAATTAAATAATAGTATTACTTACACCATGCCTATAATGACTGGCGGTATAGGCTAATGTTTCAATATCTAAGGCAGCTCTCCATGGTTCAGCCGATGCATCAGTTTCGGCGTCTTGATAATCACTAGCCTCCTTACGAAGGTGATCATACTTAAATGATTGTTTAGTGCGAGGATCGTAGAAACGCCCACCACCTAAAAAAATAATTAATAAATTTCATAATGTAAATCACGATAACAGTTTACTTTTTGTGATAAAATGTACTTAATGTGGATTTGTTTTCTATTGACTCATGGTATTTGTTTACGAATACTAATAACAAAAAATGTCTTTCCCCCCTCAAACATTCGTAACATTACCCGTATTTTTCATAATAAAAACATTACACTTCATAATACACACACACGTACATAAAAAAAGATGTAGTACATATGTACGTATGTATGTAGAACATTTTTAGCATATTAACCAAAAACTTGTCATTACACTCACCCAAATCATTGAATTCCGAGATCACTGCATTGTGTTCGCTGCCCTCTATGCGTACTGGTGTCAATTGATCTTTATTATATTGGGCAAAGGCGTGGCTGGCACCTTCTTTCAACAGAGCATCATTTTTCAATAACTCACGAACATCGTTAAAAACTTCATTAAATTCACCCGGTGGTGCATGTAATATAAAATCGGATACAATGCGCACTTTTTCCGTATCACTGATTTGTGTTTGATCCATATTTCTTCACCGTTTCTGTTTTGTGAAAGCTTTCTTTAGAATATTTTTGTGGTCGGTTGATTCGACTTGATTTGATTGATGGTGTACCCAGCAAAGTGCTCTGGCAGTGAAGTGCAACTTTATAGATCGTTTTAAATGTGTTTTTTATTTAAAAAAATGGCCAATATATATTTTAATTTCTATACAACTATTAGAAAATAGAATGTTTATATTATTAGAGAACTTTTCAATGGAAATATTTACAAAATTCAAGCAAATTCCTTACATTTAATACTAAAAACTTGCATTTGCTAAATGGATGACAAATCTTTTGCAAGAAAAAAATACTACAACAACAATTATAGCAAGTGCAGTCACTTTCAAATTTGGCAGCACTGTACAAAGGCCGTTACTACATGGACAATTTCAACAGAGTTGTATATGTTAAAAATTAGAGATAATGCAGTGAAATGGTAAGTCAATCCAGTCTGGACCACAGATCTGCGCCGATCGGCTGTAAGCCGGCTGAGTCGAGCCGCCGGAGATTTTTCAAGAGCAGCCGCCGCCGAGAAAATTTCGGCTTAAACATGACTCAATTACAGCCGCTGATTTTGGTCAAGCTTAATGAATTTAATGAAACAGCACTGCAAACTGCTGCTGACCAAATGTAATCAATACCATAACAAACAGTGCATTCTAAATATTCAGCTGATTATGGCAGCACACACTGCTGCTGGCTACGCGCTATTGTAATTTGGGCTTAAGGCTCAACTACATAGAATACTTTCGCTTCAACTGCGACTGACAGCTACGCAACGCACAAATTATATTAACCCAGTCGTTGCATTATTTTGTTATTATATTAAAATTTTATATAATAAAATATAAAGATGTAAAAATTAAATTATGTTCTCAGTTGAAATAATGAATTGCACATTAAAATTTCCGACTCAATAAAAAAAATATAAAATAAGAATAAAACAACCTTCAAAATATATTTACGTACTTCGGCACTTCAAAGTTGAACATTTTTCATCTTTGAAGTACTTCACGCAGAAGTTTGGCGTACTGATTTGGTTCCGCACAATATAAATGCATGTATTTAACTTAGCTGTCAGTCGCAGTTGAAGCAAAAGTATTGTATGTAGTTGGGTCTTTATTTATCTATTTTTGCATCATTAAGGGAAATTTTAAAGCAAAAAAAAAACTAAAAATAGTTTTGCTTCAGCGGCAAAAGACGTTATGCATTTTCATTTAGACATTATTTGGAATAAATTATGATTTTATGATATTTATTTAATGGAATTATAGCTACAGAGAGAGCTGATACTTTAAAGGTACTTTCAGTTTAAAAACAAATTTATAATTAGTTCTAAACTAATTGGATGTTTTTTAGGAACATATGGCTGGTGTTCAAAAACGTTTAATTCAAATGAATATTTGCATCCTCATCATACTAATTCTCATTCCAAAGAAAATTTAGAATTAAAATTACATACATATGTAGATATTCAAAAAATATCTCACCGAAAGTATGTTAAATTAAATGTATAATAATACTTATAGTGTATATAACTGAGACATACATACATGGGAGTAATTCATTAAATCGACTAATGAATTGCCGATTTCATTACCATTAAATTGAATAATGGTACTTTTTCCATTAATAATTTTTCATTAATAATTATTAAAAAAAAAAATAAAATCATTATCTCTAAATAATGATTTAATTTTTTAAATTAAATCATTATTTAAAGATTATTTAGCAGTATTTTTCGTACAATTTTAGCTACTTTTTTTAATATATTTGATTTCCATTCGTTTACTCTTCTACTTGGAACATATATTTTTGCATAATTTTTGAAAAATTCTGCATTTTATATTCATTATATCGTGATGTAATTAAGATTAATATTTAAATGATTTAAACAACTTTTTTAACTCCACTAATACTAGAAACACATTTGAAAAAATTGTTTTTTTATACAAACAATGCTTTTCCAGTAATTATAATTTGTATTTGAACATTTTCTTGTAATTTCATTATCATTACTTAAAAGATTATAATTAAAAAAAAAAAACAGTATCATTAAATGGTATTTAAATTTTTAGGTAATGGTAATGAAAATTCAATGCTCAATGAAATATTCCCATGTATGAACTGGGGTATGCTTTTGAATATTACTTGGCTGATACTTAAATATTTAAATTGTAAGAGAATTTTCTTTTACTACATGTAAGAAACTATTCCATATTTCCAAGAAAATTAAAATCAACGGCTCTGTTGAATAAAAATATTTTGTTTTTAACATTAATAAAAGTTTTTTTTTTCGTGTAGTTGACCTTCGGCCGGTATCAGAAACTTAATCACAAGTAAAAACGAATTCGTTCACCACATATTAAAGTAAAACTAAGTGTATATTTTGAGCTTTTTTTTTTTTAAGTTATTAATAATTACTTCCAAAAAGGTGAAGCACCAAAAAATATTAATATTATCAAAGAAAATTTAAATTTCACAAATTTAAGATATTTTTATTGAATGAATTTTAATGAAAAAATTGTATAAACATAGTTAAAGGGAAGTATTTTAAAGGCAACGAACAAGAAGTTTAAAAGAAGAAGAATATCTTACCATTTCTTTAAAAAATTTAACTTCTGCAAATATTTTTCAATCAATCTTTCTATAATCACTACTTTAAGGAGTGCGATCGAAAAAATTTTAACATATAAAATTTAATAATTCGGAAACGTTTGATCTCAGAGTTTTGATTGTTTTTTATTTAGTTGATAATATAATACACATCATATAAAAGTATAATTTTTAAACTTCTGTCCACTACTTATGACCTCGTAGACCTTTTTTGATAACCCTTCCATTAGAGATTTGATAATTGTTTCAGTCACTTTTATCGAACAGTCTGCACATCTGCTTTCAAAATATTTGATATTTTGGGACAACTCTTTTGACCTCTTCGATTCTCTTTTCACAAAAGTCCATTATCTATTCACTGGTCTTAGCTCCGGACAATTTAGAAGATTGATCCCTTTTAGTACAAAAACTATGTTATTGCTTTGATACCACTCCAGAGCTTTCATACGTAGTGACATTATGCCAAATCGGGCCAAAAATATGTGGACAAATTGCGCTCTCTTATGAAAGGAAAAAAAAATGTTCAAACATTCTTTGATGTATTTTTAGAACCCACTGTAACAAATGACTTGCTTCTTTTGACGCAACTGCATAAATCTTGCCTCACAACGAATTCCTTAGGAAATTTCGTTAGATTTTTGGTCCTAAACTTATCTTCAACATTTCCACGAGCATCAGTAACATAAAAATTCTTACCCGGAAGCTGGGAAAAATCTGCCAGTGCATACGTTTTGTCTTTATTTATGCAACGTGAGTATTTTTGTATGAAATTTGATTTTAATTTCCTATTCTTGGCTAATAAATTTTCTTGTCCATCCAATATCATGTGGGCCTTTTTTCTTTCTGAACCATGTTTCCTATCGATGGTCGAATTCACCTGATACTGTTTAATGACGTTGGAAACAGTATGACGGCTGAAATTAAATTCTGTGGCCAATTATTTATAGGACCAATTTGAATTTATTTGAAAATTTTTAATAATTTATAGCACGTACATTATTTTCGTCACTCATTTTGGTCAAACTCATAACAATCAACATGGTTGTCTTCAAAAATAATAGCTGACATATTTTTCAATGATAACTAGATCAAAAAAATTTAAAAATTGCTTCGGAAAAAAGTTATGAAGCAAAACGTGTATTAAGATTTTTTCGATAGCACTCCTTATACATCAATATTGAATATTTTAAAAAATATGAACTAAATACATACTTACCCAATTCACAAAGTATATTTTTTGAGTTATTGTGTTATATGTTATTTAATATTATGTTCAGACACATATGTTTTTTATTACACCATTTTTAAGTTAAAAAAAGAAATTTCTATATGATATTCTGAAAACAGCAATTTAAAATGAGGTATTTGAATTCAGTTTCAGAAAAGAACAAATGTGAATGAGATTTTCCACTTCATGATTTGAAAATATGATTTTAATTTATGATTTTTTTTATTATAATTCAGAAAAAAACATATTAAAATAATATTTCTTTTTTAATTTCAGAATATAACAATTGAAATTTACATTTTTCATATAAATTTCAGAATTGACCAATTAAAAGTGAGACTTTTTATTTAGAATTGAGAAAAGATTACTTGAAAATTAGGTTTTCCATTTATAATTTTGAAAATAACAACTTAAATTGGAATTTTTTACTTAAAATTTTGAAAAGATCAAGGTTAGGTTAGGTTAGGTTAGAAAGGGTGGCGTATTCACGCCTACACCCAGAGGCCGAACGGCCCATTGTGATCCCTTTATGATAGAAAGAGAGAAATAGAAATAAACGAGGATAAATAAGAATAAATAAGAAATATACAAGAAATAGAAAGAAGAAAAAGTGGAACCTATACCCAATCAATCAGTTATGATTGTTCCTAAGCCATTTTATTCCCATTACAAACCCTATGAGGTTGACAAGTCCTTTGCCATTAACCTCACCTAGTTCATGTAGTGTGTGGCTCCCAAACCACTTCAACCTATTACGCTGAAGCCCTACGCAGTGACAGAGTATGTGCTCTACTGTCTCTAGCTCCTCAGCATCATCACACGTTCTACAAAAATCTGATGTGCCAATGTCCCACTTACTCATCATATTCCCTATTGAGAAATGACCCGTAAACATACCTACTATGATTCTAAGACTACCACGACTCATACCTAGAAGATGCTTGGAATCTGCCAGTTTTAAGCTAGGCCATAATGCTCTAGAAACTCTGCAGTCCGATCTGTCACTCCAGGCACGATTCGTGTTGTCCAGAGTCCACTCCCTTATTGCCCTAAAGAAGGACCCAATTGGAATCTTAACAGATGACTCTATGAAAGACCTATCTAGCTCCGAGCCACTGCGAGCTAGCTCATCGGCTATTTCGTTGCCAAGAATGTCACAATGACCAGGAACCCAACAGAGTCTTATCATATAGGAATCCATTAACCTTCTCAATTCCCTTCTGCACTCAAGTACTAATCTGGACCTAACAAAATGACTAGTCAGAGCCAATAACGCTGCCTGACTATCAACATATATAGTAATCTCAGACCTTCTCTCAACATTCCCCTCAATCAAGCCTAGAGCCTTATAAATGCCAAGAATCTCCGCCTGAAAGACACTACAACTGTCAGACAATTTGTAGGATCGCCTGATATCAGTTCCCATAAAGTATACACCTGCACCAGTGCCAACTTCCATCTTCGAACCGTCTGTGAAGACCGCACAGCCTTCAAAGAGCTTTCCTACTCCATCCCAGAGGTCCCTGCTAGGTAACACCAAAGCGGGAGTCGCCCCGAAGTCAATCGTAGTCCCGACATAATCCGCAGGCTCAGCCACGGATAGTGTCCGACCGTTGAATTTGACTTCATCTAGTATGCTGACGTGCCCCGCTCTAGAGGTACCTAATAATCCCAGTTCCTTCAATCTAAATAGGCCGCGGACAGCCATACCCCTCACAAATTCCTCAATTGGAAGAAGATGGAGGATTATGTCCAGCGCCGCCTGAGGTGTACTTCTCCTGGCACCTGAGATGCCAACTGAAGCACACCTCTGAACTTTAGAGAGAAGTTTCCTATATGTTCCTTTACCCAATACATTCCACCAGACTGTACAGCCATAAGTAAGAATCGGTCTTACAACCGAAGTGTAAATCCAGTATACAACTTGCGGCTTAAGGCCCCAATTCTTGCCTATAGAGTTCCTGCAGGTGTAATAGGCATTGAGTCCCTTCTTGGCCCTCTCCTGGGTGTTTCTCCTCCAAGACAATTTACTGTCCAAGTACACACCCAGGTATTTGGCCTCACTTGACAATGCAAGCTCAATCCCGTTCAATACTGGCAAGCTAAAATGCTCGACCTTGTATTTCCTAGTAAACAAAACTAGTTCCGTTTTTTCGGGGTTTACCCCTAATCCCTTACTGTTGGCCCAAAGGGACAGATCACGTAAACCTGTCTGCATGACCTCACTGATCGTAGATAAAAACTTACCAGAGACCAGTAAAACAACGTCATCGGCGTAGTCCACAATCTTCCGTCCCTTAGCAAAGATCAATTTAAAAGAAGATTTTCCATTTAAAATTCAGAAAAATACGATTGAAATTTTGAAAAAAACTAAATTAAATTTAGAACTTCAACTGAAATAATTAATAGAATGAAATTTGCATAAGGAATAATTTTATGTAAAGTAATTAAAACTTTACACTCCAGATGGATTTGATACAATCTCTTAATTTTATTAGCTTAAAGGTTACATAAATTAAGTTGACCTTACATTATTTCATCATTCAATGTCAGTCTTATTCAGTGTTATAAATTTAAATTATTTTTTTTCAATTTCAATTGTTCTCAAATTTCAAAATAAAAAATTTAATTTCATTTGTTCTTTTCTGAATTTAAAATGCAAAATTTAAATATAAATTGATCTTTTCTGAATTTAAGATATAAAAACTTATTTTATATTGTTCTTTTCTAAATTTGATATAAAATACTTATTTTTAATTGTTCTTTTCTGAATGTTAATTAGATAACTTAATTTTCAATTGATTTTTTTCCAAATTTTATATAGAAATTGTAATTTCAATTAATCTTTTCTGAAATATTAATGAAATATAGAAATTTCAACAGTTCTTTTCTAAAATTTAAATGAAAACTCTCATTTTCAATTGTTATTTTCAAAAATTTAAATGAAAAATCTAATTTTTCAATGATATTTTCTAAAATTTAAATAGAAAATCTTATTTTCAATTGATTTTTTCGAAAATGCCATTAAAAGTGGTGTAGTTTTTTAAGAAACAAAATAAGTTTAAGCATCACTGTTCACATATAATTTTATTATGTTTTTCCTTTTGGCCTGTTTTTCGTTTGCCAAAATATTTTGACAAATTGTTGATTTAAATAAAAATGTTACATACAAATACTTTCTAATTCCAAAAATAAAATTTTTAAACAAATAATAAATGTGAACAAATATAAATTTAATTTATAATTTTTTGTTTGTAAACTTTTCGAAAATTTTTACAAATCCTTTTTTAAAAAATTTTCTATGTACTAAAAATAGTAAAAATTTCTTCCCTGTATGGAAATTTAGTTGTTTTTATTGTGTTAAATAATTAAACAACTTAAATCGAGATGTTTTCTGGCTTTGAAATATATGAAAAAACAAGTCAATTGGTTTTTTGGAATAAACATCTGTATTCTGCATTTTTCAATATTATTGTTATCAATAAATATACAGCCGTATTCCAAAAAATTAATGTAGGTTTGATAACGAGTTACAAACTTTTTCTTATGGAAATTTACATACAAAAAGTTACTAACTCGTTATCAAGCATACATTATTTTTTTGTGAATATGGCTGATAAACTTTAAAATGTAGAATTTTTTCGAAGAACAATTGTTAAGTAAGAAATTAAACAAAATGTTTGGATCATTTTGATCTATCTAATAGCAGAAGCTTAACCCGCTAACTTTAGCAAAAATCTTTAGTGCTTGGCTCGTTCATCAGATATTTTTCGTAAAAACGCAATGAATTAAAATAATTTTCTAAAGTTAAATTTTTGCAGGTTGATTAATTAGCATTTTTATACGATAAGATTAGAAACAAATCTTAAAGAACTTAATAAACTCAGAACATAAAGAAATCGGAAGCTGTGAAAATGGCTGTATTTTTAAAGAATTTAGTTTGAGTATAATCTATAATTTTAATTTTTATTAACTTTAGTATTCAAAATATGTAGTGATTTTTTGTAGGGAAAATTTTTTGGACGCGTAGGGAAAAATCGGTTTTTTTCATCAGCCGTAGGTATTTTTAAAAATTTCCACTGATAACACTGCTTGAAATTTTACATGTGTAGGGAGAATAGCTGTGTCAAGATCATAAATACATTTTTTTTTAATTTTAAAAATATAAATAATGTTCAAACAAACGGTCTTCCGTTTTGACGCTTTAGAAATACAAAAATATAAAAATGTATGTTATAAATCTTTTAGGAAATACTTATAAATAATGTTCAAACAAACGGTCTTCGGATCCCCTTACATCTATGGGGACTTGGAACCACATTTGTGAACCAATGTGCTCTATAAGACGATGCGAAAACTAGGAAATGCAAAATTGTTATGTTCATCTTTCAGCCGGCTAACAGCCGATTTTGAGCCGCGTTAAAATCGTTCGGCGTAGGTCTCTGGTCCAGACATTTCAAGTTATAAACAAATTAAGATTCCAGGCCCAGTAAAATAAAAAAAAAAATATATGTTTTATTTTTAACGTTATTAAAGTTTTATTAAAGCCAATGTTCAGGGACTTTATCCTCTATGTATGTAGAATACCGGTTTTTCTGAATAAGCTTTTTTTTAAATAAAAAAAATTAAATTTCGGTATATATATAATTTTTCCAATTATTTGCAAATTTTTACCAAAGGATTTAATGAATATGGTTATATTATATATCATAAGAAAGGAATTTAAATGTACTTTTAAACGATATTAATATAATTTAAATCACAAGTGTATTTATAAAGATATTCAAAAATATATGAAATCTTTAGAGGCTCATAACTCGTAAACTAAGAGAGAGCATACAAAATTTCTCACAAGTCAAAGTGCAACATTTGCATGAAAATCCGCCCTCTAGTTATGATATAAATTTGTAACGCAAACAATAAATTATTGGGTATTATTAGAATGCTATTTATACTATACTTAACGTTCAAATTAATTTTTTCTTCACAGAATAAGTTTGTTATTGTTTGTATTTTTCCACGACTGTTGGTTTTGATATCTTCAAAACTAACAAAAATAGTCAAACTTTTAAAAACAAATCGCAAAAAAAAAAAAAAAAAACGAAATCACTAATTAGAAAAAAGTTGTCGAAGTACAAATATATATCGAATTACCAAACATAAAAAAATTTAAAAAGAAAGTTAAAAAAATTATAATATTTTAAAAACCTTTTTACTTCTTAATAGCTCTGATACAGTAGTTTTCAAATTTTACAGGTTTTAGAAAAACAATAAAATACACACAATTTAGGTTTCCTCTAAACTCTGACTAGAACTTACATATTTGACAAGTACTGGAACAGTGTTAATATTTAGATGTATGTAATTAATTCGTTGGATTTAAATTTAGATAAGCAAATTGGAATAGAATTTTTTCAAATTCAAATTAATCTTTTGGTTGTTAAGTTTTTATGCGAATTTATTCTTCAAGCTATTATTTTATGAAATATTATTGTCGAGTTGCTCTTTTACTTTTCCTGCAGCACATCCAAACCTGCTTTACTACGCCTCATTTATTAAATTTTCAACAAATTGGAGTATTTCACAGAAAAAATTTAAACATTTATTAAAAATTAAAGGTCTTAAAATAAATTGGTTAGCAGTTTCAAACTTTACATTTTCTCATAAGTCTCTGTGAACGAACAAGTTTTACAAGTGTGTGTATAAGTATCATCTTCTTCATTGTAGGTGTCTTCACCGTACTCATGGATATGTGATGCTTTGGTTTCCTTTGTATATAAACTACTACGCACTTCCATACGCAATTGCTTCATTTGTTTATTGTACTTACGTATCTTCCCAACTTCTCTTTTCTCAACACGATTTTCATGTTGGCGCATTAATTCCTCCTCACTACCCCACACCTCCAAAGCACGCTTTTGTACCTGTGAATGCAAATAGAGTTTCATTTCACCCCAACGTATATTATGAGGATTTTTGCGACTAATATAACGCAATGGTGGATCTCTTTTATCAAAATCACAATCCTTTAGCAAGTATTCAGCTTTGGCTTCAGTGCGTGTAATTAATGAATGTTCCCCATCCGGATCCCGACATTTATCGCAGACTGCATGATTGAAATTATCGAAAAGAAAAGAATCAACGAAGGCATCACCACACTCTAAACATTCTTCATATTGTACGGGTATAGCAATAGCATCGTTGACCACATTCATTGCATTCCCGGCATCAGAAGTTTCATTTTTTTGGAGATTTTGTGATGCCTGCACAGGTTGTTCAATTAAGAAACCTCCGCCACTATCAATATATTTGGTGCCTTGTACTTTAATTATAGAAGTCGTACCATCTCCAGCGTTAGTATCCCTTGTAATTTTTAAATATTTTAGCAACGTCCTTATTGTTATGGAATTTTACTTACTTTTTGGCTAGAGCATAGGGATGACTAACTAATTTGGCTTGTTTTAGACACAAGGCCTTTGCACGATTACGTTCTATGCGCACTTTTTGTGCATCAGTTAATGTTACAGATTTTTCATCGGACATGCTTATGAAATTAACTTATTTTATTTGCAAAATAACTGTTTATCTAATTTTCACGCCAATTTTTTAGTATAAACAAATATAATTCTTCTTCTATATCGTGTGGGTATTCATAATAAATGATAACAAGATTTTTATAGCATCAACATTTGTGTCTGTGACGTAGAGTCTATAACATACTGTCTCCACATTGATATAATATGTAAGATAACGCCGGTAGAAGAGAGTAAACATTTTGGTAATATTATGTTAAATCTTAAACAAGGGGTAAGTAAATAAATGTATTCTAATAAATCTCATAATATTTCATTATTTTCATTCAGTCACAGAGTAAACATGTACCTTTTATTTAAGAAATTCGAAATTTTTTAACACAATTTTAATGAAAATATGTTTCTGAATGTAGAATACCCAATAAACCAAAAGATATTATAACGATATCGAAACATTATCATCTAGGTGATAAAAACTATCACTAGTGATAATCGTTTTCGATTCTATAACGATAGTTTTTACGGACTAAAGTGTACCTTTCCTTATAATATCGTTTTTCCATAAAATTATGATATCGTTTTCGGTATCGTTATTTCCAAAAATAACGATAGTAAAATCGTCATGAACCAAATTTTGTTCTAAACGCTATTCAATACTAAAAATTATGTTTATTTCCATTTAAATATACTAAATATAATTATAATGAACCATAATCAGCTAAGATGAGAAAAAATCCTAAATATAAAAATAAAGATATAAAAATCATCATATATGACATATTTTATGCAAATATTATCAACAACATTTGCAAACATGATTATTGCATAGGAACATATATATTTCTGCAATTATATACCTAAAAAACTTGGTTTTACCACTAAAAACCTGTAAACTATTGAATTTTATGTATTTGACTTCCAGCTTGTTTTTGTATGTTGAAAAATTTTTATTTTTTTTTTTTTTGAAGTTTTTTCCAAATGATAATTTTTTATTTTATTAAAACGAAATATTTCGAAATATCAATATCATAATAATATCGTTTTCTGCAATACAATATGATATTATAATCGGCACCTAATATGATATCGTTTCCGCTATCATATCATTCTAAGGTTTATTGGGTAACCATTAAAATAAAACAATTTTACAAAAAAAAACATTGTTTTTAAGTATTTTTAAAAATACACATTCACACACACATGCAAACTTTCGTATATGTGTCTGTTTTTTGAGAATAACATGCCTATTCACAGAAAATATTGTGACTGAAAAATAGTCATAACACACAAATTGTGACTTTAGTCTTAAAATTCTATTCAGAATTAAGACCTGATATGTACACAGTCATAAGTGTTGTGACTATCATAATAAGACATTTTAATTGAAAATAAATGAAATTGAAAAAAGATTCGGCTGTGCCGAATCTTTGATACCCTTCACCATATTACCATCTTACCATCTTATCGACATCATATTACCATATTACCGACAATTAATAAAATTTTCGCCTTAACGTATGCTTGCATATTTTCTAAATCTAAATTTTTTTCAAACTACGAAAATTTGAATATGAAAAAAAAAAAAAATAATCATAACAGGCTTTGCTTTTAAAAAGAAACAACAACAATTCCATATATATTTATTTTTGTATGTACAAACTGACTGAATACACAAAGAACAACAACACTGTTATTCATTATATTACTGCTGTTAACTAACTACTTGTCTATACAAAAAACAAAAAACGTCACTAATAGTCATTACAATGCTTAATATACATGTTTGTGTATGTATTTATGTATATTCTTAACAGATATGTTTTAGTTTTAAAAAATAAACAACAACAATTCCATATCTATTTATTTTTGTACAGACTGCATATACAAAGAACAACAACACTGTTATTCATCATATTACTGCTGTTGATAACTAAACTACTTGTCTATACAAAAAACAAAAAACGTCACTAATAGTCATTACAATACTTAATATACATGTTTGTTGGTGTATTTATATTCTTAACAGATTTGTTTTTGGGCCATAACTCTGTTGATTATGAACGAATTTGGTTTATTAAAAAAACCGAAATTTTATAAAAATATTTATGACTGATCTATATAAAAATAAAAATCTATAGCTTGAACAAGGGCTTCAAAAATAAAAAATTCGTTTTCCCCGATATCTCAGTTATTACTGAACCGATTTATTTAATTTTTTCAGAACAAAAATTCAGAAAATAATTTTCGAGCCCCCTTTAAAAATTCGAAGTCCCTGGTATATGCAGAGGCTTCAGAAACTAAAAAACCGGTTGTAAAAACCGGTTTTTAAAGCATATCTCCACCATTTATAAACCGATCTTCCTGATTCAAAAAACTGAAATTTTATAAAAATATTTGTGACCGATCTGTATAAAAATAAAAATCTATAGCTTAAACCAAGGCTTCAAAAATAAAAAATGCGTTTTGTCCGATATCTCAGTTATTACTGAACCGATTTATTTCAATTTTTCAGAACAAAAATTCAGAAAAAAATGTCCGAGAATTCTTTGTAAAAACGAAGTCTGTAGTGTATACATAGGCTTCAGAAACTGGAAAACCGGTTCAAAAAACCGGTTTTTTGAACATATCTCCGCATTGTATGAACCTATCTTGCTGAATTCCAATAGCAAAATTCTCGAAAGCATTTCCGATCGTTTGACATACATATTATATATGTCAGTTATCGGTGGGCTTCATAAACGCCATTTCAACCGACACACGGACGGACGGACGGAGGGACGGACGGACGGACATGGTCCAATCGTCATCGCTTCTTACAAGGATTCCGAAAATATAAACTTTTTTGCTCTCCGACGAAAATTGTGGAAATTACAAACGGAATGACAAACTTATATATACCCTTTACACCTGTGGTGAAGGGTATAAAAATATGATAGTATAAAAAAATTGTTGCGGAAAAAACAATGCATGCATGCACATTTGAAACCATTGAGGGTCAAAGAGCGATAATACGAATAGCGAGATATATATGTCAAACTCTTACCCACATTTCCTGAAGATTTTTATCGGACCTTGGATTCTTGTGCGCATATTATCAGTTCTTATTTGAAAATTTAAAAATGTTTGTACAAAATATTTTATTTTTATTTTTTATTTTCAATTGACAAGAAAAGTCTAAATTTTTACTTTGTATAGAATGTTAAGCATGTTCTGCGACTATGTTAACAGAATATGGAGTTGTGATTGAGTCACAACAATAATGTTAACTATTAGTCTTAATAAAATTGTGACTTTTTTAATACTTTTTCTATGAATAGGCATGTAAATCTTATAAGATAGTTGTGTAGAAAAATCTTATCACAACAGTCTCATAATATTTCTTATAATACTAATATTTTAGTCTACACGTGAGATAATTCTCTCAGAGAGCGGATTTGACACCCTCTGTTACATATTGATATAAAAATATTACGTGGAGACCCAGTGTAATAGCCAAACGGAAAAATTTTATCAAGAAATAGTGCAGAAAGAATTTATTAAAACTGTAATGTCAAGACAAAGTTGTTAGCGCTCAATCTGACTTTTTTTGGAGATATTTCCACTAGTTTTGAACCGATTTTTCTGAATTTCAATAGCAAAATTTTCGAAAGGATTACTGATCGTTTGATACAAATATCTACGACATCGGGTGCTTTCATAATTGCCATTCCAACCGAAAAATGGACGGACATTGTCCTATCGACATAGTTCCTTTTTACGGATCCAGAAATTTTGTTTAAAAGAATTAAATAAGAATATATACACTTATTTACAAAGACCGCAAATTTTAGATCCTTTTTTAAGGAAAATTATCTCAAAAATTATTTCCAAATATCCACTACTTAAAGTTCATGTAAATATTTATTTACTTTTTAATTTTTTTTTTTTTTAATAATGAAGATAATTTAATATAGATTATTCTTCAATTTTTTTTTTTTTTTAATTTTGTTTACAAATATTTATAAGATTTATAAATAAATTGATATCAAATTGAGAAAAAACATTTTTTCAAATTTTTGTAAACTTGTCTTAAGATTTATGAATAATTTGATAATAACATTTGATACCAAGTTAAGTTCATACAATTTTTCAATTATTTTTTTTAAAGTTATCTTTATAATAATATAATATAATTCTCTCCGAGAGCGGATTTGACACTCTCTGTTACATATTATGATATAAAAAAATCATGTGTAGACTCAGTGTAACGCTGCAATAATACTGACAAATTAATTCTACATTACGTTGAGCCTATATTACTTTGAGTCTACATTAGAGAAATTTTTATCAAGACAAACGTCAAATTTTTGTTTGAGTTGCAGATAATTTTTTATCTCTATCAATTATAGGGGAAAACGTATGTCATAATAAACCATGCAAAAAGTACTAACAACAATCAAGATGGCGTCTTTTACCAAGCATTATCAAGACAACGTTGTCAGAGCTCGAGCGCTGACAATTTTCTTTTAACACTGCAATAATACTGACAAATTCAGTCTACATTAGACAAATCTTTATCTTGATAATATTTTGACGTTTGTCTTGATAAAAATTTGTCTAATATAGACTCAAAGTTAGAGAAATTTGTATCAAGACAAACGTCAATTTTTTGTTTGAGTCGCAGATAATTTTTTGTCTCTGTCAATTATAGGGGAAAACGTGTGTCATAATAAACCAAGCAAAAAGCACCAACAACAATCAAAATGGCGTCTTTTACTAAGCATTATCAAGACAACGCTGTCAGAGCTCGAGCGCTGACAATTTTCTTTTAACGCTGCAATAATACTGACAAATTCAGTCTACATTAGACAAATCTTTATCTTGATAAAATTTTGACGTTTGTCTTGATAAAAATTTGTCTAACTTCGAGTCTACATTAGACAAATTTTTATCAAGACAAATGTCAAAATCAGTGCGAATCTATAAAACGTAGCCTCAGTTAAACAGCTGATTATTATTTTTGGTTGTTACAGCTGTCAAACTGCATATATAAAAAACACTAATGAATTCGCCACATTGTTGTTTTTACACAACTGTTGCCACCTTCCATAAATTCGAGTTCATTTTGACGTTGGTCTTGATAAAAATTTGTCTAATGTAGACTTAACTTTGAGTCTACATTAGACAAATTTGTATCAAGACAAACGTCAAATTTTTGTTTGCGTTGCGGATAATTTTTTATCTCTATCAATTATAGGGGAAAACGTATGTCATAATAAACCATGCAAAAAGTACCAACAACAATCAAGATGGCGTCTTTTACTAAGCATTATCAAGACAAAGTTCTTTTAACGCTGCAATAATACTGACAAATTCAGTCTACATTAGACAAATCTTTATCATGATAAAATTTTGACGTTTGTCTTGATAAAAATTTGTCTAATGTAGACTCAAAGTAAAGTAATGTAGACTCGAAGTTAGACAAATTTTTATCTTGATAAAAATTTGACGTTTGTCTTGATAAAAATTTGTCTAATGTAGACTTGACGTTAAGTTGACAAAAAAATAAACAAAAAGCTTGAAGCTTTTATTTATTTACATTAGGTTGCTTCTACTTTTCAAGAGTTTTTCTTCTACTAAAATTCATAGTTTTATTTTATTTATCCTAAAACTTTTTCTCCTAATTATTTTAACTTTTTATTGAATATATTTGACTTTAGATTATTATTTGCTTATAATGATGTCAAAAATCGTTAAAAATATCAAATATATTTTTTTAAGTACAAAAATTTTCGATTGAACCCTAATATAGCATCAAAAGTAAAGAAAAAAAATATAATTTAAAAAATGTAAAGAAATTTGCAGCTTATGAGCTACGAAATTAAAAAGGAGTTGGTGAAAAATATATAACCACAGAGAACAAATTGATTTACATAGCTTTCAGGCAAATTTTAAAAATTTTAAAAAATTTTGTTAGATTTTGTATTTTTATTTATTTTTGTTTATTTTCAATAAATATTTTTAAAGACTTCAGAAAATGCCACATACACTAGGAAGCATAAATCTGCGTACGAACTATTAAACAATAATTTTTGTCGTAATTTCTCTATTATATCTAAAGATTTTGATTTTTTACAGCTCTACATAATAGCTAAAATTCTTGACAATATTATAGTAAAATATTAAGTATAGAAATATGAATAGATTCGCGGATATCCAAGAATATTTAAATTAAGGTTCTATAAATATATAGCAAAATTCTGCGTACACTATTAAAAAATGTAGGTTTCCCGGATTTTTAAATTTTACATGATTGAATTTGTTTGGTTTTAAATTTCTATTGATTACTTAATTATTATTAAAAATTTTGCAATATAATTTAAGATATTTTTCGTAATAAATCAAAGAAGAAATTATTTATCCTATGTTTGTAAGTATGCTGAATGAAAGTTCCGAAATAATTATATAAAACCATTCATCTGTTTAAAGAGAAATGAGTACTTATCCCTTTTACTTAAACCACGTTTTGAAAGTATTTAGGACAAAGATTAATGAAAAAATAAAAATTCAGGTCTTGTTATACGTCAAAAATCGGAATAAACCGCTATAAAATTTACTAAATTAGGAAGATCTATTTATGTATATTGAAGTGTATTTTTGTTGAGATTGTAAAAAAAATATCATTAAATATTAGGCTTTATGCTATAATACCAAATAGACTTATATAGACTTATGCTTTATTAAAAAATAAAACAAAAAAATATGCTCACTGAATAAAAGCGAAAAAATCAATAGAATTTATAAAAAAAATTGAAAAAAGATTCGGCTGTGCCGAATCTTTGATACCCTTCACCATATTACCATATTACCATCTTACTATCTTATCGACATCATATTACCATATTACCGACAAATAATAAAATTTTCGCCTTAACGTATGCTTTCATTTTTTCACATATATAAATCTAAATTTTTTTCAAACAACGAAAATTTGAATATATAAAAAAAAAGTCTTTGCTTTTAAAAAATAAACAACAACAACAATTCCATATTTATTTATTTTTTTATGTGTGTATATACAAACTGGCCGCATATACAAAGAACAACAACACTGTTATTCATTATATTACTTCTGTTGCTAACTAAACTACTTGTCTTATAGGCAAAAACGTCACTAATAGTCATTACAATGCTTAATATACATGTTTGTGTATGTATTTATGTATATTCTTAACAGATATGTTTTAGTTTTTAAAAATAAATAACAACAATTCTATATCTATTTATTTTTGTACAGACTGCATATACAAATAACAACAACAACACTGTTTTTCATTATATTACTGCTGTTTCTAACTAAACTACTTCTCTATACAAAAAACAAAAAACGTCACTAATAGTCATTACAATACTTAATATACATGTTTGTATGTGTATTTATATTCTTAACAGATTAGTTTTTGGACCATAACTCTGTTGATTATAAACGAATTTGGTTTATTAAAAAAAACGAAATTTTTTAAAAACATTTATGACAGATCTATATGAAAATAAAAATCTGTAGCTTGAACAAGGGCTTCAAAAATAAAAAATTCGTTTTCCCCGATATCTCAGTTATTACTGAACCCATTTATTTCATTTTTTCAGAACAAAAATTCAGAAAATAATTTCCGAGCCCCCTTTAAAAATTCGAAGTCCCTGGTATATGCAGAGGCTTCAGAAACTGAAAAACCGGTTTCATTCCAATAGCAAAATTCTCGAAAGCATTTCCGATCGTTTGACATATATATTATATATGTCAGTTATCGGTGGGCTTCATAAACGCCATTTCAACCGACACACGGACGGACGGACGGACATGGTCCTATCGTCATCATTTCTTACAAGGATCCCGAAAATGTAAACTTTTTTGCTCTCCGACGAAAATTGTGGGAATTACAAACGGAATGACAAACTTATATATACCCTTTACACCTGTGGTGAAGGGTATAAAAAGGTGTATTCTAAGATGATGCTTAATGTAGTTCTCTCTAAATAAGGCTAAATAATGTACTTAGGAAAAACTTAAGGGATAGGAAAAGAACGCTTAAGTTTTTTTTTAATATAAAACAATTTTTACAACTTAATTATGGTTGTGTCTTGTTGCTAACATTGAATGCTAACGTTGATATTTAGCAAAAAAACGTATAACCTTAAATCCAAACTAGATTTGTACAAAAATTTTAACAAATTTTGTTTTTAAAACAAATAATTTTAAATTTTTTATTTCTTTTCAATTTTATTTTTAATTTTTTTTTTTTAATTTAATGACATTCAAATATTCATAATTATATTTCTGTTTATAAATTGGTAGCACTTTTATCGACGTTAAAGTTATACACTTATATAAATTCTTTGTATGAAATTACCTATGAACTAGGGTGATCGACGCGGTTTTCCAACCGGTTTTAAAACCGGTTTTTTCAGTCAATGTGCTGTCGGTTTTTTCAAAATGTTTGTTTTTTTCGAATGTCGAATAGACCGGTTTTTTTTAACACAAAAAACCGGTTTTAAAAATAGCAGTTTATTTCAGAAAACATGTACTAAATAATGATATTTGAATCAAAATTAAGGAATAATTGTTTAAATATTCATAAAGACTGATTTCTTATGTTTTAAAAATATAGTTTAAGGCTAAATTGAAATTTATTCTGTAATATCAAACAAATAAATAAGTGATAATTATCCTGTATGATTTTTTTTTAATCTATTGTAATATCTGTAATATTTTTACACCCAATTTAATTTTTTTGATCTAATATTTCCTTTATTTTTTAAAGGTGTTGTGATAAAAAAGTCACCTGCAGAATTGTTTCAATTGAGACAGGCTTCCATATTAAGCCCTGGTTTATGCCAACTAGTCTAATTTTTGATGATTTTTTTTCTACAATTTTGAAAAATAATTATCTTCTAGTCATCTAGATATATAATTTGTTTAGCATTTTTTCTCTTTCCAGAGCTTTCTAAAGTTCCCAAACGACGTAGAAAATTTAAATTTGGCTTAATTATAAAACTTTCGTCCAACAAATCCTAACGGAGCCATATTTTGAAATTTTTATCAGGGAGCAGATATAAGATGATTTATGTGTCTTTTTCTAAGAATTTTTTCTCTTTCCAGAGCTTTCTAAAGCTCCCAGAAGACTTAGAAGATTAAAATTCGGCTTACTTATAATCCTATTAGTACTACAAATCCTAACGGAGCCAGCGAGCGAAATACGTGGATCTATATATATATAAATATATGTATATATATTAATTTATATATATATTTTTTCTAAGCATTGTTTTCTCTCCAGAGAAATGAGACGACTTAAGAAACTAAAAATCGGCTTACTTATAAAACTATTCGTTCTACAAATTCTAACGAAGCCAGATATCACGGACCGAAAAGTCTGTTTTGGTATTAAGAACTTTTGAGGTTTACAAACCTTTCAAAATAAGGTTTACAAACCTTTCAAAATAAAAATGCGCTCCTTGTCCGAAATGCAGAATCAGTTTTTGATAGGATTTGGAGAGCAAACAAGAAGTATAGCAATTCAAAAGTTCTTAATACCAAAACAGACTTTTTCAAAATTTTAATCAATATTATTCTAATAAATTCTAACGGCTTCAAATAATTGACTTCGATTAGGGAGAGGAAGGTGTCCATATGTTGTTCATATTCTTTTTTCTTTTAATTTTGGGATTTGTTTGTGCATATTTTCATTATTATATTATTTTTCCTGGCATTGTCAGGCTTATACGCTTGTATTTAATAAATTTTAACTTAAATATTATAAGAATTATTGATTTTTTTTTTTAAGAAATGTAGTCATTTGATATAAATATTAACTTCTGCAAAAAACCGGTTAACCGGTTAAGTTAATCGAATAATCGATCACCCTACTATGAACGTTTTATCAAAAGTCCACAGAGTTAAAATCATGTGTAAATATTATAGATAATTTAATTACTTTATTAAATAAGTATGTATTAAATTTTATGTTTAAATTTATTTAACAATAGTTTTAAATAAATCGTACTTTAATAAAAATGTCAATCTAAAATATTTCTGGAATTGATATCTAAATACAAATGAATAATCGATTTTTCAATCTATGAATTAATTTATTATCAAAGTTCGATAATTGATTTAATCTTTCATACATACCATATTCTAAAATGATTTTAAAATTAATAAATTTCTTTTAAAACCAAGTAATTAGTTATCTGAGTCCAAGAAAGCCCAATAAAGTCCAATAAGATCCCCTTTGCTTAAAAGCTTATCTATCTCGTTATACAATCTTGCTTAGTTTGGAACCTAACATTAAAATTTTTACTAAATGTCGAGGCTTTTATGTGAATATAAATAGAAGTAAATTTGTTTTATTATATTAATAATTTTTAAATAAAGGGTTTTCGTGATACCCTCAAATGTTAATGTATAGGTATAATTTTTATAAGTTGTGTTGTATGTACTCAGTTTTTCGTACGCAGTCCTTATTTTCCTTCCCTATACTCATGGTAAAATGTAAAATTTTAACAGGTACAAATATGAAACTAATTGAAATTGACACCCTTTTGGCAAATTTGTGTTTAAAAAAATATGTACTCATCCCATACGTTAAACACATGGCCCCTCTTGTACATAAACATTAGGAGAGGGTGAGTAATTTCCCTTGTTGATCCCTTATTAATGGACCACCCCTGACCAAATGAATACTTGAAAATATTACAGATTGGCGAGAGAAAGAGAGAGCAAAAGTGTGAATGTGTGTGTGTGTTGATTAAATTGGTGAGTGCGTTTTATTATTGTATTTGTGCTTGTTACGAGACGTCAACTGTAGCCGAACGGCAAAGCTATACAAATTTTTACAGCCTTTTCATTTTCTACTCTATACAACATTATTCAGTTACTTCGCATCCACGTCGGCGTTTACGTCTTTACCTACAAAAACGGTTTTTCGGTCTAGATGAAGTTGACTACTTGAAACAAAAATATTATAAAAAAATTCAAGAGATTTTTTGCAATTGGATTTCTTTAAAAAATACAAAAAAAAAAAAAATACAACACCAAGAATTGTTTACTGTGCAGTAGCGGTGCCAACATCTAATTTTTTTTGTTTTGAAAAATAACAACAAGACTACAATATATATATTTTTTTCAACGACGTTAGCATAAAAATTGCTCCGCTGGAAATTTTTTAGGCGCCCAAGTTGCGTCGACCAAAAACAAAAAGCATCAACTTCTTATCAGAAAAAAGTTTTTCACAATTTTTAACGATAAAAACAAAACAATAATAATAAAAATAGCCACAAAATGGATACTAAAATGGACCCAGCTATAGAACAGCAATTCGATTTGAATCTCATAGAAGCGGTGAAGATGAATCCAGTCATTTATGATCGCTCACATTTCAATTACAAACATTTTGTAAGAAAAGCTCAAACCTGGAAACAAATAGCTGATTCTTTAGGAGTGCCTGGTAAGTTCAATATATCATATTAAATGGTTGGTACTTTAAACAAAATACAATTGAAGTTTTTTTTAACAAGTGAAAGGGGAGGGGGTTGGTGTAAAGTGTTATGCTACATCATTGATTTTATGTATACGTGCATAAATTGCCTTTAAATCACAATTATTTTATACAAATTAACAATTTAGCGTTTATTATTACTTAGCTTAAAGTGCCAAATTACAATTTCTCTTTTACTAGTCTACTAGTTACACATACAATAATTTTATCATAATTTTCAAGCAATATTTATAATATTGTTACATCTCTCGTCCCCCAAATGTATGAAAATATGGTGAAAGTTAGAACAATAATAAAACCTGTTTATATTTTAATTAAATTTTAAGCTTTTGACAACACAGGCCATTTATGCATAAAGTTTTTGTTGTTCTTATTAATATTATTTCTGTATACATACACACATGTCAATATTTAATCGTTTTATTACGACAAACGAAGACCGAATTTAAATTATTTTATAAAAAAATTACAATAGAAAGAGAGAAGATAACTAACAAACACATTTAATTTATACAATATAAAATTGCAACAACAAAATAAATAAATAAAAACTCACACAAATGCTGTCTAGTATCTACAATATTCTACACATTATCACTAACAAATGTAAATCTTGTTAGTTTAAATTTTTCTAATAAAAAAATGCTATAATGAATTACATTATTTTTTTCTAAATAAAAAAATACAATACTGAAACTCAGTCCGCTAGTTATTAGGAGCACTTCACACAAAACATTGTAGATGTCAATAGTATTTCGAAAATATAATATTTTTTTGTAAATCTGCCTTGGAACGAAAGAGTCCCATTAAAAAATAAAATGCTGCCTCGTTTGATATCCCAATAGCTACAGCAGGGTTTGCTGATACAAAAAAAATAAAAATCAAACAAGAACTGAAAAAAGTCGTCGTCATCTATCCCGTCAGAGAAATATCAACAAAAAAGTTGAACTACGTTAATGTGCTGTCGTTGCCAACGAACCAACAACCTACTTTGAGTTCGTTTTACTGTGTGTTGTATTGTTAACTCATCACATCAGCCTCGTCGTTCTGCCTGTATGTACGTGTGTATTTTTTTGTTTTTTTGTATATACACTTGTACTTTGTTGTCGCAGCTGTACTTTTTTTTTAATATGAAAGACGTTGTTGTCGTCGTATTCGTTTCTTATTTTTATTTATTTGTTTGTTTTTTTTTGATTATTTGCTCTCTTTCATTTTCTCTGTTTTTGACACACATGCATATTCACACACATCTGAGCATACATATGTATATGTATACATACATAGAAACGTACCATTGTCAAATCAGCTTTTTAGCGCATGTGCGTTTGTGTGGTAAAAACAGATGCCTAGCCATAAGTTTATAATGAGAGGGGTTAAATACTTATTAGATAAATTTACTTGTTTATGAATGAATACTCTTCTGTATGCTTTTGTTAAAAAAAATTAAGGTAATGCTTAAGTCGTTAAACGAAATATATTGTCCTCAATATGCACAATTTATTATACCATGTTCGCAATGTGTAATTCAAATTTAACAGGAACTTAATCGGTACGGAATAAAATAATCTTTACCTTTCCACTATTTATCAATAAGGCGTTTAAATTACTTTGAATTAAATAAAATCTTATGAAATCTCAGTTCCAATAGTTTTCTAGTTTACAGGATTTAGTCAGACATTTTTAGAAAAACAATATACAAAAAATTTACAGTACAGAAATGTTTTCATGGAAATTCTGACTAAAACCTATTAATTTGCCAAGTATTGGAACATAGCCCTTCTATGTGCCTTCAATTCTTTTCCAAAACGATTTTAAATTCATTTGCCCTCATAAAAATTCAGTACTATTTCTTGTTTTCTTTCATATTAGATAAGGTGTATTATCCACTCACTTATTAACTTTCTAATTACAAACAATTAAGACTTGGGAATAATATCACGTAGAACAAATTTACAAAAGAATTGTTTCCACAATTTAAATCTCTAAAGATTTATTTTTTAATACAATGACTCGCCCTGTAATATAGAAATGATATTGGAATGATAATTCACGCTGGGGAACAATCACTTAGTTGATGTTCTGATGTCTCTTCAAGCATCACGCAGAACCTATATAACCCAGTTTTCAGAAATGTAAATATGGAATCCAGGATACTTAGTATTTTATTTCACCAAAATTTTTTTTTATAATCTTGTAAGTTTATGAATCGTCAATGCCAGAAGGTAATAAAAATGTGGGGCGTTTCTACCAATTGTTGAAAGAATGAGTACAAAAATTCATGGACCTTTCCGGTACAAAAATATGACGTTTGAAAACTAAAAAAAGTTAAACATTTCAAAGAGAAAAGTTTTCTGGCTGTTTTTATATGGATTCAGACTTTTTTATATATCAGTCTTGCATGGAAACAAGTCTGAATAAAATTTGTAATTTCCTATACAAAATAAAAGATTTTTAATCAAATCTATAATTATGACATAAAAAGAGGGTATGTAGCATAGAATAGAACTAGAAGTTTATGTGAGAGCAACCCTATACTAAATTTTCAACAAATTTACTCATTTTTTTGAAAATACAAAAACAAAATATATGTGACTACATGTATTTTGTTTTTGTTTGAATTAGGTTTCTGACAATTGAATTAGGTTTTTTTCTCTCACATAAATATCTAGTTGTTAATCTATGGTATGTAGTTTATTCATCTTAAAAATCCAACTGTTTTACATTTTATTCTTT
Organism: Protophormia terraenovae; assembly: GCA_951394005.1. Classification (NCBI taxonomy): domain Eukaryota; kingdom Metazoa; phylum Arthropoda; class Insecta; order Diptera; family Calliphoridae; genus Protophormia; species Protophormia terraenovae. The sequence continues at coordinate 32,001,042 of OX596077.1, read as the reverse complement.
CATTTATAATTAAACAACTTTTAAATCACAAAAAATGTATCCAGTTACGAGCAAACAAATAGGTTCATTTTGTAAACCCTTATAAATCGATTCTTAAAAAAAATACGAAGAATTCAAAATAGTTTATGACCTCTGTCTTAATGTTATATGGCAGCCACTGAAAAACCATAAAATTTGAAAAAAAAATTACTCAAAAAGGCACACGTACTACAATTGTTTTTGTTTTTAATGAAATTTTTTACTAAACATTCTTAGAGTTAGGTTTTATGACAACCAACTTAGGTTTTTGAGAACGGAACTTATTATCTGTGTTATAATCTATATAAACTTTAACCCATTAAATACAAAAATAACAAAAAAAGCTATTTTTGAAAAAATGCAAGAAAGTACATTTTGTTCTGCGGCTCCTCAATTTATTGAATAATGCGAACATCATTACGATTCACAGGATTATACATTATTGCCTAACATACCAATGATTAATATTCCCATTACCTTTTCAAACAATAATGACGATATACCATTTCAGACCATTATTTAAATCTCAACTTTGATCTGATGATTTTTTTTTTTTTTTTTCATTATATTTGCCAATATTCTTAGATTTTTGCGATTTATTAAAGTTGAGTTTGTATCACAAAATTTTATACAATCTTAAAGACAAGATTTTGGACCATCTTTGGCAACGTTATGCGTGAATAATTGATCAAGCTGTATAAATAATTTAGAAATATCAAATATGTGTGTAAATATTTTTGAAATGGAGAATGTATACGAATTTTTCTTTTAATATCAAATACCGTTACTTTTTCAGAAATTACCACAATCTACTACACATATTTCAGGCGTTACAACGACGAAACAACCATTATAATAACAACAATATTTGAATTATTTTGTTTTAAAAAAGTGTAAATATGTATATTTGACTATACTGTAAAAAAAAATATGAAAAAATAAATTTTCAACAGCATTTTAGAAATCTAGATTGGAAGATCAAATTTTTTGTTCGAATTGCTTTAAAAACTGGTTTTATTATCAGGACAATATTGGCTATAAGGTAATGGATATGGTATTTTGAAATCCTTAAGATATAACTAGGGATGGCAATTTCCCGGGATAGCGAGAAAAAAATTTCGATTTCCCGGGATCCCGGATTAAAAACTATTAGTAATACTACTCTCATTAATTGAGCAACTTAGACCAAAGGGGGGATATGTTAGAAGATCAATTGCTTAATCTACTGATTAATTAACTCAAGTGAATGCTGTCGTTAAAGAGATTTGTGGATATCGATACATTATTAAGCAGATCGTCTTTTCCGTTTCAGAAATGACAAAAAGCTCTTCGGACTCACTACATAGATATTTTATAAAATTTTTATGAGATAAATTCCGCATGTTGTTTTTATTACTAACTAATTTATAATATATGTTTCAGATGTCTACATGATTGTTTCAAGCAGATATACTTTTTCACTTGCTGGGTTTTAGTACTGATATTTTATTAAGATATTAAATTGAATTCATGCTATAGAATCATTCCATAAAAATCATCTAATGAATTGTATATAAAACCATATTAATGACATTGTGGTTAAGATATAGTTCCGACCTGAATTTTTAGCTTAATCTTCTTTAAAACATTACTATATAAGAAAAAATTCATTCTGTTTTCTTCCATTTAAGTGACTTTAAGATTCTCGGGAATCCCTGACGAAATTTCCGGGAAAGTGGGACAAGAAAAATAGCAAATTTCCCGGGAATCCCGGGTTGCAATCTCTAGATATAACCCTAGCACTTAATACTCAATTCTAGGCAATTTTTTTCGAGTATTTAATATCAAAAAGTAACTACTCAATACTTTCAGGGTAGTATTTTTCAATGCAATCAAAAGAAGTTTAAAGATAAAAATACAACTATGTTTTTAAATAAAATTTGCTGAAAACACAATTTAAAGAAATATAAAATTAAAAGGAATACATTAGATATTCGGGTATAAATAAATACGTGCATCATTTTAGAATAAAAATTATGTTTCGATTTAGAATTGAATAATATCAATATTGTGCAACCATAAAAATGTATTGAGTAGTTAAAAGTACTCATAATTTACAACAATATTCCGCAACATTGACCTTATCCTCCGATGGGATAGTAAAACACAAGGCTTATTTACTATTAGGTTAGAGCAATTCTACAACAAATACAACAATAAAAAAAAGTTCTCTCATTTGTTTTCGTAAAATGTCAAATTTTGTACATTGAAACAATAACAAAAATGATATAAAAAATGTAAACAAAACACACATAGAAACAAACACCATATAAAAAAAAGATTTGACAGTCATCACACATAAAGAAAAAAAAAAGTCAGCTGTGTTTTTAACTCTACCTAATAGTTAATATACCTTGGTAAAACAATGACATTTTTTATATCATTTCCCATCACATCCTCGTAAACATTCCACACACAAAATATTAGTTGCAGTTAAATCATTGCATTAGCTACTAACATTTGATAGTAGCAGCGAAAAAAAATAAAGAAAACATAACCTAACCCGTCTAAAGTGTTTTAGAAAAAATAACTACGTTACTGTTCTGTCTGTCATTCACTAACGAACATATTTTTGCGTTTAATCATAGCTTCGTCGAGCAGTATTTTTGTTGTTTTTCTTTTTTGTTAATTTACTTTGTACTTCGTTGTTATTCATGAACGTCCATTTTACGCAGCTGTACTTTTTTTTTAAATATAAACGACGTTGTCGTATTCGTTTTCTTGTTATTTGTTGTTTTATTTCTCTGTTTTCGTATTACACGTGCTGTTTTCTCTTTGTCTCTCTTCCTCTGCACACTTACATGTGTATAGCTGTTGCAATGTTATGTTCAGGGATGGAAAAGTTGATATGATCGTACTTTTTTTTTTTTTCAATCATAAAATTATTGATTTTATGATTGTCAATATTTTTTATTTTTATGAGCTAGTGAAATTTTATTCACCTCATATGCTTCAAAATTTTACTTTTCTATGTACTTTGCTATCGTTTGGCAAACATTCTTAGTTGATTGGTCTACAATTCAATTCGAAATTAAACTTGTTCAAATGACAAAGCAATTTAAAATATGGTAATTTTTAAATAAAAATACAGTAATAGTATGTAAATTTGGATGTTGAAAATTAATTATGTTTAAATTAAGATTTATACTAGTACCCAAAAGAAAGGCAAAGGTATGAAGATCTTCACACTTTATCCTATTATCCCCAAATAATAACTAAATTAAGATCATGTAAAATAATTTGCATTTAAGTCTGCGATAATTATTAACCCTACAAGCAAAATAATACGAAATAGATTTTAATTCGTATTGCTTAGAAGAAAAATTTGATTACCCCAATAATATATTCGTATTGCAAATATAAGAAATCAATACGCCTGAAAGAAAAATAGGCAAAATTGCTAGGTAATCATCTAGGTGAAAAAATATACCACCAGATAATCTTCTGGAAGATGTAATAAATATATAGCAAAATTATCACTAAATCAATCTAGAAATAATAGGTTTAAGCCAAGGTTGGCAACCGATGCAAAAAGGTAACGGTAATAGTATTTTTAATTATTTCGATAAGGGTATTTTAGCGGTAACGGTATTTTCTGTTATTTTGGTGACAGCATTTTAGCGTTATAGGTTTTAGCCAAGGTTGGCAACCGATGCAAAAAGGTAACGGTAATAGTATTTTTAATTATTTCGATGAGGGTATTTTAGCGGTAACGGTATTTTCTGTTATTTTGGTGACAGCATTTTAGCGTTATCGGTATTTCAAGCTATTTCGGTAATGATAGTTTAAGGGTAACGGTTGTTTCAGAAATTTCGATTATCAGTTCATAACCAAGAAATATAAAGTGGAGTCAAGTGTTACAAGGTCGTTCTAGGATATCCATAACATTATTACAAGTTTGTCAATCAGTTGATGTTGAAATAAAAACTGCTAAGGAACTATTTCCTTTAAATAAAGAAAATATTTCGATTTTTTCCGACATTTATTGGATTCATTCGAAGCTTTAACTTGGTGAACTTAAAAGCCCCACAGATTCTATGTAGATCGTGGTGCATTGATATTTTTCTATCTAGAAACCAGTTTCAAAATTTAGATTTTATGAATATTAGTAAAAAAAAAATGAATAAAAAGCTTTTCTGTAAATATTGACTATAAATTGTTCATTTATTATTTGAAAAATTATTATTTGACTAAAAAAGTTATTAATATTTATTTTATAAAATCGGTCCCGTTGATTAAAAATAAATTTAAAATATTTAGATGGAAAACTTTTTAATTTGTAGTTTATTTCTTTAAAAAAATTTTTAGGGATTAATGTTCCTCTGTTTTTTTTAGCTTATTTATATTTTATTTTAATAAATTATAACGTTTTTTTTTTTTTAATTTCAGAACAAAAATGTACCAAACGTTGGAAAAGTTTACGTGATAAATTTGCTCGTGAGTTGAAAATTAGCCAGGATTCGAGATGGCGCTATTTCAAACAAATGTCGTTTCTAATGGAATCCATACGACAATATCGAGAATCATTGTTGGGTAAAGTTACAGCAGCCGGCTTACCGGCACCAACTACCACAAATACGGTAACGGCCCAAGTAGAGGCTCCTCAGCAAACACATCAACACCAACAGACAACACAACAACAGGTGGTCGATTTATTTACGACACCATTTAATGGCAGTGCTACAATAACAACACAAGCCTTAGCAGGACATCAGCATGGTGAGTTTTGGGGTGATAATTAAATGCTAAAAATTATTCTCGTAACGGAATAAGCAATTTACTAATTTTTTTTTTTATTATATTTAAATTTAGCTATTGTAGTGACTGGTGATGCTGCTCAATTGGCTGCTGCAAATAATGCTGTTAAAGAACAAAAGACCTACTACTATGAGCCGGCTATGAAACGTGAACGCATAGTTGATGACGACCAACAACAGCAGCAACAACAACAACAGCAACAGCAGCAAACTCAACTGCAACAACAACAGCAGCAACATCATGACATGTTAAGTTCCATCAAAATATTTCAAAATAGTATCAATCAAGGAGTTAGCGCTGAAGATCAATCATTTGGTATGGTCGTTACGGACATGTTGAATACGCTGGGCGTTAGACAAAAAGCAGAAGCTAAAGTTCATATAATAAAATATCTCACAGACATGCAGTTGCTGGCACAACACAATAAATACTGAGATACGGTGATAACAACAGACAAAACATCATGTATAATTCAATTTGAACAACAACAGCAGCAGGAACAGCAACAAACATCACAACAGGAAACTCAATTAAACACGACAGGAGTAGAAGAAGAAGACGATCTAGAAGAAGAAGAAGAGGACGATGATGAAGAGGAAGAAGAAGATATCGGCAATGGTTCAACTAGTCAACAATCTTTAAAAGACCACGACTAGCCCATATTGTTTATGATATTGTCGTTTGTTGCTGTCTTAAATAATTTTGTAGTGTCATTTTGCTAAGCAAAAAAAGAAAGTGTGAAATTTATCAACTGCCATGAAAAAAAAAAAATAACATAAAAATATAAATAGAGTGTTCTTTTGAGCTTACATTAGTTAGTACTTTTCCTTTTGTTATTTTGTCTTTATTTTGCGGCAGCAATCTTACACTTTTGTAATAATGTAAATATATAATATTATTTTTTTAGCTTTAAGTATACATTATGGACTATCCATATTTTAGTTATAGTTTCCTAGTATTTAACTAACTCCCTAACTAAGATGTATAAAAAAAAGACATTGACAGAGTGACGACATACAGACATAAGTAATACTTCTTATTTTATATACATACATAGCTACTATAGAAAGAAATATCAATAAAAATTGAATAGTATTTCAAAATAATATGTAAAATGATTTTTATTGGTTAATTGTTTAAATAACTGTAAAGGGTTTCTATTATGGTTTTTAGTTAAAAAAAAATACGTGCAAGAAATTTAAAAATTTCTAGGCTATTTATAAAATCCTTAAAGGAATTGGATGCGAAATTTCAATCCGATTTTAAGTTGATGGGTTTATGAAAACGTAACGAAAAGAATTTATTAAAGTTCTGCTCCAAATTACATTTTTATGTTCTTAAATTAATAATGGAGATTTAAAGCTTTGTTTTGAAACTTTTCTTATAAACAGGAGACCATGTATTTATATTAAGCTGGAGACGAAAATATTTCAATTTTCAAATCCAATTATTATATTTCATAAACAGATATCCATGATATAACTACAGAAGTTATATTATGCAGAAATCGAATACATAAACCTAATTTATTAGTTTTGTTCAGAAAATGTAAAAGCAATTGATCATTAAAAAAAATTAAATTTATAAACGGGAAAAGTAGAAGTTTGGTCCTAAAATTTATGGTTTCCGATCATAAAATTTTACAAATTAAATGAAGTAAAAGTTTATTTTTTTACAACCTAATAACGGTTTTTACTATTTATCTATTTTTCAATATCATTAAAAACTATGACGGGAGTTGCTAATATTTGATTTGTAGCAATAAATGTTTACTTTGGAAACAAATTTTTGTGGTGAAAAACTATTTTTGTAGTGAAAAAGGAAATAGTTTTCTTTCTATGAAAAACTGGTTTGTTGGTGAAAAACTTTATCTGCGGTCAATAACTATTTTTTTTTGGTGAAAAATGGTTTTGTGGTAAAAAATTTGTTTTTTTTTTTTTTTGAGAAAAACCTGTTTTGTGGTGAAAAGCTAATTTTGTGTTGGAAAAATTAGTTTTGTGATGAAAAAAGTATTTTTGTGGTAAAAAAAAACAGTTTTATGGAGAAAAATTACTTTTATGGTGAAAAACTAGTTTGTTGGCAAAAAACTAGTTCTGTGGTGAAAAACTAGTTTTATTATGAAAAGCCAGTTTTGAGGTGAAAAACTAGTTTTGTGGTGAAAAACTAGTATTGTGGTGAAAACTTAGTTTTGTAGTGAAAAACTATTTTTATGCAGAAAATCCAAGCTAAAAAACCTATTCAAACTGACTACCGTCACCTCTAAAATACCGTTAACAAAATATTTGGAAATACGAAAACACCGTTACCGATAAAATACCCTTTCCGAAGTAATTTAAAGTACCATTACCGTTACCTTTTTGAATTGAGAAAAACTAGTTTTGTGGTAAAAAATTTATTTGGTGGTGAGAATATATGTAGTTTTTTTATTAAAAACTAGTTTGTTGGTGAAAAAATCATCAAAAAATCTATTTTTTTTAATTTACTGATGATGAGATTTTTTTGCGAAAATCTGTTATTGAGGTGAGAAATCAATTGTTTTGGGAAAAACAACTAAAAACATTTATTTTTAATTAATATAAGCATTTTCTGTTAAGAGCGTGTGCCAAACGGTAGCAAAGTTCTGTGAAAAAAATAATTTTTCCTATGTGAACAAATTTTACTATTTGGCTGTGCCAAATGAAAACTTTTTTCCGTTGTAAATTTTGATACCTTTTTTTAAGAAAACTCCACAAACTTTAAGAAAATTAAATGTATTTTTAAATACATAATTATTTATTTTTATGAAACAAATACCAATTTTACAAAATAAACATTTAAATGAACCAAAGTTTTTAAAATATTTAATTTTATTCTTTACTTTAAGATTGTCAAAATTTTCTATTGATTTGTCAATAATTTATGTAGCCCTATAAGCTCATGAAATTTTATTCACCTCATAACTGTCAAAAATTTACTTTTTTATATACTTTGCTACCGTTTGGCACACACTCTAAAATGTATATTTTTTGGAAATTAAGATTTTTTTTTAAAGAAAATCTTTATTTTGAATTTTTTTAGTGATTTACAAAATTTGTGAAAAACGATTTTGTGGTGAAGAAGATTCTGTGATGAAAATATATACATATTAGTGTTTGCAAAAATGTAAAATTGATTATCGTTTAAAAAAATATTTTTTTTATTTTTAAACTATTCAAAAATCTTGAGAAAAATGTGAAAATAAACAACATAGAAATAAAAAACATTACAATATTTTAAATACATATGTATAATTTTCCTCTATTTTCAAATTAAAAAATCCGTTGAAAATATCAACATCTATTAAATACATTAACAAACGGAAATCAAAAGTAATAGAACTGCCAGCTCTATATTTTTTTTAACAAATTCAATAACCAGAACCGTAAGAAACCACAAGATGTGGTAACTTTTATTAAATAAGATAATGCTGTTTAGGATACAACAGTGCCCTTTTCCGTCATTAGTGCTCTTTTTTTTAGAAACTTGAATTCTCTTCGAAAACCAGTGCTTAATTTTTGTCTAATAAATAAATGGCAATACCATAAACTGGTTTACGAACCAGTATTAATGAAAAGGTGAAATAAAATAGAAGAGAATAATATTTTCCTCTATTTCTTTTAGTTTGAGTTTAGTGCTTGGTGTTATTGGTCGTTTAAGCGGACGGGAAAAAAGTAGAAGAAATAATAGACGAGCGTTTATAAAAAACAAGATCGTGATCGCATAAAAAAAAATTAAAGAAAACACATACACAAAAGAAAACTTGTTGCCGGGAGTGAAATAAAAGAAACGAAAAATTTTATTGAACAAGTTTACAGAAAAGTTACAAATAAGAGGAAATATTAAAAAATATTTATAGTATTTTATAATAATTTTTAATAAAAGGGCATTTTTATTTGCATAGATTTGTAAGTGCCTTAAAGTTTTTACATGAAGTGAATTTATGTAATAAATCTCTAAAATTTATTTTTTCTGTAATGAATGCTTTTAAATAATGCATTAAACAAATACATAAAATTTTGTTAAAAAGAAGTACAACTATATTACCACTACATAGAAATTGTTACCAACTTCGTGTTGGTATGTGTTGAAATAAAGAAAAACCACTATTTTTACCTGGATTTACCTGTTTTAATAAAAAACAACAACTACTACATGAATATATAAAACAAATACGTTAAAAACAGCTACAACTCTATAGAAAAAAAGTAACACAAAGTAAAAGAAGCAGAGAAAATGAGTGACGAAAAAAATAATTTGTTTAAAAAGTTTTAAAAGAAAAAATATTTTCATTTGAGGTGTGATAATAAAAGAATTTTTTAAAAATACAATAAAAACATTAAATTATCAAATAAAAAATAAATAACAAATTTTCAATAGTTTTAAATTAGTGAAGTGAGAGGCATTTTTTTTTTGTTTATAACGGTTGCCAAGAAACAGAGATGACGTTAGCAGACGTCAATAGTTCCCCAAAAAAGTAAACAAATTAAAATAAATTTACAAAAAAAGTAGAGCAATAACAAATAAAACGAAAAATAATTAAAGTAAAAATTATTGATCATTATTGGTATCTAATACATAATAATTAAAAATATCGTTTGACATCTGGTAACTTTAATTTTTATCTATTCTCATCTCAAATACTGGGTGACTCATTTAAATTTAGCACGAATTAATTTATAAAGTTAGTGTACAACAAAAATTTTACACAAAATGCAAATTTTGAAAGTAACGTAAAACCAGTTTATTGTGATTTTTACATTAATAAAAAATAAAAATTACACTTTCTTTAACGGCAAGTAAAAGAAGTGTAATGTTATAAAAATGGTCTCCTCAACGAACTCTGTACTACAACCACGCCTACAGCCCACCATAACTGCCAGCGCTAGCGCAGTAACGTCAAACAACACAACAACAAAAGGATCAGCAACAGATCAACATGCTCATCCGCAACAGATTTACAAACACTATAGCCGAAGGAAATACCTGCCGCTTGTGATATGTTTAGTAATAATTGTATGTTCTTTACTACCCGCCAATGTTTTATCCACAAGATTAAACAGTTATCCAAATCACTCCTCTTATGATGCTTCAAAATATTTTGAAGATTTATTAACGTTAACTTCTTCCTTCTCCCTGCGTTCAAAACGTGATTCCGTAGCGGCTTTATATTCCGGTCTACCTTCTACGCGCAGTGGTAATTCTGCCATTTATTTTGGCCAATCCTCCTCCAATAACGTTAATTCAAATGAAATTCTCTACTCTGTGGACAATCGCAAACCGGCGTTTAAAAACTGTGCTGGTTATAAGCCTTCCGTTAAGGAAGAACAACCTGAAAATACCTATGTTATAATGGTAGAGGCTGAAGATCCTGATCCAGAACAAGAAATCAAATACAGTTTAGTACAATCGGCCGCTGAACGTCCAAAATTTCGCATAAATCCCTCAACGGGTGTTATTGTTACCGAGCATACATTCGATCGTGATGAACCTATACACGAAAAAGCTGTCTATGTTACCGTACAGGCCACCGATAATGGTCGCCCTCCTTTGGATGATGTGTGTACATTTAAAGTGACCATTGAAGATATTAACGATAATCCACCGGTATTCAATAAGGCTCGTTATGAAGAATCCATGTCGGAAGATAAACAGGTAAGTTTTTAGCAATTTGTTTGTTTTTAGTTTTATGATAAGGTTTTTACTTGGTAAATTTCATTCTTTTATTGCCAATTCAGTGGACCCCTGGATTACTGCTGTTTGGCATATAAAAAAAGGAATAAAAGATTTACCAAGATGTGTATGTTCTTGAAGTAAATATTTATGATTACAATGTCAACAAAGCAAAATGGTTTTTCCCCTAGCAGGTAGATTTTTCTTAAAGATTCTAGACAGACTGTATTTACAAAGTTATTTGTTAGTGGCCACTTGTAGTATTTTTCCACTTCTATAGAATTTTGAGATTCTAAAAGGGACTGTAGTTAAGTAAATTGTAAACAAAATCTATTTGTAAAATGTAGTTTTTTAATAATTTATAAAATTCAACTGTACCAAATATATTTTTTATACATTAGGGTGGTTTATAAAAAATCAGAAATTCATTTTCAGGATTATTATGTAATTTTTATTTAAAAAATTTTATGGGTTTCCTTCACATTTTCTAAACGACTTAATCGTTTGGAATTCAGAAACAGAAGTTGGGAAATATTTCTGATAAATTCAATTCAATTTAAAAAGATTTCAAATTTATTCTGTTTAATTAGATTTTTTTAATTGGTACTTTTTTTCTTGAAGTTTTTAATTATGAAAACGATTTTTTCGAAAATTGAGAATTGATGATTTTTTTGAAAATTGATAAATTAAAAATGTATGGCAATTTTACTTAAAATTTACTTTAAACAATAGCTACTTTTTCAAATTGTGTTTTTTTTTTAATTAATACTTTTTTGAGTATATTAAGAAGCTAATATAATGGCTGAATTACTCATTATTTTAACTCGGTAAATTTAAAAATTTATATATATGCATTTACATTTTTTTTAATTGATGAAAAATTATAGTTTTTATAGACCGACTAAAACCGGATTTCTAGTCCGAAGCAGAACTGAATTTAATATAGAAATTAGTGGAAACGATTGTAAATTTATGTAAAATGTTCTAGAAATAAATATGTAACTTCTAAATGGTTGATCCAATATTTAGTAGAGGAGTATATGGGTGTTATTTTTGAAAGCGGGGATTTATGTTTTTATTGTTTCAAAGTCAAACGCCTGTGATAAATTTTTATTAAACGCTTACTGAATTTTAGTTTTTTTTTTTTATCTGATTTTAATGATTTTTTATTCCACATTAATAAAATTTTCTGTGAATATAAACTCAGTTATTAGAAATAATAAAGTGTACAAGAAACAGAATAGGACAAAAGGAATCCCATAATTGCTAAATAAACAACCAGAAATCCCAAAATTGGAATTATATTATTTCTAAAATTTGTACTTTTCATAATTTTTTTATTATGCATTTATTGTTTAATTTTTATAAATTTGAAACTTTTTTAAAAATTTGTACTATTTTTTTTTTTTTTAGAAAAATTTGTTTGAAAATTTGAACTTCGTTTTTGAAAAAAGTAATTTTTTTTGAACTGATACTTTTTTGAAAATAGTTATTTTTATTTTTACATAGAAATAATATTTTCGAAAAATTTTAATTAAATTATTAATCAAAATTTTAAAAAAATTTGCAATATTATTATAATTAAATAAATTACTTAAAATCAGAGTATTCTAACAAATTAAATTCAAATTTAATACAGAAAAATCTTTACCATAGGTTTTCTGTGTAAAATTGTACTTTTCTTATAAATTTATGTTTTTTTTGAGCTTGTACGTTTTTAAAAGTTTTTAAATATATATATTTTTTAATAAATTTATTTCTTAAACGATTTGATTTTATTGATAGAATGAAGTTCGCGATACTCATTTACCTCCCTAATTCACTTAAAATCGTAAATATTTCCTATACTAGTTATCCGATTGCAATGATTAAGGTGTAAATTAAAATTTGTTGCATTTACAAAAATAAAATAAAAATAATATAAAAGTTTCATAAACACAAGTTTGGAAGTATTTTGTAATTTCTTGTGAAAAAAATTTTTTTTGTTTAAATAATTTTTTTTAATAGCCGGCCTTCGGCCGGGCGGAATAGCTTTTAACTCTGTGGTATGTCTAAAACCGGCTTCGCTAACGAAATTCTTTCTTTTTACCCAACTTTTTTTATAACTAAAATTTTCTTGATACGAGTTTCTTAGGAAAATTCTATTTTCAAAGCCCTATAACTTCCAAAATATATATTTGCGGCCAAACATTTTTACATCATTATATTCACCGTTAAAAGTACTATCAATGGCAAAAAATCAAATAAATCGGAGCTGAATTAGGGTGGTCTATTTATACCAAGTTCGCAACTGAACAAAATACAATTTAATTAAAAAAAATAAAAAAATTTTTGTCTGATAACACAGGAATTTTTTTTATAAATATTTATTATACATAATTCGAATTAGTGTATATTTAAATAAATACTAGGAGCATAAAAATATTTTAATTTAAATTCTATTTAGGTAAATTTATACTAATGGAGCAATCAGAAATCATTAACAAAAATTACCTAAAAAAACTACAAAGATTATTTCTTGTTAAAAGTACATAAATTATAGTTAATATTTTTAAGTTAAGAAATCTGTAGGTTTCGACTTTTTTTATAAATCATATTAAGTTCGAGCCCACTAATATAATTTTTATTTTGTTAGTATTCATTCCTTTAATATATTTTTATTAAAATATAATTTTAATTAAAATCACTTGCTGGTAAATAATATTGAAAATGAAATTATTTTTACTCAAAACCTACAAGTCCAGCTATTTACAAGTAGGTTGGTCAGACTAGTTACAACTTATTTAGCATGTAGGAGGTGACCATATCTTATATATGTTTTTATAAATAATTTTTGCAACAATTTCTTATTAAATTCTAGTGGAATATTATTACAACGTTGCTAATATATATATACACACACACATACATATTAAAAAATCTATATTATCATTCTGTGTTGCATGTTGTATATGTTTAAGTATTTGGTTAAAATTCCAATTGAGTTCACTGCTCTTAAAAAAATAGAAATGTAACACAAAATAAAAAATAAATTAAAAAAACCTTGAAACCCTTAAGCAGCAAAAATAAAAATAAAAAACGTAAATAGTTTAAAATTACATTGGTCTATATCTACTTAAAACCTATAGTTAAGTTGTATGTAGATTGTAGGTTGTTACCTTTTTTCTTGGTGCAGCAACATTTGTTTATGGTTTTTTTTATTTAGTTGGCATTTTTCAAGCCTAGACAAAAAAGGTTTGTCTTTCTTTACTAGAAAAAATAAACTAAATTAAAAGTAATCGATATTGTTTGGTTTTTTTCTTGCAAAATAAAAATTAAAAAGGAAAAATGTGTTTGTGGCTAATTAATCGAATAGTAAGTGTAATTAAGATAAATTAGTAAATTGATTTTTTTTTAGTTTGAAGTGTATAAGGAAATAAAATTTTATTTTTTTAATCTAATACTATTTATGTTAAAAAAATTGGTTTATTTTTGGATGAATATTATAAGTATTAAAGAGATAAGAACACTTTTGAGAATATAAAGACTAAAGTTTTTATTTATTTATTTATATTAACATTTAAATGTGAATTTTTTCAATTGTTTGCTAAAAGTTTTTTTTTTAAGTGATAATTATGTATTTTAATTCATTTTTTTTATTTTCACGGTCTAAATTTGATCCCTATAAAATGAAAACTGTGTACTAGTAATATGAGAAACATGTACTAATACTTTTTTGTTATTGTTGTATTCGCGAAGAGTAGTAATCATGACGCGCACAGTATGTGATTTTGACTATTTAGCTGTTCAAAACAGCCAATATTTTTTTTTTTTTTGCGTTTTGAAAAAAAATTTAATTATTCTTATTAAAAACCTTCCAAGTAACTGAAAAATTAAGAAAATATTAAACCTTGAAAAGTACTGTTGTTGAAGACAAATATAATACAAAGTATTTTTTGGTAAGAAGTTGAATTTTGAATAGTTGTAATTTTTTAGTTTTAAGCTAGATCTTTATGATTTTTTTTTATTTTAAAGATTGATGTGTTATCTATCGTAGAAGATGTGTTATCTTAAAAAAAAAAAAATCTAGGGGATTTTTCCTTCTTCAATTTTGTTGCCATTTTTTGGATTTATGTTAATTTTTATTGGACAAAAACTAAAAAGTCCCAAAAAGTCCCGTTATCTAAATGGCACTTTTGTAAATGCTGATAGGTGGTCTACCAAATTTGCTCCTTTTCAATTCGCAAACAATTGCTGATAATATGTCAAAGTACTTCTCGCCAAAAAATTTTGATGTTTGGTAGCTTGCATTAAAGACATTAAAAGTTTGCGTATTTTTGAATTTATTTCTGTAAATATTATTACTATTTCAATTAAAAATGTTGATGTTGAATCAATAAAATCATTTTTAAAAAAATGTTTAATTATATTTAAAATGGATGTTAACGAGAAGAATATTACTTACGATAAAATTGCTTAAGCTTTAAATCTAAATATATTGATTAAATATTGACAATTTTGAGTTTTAGGTTTTCATCATTAAGGCTCGATATGTCCAGTACATTACATACAATTTTGTTCCAGGGAAAATATGTCATCGAATAATGTATTGTTCCAATTGATAAATTATCCGAAAAATACCAGGAGGCGAGAAATTAGGATTGTAAAAACTTTTGCGAACATTTTGCAAGAAAAACAACTGGGGGGACTATTAATTTTCCAAAAAAATAAAAGTGCTAAAATTTCCAAAATAGTAATTTTCCAAAAGATATTATTTTTTTACTGAACTCAAAAGAATATTTTAAAAAAATATCCACCAGATTTTTAAATAAGTAAGATTTTGCAAAAACAGTTTAATTTTTAAAAATTTATTATTAAGAAAAAGAAAAAAAAAAAAATCAAAATGGTGTCATCTTCAAAAAAGGTATCAATCTTCAGAAAAAATCTATCTAAAATATCCAACTTTAAATAAAATACATTTTACAAATTTTAAATTTTCAAAAATTTACAAATTAAAAAAAAGCGAAGAAGTACAATTTTCCAAAAAGTACCAGTACAATTTTCCAAAAAGTACCAATACAATTTTCAGAAAAAGTCTTAAAAAAATCCAATTGTTAAACAAAACTACCAAATTTTGTTTAAACAATAACATAAAATTAGAACCGTCCCATAGAACGGGCACTGGCTATCTAACACTTTCACAGAACTAGTTCTGGAGGTGACAATTTCAAACAAAAATCATTAGTCGTAACGTCAAAGTTGAATGAATACAGGATATTTTCATGTGTTCTGGAACTAGTTGTAGAACTAATACATTTTTTCCTAGGAAATTACAAAAAGTTTAAATTTTCAAACAAATTATTATTAAAAAAATATAAATGTTTAAAAAAATGTACCAATCTTTATTTTTCCAAAAAGAAACAATTTTAAAGAATAATATTAATTTTCTTTTTATACTTTTCCAAAAGTATAAATTAAAAAATAAAATATGTATTCATTTTCAAAAGAGGTATATATTTAAAAAAATAGTAATTGAAGTAAAGAAAAATATGAATTTTCAAAGAAGTCTTAATTCTCTAATAAACATTTAATTTTAATAAAGGCAACAATTTAATAAATTAATCAATTTTTCAAAAAATCTTAAAGTACTCATTTTCAAAAAGTTTCAGTTTTCCAAAAAAAAAAAAAATCTAAGTAACATATGCGCTGGTTAACAACAAAATTCTACAAAAATAGATGGAATGAAATTGTACATGCTGAACAAGAATCTGCTTTCAGTGTTTTTCTATCACTTACTGAGAATGCTTTGTCCAATTTAGATAAATATAATAAAACTCTAATAGATGCCGTCTAAAATTACCTGGAATCAGACATGAATTCAAATATAAATAATATATGAACATTTTCAAGTAAAATAATTTTGATTTGAATTTAAATTTTCTTTTTACTGAAAACGCTATTGAATTAAAGTGTAATATAAGTTTTATTTAATGCTGGCACTGTATTTAAGGCTTAATCATGAATTCCAGCAAATTGGGTAAATTAACAAAAATTTTTAATTTATTAATTTTGTGGTTTTCTATATTACGATTTACAGACTCTGCTATTACAATGATACAACGATACGATAGAGGTTGAGAATTGCAAAAATATTTTAATAAAGAATTTTCTTTAGGGAAAGTTTATCTAATAGTTAATTTGTGTTTACAATTTTATATAAACATAAAAAAAAAAAAAAAATACCTGACTAAGGGATAAATATTTAAAAAGTTTACTAAAGGAGATGAAACATTTATTTATTACTAATAACAACAAGGATTAAAAATAATAATAATAATATACACAAATGATATATGTATTTTATATATCTAAGAATGTTAACAATGTGTTAATATCCCTTTTTAAAATATAGTTTTTCTTTTACTTTTAATTCTAAATAAACATAGTTAAAATTATCAACATCCATATCTACAATTTTCGTTTTTTTCTCCTTTCTTCCCATTTTTTTTCTCTTTTAGCCGAATGCTGTGGTTATGCGTATCAGTGCTAGTGATTTGGATGATGGTAATAATAGTATTATAGCCTATGAAATTTTACCTGAACGTGATCATTCATATTTTACTATCGATAAGGATGCCGGTATTATACATTTAAATCGACCCATAGACAAAAGACCTGGACAATATTATACAATAACTGTGCGTGCCTATAATATTGTACCCGATCCACCACAAGATGCTCAAATTGAAGTACGCATACGCGTAGTTGAATCGAACAAACGACCACCATCATTTATAGACCCCATTGATGGTCCGATCTTTCTTAAGGAAAATTTTAGTGATTACTCGACGCCCATAGTAACGCTTAAGGCTGTATCGAATGTTCCAAATAAACCGGAAGTTATATTTGAATTAATAACCGGACGAACCGAACAAACGAATAGTAAGAAAACATTTGTATTTGATCAAATCGATGATACTGTAGTTATTAGTTTGGGTAAATCGTTGGATTATGAAGCTGTAACCGATTATACACTAACGATGAGTGCTCGCAATACTTATGATCTGGCCGCTGAACATGTTTTAAAAATTAAAATTGAAGATGTCAATGATAATATTCCCTATTTTACTGAAGTTAAAACGGGTACAATTTTGGAAAATGAACCAGCTGGTACACCGGTTATGCAGGTTCGAGCTTTTGATATGGATGGCACAGAAGCAAATAATATTGTTTCTTTCGAATTGGCTGATAATCGTGAATTTTTCGCCATTGATCCTCATACGGGTAACATTACTGCTCTTACCACCTTCGATCGTGAAGAAAGAGATTTTTACAATGTTAAAGTTATAGCCAGTGATAATTCGCCCTCCTCCCTCATTAAGAATGGTGAACCGAATAGAGGTCAACAGGTGTTCCGTATTGAAATTGCCGATAAAAACGATCACAAGCCTCATTTCCAAATGTCCGAATATGTAGCCGATAAATTACCTGAAGATGCCAATATTAATTTCATTGTTATTGAAGTGACAGCAGAAGATGAAGATAATGCTTCACAAATCAAGTACACCATAGAAAGTGGTAATGTGGGCAATGCTTTCAAAATCGAAGAACAAACGGGTAAAATTACGGTTAATTCAAGATTAGATTATGAAAATATAACAGAGTATATGTTAAAAATAAGAGCATTTGATGGAATATTCGATGATCATGCTACGGTGATAATAAAAATTGAAGATGTCAACGATAATCCTCCTGTTTTTAAGGAAAAATACACCATAACCATTAGAGAAGAGCAAGTGTTTGATGACTGCATTTTAAATATTGAAGCCTATGATCCGGACATTAAAGATCGTACAGCTGATCAGCATATTAAGTATTTCGTGGTTAAAGACGATCATAAAAAGATGTTAACTATAGATGATACTGGCTGTTTGAAATTGATACAGCCACTCGATCGTGATTTGCCTAATGGCCATAAATCTTGGGGTGTTTTAATTGCTGCCGTAGATGAAGATGGTACTGGCTTAAAGAGTGTGGCTTCAGTCGATATTAATTTACAGGATATCAATGACAATGCCCCTTTTCTGATTAACAAAATGCCCGTTATATGGCAAGAAAATCGTAATCCCGGCCAAGTGGTACAACTACAAGCTAACGATTATGATGAACCTCAAAATGGTCCACCCTACACGTTTGGTATTGATAGTGAAGCTTCGCCTGATATAAAAACCAAATTTAGCATAGACAATGACTATTTGTTTGCCAATGTCCAGTTTGATCGTGAAGAACAAAAAGATTATTACATACCTATTAGAATAAGTGATTCGGGTCAGCCAAAAATGAGTTCAGTCAGCATATTACACTTGATTATAGGCGATGTAAATGATAATGCCATGACTGAGGGTTCATCGCGCATTACTGTGTACAATTATAAGGGAGAAGCCCCAGATACTGAGATAGGACGTGTTTTTGTAGATGATTTAGATGATTGGGATTTGGATGATAAGACTTTCCAATGGGCTCATGGTATACCTCATGATAATTTCCGCCTCAATCCTTCCTCGGGCATGATAACTGTACTCGAGGGTACCCCTGAGGGACAATATGATTTACAATTTGTGGTCACCGAAGAATCTACCTTCATACCACGTCATTCAGTAGATGCTGATGTAACGGTCATAGTGCGTGAATTGCCTGAAGAAGCTGTAGATAAAAGTGGCAGTATACGTTTCTATAATATAACCAAAGAAGACTTTATTAGTGTTCCTAGAGATGCCCAAGCCGATGATAGTTTATCTTTAAAAGATCGTTTGCAATTCTATTTGGCCAAATTGTTTAATACCTCTGTAGCCAATGTAGATGTATTTACCGTCTTACAAACCTCTGACAACAATAACAACTTGGATGTACGATATTCTGCCCATGGATCTCCTTATTATGCTCCCGAAAAGCTTAACGGCATAGTTGCCCAACATCAAGATGAATTAGAAAATGAATTGGACTTACAAATACTAATGGTGAATATTGATGAGTGTTTGGTGGAAAAACTCAAATGTGAATCATCCTGTACAAATACTTTACACAAATCTTCAGTGCCGTATATGATTTATTCCAATACCACATCATTTGTCGGTGTTACCGCCTTTATAGAGGCTCAATGTATATGTGAGGCCAAACCCCGAAATTATTGTCTAAATGGTGGCACTCCAAAGCTGGGAGAAGATGATGTTTGTGATTGCATTGACGGTTTTACGGGACCACATTGTGAATTGGTTTCAGTGGGTTTCTATGGTAATGGTTATGCCTTCTATGAACCCATATCTGCCTGTGATAATACAAAAATTAGTTTGGAAATTGCACCACAAACCGATCATGGTTTGATTATGTATTTAGGACCTTTGAACTATAACCACTTGTTGCCTTTAACTGACTTTTTGGCTTTGGAACTCATTAAGGGTTATCCCGTTTTGACAGTAGATTATGGTTCTGGCAGTATACGCATCGATCACAGACACATACAACTACAAGCCGGAAAATCTTATCAACTTGATATAGTTTTACAAAAAGCTAGCATAGAAATGACAGTGGATAACTGCCGTCTATCAACCTGCATGAGTTTAGGAGCACCCCAGGGACCTAATGAATTTTTAAATGTTAATGCTCCTCTACAACTGGGTGGTACACCTGTGGATTTAGTCAATCTGGGTCATCAACTTAACTGGACTTATGTGCCCAGTCAGCAAGGATTCTTTGGCTGCATACGTAATCTCACAATTAACGATCATACCTATAATCTGGGGGCACCTTCAGTATTTCGCAATATTGACTCAGGCTGCCAAAGAGCAGTAGCAGTGGCTGTTAGTTTTGGCATTGATCGTAATTTCATCATAGCCATTATATCCTGCATAGTTTTGCTGCTCATAATACTTTTGGCCGTGGTGGTGCAGAAGAAACAAAAGAATGGTTGGCATGAAAAGGACATTGATGATATTAGAGAAACCATTATTAACTATGAAGATGAGGGTGGCGGCGAACGTGATACCGACTATGACTTGAATGTTTTAAGAACAACACAACCATTTTATGGTGAAACCCTATACAAAGATCCTCACACTTTGCACGCGCCCAATCCACCCCAAGAAATACCCGATATTGGTGGATTTTTGGGTGATAAAAAAGAGAACTGTGATCGTGACATAGGAGCTTTTCCCATCGATGATGTGCGCCATTATGCCTATGAAGGTGATGGCAATTCGGATGGCTCACTGTCTTCTCTAGCCTCCTGTACTGATGATGGTGATCTCAATTTTGATTATCTCTCCAATTTTGGACCTCGATTCCGTAAACTAGCCGATATGTATGGTGAAGAACCTTCCGACACCGACTCAAATGTAGATGACGATCAAGGTTGGCGTATTTAAGTTACTAAATAATAGTTATTTTTTTTTTATTTTTTTACATAAGAAAACTCAAATATATACAATATAATAGAAGAAAAAAGACATGAACAGACAGCTAAATTAACAAATTTGATTGATCTTCCAAAAACCAAGAGAGCTTATTTTTAGAAAAAGAAAAGCATTAGGAAAACAGTTTAAACACTATTTGTTTCTCACTGTTAATACGAAAAGACTTATTTAAAACATATAAACGAGTAGAAAGAAGGGCCTTGCTCTTCTAAAATCTCTAAATGAAAATGTACGTGTAATCATGTATGTATGTATCAAACTAAAATTTATTTAAGAAAAATAAAAAATATTGTAGAATTTTTTTTAAAAAAACGAGATATTGTTTGTTTATTTTTTCATTTTAAGAATTTATTTTTTTTTTAATTTAAACAAATTTAAAATTTAATTAACTTAAAAAAAGAAAGAAAAAACGATTTCTTAATTTAATTACTAAGAATGAATAAATAAATGAATGTATAAGAAGAAAGCAGCAAAGAGTATTGAAAAATATATATAAAATAATTGAATTACCTATAATAACTTGTTAACTATATTTTTTGATAAAATATAGTATTAATAAAAAAAATACTATAACAAAATACAAAACGAAACGAAGTAACTAATTTTTATTTCAATTGTATTATTTTTTTGTTTGTTATTATTTTTTCAAACAACAAACAAAAAAAGCATTTATAATTTAACTTAAACAAAAAATCCATAAAAAATTTCCATTTAATATTTAAATTGTTTATTGTTTAAAGACATACACATACCCACAAAAAAATAAAAAACAAAAACTTGTCCATTTAAATTAAAATTAATTAAATAAAACAACAAAAACAAAACAAAACTTAATTATATTTGTAAATGTATTTAATATAAAAAACAAAACTCCCATTTTTTATATAATATAAGGTCTCTTTAATTTATAATTATTTTAGATTTAAATAAAAAAAATGAAATAAAACAAATAATAAAAATAAAAAAATAATAAACTATAAATTAAAAACGTTTTATTATTAAGCGTTTGACAAGTGCTAGCGGGATAAAAAAGAAGGTATAAAATGAAAATAAAAAGTAAAAATCAAAGACAACTATTCTTAATTTTTTTTTTGCATTTTAAAGTTTTTACATATTTTGCCCTCAATTATTTTAAAATTGTTTACCACATGTGATAAAATTTGATTCAAAAGTTCTATCGGGATGAAAAGGAGGTATATATACAAAAAATGAAATTTGAATGCAATCATTCTTGGCTATTTTTGCGTTCTAAATGTTAAATTTTTTTCATTAAAATTTATATTTTTTAACATATGTAATAAAAATTTCTTAAAAAATTCTAGCGGAATAAAAAAGGGACATATAAAATGAGAATAAAAAATAGTTAAAAATAAAGGCAGCTGTTTGTTCTTGGCCTTCTTTGAATTTTAAATAGAGAAAAATGTTATTTTTGCACTAAAATTATTTAATTTTTTAACACATGATGAAAATTTTTTAAAATTTCCTTTAATTTGTTTTTTAACATGACGTAAAATTGATATATTTTAAAGGTAACATTTTTAAAGTATACAATTAAACAGCTATATTACAATATAATATAACTACCAATGATTAACAATTTCTTAAAATGCGCCTTAATTTGTTCTATAAATTGACAAAAAACCGTGAAAAATTTTGTTTTTGAAATTTATCAAAGAAAAATATTTACATAGTAGCTGTATAATTTTATTTAAAATTTTAATTAAAAGAATTTAAAAATGAGCCAAAATTTATTCTATACTTTGACCATGAAAAAAGGTAACATTATAAAAATTTTTTCCCGTAACAAGGAAACAATTTTCAGAAAAAACGTCTTTAATTGTAAAAGAATTTTAAGCAAAAATTGCATAGAAATATTTTCATTATCCTTAATGTTTTTAAAAGACAACATTTTAATGATGTTACCCTGCAAAAATAAATTTTTTTATAAAGAAAAATGAAGGAAAAATCGTGTAGAAAGTAAAAAATGGCGTTGAAATTAAGGACATTTAAGTATTCTTTGGAATCTAATAAATGCGCATTAACTTGTCCTACTTTTTTAACCTAAAAGGCAACATTTTTAAAGTGCAACATTTTAATAACTTTTACCTGCATTATGTCAAAAAAAAAAAAAAAAAAAATTGCCTTGAAAAATATAAAATTTTAAGCAAGGAAGCTAAATAAAAAAGAACTTTATTTAGTTTCTTGTAAAGAATTAGAAATTGTTTTTCATTCTCTCAATGTTCTTAAAGGGTAACAGTTAAATAATAAAGGTATACTCCAGAAATTGCAACTTTGCTAGACACTCGCAAAGTAGTAAAGTTAAATCGATTTCTGTAAATAACAACAACATAGAACAATATTTTGCACATCTTTTGCTAAATTCTCAGAGTAGAACCAAAATTGCAAAAATATCCTAGTAAATAGTAGTCAAATTGCAGCAATTTTTTAAATGTTCCCACTCTCTAAAAATGTGTAAAATGTACTAAAAATTCAACTCTAAACTTAAAAACCCCACTGAAAAATTAATTAAAAAAAATAGTGTTTGGAATTCAACAACAATAAAACAAAAATGTTAAAATTAATTAAATAAAAAATATACTGATTAATATGAATTATATAAAAAAATAATATATTTGAAATGCTAAATTTAATTTTTTTGCTAAATTTATCTAATTTTTTTTTAAATTGGTTGCTCACGTCAAGTTAAAACAAAGCAAATTGCAAGGGTTGCATTTTGAGGTGAAAACCTTTAATGTTAACTGTAGTAAAGCACAATTAATAAGAAAAAAACACCTTCAATAACACAGAATTTAAGATCAATGTGTAAAGGATCATTAAGAATTGTAATAGAAAATTAACAATTATACAAATAATTCTAGCAGTATTTTTTACCATAGACCATCCAGGAATTTTGTCAAAATATTTATATTTGTTGTACTACATTTTTGAATCTATTTAATACCTCTAATATACCTGCCTCATAAAAAAAAAAACAATTAATACATTTCCTATAGAAAACATAAAAATAAATCCCATTAAAAAATAACAAGAATTTCATATTTTATTCTAAAGAAAAAAACAACAAAATGCTAATATTAAATTTACTTTAGTGTATTTAGCTGAAAAAAAAAAACAAATTTGTAAATTTATATACAAAAAAATCATTAGTTTTTTAATTATTTTACTTTGTATAAGAAAAATTAAATTAATTTAAAATTAAACCAAGTATTTAGGAATTTAACTATAAGTTTAATTATAATTAAAAATAATAATATAGTTATATTTTTACATGCCAATCAAAAATAATTATTTTAATATAATTACTGAAAGAAAACAAAAAAATAATAAATACAAAAAATCTTGCAAAAAAATCAATAAAATAAAAATTTTTAAAATTAAATAAAAAAATATAAAAAAAAATAAAATAAATGAGTTTTATTTTAAATAAAAGTTTTTTTTTTTTTAAAGAAAATTTAGGTGGGTAATTCAAACAAAAATTATTTGATTAGATGACTAAAAACAAACAATTAAATTAAATATGTTGAGGCATAGAAAATACGTAAATATTTCATTATCTTAGTGTCAAAAGTGGCAATTACTACCCAGCAGTTTATTCAGTTGCAATTAACCCGCTTTTAGACAGTAAGATTCATTGGAGTATAGTCACCAACCGCTCTCCATCGGTCACCAATGAGCGTATTGGCAATTGCCACTTTACTGACTATGATAAAGGCTCAACTACATAGAATACTTTCGCTTCAACTGCGACTGACAGCTACGCAACGCATAAATGACATTAATCCAGTCGTTGCATTATTTTGTTATTAAAATTTTATATAATAAAAAATAAAGATGTAAAAATTAAATTATGTTCGCAGTTGAAATAATGAATTGCAAATTAAAATTTCTGACTCAATGAAAAAAATATTAAAATAAGAATAAAACAAAAGACAAAATGTATTTACGTACTTCGGTTCTACAAAGTTGACCATTTTTCATCTTTAAAGTACTTCAAGCACAAGTTTGGCGTACTGATTTGGTTCCGTTTCATGTGAATGCATGTATTTTACTGCAACTGTCAGTTGCAGTTGAAGTTGTGGAAGTGCCTCTTGTCACTATTGATCCTTCAGCAGTCGTGGAGGTGATTGTGTGTGCAAAAAAGTGGCAACATGTTGAGGTGGCAATAGATTTCCTCCTAGGACAAGACCATTTTAAACTGTCTTGTCACGTAGCTAATAAAGTGACTAGTGGTACCCTAAGTTGTATTTAGTTCAGAATGGTAGTTCCTTATATGTTCAGTGAATTGTAAACAGTTAGTTAAATAGAATTCAAGAGTATGTATTTTAATCATAATAATTAAATAAAGATTAGAATTGAGAGATTTTATTTAATCCAATTCAATAATGTGTACATAACTACATATTCAAATATTGTATAAATGTAAATCTGTATATAAGAAAATAAGAAACAAGACTTAAAGGCTTTTGAACTTGCTTTAACAATGAGCTTGACTTTATCATCGTTAAATATTTTTCATTGTATAAATAGAAAAAATATTGCATACACATGAATGATCATACATATGTAGTATATTAGACTACAACAAAATTTTGTGAAGAATAATAAACAGGGCAACCAAAAATATCCAATATGCTTTAAAAGAACAAAATAATAAGTTATGGAAAATTTTAAGAATTTTGACATTGGTTTGTTAAAGCATATTATTGCATATTTTTAACTTAAAAATAATAAATACAAAATATTTTAGTATATTTTACTCTTAAAAGAATATTGAATCATAGTTTTGTTAAAAATCAGTGGTAAAGGATTCTGGTCATATTTTCATAATAATACTCTAAAATTTTCACCGATTTTTTTATTCCCACAATAATTTAATAATGTAAATTGGTTCAAACGTTGAACAAAATTTTTTGCGCCCCTCGGCTATAAAAAACTTTTTTTCAAAATTGACAAAGTTTGGATAGGGCTTGGGGGGAAACCATTGCCTAAATCACTTTCAATTTAACTTTACACGCATTTACGGTAATATTTCTTTTTAAACCATTACACAAATTCTGTAGTCCGGAACAAAAAAAAAAAAAAAAAATATATATTTTAGTAAAAGTAAAAGAATATTACTACCTTCTTGTAAAAAAACCCCAAAAATGTGAGTTTCAACTTCAGAATATATAACTTTTTAATGGGAAGACATATTTATATGATACTTCCAGCAATATTTTTAAAACTTAATAAAAATGAAAAATAATGTTATTTTTAAATCGAAAAATAAAAATAAAAAATAATCATTATAATTTGAGAAAAAAAAAAAAAAATGAATAAATAAAAATAAAAAAAAAACGAGAGAGAAACTATAGTCGGTCAAGACCGACTATATGATACCCTACACCATTAGACCTGTGTCCTATTGTAAACCAACACTTTTACTAAATATTAAATAAATTATATAAATACAGAATAATGCATTTATACTAACATCTATATGATTTTATGCCCTTTAGGGTAATTCCCGGAAGTGGGTTTATATGAGAGATATGTTAAATTATGGACCGATTCTCATTTTGGCAATGTTGTTTCTACTTATAAAAAACTTATTTGTGTTGAATATTAACTTGATACTATGATTGGTATGGGATTTATGCACGTTAAAGTGATTTTCGGAAGAGGGGTTTATATGGCAGCTATGGTCAATTATGGACCGATCTTGATGAAATTTGACACAAAGATTAATGCTTATACAAAACTCCTTTCTGCCGAGTTTCATTAAAATATTGCTGTATTTAAGGCATTTATGATCGTTAAACCCCTATTCCGGGAGGACATTTATATGGGGGCCAGGTGAAATAATGGACCGATCATAAATTTCAATAGGCTTAATCCTTGTACCAAAATAATTATCTGTGCCAAATTTCATCAAGATATCTTTAAAATTAATAAATATTTCGCCTAAAATAAGTCGATTACTCGAGTATATTTTACTATAACTCAATTGACATAAGTGATACAACAAAAATGCGGAATAAAATTAGCTGTGTTCGCGTACCTGATATTTTGCGTAATTATCACAAAATGTTGCTGGAAGTTGCTAAATCGCGTTCGTTTACTTTAAAAATCTTGCAACTGAGAGCATGAGAGAGACAAAATTTGACAGTTCATTGCTAGAGAATTTGATGAAAGTTGCTGGCTGTTTTTCCTTTCCATCAACTTCCATCAGCAAAACATATGTTGAAAAAAAAAAACATATGATCATTTGTTTACGAATGTAAACAAAGAAAATCAAAATATAGAAACTCAAATTCTACGAAAAGTTAGAAAAACAAATGTAATAAAATATTACACAAATACAATTTATATTTGTTTAGATTTATATTATGCGTTTTTAGTTAAGGATTTTTAGCTTTTTTTATTATATTGGTTAACAATTATATTTTAATGAATCAACTTTTAATTTAATGTTATTAACAAATAATATTTAATATTTATAACATTTTACTTTGATTTTGTTAACAAAAAAGAATAAAATTACTATGTTTCTATTTTTATACATAGATTAGCGTTTTTTTAATTTAATGAGGGGACATTACTTTTTATTGTTTATAAACAAAAACCTGCAAATGTTTGCAAAATGTTATTCGCGTACTTTTTTTAATATTTTTAAATTTGAGGTAGGTACGAAAACACACCTATTGGCTTTAAGTCGTTCTAATATCAAATTTTTATCCGCTCAATAGTTTCGCAGTTATCTCGAAATAGATAGATAGATAGATAGATAGATAGATAGATAGATAGATAGATAGATAGAGAAGGTTGATGTGATACAACAGGGTATCATATTAACCCAGAGACCAAAATCGGTCCATTGCACTGTGTCACATTTATTCAAATTAGAACGACAAAAATACGAAAATAAAAGCTTATTAATTAAAGTAATTCTTTTCGCATTTATCACTAAACATTTCATATATTAAGGAAAAAATACTTAAATTTTTGGGAAGTGTCTATAGCGCGAATTGTGGATTTTCAAAGTTGCAACTTCTAAAAATATTTGAATTTTTTTTAAACTTTTGTAAAGAAGTACGTTAAATTTTAACTTCATATATCTCAGTAAATACTGCAGATATTAATGCGATTTTTTTGGTATGTTCTAAGAAATGTATACAAATTATTCCATTGTAATTTGTTTGGTAAACAAATCAATACAGATAATATTGTTTTCTATTTAAAGAAATCGAAATGATAAAAAATATATTTTTTGGGAAATTAAATTTTTTAATGGAATAGAACTAAAAAGTTCCAACGAGTTCCAATCTATAAATACAATTTGTATATAAAAGAATATCCATAAAATTATATTTGAGAATATTAGTTGCGACTTTTTGCGATCTTTTGAAATATTATAAAATCAAGTGCCATACCTCATATTATCGATTTTTGAAGAATTATTTAAAAAATTTAAGGTAATGGCTGAAAATTTGTTATGCAAATGTTACACTAAGATTGGTGTGATTAGATTTTGCCACGCCTGCTTTTAAAATAAATTTTATTTTAATTAATTTTACAAAAATTTATCTTAAATTTTTACAAATAAAGTTTTTTTTCAGTATGGGAGTGGCAGTGATTTCACCAGCCCATTTTTAGTGGGAATGTTTATGACCTTATCTACTAACAGAATATACAATTTCAGACCAATATCTTCATAACTGGATTTTTGTCGTTCTAAAACTGCCAAATGTGTCACTGTGCATTGTGATTCCTTTCAAAGACGATAGATACAGAGATTGAGAAGAAAGATAAGTAGAAGAATACGTTATTAGAGGTACACCCCTAGCCTCCGCTGAACCAACCAATACCCATAACGAAGCCTATGGCGACCACAAGTTCGAAATAAGTGTCCAAATTGTTTTTTCATGAAAAATTGTGATAACATCAAAAATGTTTCAGTATATCATCTTTATCTCAAAACTGGTTAGATTACGAGTAAAAAAAAACACAATTGATGCACAAATTATGATTTCATTCACAGTTAAGTGAAAAAACCTATAATTAAGTGCAGATGCACTGGTGAAAAAAAAAATACTTTTTGTTTTTCGTCTTAAATAAAAAATAGGTGCATTAGATGGGATTTAGCGTGCTAAATAAGAATCTGTTTTTAATTTTGTTTGTCAAGTATTTTCTTTTATGGGCATGAATACTATGAAACCGATCTTTAGGCAGCCACTAAAGCGAAACTGAAAATCTAAAAGGGGACCAAACACTACTGGGGTACAACATTTAATGAATATCGAAGGACACTCGATACATTTTGGCTAGTCTTTCATGGAATTGTCGAAATATTATGCATCGTTTGAATAGCTTTCCTACATAATTATTTGTATTATGGAATATTTATTATTTAATCTTAATATGCTTAAGATAAAAACCTTTCAAACTCACCTCCTTTTAAATCGTTATAAAAACTATAAAAATTTCGGAAATTCTAAAGAATTTCTTCTTCTTTGAAACAAAATAGAGATCGAAAAATTGAATACCGTGTCTTAAAATTAAAAAAAAAATTCTGCTCCATTAAACGGGAATTTCCTAATGTACACTTGTTGCTTTATATTTAATAAATTTCTCTCAATATAAAATCGATTATTTTTTGTTGTTGTTTTTTTCGTTACTTCTGCTGCTGATATTTGTTATTGTTTGTATTTGTTTTTTTTTTTTTTTTCATTACTCAAGGGAACAATATGACTACTTACACTTAGACTATTGACTAACTGTTTTAATTTCGGCTTTTATTATTAAATTTGTTGTTGTTTTTTAGTAAAAGATAACGTTTGTATTGAATGAGTGTGTGTGTGTGTGTGTTATCAATAAAAGATTGTTTTAACGTGAATTATTTTGAGTAGGTTCCTCTGCTAGTTAACGAATAAAATAAATATACAATTCTGAAATATGTTATTGATGAAATAATAATAAAAAATATGTATATATGTATGTGTAAGTATTTGTATGTGTAAATATTATTATTTTTGAATGAAATACTAGTAAAACCAAATATAAGTCATAAAATAAAATGTTACATATTGATTTTACAAAGAAAAAATTGGGTCATAAAACGAAAGTGGGGATTTTTTGTTGTTGTTGACGTAGATAATTAACGTTTGAAAGTGCATAAAT
This sequence comes from Protophormia terraenovae, assembly GCA_951394005.1. Lineage (NCBI taxonomy): Eukaryota > Metazoa > Arthropoda > Insecta > Diptera > Calliphoridae > Protophormia > Protophormia terraenovae. Next base: position 31,970,911 of record OX596077.1, on the reverse strand, counting down.
ATTAACGACATGAATTGTAATTATTTCGTGTGTACTATATAGGAAAATTAGTACACAAACATTAGAAATTAATAAAAAATATTTAGAAATATTTGTTTCAACAAAAATATTGTGCATTTAATTTATTACAGTTAAAATTTGATAAATTTGTCTTTTAGACTGATTTTAATTCCATCATATAATATTTAAGACATTACTTATTAAGGATTTCCGTCCATTTGTGTCAAAAAGTTGTAATCTCTTTTTACTAAAAACTAATATTATTCAGTTGATCACAATTCTGGGCAATTTTTTTTAACATCTTAAAAGTTGAAAATAATTTGAAGTTTTCTTTACTTTGAAAAAATATCAAACATATTGAACAAATTTAAATACTTCAAGTATTCATTGAACCTGTCAAAAATGATCATAATGAAGGAAGAAAAATACTTTAATAATGATTGGAAAAAAAAGTAGGTACTTTTCAGAAATTTACAATTGAAAATCAATTTCCGGAATTTATGTACAATGTAATTTATGTTTCTTAACAGCATATGTCAGTGATCGTTCGAATTAAAACGATTGCATTGTAAAAAGACATCAAGAGTGAGATAGAAATTTAAAAAGAAAAATAATATAATAAATAACAAAATTCAAAAAAATACTTGACTTAAATTTCACTTAAAGTACTTAAGAAATAAATAAAGAAGATGCTTGTTTTCAATGTACATAAAATTACGTTTGCAGTTATAGTAAGTGCGTGCATATTGCCACAAAAGTACATGCGGCGATTCATTCAATATATACATACTTAAATGTGCAATTCGTATACTAGAGGTTGGAGAAATAAGTACTTGTTTCGGTGGCCATTTTATTGGGATGAGTTGATTTTTTTTATATAGATATATGAGAAGTTTTTGGTTAGCATTAGGTTTTCTGTTAAAGACATTTGTTAAGCTATCGACAGATTTTATTTTAAAATATATTCTAAGTTAGAGATAGATTTCCTATTAAATAAAATTTTGAGCCAGCGAAAGATTTCTTTTTATAGGAAATTTTGAGTTAGCGATAGATTTCCTTGTATATAAAATGTTTAGCCAGCGCACGTTGGGGTAAAATGTGTCAAAAGTGACGATTAATTCAATTTTTAAATTTAAATTTTTGTAATAAAGTTGGGTAGCGAATAAAAGTAGAAACAAATATGTATCAATATCAATTAAAATCATTAAGCTAGGTTGCGAGCTGTCAAAGTCAAACATTTTTTAACATTTTTGAAAAAGAGTAAAAAATTAAATGTTCATACATTTTCAGTGCATTTATTTTTAAATATAGTCTTTTAAAGTAAAAATTTAAAATGGACCCATCAACTTCAGGAATTTTAGTGTACTTTTCTTTAAGTATTTGTAAATTTTATTTTATCTTATTATTTTTATTATTATGTTTTATTTTTTTTAATTGTACTAAAATAAACTAATTTTCAAATTTCATGGAATGTAACTTAAAATGTTACAGGATGTTTGTTCTGAATTTTTTTTTTTTTAAAATAGTACATATTGTCCCTTTTAATGTTATGAAAAAAAAAATAGTGCGCATATATAGCCCGATTTGAGAAATTAATTTTTTTTCGAAAAAACTCCCGTAGATTTCATAAAAAAAAACAGCTTAAGTACAGACATTTTCATTACTTTATCAAATATTAAATAGTGGGGCAGAAGCGAAATAAATTGTAAATTCTAATCGGTTGGTTATATTTACATGAAATTTCACATAGGCGTAGCAGAGGATAGTAGCATAAGTTTAGAAGCAGGATCCCATATACGTTTCAGGAACGGAGCTATGGGGTTCAAACTAGGGTACTAATGTCATAGAAAATGTTTAACCACTAGCGAATTTTTGTTCCTTACCTGATTTCCAAGATTTTTATATCACCTTAAAGTTCTTAATAAATCCTTTATATATTCTTCGAGATATATTCATTTGAAATTTCAACAATCTCAACTATGCAAGATGTTGGTCAAGTTTTTTCCATATATATCCTAACATTTTCAACCGATTTTATCATATTTTATACAGTTTATTAAAGAACAAAATTGTCTATCGAATAAAGAAAAGTTGAAGTTGATATCTTTATTGAGTCAAAAAATAAAGGATTTTGAATTGCCAAGTTTGCAAAAATGAATAAACAGGCGGACGGAAGGACAGACATTAGAATTCTTTTAAAAAAGTCGTAAAATTCCAAGAATATATAATTTTTTTACTTCTTGTTTAATATGAAAACTAAATCTAAATATTAAAGTATTGATATCACCTTTCCCTGAATTAAGTGCCATTTTCGACCCATTTAACCCAAATGTATAGACGGCCGGACGGACATTGCCATTTTGCCAAAAAATATTTTAGAATTTTAAAAATGCATTCTTTACTAACTAATAAATAGAAAAAAATAGAACGTGATCATCAAAATTTGGATATCACCTTTTCCTGAATTAAGCACCATTTTCGACTCATTTAACCCAAATGTATAGACGGAAGGACATTACCATTCAGCCAAAAGACATCTCATAATTCTGAAAATGCATTTTTTTACTTACTTATAAATAGGAAAATTAAACGTGATCATTAAAGTGTTGATATCACCTTTCCCTGAATTATGCATAATTTTCGACCCATTTAACTCTAATGTATAGACGGACGGACGGACATTACCATTCTGCCAAAAAAAATCTTAAAATTCTAAAACTGATTTTTTACCTAATATTCAGTAAAAAAATAAAACGTGATCATTAAAATTTTGATATCACCTTTCCCTGAATTAATCGCCATTTTCGACCCCTTTTACCCCAATGTGCAGCGATAGATTTCCTTTTATAGGAAATTTTGCTTTTGGAAGAGCCTATTTCTCTAAACATAACTGTACCCTACATATTAATTCTATACTTCATTATGCTAATGAAAAATGTATCGAATTACTCATACATGCAAACTATATATATACATATTCGTACATGACAATGGCATATAACCTCAAAAAAACCACTTGTACGTTACGTTACGTACAATAATAACGATGATTTTATAAACGAACCCCAAAAGACCCGGGTGGTGTGTACATACTACGTACGTTACAAGTGTTAAAAAATAATATTTAAACGCGTGCTCTTATTACAAATTGATGACCAGACAAACTAAACTGAAACGTCCAAGTAAAAGTAACAGACGATGATCGAACTAAAAGTATCAGCGAATGAATGAACAAACAACAAGTGCATTCCAACAACAACAAAAACAAAACTGAATTTAAATTGGAAAAAAAACAAGAGCAGACAGCTGTATTAAGACAAGATCGAAATAAATATACGATCAGTCTTTCTTGTTAAATATTTCAATCACATTTATAAATATATTGAACGAGGGTAATTAGTTTCAAAATCTAAAAGAAAAACATCATCAAATCTTTTAAAATATTTGATTCTATAGCCTACCCTCGTTCTATATACTTATTTTTATTATACATACTGGCTGTCTAACTGACTGGCAGACTGGTGTAAACATTAGAAAAATTACATTTTATTAAGTTCAAAATGTTGAAAAAAAAAAAAAACAAGGAAAAATAAATTTACAGCTGCTTTCGTTTGAGTTGACGATGACGTTGTTGTTGCAGCGGCGACTGCTGTAATTGTGATCGCCGATACTGATACGCACGTCTCAGTCATTTAGCCAACCAGTCAGCAAGTCAGCCGGTAGCAAAGACTGTCTTTGCATGGCTTTTTTTATTCTCATTGCTGCCGATTTAAACGAAAAAAAGATACAAAGATTAAAGTGATAGTCTCAAGCAATAAGCTACGTAGAGTTAGAAATGTAGTATGTTTCATGAATAAAATTCAATTGTTTGGAGATTGTTGCAATCGATTTTTTTGCTGTTTTTGTTTTCTAAAAGTGACATAAATTATAATGGCAAGATATCAACGAATTAATTAAACAGTAGTATTTGACTTGTATATTGTTGTTATTGTTTTCTTAATGAAAATGTTGGATTGAATGTTTTTTTTTTGTTATCATTTAAAAAAAAAATATATATGTATATATTCTCGTATCGAATTTTTCTTTGTTTCAATAATTAGAATGAAGGAAACAAAAAAAAAAAAAAAATAAATAATAATAATAAACGTTGAAATTTTGTTTATGCTCATTTATTTTGCTATCAAAGGTGGGTGCTTTATTTAAAACAAAAATACAGTTTTTATTAGTTTTTAATATAATATTCAATATTTTCTGGAATACCCTACATAAGATCTGTATTGTGTTTTCGGTAACTTTCTTTTTAAATTCTAATAATTTTTTACTATGATCCATTATTTTTTTAATATACATGTCGTCTTATGGATCCATAAAGTCTTAAGTAATATCATTATTTACTCTATCTGGGGGCCAGAAATAGTAACATTAAATCTTTATATTTTTAATATTAAATCTTTATATTGTTTACACTGGCCAACAAAAAAAAAAAAATTTTCGTGCTCCTTCAAAAAAAAAAAAAAAAAAAATTTGTACTAGATGGAATTCCGCATGCTAAACTCGAATCTGCTTTCAGTTTTCTCCCATCAGGTCGAGATTTTTTTTCTGGGCGTGTCTAATATTGCGTCCATAATAAGCCGATTATTTCACTATAACTCGAGAACGGTATGCACGATTTATATAAATAATACACCAAAATATGTGGAATAAAATTAGCTTTACTATCGCTTTACTATCAAATTTGTATCCGCTCAATAGTTAAGAAGATATTTCGAAATAAGGGTCCGAAAACATTTTTTCATGCTAAATTCAAGATTTCTTCTTTTTTACTAAAACTTCTTTCTAAAAGTGAAATCATCAAAAATGTTTCAGTTTATCATCTTCATCTCAAAGCTGGTAAAACTACGAGTAAATAAAGCCACGTATCATAAAAATTGATACACATATCTTATTGGATTCACAGTTAAGTTAGGATACCCATGCATACCTACAGTTAAGTGGAAATACACTGGTGGGCAAAACATTTTTTTTTTTTTGTCTTAAATAAAAAAAAAAAAAAAAAAATAGGTGGATTAGATGGAATTTAATGTGCTAAATAAGAATCAGCTTTAATTTTTTTTCTATCACGTATTGATTTTTTGTTTATGGGCATAATTACTATGACCCCGCCTTTAGGCAGTCACACTTGTATAACTCGAGAACTGTTTGTCCAATTAAGATAAATTAAGCTCAAATATATAGTGATCTAAATTGTCTTTGAGCTGGATTTACAGTTAATATTTCCGTAGTTATTCGGTAATTAGTAGCGAAAAATTAATTTCTTTTTTTTAAAATGTGAAAATTTTGATCCATAACTCTGAAATTCTTGAGCGAATAAAAAATATTGTTGACATACCTTGAAGACAATTTTCGTATGCATCTTTTGATGTATCAAATCGTGTAAACGGTTCTTGAGTTATAGTCTAAATTTGACAAACCATTCTCGAATTTTATAGTGTGACCGCTGAATAAGGTGATGATATTAGTCATGCCCATAAAAAAATCAGTTCGTGATGGAAAAAAAGTGAATGCAGATTCTTGTTTAACTCGTAAAAATCCACCTAGTCCACCTATTTTTGTTTCAAGAAAAGTATTTTTTTTTTCCCACCACTGTGAATAAAATCACGAATTGTACATCAATTTTGAAGATACATGCCTTATTTTGTTCGCGTCATTACCAGCTTTAAAATAAAGATGATAAACATGATGACATTTTTGATGTTACAGTTTATTAAAAAAAATTTTAGTAATAAAAAAATCTAAAATTTTGCATGAAAATGATTTTTTTTTGGGCACTTATTTCAAAATAACTTTGAAACTATTGAGAAAGTAAGTTTGTATGATTTGAGAAAAGTAAGTTTGTATGATTTGAAGATATTTTTAGTATGCATCTTTTGGTGTATCACTTATGTCAATCGTACACACCGTTCTTGAGTTATGAGGAAATATACTAAAGTAATGGCCTTACTAAGGGCGAAATATTAGACACGCCCACAAAAAAAAATCCAGACCTGATGGAAAAAAACTGAAAGCAGATTCGTATTTAGCACATCAAAATGCTTTAAGTTCAACTATTCGCCTTTGGGAGAGGATTTTTTTGTCGACCAGTGTTATAGCAAATTAGTACTAAGTATAATAATTTCAGTTACAGTTGGTTTTTCATGATAGGATCAGATTTAGCAGGCTGAATCGGATGAGTACTCAGGGTTTAGCGGATTCGGTATTAGGATACAGAACTTAATTCTAAATTATTCTATTACAAATGATCTTAACTACGGAACAGTAGGTCGAAGTCTCTGTATTAAAGAGTAGGGCGAAGACTTCTTAAATGTATAATTTTTTTTTCGAACTAAGCCCGAATCCTAAACATAAAAATGGTTAACCGATTCATCAAGGAGCGAGAACAACAAGTTTGTTTTTGCTCTCGGACATCTACCCTATAGATGTCAGGTGACAGAAAACTAAATAAAATCCGACGAGATATAATATATAAATGCTTCGGCTCTCGGTAAAGAGGTTTTCACACTATTATACTTTGTATTAATAACAGAGTTTCATTTTCTATAATACATATCAAAAAATTTATTAAGAAATGTATCATCAAATGTAATTTTTTTATTTTCTTTATTAAATTATTATTATTTTTTAATAAAACGAAAAATTTAACAGAAACTTGCTTTACGAGACACAATTAATTTTCGAAAATGTCAAGATTTCAACACATAAGGTATTGAAGATATTTACACCATAATACACTTGAAAACATTTTTGGTATTAATACAAAGTATTATAGTGTAAAACGCCAACACATAAATCCGATTATCTCCGCTCCCTGATAAAAATTTCAAAATCTGGCTCCATTAAGATTTGTAGGACAAAAAGTTTTCGTCTGGAAGCTTCAAAAAGCTTCGAAATGAGAAAACAGGCTTTGGAAATTACAAATATATAAACCAATATATCTCCGCTCCCTGATAAAAATTTAAATAAAAAAATATTATTATACTGCAGAGATTCTTAGCTTTCATTTGACACCCATATTGGCTAATTCGTAAATATTTTATAATTATTATTATTTTTTTTTAATGTGTATCTTTCGAATCTTTGAAGTCCTTTTGAGAAAAAAATTGACGTCCTGGAGAAAAACGCAGTTTAGTGCGTATGTTAATGTAAAGATTGTATGGATGATCTGGTATGGTTTTTCGTCGAATACTCTCTTAAAATGAATAAATTGTGTTTGGTAAAATATTCCTGTGGTCGTTTATTTTTTATAATTAATTGTTCGTAGTTATACTAATAAAGATTACAACATAAACATAATGTTATAGTATGTTATGGGGCCGACTGATCCTAGAAAAATCCCCGATTTGATAGATTTTGCCATATGTAAAAACGTACATCGAAACTCGATGTCAACTGAAATATCATACGATCTATCTTCTGACCATTCTCCCGTCGTAGTTACCTACCACCAGGAAAATAATTTTAACAATGATACTAAATTCTTTAAAACGAATTGGTTAAAGTACAAAAAATACATTAGCAGCAATATCCACATAAACCCTATTATTCAGTGCGAGGAAGATGTTGATAAATTAGTAAGTGATTTTACGACAATAATTATTTCGGTCTTGGATCATTCTAAGACCCAATTTTTCCCTGAAGCCCATAAACATATTTCAAATTCAGAAATAGAAAGACTACTCTTCGAAAAGTGAAAACGTAGAAGAGAATGGCAAAACAACAGATCCCCTGCAGCCAAACAGAGGCTGTCTGCTGCAAGAAGAGCGCTTAGAAGAGCCCTTCAATTAGAAGAGGATTGCAGGAATACAAATTACATTAAAAGTCTAACGAATGACAAATATACAAACTTCTCTCTCTGGAAAGCAGTTAGAAATATTAAACCACCAGTAGAGGGACAAAGTCCTTTAAGAAAGGCGGACGGCACCTGGGCACGAACTAATGAAGATAAAGCCTTATTGTTTGCTGATCACTTAAGCAATGTTTTTCTACCAAACCCACCAACAAACAATTTTGTTTTTAGTAAATCATGTAATAGAATATCTTATGATACTCAACCATTAGTTATAGAACATAAGGATATTCGGAAAATTATAAATGAAGATCTTAGTTTGAAGAAATCACCAGGATATGATTTAATAACACCATCTATGATTAAAAACCTACCAAATGTGGCAATAACAGTTTTAACTGCTTTATTCAACGCGATCTTAACAAAAGGCGTTTTTCCAAAAATTTGGAAAACTTCACAGATCATTATGAGCCAGGAAAAGATTTGACAGTTGCAAATTCGTATAGCCCAATTAGTCTACTACCTTGTTTATCCAAACTATTTGAGAAAGTATTCCAAAAAAGATGATACCAATATTGAACGAACGGACTATAATCCCAGTACACCAGTTCGGTTTCCTTGAAAAGCATGGAACTATAACAAATGAATCGTCTAACTGGAGAGATTAGAAAATCTTTTGAATATAAAAAATTTTGCTCAGTAATCTTTTTAGATGTCGCTCAAGCATTTGACAAAGTTTGGCATAAGGGTCTTATATACAGTGGTGGCCACGAATTTAAGACACGACATTTCACTTATATATTTCTGATAATTTTTACATCTTATCGAACAAATTTTAGATCCATGTTATTTTTTAAAGATCCTAGTAATGTTATGAAAAAAAATCAACAATAGTTTGTTACCTATATTTAGTTTCCAATTTTTATTTACATATTATACAGATTAATACAAGTTTAAGCCTGGTCATGAATTTAGGACATAGGCAAAATAAAAGTTAATTCACAAAAGTAAAGCTCAGCTTCATAAAACAATATTAGTATTTGGTGGGAAATCCTTTATTTTGAATCACAGCAGCGCATCTCCTGGGTAAACTTTCAACTAAGGCCATACAGCGCTCCTTTGGAATGGCATACCAAGCCTTTTGAATTTCTTCCCATAAATCAGTCAAATTTTTTGGCTTTACTGCTCGTACATGCTCCTCAACATCATTCCACAAGTTCTCAATTGGATTGAGATCCGGGGATTGAGCTGGCCATTTCAGAACTGTGATATTATTTTCCTCTAAGCAACTCTTCACTAGGCGTGAAGTGTGCTTAGGGTCATTATCATGCATAAATTTCCACATTAGAGGCATGTTGTCTTCAGCGAATGGTATCATGATGCTTGTCAGTATGTTTTTGTAAATATGCTGGTCCATTTTATTGATAATCTTCTGAATGGGACCTACACCATGCCAGGAAAATGCTGCCCACACCATGACATTTCCACCACCATGCTTAACCGTTTTAAGGGTGTACTTTGGGTGATGCTCCAGGTTTGGAGGACGCCATACGTACTGTTTTCCATCAGAACCAAAGCGACAAAACTTCGACTCGTCGCTCCAAAGTATATTTTTCCAAAATGTCATCGGCTTATTGAGATTTTCTCTTGAAAACGCTAGTCGGGATTTAATATTTTTTTTTGACACAAGTGGTTTACGTTGTGCAATACACCCACGTAAGTTCTTCTCATTCAGACGTCTTCTTATTGTCCTGGACGATATATTAATACCAAAATCCGATGAAATCTCATTTTTAATTTTACTTGAGCTCTTGAAAGGATCTTTAGCAGCTGATTTATAAATTAAGCTATCCTCCCTGGGTGTAGTTTTTCGGGCTCTAGGGTGCTGTTTGACATTTTTGGTAGTGCCATGTTGCTTGATGTGTTCCAGTGCATTGTAAATCTTGGATCTGGAACATTTTAGTAGCTTGGAAATTTCCATTACTGTTTTTCCATCAGTATTCATTTGTTGGATCAATTTTCGCTCGGCATCCGAACTCCAAGTACCTCTGGCCATTTCTAACTAAATATTTTGATGTATTCTAACATTAAATGGAATAAAACATTCATTACTTACCTTTTAGCTTCAAAAAACACCAAAAAATCACTTAAAAACCAAATATTTCTTATATGTTTTAAATTCGTGACCAGCTTCAAAAGCACGTTTTTACGAAAATATAATAAAAACAGCAACAAAATGTATACACAAACAAAACCAAATAACGGTAATTAATCTTAACATTACAGGGTACACTGAAAAATTAACAAAATCTAATTTTATATTGCAGGGTTGTAATAATTATCACAACTTAGTTCGTTACATGTCGTGTCTTAAATTCGTGGCCACCACTGTATAAAGTCAAATGTATGCTGCCTCTCAATACGCATAAGCTGCTAGAGTCATACATTACAAATCGACTATTTCGTGTAAAACATGGAGACTTCACTACAGGAGATTATGCTATAATAGCGGGAGTTCCACAGGGTAGTGTCCTTGGGCCACTACTGTATCTTATTTATACCTCGGACTTGCCTACCAGAAACAATTTAACTATCTCTACTTTTGCTGATGACACTGTGATTCTAAGCTCACACATGGACCCATGTATAGCATCAAGAGAACTAGACAAACTGTGGAAACGTGGTTAAAAAATTGGAGAATTCGAGTAAATGAACTAAAAAGTAGACACGTTACGTTCACATTACGAAGGGGTGACTGCCCACCAGTTTCACTTAACAACGTAAACATCCCACAATCTGATCATGTTGTATACCTTGGCATACACTTGGACAGACGTCTCACTTGGCGTCGTCACATAGAAGCCAAGAGGCTTCAAATGAAAATAAAAGCTTCCAATCTTCATTGGTTGATCAGTGACAAATCAAAACTTAGCCTTGACTGCAAAGTTATCCTGTATAAGACTATTTTAAAACCAATTTGGACATACGGTATACAATTATGGGGTACTGCAAGCAACACTAGCGTTGATCTTATACAGAGGGCACAATCGAAAATCCTTAGGTCCATGACAGGCGCACCATGGTACATAAGGAATAAAAATATCCATAATGATTTAGAAGTTCCACTAGTGAAAGATGAGTTTGAAAAAACTCATGAGAAATATGCCTTGAAACTACGCCAACATCTCAATCAAGACTCCAAAGAGCGGATTTACCACTTAATTAAATATTACTAGCCCATGATGGCTCTCAATTGAGAGTTAATAGTTTTAAGTTTTTAGATTTAAGATTTTACTACTTATTGTTAGGCCTTTGAAGTAACGGCAGATACAATAAATAAATGAAGTTATAAAAAAAAAAAATATTTAGATTGAGCCTAATAAGTCCAGAATATATGCTGTAATTTTTATTATTTATAAATGTATGTACATTCGAAAACATTCAACCTATTACAAGATTTTGTTTCGAGCAAATTAAAAATCTCGATTTGAAGCTGTAGACATGTTTTCAGCTTTATTTCAAAATGCGATCAATTCATTTTTAAGGAACCGTTACGATTTTTTTGAAATAAAATGATTCATGTTTTAAAACATTTTGCTGTTTTTGTTTGTTTCCATTTCATTGTTTGCTTTGTGATCATAATGAAGTGAAGCAACAAAATAAAACTTTTAATGATCATTTGCATTTAATAAAGATCATCAACAGGTAGTAAAACAACAAAACGTGCTTAATGCAACAATTTACACCGTACGAGTGCGTGACAATCGTGAGTTTTTTCTTATTTTTAACTCGAAACTGGTGAATACACTAAAAACTCCATGGGATTCCAAAGAATATGAGAATTATGGTAAAGACTCAACTAAAGAAAAGAAAGACAAAATAGAATACAAAGCAAAGCATAAGATTAAAAAAGTAAAAAAAATAAACAACGGATACCAACTATGGCGACACTATTACGGCAACATGAAACCCAAATCAATCTTAAAGTAAACGAAAGAAAAAACCTAAACAGAATTGGAAAAAAATTCACAAGATACTCGATAATAAAAAATTTGAAAAAAAAAATAAAGTAGAAGTAAGAAAAAAAAGAAAAGCAAACATAACTAAACAGCAACAACGATGACAACAATAAACAAAGAAAATTAAAAAAAAAAAAAAAAATACAAAAAATACCGGTTTTGGTATCTACCACAGTTTCGGAATAACTAATACACAGATACAAGATATGACTAGCACAGATACTGGTATTGTTTCAGCAGTAACAACAACTAAAAAAAAATTAACTGACAAATATATTGTACCTGTGTTTTTAAACTGAGCTACACCGTAGTTTTAAGCACACAGACTAAGTAATAAACATACAAAGAAATCTTATGTATCTGTGTGTAAATTCAGCTTAAAGTATATGTATGTGTTTTTTTCAATATCTCTTTCGCTCTTTAAATTATTTAGGTGTATATGCTTGAAGAGCAATAATAAGAATATTGTCTTGTTTTTGTTGTTGCACTACTAGAATTTCCTTTCTTAAGAATTTTTATGTACACGGATATTTTTTGATTTTTCTTTTTTTCTTTATTGTTTTCGTATGTATTTAATCGTACAATATTTCAAAATTCTGAATTTTAAACAACAGATGGTCAATTTTTGTTGAGTTGCAGAAAATATTTACGAAATTTTTTATGGAAATATGTATAAAAATTATTTTGAAAAAAAAAAAAAAAAAAAAAAATACGAATTAACCGAAAAATATGTTTTAACCCCTTTTGTTTTAAAGTGAACCTTTTAGGTTTTAAAGGTTATTTAAAGGATTAAATAGATAAAATTCATCATAAATAAAACTTCTGAAACTATGTAGGTGTTTATTAACTCATTTTAAACAACACTCAACTAATTTAGCAAATATGTACACTAATATGTCATTCAGCCAAGATCGTACAGTGGTTCCAAAACGATTTTTTATGGAAATAATTCTGTAACTTTCGATTCGGGTGGCTAGTGGGTGGCCCTCCAAAGTTCGCCATCTCGAATATGTAATTTTTTTTTGAAAAATCATCAAAAATTTATTTATGATATGACAGAAAAGAAATTTTATATAAAGATAGTCCTTGTAAATCCTTACAACCTGCTTACATATGTAGGTTATCTCTTTTAGTTTAAGAGGTATTCAGTTCGAAATAAAATGTTACCTCATTTTTAGCCTCGTTTTTTTTAGTTTTTTAACTTGGCGGGCTTAATATTTCCTTACAAAATTTTAAATAATATTGCTGCAAGAATCATATAAATATATTCTCTGATTTTATGACAAGTTTATTATACGGACATTTCAATAAAGTATCTTTATTCGTTTAAATTTTATTAATGATTAATTATTAACTTTATTAAAAAAATGCAACATTTTAAGTCCTTCGAGAAATTCTGCGATCAAATTACATTCCACTACCTTTTTTATTATAAATTATCAATCTCCATATTCTAACATTTTCTTAGATACCAAATACTTGTATAAAAAGTTTATACTTTTGCTTAAAACCTAATAGAAACTTGGCCTCCTCTAGTCAAATTAAAGTTAAAACAAGCGCGAATGTTATATTCGGCCCGGCCGAATCTATATACCCACCATCAACTTTTAAAAATTTTACGTTATATGGGAGGGGCGGTAAAGTGGGCGGACCACGCCCATTTTTTGTTTCCGACTTTACATTGGTCCTTGAACTATTTGAACACAATTTCGTTGTCGTACATGCTTTTGTTGAAGAAATATCAGCAAAAAAGTATAAAACGGACACCCTGTGTTTCTAGTTTTTAGCCCATAACTTTTTTGTTTATTAACCGATTTTGCCCATTTCCCAAACAAACCTTATATAAGACAAATATTTGGGGTGGGTCTTATACCCACCCATCTTTTTGATGGTGGGTATAAAAATAAGGAATAAAGAATATTTATAAACAGAGATGCTGATCACATTGGGATGCTTAATTCAGGAAAAGGTGATATCAACACTTTATTGATCATCATTTATTTATCTGTTTATTAGTTAGTAAAAAAATGGCGCTTTCTTCAGGAAAACGTGATATCAGCAATTTATTAATCACGTTTTTTATTTATTAGTAAGTAAAAATTTCATTTTTAGAACTGTATTTATTTTTTCGCAGAATGGTAATGTCCGTCCTACTGTCTATAAATTGGAGTTAAATGGTTCGAAAATTTCGCTTTTTTTCAGGAAAAGGTGATATCAATATTTTAATATTTACATTTGGTTTTTTGTATTGATAGAATACTAAAAAAATTGTATTTTTGTAATTTTATAATTTTTCTGAATAAATAATGAACTTTCTTTTATTCGATAGATAGGTGTAACCAGCCGATTACAAAATACTTATTTATTTATAAAAATATTCGATCTAATTTTTATAAAGCAAAAAGGTCTGCTCTTAATTATGTTCTGGAGTTTTTTTTTTTTTTTTTTTTTTTTTTTCGAAAAAAATAATAAATAAAATCTACAATCCGACTACATATGCGCATGATTTTTTCACATTATTAAAGTAGACAATATATATTATATTTCAGAACATATAAGTTTGTCTGAGACCCCAAAGGTAAATATATATTCTGGATTCTTTCTGATAAGGTATGTTCAGACTAGTCAAATATTTGACCAAAATGACGTAACCACTACATCTATATATAAAAATGAAACTGTGTTTGTTAATTTGTTTGTTTGGGATTTATAGACAGCTAAACCACTGGACCGATTTTCTTGAAATTTTCACAGTATCATTTTGTGATACCCAAAAATAAAATAGGCTACTTTATTTTTTTTTTGGAGTGTAGCCCCATATAAAGTTAATATCTAATATGGCATCAAAAGAGGTAGCAAAGCGCACCGGGTTAAGCTAGTAAAATATATTGTAACTTCTCCATTTTAATGGGAAAATATTTTTCACTTATTATTAATTATAGCTGACATTTTACCGAATCTTGTATGACGCTGTTTTCTCTTATAAAATATTTGCAAGATCAAACAACGGCAAACAATTTTTGTAGAAGTAGCAAATTTGGTCAAATATTGGACAAATGTGAACATAACTATAGAAAAGTCGATATAATGATGTCCGTCAATTTGTTGAAATCAGTTTTAGAAAGCCCCAAAACCGAATATACCTCCAATTGACGTTTTTGTTGTCTGCTTTTCTAAACTCTTATATAAGCTAGCAACTTCGTTCTTGCACGGAAAATTCAGAATATTTTTTCGAATTTTTTTTACTGAATGAACAAAATCGGTCTATTAGTATCCGAGATATCGGAAATTTTTTTGACAGTTTGAAGCTACTATATAAGCTTCAAAAATTTCGGTTTTTTGAATCAAACAAATCGGTCTATAAACAACCGACTTATTGGCATATAATTTTTCATTTATTTAATGACTGCATATTGTTGTTGTTTTTATGGGCACTGAAAAACAACAACAAGCTAAAGCAAATTTGTTTTTTTCAACATTTTGAAGCTAGAGACTTTATTTTTTTCACTTAAAAAAATTTTTTGATGAAGGAATAAACTCAATCGGTCCATTAGTATCTGAGATATAGCACTTGATCTCGTTTTATTTGTAGTCATTCTTAGGCAGCTTGCAGACCAAAATTTTTGTGGGAAATTTTGATAATTTATGTTCACCAAAATTCAAGAAGTTATCTTACATTAGACCTGTGGCCCAATATGGACCGATACTTGTGTTAAGTGTAAAATAAAACATTCTAATACAGAATATTCATTCTAATATGGAATGTACTCGTATGAATTTATGCACTTAAGAGTGATTCCCGAAAGTGGGCCTTATATGGGAGCTATGGGAAATTATGGACCGATCCTCATAATATTTGGCACTTTGATTTCTACTTAAATAAAACTTATTTGTGTCGCATATTAATTTGTTTCTACCATTTGCATGAGATTCATGCAAGTTAAAGTGATATTCTAAAGAAAGGTTTACATGGGAGCTATGGTCAATTATGGATATATCTACTAAGTCATCAACACAAATGCATAATAATGTAAAATATAGGGTATACAAATGTTAGATATCGTAATAAATATTAATTCAATTACACTGGTCAAAAACACTGTGGACTAGATGGAATTCTGCATGCTAAACTCCAATCTGCTTTCAGTTTTTTCCCATCAGGTCGAGATTTTTTTTATTGGCATGTCTAATATTGTGTTCTAAATAAGTCGATTACTCGAGTATATTTCACTATAACTCGGGAACGGTATGCACGATTTATATTAATAATACACCAAAATGTGTGGGATAAAATTGGCTTTAAGTCGTTCTAATAACAAATTTTTATCCGCCCAATAGTTCAGGAGTTACAGTTACGGACAAAAAAATAGGGTCAAGTATATTTGTTTGAAATTTTTTGAGTTATCGACAAAATTTTATGCAAAACAATAAAACTTTTAATGCCAAATCATTGCAAATATTTTGGGTTATAAGCCTATACGAAAATAATATCCTTTAACATTATCCCGAAAACGGTACATCGTCTCAAGCAAAAATAGTCCTTTTTTGGGGTGGACAAAAAAATAGGGTCAACAGTAATTTTGTTAAAATTTCTTAAATTTTTTTATAAAATTTTTATGAAACTTTACTTTTTTAAATCTCGATAACGATATTAAAAACAAAAAAATTAAAAAAAGATGAGAATTATTAATTATCTCTAATTCCGAGAACTATTCGTTTTAGAAAGGATCTATAGATTTGAAACTTTAAAAATATTTCCGTAGTTATTAGGTAATTAGTAGCAAAAAAAAAAAAAAGTGAAAAATCGTGAAAATTTTGATCCATATCTCTGAAATTCTTTAATAAAAAATATTGTTGACATATCTTGAAGACAATTTTTGTATGCATCTTTTGATGTATCAATTATCAAAATCGTGTAAACGGTTTTTGAGTTATAGTCTAAATTTAACAAACCATTCTCGAATTTTATAGTGTGACCGCTGAATAAGGTGATGATATTAGTCATGCCCATAAAAAATCAGTACGTGTTAAAAAAACGTGAAAGTAGATTATTGTTTAACTCGTCAAAATCCACCTAGTCTACCTATTTTTGTTTCAAGAAAAAATAAAGAAAAAAATGTTTTTGCCCACCACTGTATTTCTACTCAATTGTATGTAACATGGGTATTTTTACTTAACTGTGAATAAAATCAAGATTTGTGCATCAATTCAGAAGATACATACCTAATTTTATTCACAGCATTACCAGCTTTAAAATAAAGATGATAAACTGAAACATTTTTGATGTTTTCATTTGTTAAAAGAAATTTTAGTAACAAAAAAATTTAAAATTTTACATGAAAAAGATTTTTTTTGACACTTATTTCAAAATAACTTCGAAACTATTGAGCACATAAAAAAAGTAAGTGTGTATGATTTGAAGATATTTTTAGTACGCATCTTTTGGTGTATCACTTACATATGTATGTCAATCGTATACACCGTTCTTGAGTTATGAGGAAATATACTAGAGTAACAGCCTTACTATGGGAGAAATATTAGACACAAAAAAATATTAGGCCCATAAAAGAAAATCCTGACCTGATGGAAAACAACTGAAAGCAGAATCGTGTTTAACACAACAAAATGCATCAAGTTCAACTATTCGTCTTTTGTGGAGGATTTTTTTGTCGACCAGTGTTATTTAATAAAAAAAAAAAAACTATAACTAATAGTTGTGTATTTATGAAAAAGCGTTGTTACCTTAGAGGGTTAAATAAGTACACTTCAAATAGTTTTTTCAACTACCCAAATGTTAAACAATTTGAAGGAAAGATAAAGAAGAGTTCCTTTTAACGACATTAATATGTTAATCTTACGATTTTTTTTCTTAAAAAATAAATACACCTGAGTTTTGTTGAAAAAAGGAGGAAAAAAATAAAAGCAGCTGCATTTCTGCAGGTAGAAAATGAACTACGGAAATTTCAGACATAAAAAAACAAAAACTCTTCCTTTACACACAATTTTTAAAGATTGTTTTTTGTTTGAATTTCAAAATACATATGGTTTTTCCTTCTTCTTATTTCTTTCTAAATACTCCAAAAAACCCATAAAAACTTTGGCCACACTTTTGCTGTCTGCCAAACAATAAAGAAAGATGAAGTAAAACCCCTTTTTTGAAAATTCCATTATTTTATTATATTCTTTTCTTAAGTAATTTAAATCCTAAAATGATCTCTTTAAGAGCTATTGAATTCATTTATTATACGAGTGTATTTTTTTCTTCGTTGTTTTTTGTTTCAAGATCAATCTTTCAAACAGAAATAATTTATGATGTTGATTTTGTTTTCATGAACATTCCTGTATTCTATTTTGAGTTTTTGTTTTAAAAGGAAGGGGGGTTTTTACAAATAAATGATCATAGAATAGATATTGTCTTTTTTTGTATCTATTTAATTGATTATTATTGTATGAATATATTTCTAGTTTTTAATGGTTTGTTGTTTTTTTTTTCAGAGAGAAAAAATGTAAAAAAAATCAACTTATATCATTAGGAATACAAGTGTTAGATTTTTAATTGTTTAATTAAAAAAAAAAAAAAAATGAGTCATGGCTTATTGTTTTATATGTATATGTAAGTACTAAGTACATTGATCATTAATTAAATGATCTTTGAAAAGCTTTGCTTTTTGCTTAGTATAGAATTTGAAGTCATAAGATCAATCGGTCATTAATTGTTTGCATAAATATGAATACATTATACAGAATCTTATAAGTTAAAATTGTCTATAACATTACTAATATATATTTTGCACCTTTTATACAATACTTTTATTGTTTAAAAGTAATTTTCCTATAAAGACAAATAAATTTATTTCTGTTTTAATCTACCATAACATTTTAATTTTTCCAGTTACAAGTACGTGCTAGAATTTTTGTATCCAAAAGACTAGAGTAGTTGAAAAGAAAGAAAAATTCTTTCTTTTTTTGTCAGTATTTTTATCTACATAAGTATTTCTTAAGCCATTTGTTAAACTTCATTTTATAGACGATAATTTCCTCCTTTTTGAATTAGTTATGAATTGCAATTTAGTACCGCTTTGTTTTGTGTCTATTCTATTTTACTATTTTTATGTTGAAAGAGAATGTTTTATGTATTTGTTCAAAAACTCTGACTAATTTAGTGGGTGTGTTTGCAATTTAGTTTAGTTTTTTTTTTGTTAAAATACTCTACGCCTTTCTTTAACATTTTTTCAAGGTTTTTTATTTTATAAATAATTTTTTTTTAAGTTTATTTCTCTTTTGGAGGAGAACAGTTTTTTTATACTATTAAGTACCCAAAAGCTTTAAAAATTAACTTTAGTGGCTAACAGTTATTTCTATTGTAAGTAGGGTTGTAATTAGGGTTTTTATCCCGGGAATTCCCGGGAATACAAAGAGGTGAATTTAAAATACCTTTAAAATTCTATTTAGATTTTCTAATTTAAAACAGAGTATTTAATAAGAAAATCAATAAACCAATAAATTTTTCACATACTTAACTTTTAAATCGAAATTATAGCGACGCAAATCGAAACGACTCATATCGGGGCCTGAGTGTACTAGAAAAAAGAAATAAAACTTCCTTTGTATTTGAAACATCCGAACAGCGTTGCCATTTTGGTCCGATTGGACCAAAATTGGTAGATTTATTTTAATCTTTGAAGGTTTGGTTGGTTTCTTCCTAATATTTTGAGTTTTTGGTCCGATTGGACCAAAATTGGTAGATTTATTTTAATCTTTGAAGGTTTGGTTGGTTTCTTCCTAATATTTTGAGTTTTTGGTAGAATGCTGTATACCCTAAATTTTTTTATCGAAAGAATTATAATAATAAGAATAATAATGAAACCTCAGCAAAAAAACGAACAAGAACTTCAAAAAAAAAAAAAAAAAAATAAACCGTTTCACCCGCAAATGTTCCCGCAAGTCTTCTAAACTGAAATTATTTATTTTCCCTTTTAAAAAGGATATTTTCGATTTAATTTATGAAAAATTTATATTTATTTTTTACAGGGAGTTATCAATCTTTAATTTTTATTATTGAACGTTTTGCTTGCATTCATTTTCAAATATAATCTTTTGCAAAATTAGTTTATTTCAAATGTTGGTACATTTTGGTAGGTTTTGGTAGTTTTTAGAGATAATTTTGGTAGGAAAAATATTTTCTTTGTGGCAACGCTGCATCCGTATTTGTTTGACAGCATGAAATTCTCTATTTAAAAAAAAACTTCGCTAATGCATTATTGACTTTAAGCCCAAAATTCGTTGAATGCTAACATGTATTTCTATTATAGCAAAGTCAGAAATCGATTATCTTATGATGTAATTAATTCATTTCATCTCGCTTCGAAAATATTTCTATTTATAATTTTGTTAAACAAAAATTAAAGGATTTTTAACACAACACATTTAATTAAAAAGAATAATTAAAGAAATACTCTATATAAATTGTCTATAATTCTAAAAAGACCAATCAAAACTCCAGAGATAAATCCCACAAATCTACAAATGTATCGCATATAATTTTACGTATTTCTTGTTCCTTGTCTCAAATATAGCGTAGATTAAACAAGAATTTAAAAAAATTTTAAATTTTCTCTCAACGCAAATCAATATCTTTCCATACGAAACAAATCCTAGACAATAAAAAAAAAATAAGGCACATTAAATCGATTACAAATCCGAGCTTGAAAATATTAAATTTATTAATTATCCAACAGAAGTATTTTTAAATAATTTTAAATATTTACATATTGGAAATTCTTTACCATATTATAACAAAAATGTTGTCTTCTTATTTAGTTTAGGTACTTTCTGAACAATAAACAATTGTATTTATCCCGAATACCCGGGAATGTCTAAAATAAAATCCCGATTCCCGGGAGTTGAAAAAGGTCGGGAAATTAAAAACCCTAGTTGTAATGTATTAAACCGCAAGATCCGTCAATGCTTTACCGTATTGGTTAGAAAAGTAAAGTACTACCTTAAGACTATTACTACATTTATACGCACCCCATACTGACAATTAAAAATATATTTTTTCAAATATAGTACTTTTTTGAAAATTTATACTTTTCATTTCAAATATATATCGTCACCGAAAATGCAAAACAATGTAACATCACTTTTCATAACTTTACAGGAGGCACAAAAAACTTTCTAAAATCTAAATAAATTGTTCTAAATAAATTGTTCTAAGCCAAAGAAACTTAACATCAATAAAAAATTGACAAAAATTATAATTAAAAGGATTTCTGATAACTTTTACTCCAAAATTTTAATAGCTATTATATTTTTCATAATTTGCAATCTAAATTCGTAAAAAAAGGAAAAAAAAATTTAATAAATGTTACGTTATTTTGATTTAAGAAAATCATTGCCTTCGTTAATATAATGGTTATTTTTTGAGCTACAAGTCTCAAAATATGTGATCACACGTATTTTGGAAATATAAACTGTATTTCATTAAAAACACAAATTTGAAAATTTTGATGTTACGTTGTTTTATATTTTCGGTGACGATATGTTACTTTTGAGTGATTCCAGATCAAAACGGACAGCAATCGAACTTGACATTTCCGATGTCAATGAAATTCACTACAGATATTGGCAATTGGAAGTGTCTCCCAAATCATCAAATTTTAGACTCATGCTCCTTTCCGGTCCAAAAATATGACGGTTTGAAAAACGAGAAAAACCTAAAAAATTTACAAAGGTGCATTCATTTAATTGCTAATAATTTCTTAACTATAAACGGTAGTTATCTAGTTTTAGTTTTATAATAAAGACAAAAATATTACCTTTATAAAGATATTAATAATTTTTTTTTTAAATCAAAAGTTCAAAGGTCAAAGTTGGACTTATATAATAAAATCGTTATATTTCAAAAAACGGTATTTTAAAAATTCTGAAAAAATATAAAATGTTGACGTAACTCTTCTTCCTACGCATGGAAAATTTCAAGTTGGAGTCTCATTTAGTTTGGAAGTTATGGACCAATATAAAATTTAATTACTTATAACTTCTAAACTATACACAATAAAATTTAAATTTTAGTATCATTTTAAAGATTAAGATATTGTCTTCAAAATTGTGTAAAGTAAATTTATTTAATTTGAAAGTTCAAAGGTGAAATTTAAACTTATAAAAATTAAATCTTTATATCTCCAAAAATGATATTTTTAAAACTCTTAAAAAATTATATAATGTTAACAGAACTCTTGTCCATACCCGTGCAAAATTTCATATAGGACACTCATTTAGTTTAGAAGTTATGTAACAAAATATAAACCAAAGTCAAATTTTGTATATAAAATTTCATATTTTTTAAATAAAAAAAAAAATAATTTAAATTAATTTTTGTAAATATTTTAAATTTTTACATACAAAAAAATAGCTTTTTACTATATTTTGCTTCATAAATACTAAACCAAAAGAGGCTCCAACTTGAATTTTGGCTCGAGTATAGAATGGAGTTAAGTTACCAATATATAATTTTTTTAAGAATTTTAAAATACCGTTTTTTGAGATATTCAGCTTTGATTATTATATAATATATATTTTGACCTTTGAACTTTCGAAGTAAATAAATTTTATATGCGTAATTTTAAATCCAATATCTATTTCTATTAAATGAGATACAAATTACAATTTTACAATGCATAGTTTAGAAGTTATGAGCAATGAACTATGTACACTTTTGGATAAAATTTGATAGTTTTTCAATTTTTAAAGCGTCATATTTTTGGACCGGAAAGGGTCTTAAGTCTGAAAGTTTGCGATTTGAGCAACACTTGTAATAGGTAATAACTGTAGCGAATTTCATTGAAATCGGTGACATGAAATCCGAAAATGACTGTTTTTTGTCCGTTTTGATATGGAATTACTCTTTTGGTAAAATTTTTGCAAATTTAAAACGAATCTTTTTTCGAATTCTACTTTTTCAAAATAACTTTTCGAAAATTTATACTTTTTATACCCTACACCCCCATAGGTGGTTGTATGTGTTTTTGTGCAGAAATTGTAACGCAGAGAAAAAATCTTCGGGCACCCACCTTAAAGTATACCATTCGACTCAGAATCACTTTCTTACGTTATGAGCACTAAGTTTTCCTTTTGGTCTGAACAGACCACAGAACGGTTACAGGTAACCGGAAAGACTTTATACCATTTATTAACTTCCACCCCCACATATTTTTGTATCATGGTTATTTTTTGAACGAATTGTAGTTTTCTGTAATTTAAATTTCGTTCCTGGATGCTGATCATTACTCATAAATTTGGGTAAATTCAGTTTTATTTACACATCTTATACTTTCAGCAACATATCATGATTGTTTTTGAAATGATTGTACATAGACGAATAAAAAGAAACTTTATGAAGAGAAAACACATTGTGGACTATCCAGACTAAGAGGTCAACTTTGAGTACTTTCTCTAGTTATCGTACTCCAATTGACTCAAAATTTATTTCATTTTATTCAGTAGATATCAGTTATAGATATCATGTTCCTCTTTTTTTGTTTTTCTACTTAAAATAAAATATATTGAACTGTAAAGTCAAATTTGGTCTGGCCAGACCAAAATATTAATCCTAGGGTTAAAAAAAAATTTGTACTGTTTTTAACAATTTGAAATGTGTAAGAAATTTAAAAATTCAAAACTGTTTTTCATTTTAATTTCTACATTTTAAATTAAAAATTCCTCTTTTATTCGAAAACTGTTTTTCGGAGAATGGTACTTTTTATACCCACCATCAAAAAGATGGGGGTGTATTGATTTTGTCATTCCGTGTGTAACATGTCGAAGATATCATTCAAGACCCCATAAAGTATATATTTTCTGGGACGAATTTGGCACAAATATTTATCTTATATAAGGTTTGTTTGGTATTGAAAATGGGCAAAATCGGTTAATAAAAAAATGTTATGGGCTAAAAACTATAAACACAGGGTGTCCGTTGTAGCTTAATTTCGTACTTTTCTGCTGATATCTCTTAAACAAAAGCATGTACGATAACGAAATTTTGTACAGATAGTTCGAGGGTCTATATAAACTTGGAAACCAAAAATGGGCGTGGCTCGCCAACTTTACTGCCCACCTCCCATATAACGTAAAATTTTAGAAAGTTGATGGTGGGTATATAGATTCGGCCGGGCCGAATATAACATTCGCGCTTGTTTAATAATAATTCTTTTTAATCTGAAAATTGGTATGACCTTTTTTTTAATTCATACTGGTTTAAAAATTTATACTAAATTTGGTGAAAAATTATAACTGGTTGTTTGTCAAATTAGTAATATTAAATTTTTTTTCATAAATTGGCACCTTTTTTTCCGAAATGTAGTATTTTTTTTTTTTTAGTTTGGTAATTTTACGAAATGTGAAAATTCTTAAGAGAACGAATACCAAATTTTTAATGTGGTAGGTTTTTTGAAAACTTAAAGTGATATATTTTTTTTCTTTTTTAATTTCAACTTTTATTTTTTCTTTAAAATTTATTTTTTTGATCTTTTTTGGGAAAGCTGTTATTTTTAAGGAAGCTTTTCTTTATAGAAATTTGAAAATTTTTTTAGAAAATGTATATCTTTTTGTAATTGTAATAAAAAATATTAATTTTTTGAAAATATTATTTTCTTAAATTCTGATTTTTTAAAAATTTTTAAATGGTATTTTTATACCCTTCACCACAGGTGTAAAGGGTATATATAAGTTTGTCATTCCGTTTGTAATTTCCACAATTTTCGTCGGAGAGCAAAAAAGTTTATATTTTCGGAATCCTTGTAAGAAGCGATGACGATTGGACCATGTCCGTCCGTCCGTCCGTCCGTCCGACCGTCCGTCCGTCCGTCCGTCCGTGTGTCGGTTGAAATGGCGTTTATGAAGCCCACCGATAACTGACATATACAATATATATGTCAAACGATCGGAAATGCTTTCGAGAATTTTGCTATTGGAATTCAGCAAGATCGGTTCATACAATGCGGAGATATGTTAAAAAAACCGGTTTTTAGAACCGGTTTTCCAGTTTCTGAAGCCTCTGTATATACTAGAGACTTCGTTTTTACAAAGAAGTCTCGGACATTTTTTTCTGAATTTTTGTTCTGAAAAAATTAAATAAATCGGTTCAATAATAACTGAGATATCGGACATAACGCATTTTTTATTTTTTGAAGCCCTGGTTTAAGCTATAGATTTTTATTTTTATACAGATCGGTCACAAATATTTTTATAAAATTTCGGTTTTTTGAATCAGCAGGATCAGTTTATAAATGGCGGAGATATGCTTTAAAAACCGGTTTTTGGAACCGGTTTTTCAGTTTCTGAAGCCTCTACATATACCAGGTACTTCGAATTTTTAAAGCGGGCTCGGAAATTATTTTCTGAATTTTTGTTCTGAAAAAATGAAATAAATCAGTTCAGTAATAACTGAGATATCGGGGAAAACGAATTTTTAATTTTTGAAGCCCTTGTTCAAGCTACAGATTTTTATTTTTATATAGATCAGTCATAAATGTTTTTACAAAATTTCATTTTTTTTAATAAACCAAATTCGTTCATAATCAACAGAGTTATGGCCCAAAAACAAATCTGTTAAGAATATAAATACACACACAAACATGTATATTAAGCATTGTAATGACGTTTTTTTGTTTTTTGTATAGACAAGTAGTTTAGTTAGAAACAGCAGTAATATAATGAATAACAGTGTTGTTGTTGTTCTTTGTATATGCAGTCTGTACAAAAATAAATAGATATGGAATTGTTGTTGTTTACATAAATACATACATAAACATGTATATTAAGCATTGTAATGACTATTAGTGACGTTTTTGCCTATAAGACAAGTAGTTTAGTTAGCAACAGAAGTAATATAATGAATAACAGTGTTGTTGTTGTTCTTTGTATATGCAGCCAGTTTGTATATACACACATAAAAAAATAAATAAATATGGAATTGTTGTTGTTTATTTTTTAAAAGCAAAGCCTGTTATGATTGTTTTTTTTATATATTCAAATTTTCGTAGTTTGAAAAAAATTTAGATTTATATATGTGAAAATATGAAAGCATACGTTAAGGCGAAAATTTTATTATTTGTCGGTAATATGGTAATATGATGTCGATAAGATAGTAAGATGGTAATATGGTGAAGGGTATCAAAGATTCGGCACAGCCGAATCTTTTTTCAATTTCATTTTTTTTTAAATTGATACTTGTTATACCCTTCACCACAGGTGTAAAGGGTATATATAAGTTTGTCATTCCGTTTGTAATTTCCACAATTTTCGTCGGAGAGCAAAAAAGTTTATATTTTCGGAATCCTTATAAGAAGCGATGACGATTGGACCATGTCCGTCCGTCCGTCCGTGTGTCGGTTGAAATGGCGTTTATGAAGCCCACCGATAACTGACATATATAATATGTATGTCAAACGATCGGAAATGCTTTCGAGAATTTTGCTATTGGAATTCAGCAAGATAGGTTCATACAATGCGGAGATATGTTCAAAAAACCGGTTTTTTGAACCGGTTTTCCAGTTTCTGAAGCCTCTGTATACACTACAGACTTCGTTTTTACAAAGAATTCTCGGACATTTTTTTCTGAATTTTTGTTCTGAAAAATTGAAATAAATCAGTTCAGTAATAACTGAGATATCGGACAAAACGCATTTTTTATTTTTTGAAGCCTTGGTTTAAGCTATAGATTTTTATTTTTATACAGATCGGTCACAAATATTTTTATAAAATTTCAGTTTTTTGAATCAGGAAGATCGGTTTATAAATGGTGGAGATATGCTTTAAAAACCGCCTATGCCTCTGCATATACCAGGGACTTCGAATTTTTAAAGGGGGCTCGAAAATTATTTTCTGAATTTTTGTTCTGAAAAAATTAAATAAATCGGTTCAGTAATAACTGAGATATCGGGGAAAACGAATTTTTTATTTTTGAAGCCCTTGTTCAAGCTATAGATTTTTATTTTTATATAGATCAGTCATAAATATTTTTATAAAATTTCGGTTTTTTTAATAAACCAAATTCGTTCATAATCAACAGAGTTATGGCCCAAAAACAAATCTGTTAAGAATATAAATACACCAACAAACATGTATATTAAGCATTGTAATGACTATTAGTGACGTTTTTTGTTTTTTGTATAGACAAGTAGTTTAGTTATCAACAGCAGTAATATGATGAATAACAGTGTTGTTGTTCTTTGTATATGCAGTCTGTACAAAAATAAATAGATATGGAATTGTTGTTGTTTATTTTTTAAAACTAAAATATATTTGTTAAGAATATACATAAATACATACACAAACATGTATATTAAGCATTGTAATGACTATTAGTGACGTTTTTTGTTTTTTGTATAGACAAGTAGTTTAGTTAGCAACAGCAGTAATATAATGAATAACAGTGTTGTTGTTCTTTGTGTATTCAGTCAGTTTGTACATACAAAAATAAATATATATGGAATTGTTGTTGTTTCTTTTTTAAAAGCAAAGCCTGTTATGATTATTTTTTTTTTTTTCATATTCAAATTTTCGTAGTTTGAAAAAAATTTAGATTTAGAAAATATGCAAGCATACGTTAAGGCGAAAATTTTATTAATTGTCGGTAATATGGTAATATGATGTCGATAAGATGGTAAGATGGTAATATGGTGAAGGGTATCAAAGATTCGGCACAGCCGAATCTTTTTTCAATTTCATTTTATTTTGTGTTCTTTTACATTCATTTTAGTCTTTATTTATCATGTAACGAATGTTACCTATGGGCTTCCAATATGAACAGATTTTAAAATCGAAATTCTCCGAAATAATCCTGGTATTTTACTAAACACTCAAGTCCCCGAGATATCAGGTCAAATCGTATTATGATAAAAAAATAAATTGCTAATTGTTTTATTTCGATTTCCTAATTATAAAAATGTCTCCATATGGAAAGGATTTATATGAATTTAGTATCAAAATACGCATATTTTTCTAATTAACAAACAACGGAATAATTTAGCATAATTTTTGTGGGTATTTCACTTACTATTATATTTATTCCGTTGTTTGTTGAACATATTTGGACAATATATCTACGATTTCTAACGTACTGTTTCGATTTATGACGAATATTTTTGATTTTCTTTTTCAGTTTTGTAAAATATAAAATTTCGCGAATTTTCTTTACCAATTTCTTTATCATAAAAAATATCCTGGAGACCACTTAACAGATTAAGGCAATTCAAACTGCGTTTAAATTGTATTGTTATCATCTTCAACTGAAAGGTTTGGAAAATTATTCACATTTTTCAAATAATGCATTTATGCAATTGCATTTTTAGAAGAAATTTTCGTTGAATATACTACCTTAGATTTATGTTTTTTTAATATTTTTATAAAATATGGAATTTTTTCATTACAAATAAAATCCAAACTTTTTGGGACATACAGTTTTATTATGTAAAATATTTATATTAAAAAAAAACCTTTTCACATATTTTCATATACAAAATAAAAATACACTGAAAAATATAAAAATATTACTGAAACAAAGGATTTTTTTTACTAAATTTTAATTTCTCAGCATCCCCTCATGGTCCCACTCTAAATTTTTTATATGCATGTTAATGCCAACTCTTTATGGAACTTTTTAGGGGAAAATTATAAAAATGGAAGATATGATTTTTTAATGAATATAAAAAAAGTGGCGTTTTCATAAAAATAATTAGAAACTAGATTCATTAAGCATTAATTTGAGCCAAAGATTATTTAAATCGGACAAATAGGTCCGGAGATATATTGATTTAAATTTAATGTATTTAAAAAAAATGAGTGTGTATACCGAATTTCATCGAAATTGGAGATGGTGATGTTCGTCTGGTGTTCGAAATTTTTTGTTTTCTCCCTGTATATTAGAGTGTCCCGTTGACAAAAATGTTGTAGGAAGACGCCTCAAACGATGCATACAAATTAGCTGAATATGGGAAAAATATTTTAAAAAATTTTAAAATTGATCTTCAGTTCCCTACCAGCGATTGAAAGTCACGGGTCTAGAACATTTCGTCCAAAAAATAGTACTGAGTTTTGTCTTGACATGGGTATCAAAAAGTTCGTAATTTTAGCCAATTATAAAAAAATATTTTAAAAAATGTTCGTCTATAAACCGTTATTTTAGTACATCATGCAAACAAAAATGTCGATATTTTTAAGGTATTATTCATCAAAATACCTTAAAAAGTCTTCTAGCGTAACAAAATCCCATTGAAAAAAAATTTAAAATATTTTTTCCATAACCAGCATAAAATAATGAATTTTTTGAAACCCATTTCGATTAAAAAATCTAAACTTTTTTTTGACCAAAATGTATGGGACCCATGATTTTTCTATCGCTGGTAGGGAACTGAAGATCAATTTTAAACATTTTTAAAATAATTTTTTCGTATTAAGCAAATTTTTACGCATCGTTTGAGGGGTTTTCCTACATCGAAATCTCAAAAAGACTATTCTCGGGACACTCTACTGTATATGAAGGAAATTATGTATGTTTTAAAAAATTCTAATAAAATTCAAACAAGTTCGAATATTAAAAAACTGAAAATACTGTTTCGATATAACCGTTAAAGGATCGTATTATTTTTATCCTATTTTTTAAATATTTATGTATAAAAATTCAAATATCTAAATTTTTTGAATCTGGTCCTAAATTTTTGTTTCGTCATTAAATACGCTCCCCAAAATACGCTTTGTTGCGATACCAAATTTTCATATTGTTACTTTGGCAGAAATATGAAAAAAAGTACCTATTTTCATCTTGATGTAGCTCAAGAAAAAATAATGTCAGGACGAAAATTTTGAGAAACGATATCTTAAAATGAAGTAAATTTGCATTTGGGCTGCAAATATCGATACATTATTTTCTTTCCATATAAACAGGGCCATCCTAATGTACATAAGTACATAAAGCGAAGATTAAACATTACAATTTATTAAACATTTGATAAAGCATACAAAACAAGAAACATAAATAGAAAATATTTAACAAAAATTTAATACAGACCAGACTCCTCAATATTTTAAATTTGTCTTATCAGTTTAATTTAATAGGAAGTTTATTTATTGCTTAAAGTTATTTAGAACAAATATTAAATATTGTAAACCTATTTTGGCTTAATGTAATTTAAATATTCTATATTTCTAATAATCTTATCAGTGTGTTAATACTTTTATAATACATTTCTTCATAAATAAAAGTTCAAATTTGAAATTACTTCAGCTTGTAACAAATTAAGTAGTAATAAATATTAAGACACCCTAATATAAGTATATTTTTTTTTAAGAACAAACATATTGAATTACCAAAAAATGTAATCTATAACATTTTTTTAACCCCTAAATTTTTTAAATTATTTTTGCAACATTATGTGGAAAAAACATTGCAGTTGTGCACCCAAACACATTGCAAATTGTGTCAGAAATTATAAGTACATTTAATAAATCCAAGAAAAAAAAAACAAAAAACACATAAAAAATGTTATGAAATATAATCAGTTTAATAACTTGAAACATATTGCAATTTTTTCCGTTATTGTTTAAAAAAATTTGCAACAACAGCATTTGGCATAAAAAGGAGTTACTCTATGTTTACGAGTATAATAAAATTAATATGAATGAAATTGTGTAACCCTTATTATGTACGAATATAAAAATGTAGAACAAAGAAAATAACTGTTAAAAGAGAATGAATAATAAAACAAATTTGGTTGATAAATGGTTTTCGATGGGGAAAAGATATTCGATACAGTAGGAGTCAAAAGAAATTAGAGAATCTCAAACCCTTTTTTATTCTTCATCACGGGTTTGACAATCTGTTTTAAAATTTCAATACTCCACAGGGAAGCATATTTTCTTTAGTTATTAATGGGTTAAAATTGTGACTTGATGTAAAAGTTTTATTAAACTTTATCCACTATATAAAGTCTAGAGCATAAAAGTTTTGCAGAATTATTTGTGATACATATTATTTTGGCGATTTTGTTGACCTGTGTAATCAAAGAAAATACCAATTCTAAAAAAGTTGCTACTAATGTAAAAAAAAATAATTTTCAAAAAATTATCTAAAATTAAAAGGGCTAAAGCTTTTTTTAATAAAAAAATAAAAAAATACTACATAATTTTGTTATCTACTGTAAATAATATAATTTTAATCAGTCAAAGAACTAAAATTCCAAGAAATAAATAAAAGGGAAACCTTTATTTAAAAATATGTAAAACTTTTTCATTTAACACCAAACTATTCTATACAAAGAGTGTAGTGGCTCTTCCATTTGGCAACCCCTAAAATAAACAATTAATTACTACAACTACGAATACACGTAAATATTTATTTTAGTAACTGTACTCTCGCATCAATTGAACTCAATTTATGTGCTCACAAACAGAATTTATATTTACCCAAACCAAATTTTCTAATTAATATCACCAAATAATTGAAAACAAATGCAATGAATTAGAAATTTTGTTGTTGGAAAAATTATAAATAATAGCACCAACAATAACAATATAGAAAACCAAATCAATAACATAATAAACCCAAAAATATTGTACTCTAAAATAAAAAAAATAACAAAAACAAAATGTAAGTTTTCAAAAAGGTAGAAAAATTTAGTTTTATTACAGTTTTTTGTTGGCTGCATTCAGTGTTGCCAGATGAGGGGATTTGTTCCTAAAACGGGTGATTCAAATTTCATTTTGGGACAGATTTTCGTGGAGAGGGATTTGGGGATTTTCGTAAAATATGAGGTTTTTGTTATGTATCTATCAAAATTAAACTAAATTTTAATTATTTTTACTATTTACAGCAAATTTTCGATTAATTTTCTGTTTATAGAAATTTTTGTTTTAATTTTTAATTTTATGGAAAGCTAATTGTATAAAAAAGTTTATTTTTTTTAAATTTTATTTTTATAAGAAATTTTCCACAAATTTTCGAAAATTTTTTATAGAAAATTTGTAATAAATCTCATGTACCCGGACGGCACTTTTACGGATATTAGTAAGGAGACTCTCGAATTACTAATGAGTAATGGAACGGTGAAAATTAGTAGTAGTCACTTTCTCGGAGCTATTACAGAGAGCCTCTGATCTTTAGGAGTAGTCTCGAATTAGGGTATACTCCTACGGTATGGAGCTATTTATTCCTAAAGCTGGGAAAATAAGCCACAGTACCGCCAAGGATTATAGACTAATTGGTCTGTCATCGTTTTTGTTGAAAACTCTGGAAAGACTGGCCTATGTCAGGGGAATCGTCTCACCGAGTAATATCTGTACGGCACAATATCTGAAGGGTAGGTCGTTTGAAACGGCACTGCATGATGTGGTCGGTACTATTGAGGATACACTAGACAGGAAAGAATATATGATGGCATCCTTTTTAGATATAGAAGGCGCTATCAATAATGTGAATGTATCGTCGATACTTGTAGCACTAGAGGACCTAAGGGTCGATAGGTGAATAATTAACTGAACAGGGAATTATTGACTCAAAACTATCGTGGAAATGGAATATCGAGAGTTGGATGCAAAAAGCTCTATGAGCATACTACGTAAGCATGAAAACTTTCGTGAAAAGATTTGGTCTGAAACCGAATATTGTACATCGCGGTTATTAGACCAATCGTTACCTACGGAATACTTGTATGGTAGAAGGTAGTAGACACGAAAGCGAACATCTCTATTCTAAACAAAGTGCATAGGTTGGCTTGTTTCTCCATCATTAGTGCGATGCTCTTCACTCCTCAAGCCAGTCTGGAGACAATATTAGAAATTTGTCCCCTTTATATTTTCATCAGAAATATCTCCGCTAAGTCTGCACTACGTCTCAGGTGAACTTAAGCATGACCGGGTTGGTCACGGCCCTATTTTAAGGAAGATAGGTATATCAACCCTGACACGGGAAACCGATTATCTGGTACCGAGGATGAACTTTGATAGGACCTTCAATGTAAGAATCCCATCTAGGGAAAAATGGGTGTCTAAATCCGTGTCTAAGGAATATGATATTTGAATTTTTACCGATGGATCAAAAAACGAATCAGGACATTTCATTGTCTCTCAGATTACCGAATCCGTGTACAGTATTCCAGGCCGAAATATTGTGGCAGCTAGGCAATCAAGGCTCTAAATTTCAATACGAAAGTCCAAATGCATAACGATTGTATACACTCCTTATCTTAAGCGAAAGGTGAAATGATACTCAGGTAGTCTTCAATCACCACTTGTAGAGTATCAAGGACATTATGGCCCCAAAGGTCACGGAATAGGACTAGAATTTTCATAAGTCTTCTCGTAGGCATAATCACAGGGCAATGTATGATTGAAGAGTTGCCTACACGAATAAGAATCAGTACAGCATCTGTTATGTGAATGTCCAGTACTACAAGAGCGTAAACTAAGATTTCTCGGTTGACAACTCTGTTACAATCTGGATTGCCTTAACGACATCCCACTGACAAACCTGATTAGGTTTGTTAGAAGTACGGGCTGGTTTCAGTATGATCCAAACGAATCATAAAAATCTTTTAATTTGAAAGTTTTCAGTAAAATATATTTTATTGAAAATTTTCGATAAATTTTTTAATAGAATTTCAATAAATTTTTTATTTATTTTAAATTTTTAACAAATTGATTTTTTTTGTTGGTAATTTTTAATAAAATATTGAAAATGTTTATTAAATTTTTCTTTTTTGAAATTTGTTGTAAAAATATTGTATTAAAAATTTCAGGATAAAAATGAATATTTATATTTAAAAAAATGGCGACTTTTTGGGACATCAAACTCAAAATTGAGGACATGATGCAACATTTTTCTGGCAACACTGGCTGCATTTAAGGTTTTCTTGTTTTTCGTTTTTGGATTTTATTTAATTTTTTTGTGACTGTTTTGTCGTTACAATTTAAGTTAAGTTGCCGCCATGGTTGAATGGTTCCGTGACCAGATAACAAATATACTACTCTAGACTCTAAACTATAAATTCGTAACAGAAATGAGAGAAAAAAAATATACACACAATATACGCGCATTTTTTGTTACTTTGTAAATGTTTATTGGAATACAATGTTTGAGGATTGACAATGTAGGCTGTGGTGGACTTAGTGCCTCCCTTAGGGAACATTTGTCATTACACAAGAATTTGTCATTATTGTTTGTTTGTGTAAATATGTGTAGTATTTCTTTTTTTTCCAAAAAATAGAAAAAGGTAAACAAAAATTTAACCTAAATAGGAGGACAATCTGAAAATTCAACTATTTGTTGAAAAAAGTTTTTGTAATTGGTATTCTTGAGGTAGAAATCCAAAAGATATGATAAGCTTTCTTTTCATCTTTTCATTACTATATACTTACATATCTGTTGAAAAAGAGTTGTTTGAGGCGATAAACTTTGAAAATATTTTATATATGTATGTACAAAAAAATATTAGAAAACAAATTTTAAATTTATTTTATAGATAAAATTTGTATGATAAATTTGTTTTAAAAGTTGTTTGTGAATACGAGTGTCAATAAATTATTATTTTTTTATCACAATATGTCATAATGAAATTCTTTACTTCAAAATATTTAAAATATACTTTTAAGTCTACCCTCCTAACCACACGCATACAAACTATTCTAACCTGAAATCAACAACAACAAAAAAATGTATATGACATTTATATGTGTCAACGTAGATTTGAAATAAATAGACAAACAAAAACCATAAGATAAACAAATAAAAAGTAAATAATAAATATTAAATAATGTGTACATCCATTCCAAAAAACAGTACAAGTAAACACTATGATGGTGGTTTATGGATAATTTGTTTACATTTGAAATTCTATAGGAAAATAAAGCGAAAAAAATACACTATTAGATACTTAAAGATAAATCGTTGTTGCACTTCTATAGTGCGTTCAAATAAAATGAAATATATAGTTTACTTAATAATTCCTTCCGCCTTGATTTATTTTAATTCCTTGCTTATTCAGTACATCTTTTATTATGTTACATTTTATTTAAATGCACATCTTATCACAGTGGGAATTTTTTGTCTTTTTTCGTAACTTTTTAATCTTTAATAATAACTGAACCAAATTCGCACCAATAATCTTCATAATTTTTTCAAAAATATTAGTTAATATGAGCTTAATATTGCACAGTGGGGCAGAATCTAAATTTTTTGGAAATAAATCTGTAACTTCTGATCGGCTGATTGGATTTGCATGAAATTTGGTATAGGCGTAGCAGAGGAGTGTACAATGTTAAGTTTGGAAGGGGGACCGAACAGACCCCTCAGGGGCTAAAGGGGCTCAAAGTTGGGTACCTCTGATATACAATTTTTTTAATCGTTTGCCAAATTTTTGTTTCTCCGATTTCAAATATTTTTATACATTATTGTAGGCACTAATAATACCTACAAAAAACAAACTTATCCTAGTATTTCCGACCGATTTTATTTGTCTTTTCTTTAGCTAATTAAAGAACAAAATTATCTATTGAATAAAAAAAAAACTGAACGGCAAACGATTAAACGATTAAAAAATTTGTATATCAGAGGTACCCAACTTTGAGCCCGTTTAGCTCCCCCCCTGAGAGGTCTGTTCGGTCCCCCTTCCAAACTTAACATTGTACACTCCTCTGCTACGCTTATACCAAATTTCATGCAAATACAGCCGTTCAGAAGTTACACTACACTGTGTATTGTTTGGCAATCTGTTTTGGAATTTGAAATTTATTGTTATTTGATTAAATAAATTTAAATTACATTAAATATTTATGACATTAAAGCCATTGGTTTAAAGAATTATTTTAAATACTTAAATTTTGTTAAACCATAATAATGGTACACTATTTGGGGTTAAAGGCTAATTTCATCCGTCCGTAATTTGGGTGTAGAGACAATGTTAAGCTATCCCCTGGCTACATTTGCAGATATACGCAAATAAAATTTAAAAAATCCAATACAGAAGATGTCCCTTCCGCCTTGTTTCGTTTTATATTGATTTAAGCGCTGAGGTAAAGGAAGTAACAAATACGCATTCCTTTTAAAATTACTTTTTCCCCAAAATATTTGCATGTAATTTGTAAAAGAATTTTACTAACGGTTCTATTATTTTGGACCTAGAGTAATACGCTTCTGGAAACTGCGAAAATACTGGAAAGAATTTTGGTATACGCAGCTTCGAACTTATTTATACCCTGATTTCTGTGGAAACATCGCAGAGAACATCCGAATGAGAAATCTTATAAAACACCTTAAAGTCACAGGTTGGATCCACTCTCTCATCTTACTAGTATTTATTTTTGATCTAGTACTCTTGTGTCTAGCGAGTGGTTCTTTCAGAATGATATAATATCGATTCTATTTGATTAATGGATATTAGTTTTACAAAATATTTCGGACATTTTTAGCGGACCCTCCAAAAAAAGTTCATAAGACTTCCATAAGAAAATCATTGTCCTAAAGTACCATAGGTGTTCGGATTGTCAACTTTAAAGTATATCATTACACTAAGAATATATTTCTGAGTCCATTTAGCGATATCCGTTTGTCTGTCTTGCTGTTGAAATTGGTTATAATCATTTCCGTATTTCAGGCCTAATAGAAATGCCTTCCCTGAATAGAATTTTTACAATAATAAATATCTTAAATGTCGTTATATTTATATGCAACTCAGCATAAATCGGTTCATTAATTCAATTATTCTATTTAAAATCCTCCACTGTAATTTACGTTATCGGCTTTTTGATACCGTTCGTTGTCAAATTTAATATACACTGATTTGACATGAATGAATTGACACTGAATGGTAAGGGGGATTATTTGACGCTTTTTTTAAGTGATATCTTCTCATAACCGTAAATGATATAAGTAAACTTATTTTGTGATAAAAACTTAGATACGTTGCCTTTAATTTAAGTTTTTTTGGTCTTAAATATCTTTTTTTTAAATTCTGAAGTGATGAAATATGGCGATGCTACTTACTCTAGGGGGTAAATTCGACAATGTGTGGGGAAGAATTATCAAAAATATATTAAGAATTAATAATGTCTATCTCCGATTATATAAAAATTGGAATTATCACAGTAAGTGCCACAAAAATTATTATGTCCATACTTCGTTTTTAATATAATTGGCAATGGTAGATGTACCCTATGGCAAATAGTCTACCCTACTCTATTCGCCATTTATATCGCATCCATTGACAACTGTTTAAAAATAACAACAATTAATGTAAAAGTTTATGGTGTGTAGTGTCAGGTCAGAAAGGTACAAGTAGTTTTATGCATTTTTTAAAATTTTATTTTATTTAAATTCATCAAAGTAATATACAAATCTTTTCTTGGAAAACATGAAGAAATATGAGCAGCAGAAGCGTAAAACTTATAAAGTTTTGAGGGGGGAAATGTATATTCCAATCAGCATAAAGTATATTAATGAAATAAAATATAGCAAAAGTCATGTGATTTTATATTTTTTAAGAATAATAAGAAATAAAATATTTTAAATGATTATTTTTCACAAAATGTTAAAAAATCGAAAGACAAACCTTTGAATAAAAAATGTTATATTGTAGTTACCTGTACAGTATAACATAATAAAGGTTAAAGGTCGCATAATTTACATTTAAAAATCCTCTAATTCCCTACATATAATATTAAAAAAACACCAAAAACTTTTTAAAAGTCCGGTATTCATTTACCCTTTTTTTACCCTACCACAACTCTGTCACGTTAACATAGTTTATAAAATACATGCAATACACCGTCATTTATCGCCACAACATTATAAATGCAGGCAAAAAAAGGTGAAAAACTTCGCACTTAAAAAGAAATTAAAACAAAAAAACTTTTGTTAAAACTATAGAGAAAAACCCCATGTTTATTATTACTAAAAGCCTTTAAGTAAAACAAGAAAATATAAATTTTGCAAAAAAAAGTGAAGAAAAAAATATTGGTAAAATACATTTGATGTCGAAAATAACGCTCAGAAAAAATATGGTTTCACCGCGACACACTTGTTTCAAATGAGAAAACACGACACTTTTAACACTGGTTAGGGAAAATAAGAAAATAAAAAAAAATATTTAGTTGGTTCAAAGTAAAGAAAAATATAATAAAAATAAATATGTACTCCAGTCAGTACATGAAAATCCAATCAAGAGTAAAATATGAAAAAAAATAAAAACAATTAAAAAATTAAAAAATTTAAGTTTTTTAGGTTAAATTTTTAAGTTATTTCAACAGACATAAATAAGTATTTTAAAAGATTTAATAATTTTTTTTAACAAATAATTAAAAGAAATTTAATAATAACTTATTAAAGTTGGAGAAAATATTAGTATTATTTATATTTTAGGGAAAGTTGTTGAACAGACAGAAATGTCTTTTATATAATTTGTGATATTTTTTTAATAAACCGATATACAAAGTTCAGTATTTATTTTGTGAGTTTTGCAGTTTTAGGCACCCTAAATTTTATTAAGTGCTGCACGACACACGTTGGGTAAAATGTGACGATTAATTGAATTTTGAAATTAAAATTTTTGTAATAAAGTTGGGTACCGAATAAAAATAGACAAAATTATGTATCAATATCAATTAAAATCTTCAAGCTAGGTTGTGTTGTTTTCTTATAAGGAGCTGTCAAAGTTAAACATTTTTTACATTTTTGAAAAAGAGTAAAAAATTCAATTTTAATCAACTTTTAATGTATTTATTTTAAATGAAAAGACTTTTAAATGGAATCATCAACTTCAGGTATTTAAGTGTACTCTTCTTCAAATATTTGTAAATTATATTTTGTTCTAATAGTTTTATTATTTTTTGAAAATTGTTCTAAAATAC
This sequence comes from Protophormia terraenovae, assembly GCA_951394005.1. Lineage (NCBI taxonomy): Eukaryota > Metazoa > Arthropoda > Insecta > Diptera > Calliphoridae > Protophormia > Protophormia terraenovae. Next base: position 31,932,151 of record OX596077.1, on the reverse strand, counting down.
ACTAATTTTTAATTTTCATGGCATGCAACTTAAAATGTTGCGGCACTTTAATATTATAAAAAAAGTAGGGTACTAATGTCATGGAAAAATGTAACCACTAGAGAATTATTTTTCCTTAACCGCTTTTCAAGATTTTTATATCACCTCACGCAAAGAAAAAATATGGTTCCGGTAACCATAAACTAAGAGCAACATAATATAATTGTAATATATGATTACAGGTAACAATAATTATATTTGTACGTAATCATTATTATGATTCCAATTTATAATTTATTAGCAAAGTTTATAACCTTACTAATAACTTTTAGTAAATATAACTTACTAATAACTTTAGTAAAAATTCTTAAATATTGCTTTCAATTTCATCATGTTTTTATCATTTAATAATTCCATGTTATCATATTTATATTTATTTCTACCACGATATAGTGTTTTCAGATTAGGGGATTTATCCCAAAATTGGGGATTTATTTTTGGAAATGGGGATAAAATCGCCTAATCGATTTGTTGGGGATATTTTTAAAGGCTTGGGGATTTTTTGAAAATTTTAGGGGATTTTTAACTTATTTAAATAAAATTCTTTTTAACTTAAAAAACAATGGAAAAAGACATAATTTTCTTGTGGATATGAAGTTTTTGGTAAGATAAAACTACATTTAATTCAACAAAAGTCCAAAAAAAAAAAAAAAAATATATTAAAATTTCCGACACAAAATGATTATTGTACGGATTGGCTATGAAAGTAATTTTTGAGTAATTGATGTTCCATTATTGTTATTATAATAGTAAACAAGAGTTGAATAATTTGATCTTCAGTCTTCAACAAGTAATTGTTTAAACGTTAAAGGAAGTATATCAAAAATTATTAAAGCAATGGAATTTTACTTATCATACATTTGAGGAAGAAATAAAAACATAATTTTCGGTCATTGCGTTAACTATAAAAAGTTTAAAAAATTCCATAAAATCTTATTTTTTTTTAAAATCTTTATGAAATTTTCTTTTTTAATATTGACTGTTTGGAAAAAATTTATTGAAGCATAAATAAAAGAAAAAAATGTAATTTATACTATTCTCTAAATTTAAGGTATATTTTTAGTGGGAATTTTTAGGGATAATATAAGTAGTTATTTGGGGATATGACTCGAAAAAAATCTGGGAACCCTGCCACGATATGAGGTTCATTCATCATACTGAATAAAAACAAACCTTGTCAATTTATATTTGTTCATATCTAAACTAAATGAGAATTAATATACTAACAAACTACTGGACTGATACCCAAAAATGTGTATTCAAAAGTCATTAAAAGCAAATACAAATATTAGCTTAATGGTTCTAGAATTAACAAAATTTGTAAAATTAACTGAGTTGTAGAATTAACTAAATGATTGAATTTTTCATAAATATGATTTCATACAAACATATTTAAATACATATTATTATTCAGTGAAATTTTGATTGTGGGTAATCATTAAATGATCAAACAGAATCATAAACGTTGCTATCATGAACACGTTATTATTCAAATCAATGAAAAATGGCTATATAAACATTGAATAGTTGTAGTGAGCATGCTGTAACCATGTTTTTTCTCTGCGTGCTTAAAGTCCTTGATAAATCCTTTAGAAAAGAAGCTTGCATGTATTATTTCTCTTATATATTCTTCAAGATATATTCATTTGAAATTTTAACAATCTCAATTGATGGTCAACTCTAGACCAAGTTTATTAAAGAACAAAATTGTCTATCGAAAAAATAAATTTGAAGTTGACATCTTTATTGAGTCAAAAAATAAACAATTTTGAATTGCCAAGTTTACAAAAATTAATAAACAGACGGACGGACATCAAAATTATCTAAAAAAAGTCTTAAAATTCCAAAAATTATTATTTTTTACTTCTTGACCAATATAAAAACTAATCTAAATATTAAAGTATTCATATCACCTTTCCCTGAATTAAGTGTCATTTTCGACCCATTTAACCCAAATGTATAGAAGAACGGACGGACATTGCCATTCTGTCAAAAAATGTTTTAGAATTTTAAAACTATATTTTTTACTAAATAAATAATATAATGATCATCAAAATTTGGATATCACCTTTTCCTGAATTAAGCGCCACTTTCGACCCATTTAACCCAATGTGCGGCGTTCTAAAAATTCTAAAAATTAAATAGAAATAAATCTGCAGTTTCTGAAAGCCTGGTTCGATTTCAATGAAATTTCACATAAATATAGTAGAAGTATAGGAGAGTTTCGAGATTAGGCCATATATACCTACCGGGTGTAGGTCCACAGGTCTATCCTAAAGCAGACAACTCAGGTATTAACATTTTTAAAAACGATCCTGATTCGTTATAACTTAATTGATATATATTTGTAGATCTCGAGCTAAAGAATCTTCTTATATAAAAATCTTTCAAATCGATTTAGATACAACGAATCATTGTCAATCTTTGGGACCCTGTGGAGCCGCACCTCAAAACTTATACTTGCATAAATTTCTACTATCTTTGTGCGGACCAGCCATTTCCATTTATTTATTTCCATTGTGATATTTTCACTAGAATGTTCTATACTTTTGAACATAACCTTATTGAGAACGTTTTGTCATTATATCCAATTTTATAATCTTAAACAGTCGTGAGATCTTTTAGTTGTAATATGAACCCATAAATGTATTTAATTTTTTACACTTATTCTAAATATTTTTTTTTAGCAGAAAATAAATAGAATGTTTTAATATCGGTTTTAGGGTGCTCTCATAAACTCTTATAAGCCTAGATTTTTATTCATCTACTTTAAGATATGTATAATATGACCAGCTGTATGTCTAAAGAAAATTAATAGTTATACTGATTTGTTAAACAATCTAAAGCATAATGACCAATTTTTGTTCAACATAGAAATTATAGAAGGAAAAAAAATATTTTGTGTAAAACAGGCAGCAAAAAGTACAATGCACTGATCACGATCCATTTGAATTGTACGTGTTTTGCATTGAAATGATCGGCAAATAGTATAGAGTCTAGAGAAAATAAAATATAAATAAAATTAATAATAAATATGAAGAGAAAAACATAACGACTTGGAAGAAATTTATTTACACTACAGTTCAGTATGTATTACATCAGATAATACAAGGCAACATTAATTTTGGGACACGTCAATTTAAATAAACGTGATCATAAAGTTCTGAGTCTGGTCTCTGTCCCGATAAAGAATTGTGTGATTTCGAATAATAAAATATACCTTTATCAAGTGTATTTAAATTGACTAAGCAATTTTGTTCCTATTTTTTTATTTTATTTTTTTTTCAGAAACAAATTTTTCTTTAAAACAATAGTTTACATTATTTCCAGGGTACACTGAACAGATATAATCGTGGGCTAAGCTGATCTGTCAAAGTTTGTTTATGTTTTATTGTTTACTTAAAAAGACAAAAAATAATATTGTATATTTTGCAACGTATTTTAATCAGTTGTTTTTGACATATCCGCTACAAAAAAGAGAGACAAAAAGTTTGATTGTTGTATTTGTTGCCGCGACGATTATACCTGTTTTGTGTACCTAGATCAATTCTATCTTGTAAAAATTACAAATGGAATGACAAAATTTTATAAACACCTGCCAAACTTTTTGGTGTAGGGTGTATAAAAACGTACATACAACATAAAATCAGTTAAAAAATTATGGAGTTGAACTATGTAAAAGGAAATACTTAAGACTTTGCGCACTTAAAAATATCTTGGTGATAATTAAAGACACTGTATAACAAAATTTATCTTAATTTAAATAAATTGTAAAATAAAAATTGTATTGAAATATTAACTAATTAAATTAGACTTAATTCCAAAATAATTCAACAATTATAAAACTGTAAATACAATTTAGTTCGATCTACTAGAAATACGAGTAGAAATAATAAATCCTTCGTTATCTACAGATGACAGGTAGTTTTCAAAAATTTGTCTTTACTGTCTATTAAAAACGAGAAAGAAATAGTCGGTCACATATGATACCCTACACCATTGCCTATGTGTACCAAAATTCGGGAAGGGTCAATTGTGTACTAATACTTGTATTAAGTATAAAATAAAACATAGTAATGCAGAATATTACATCGATACTAACATTCACATGTATTTATGCACTTTTGGGAGATTCCCGAAATTGGGTCTTATGTGGGAGCTATGGTAAATTATGAACCGATCTGGTAAATTATGAACCGATATTCATAAAATTTTGCACTGTCATTTATGTTTGTAAAAAAATTATGTATGTCTAATAATAAGTTGATACTAACATTTTCATGGGATTTATGCACGTTAAAGCGATTTTCGAAAGAAGGATTCATATGGGAGCTATGGTCAATTATGGACCGATCTTCACGATATTTGGAGTACGGATTTATACTTATATAAAACTTATTTGTGAAAAATGAGTGTCAATACTCTATTCCGAGAAGATATTTTTATGGGGGCTAGGTGAAATAATGGGCTGATCCTAACCAAATTCAATAGGCTTTGCCCATGTGTTAAAACTAATCGATTCAGAAATTCTTAGTCGTACGGAATACTTTAAGGCGGGGGTCCGAAGATTTTTTTCTGCGTTACAATTTCTGCTCAAACACATAATGCCCCAACCACCTATGGTGGAGTAGGATATAAAAATGGAGAAATATCATGTAAGTCTTTTTAATAACTATTGCACCCTTCTAGACCACTTGGGCAAAATTCTGCTTTAAAAAAAGTAATTTGGATAAAAAGGATTCTCGATAATAAGAAGATGGAGACAAAATTCTGATTTATTTTCCTGAATTCTTCTTAGCCATACCCATCATAATATTTTTTTCAACGGGATACTCTAGTACATATATTCTGATAAAGTTATCAATAATTAATTCTAAAACATTGAAATTTAATTCACATATATGACATTCGTTAGTTCTCCAGTGTAATTAAAGCTTTCTTTACATGTTTTCTTGTTTTAAGGAGTGCGTAAGAAAAAAATTATGTCCACGTTAAGCAAAATTCTACAACTGATATTTCTACTACAAAAATAAACAAACAAATTATAAAGATGAAAAAGAGCTGCAGAAGTTTTTTTTAACCCATGGTTATCATTGAAAAGATGTTATTCTTTTATACTTCTTCTTCATTGCTTTTGAAGCACTTCTTTTAAAACTATGTTTATCAAATTTTTTAATAAAAGTTTTTTTTACTACAAAAATAAACAAACAAATTATAAAGAGTTCTTGACTATGAATAGTAAAAAAGTAGATTGTGTTTGGTACCGCAGATACACTGAAATTAATTTTTTCTAAGAATTTATTAATTTAGTGTACGAATTCGTCGTTTTAATGAAAACATTAATTAAAATTCAATGAAAAAATTAATGCTATTATGAGCAATGCTTTCGAACGGGAAATATTATAAAACGAAAACGAGAAAACGAATACAAACCGGTTTGTATTTATCTCTTATAAGAAATGACGCGTTTTAAACCAAAGGATTGTGTAAATAATAAAATAAAATTAATAAATCAGAAAGCATGGACATTAAAATTATTAAAAACCAAGAGGATTATATTATTAAGTATTAAATATATCATATATTTTCATTTAATTCTTAATTAAAATATATTACTGTCTGACCAAGATTTGGACGCTACATCATCATGGTATTCTTTATAAGTTTCCGGAACATTTTATGATAATATGGGTATTTTTATAGACCAAAAAAAAAAAAAAATGTAAAGGAAACTAATTTAAAAAAAATTAAATTTAAGTAGTTTGAACGAATTTTAAAAGTTTTATTTATATATATTTTTTTGTTTTGGTGTCTAAATATAATAAAATTTTAAATAAAGTAAAAATCAAAAGTACAGAACAAGCCTATTATTATAATACATTTTCAATGTATAGTTTCATTGAGACAAAGTGTGAGTTCATTGAAATCAATGTACTAATCACTGGAATTATTTATTTTATTTAACGAATGTGTTCATTAAATCAATGTACGAATAAGTTGTATCAATGAACTTGTACATTGGATTTTAATATCAAGGTATAGCAATTCAATTTTTCAAAGTACTTGTACATTAATTAAATTCATTGGAACAATGAACTTCTTCATTGTATTTATGTACCTTTTTGGTTCAGTGTAAAAAAAAACGAATTTTGGGAAAAAAATTAAAATTTCCCTAAAACGAAAGCGGCTCAATTTATATTTTCTTAAATTTTTTGTTAGCAAGGTTTTAAATGGCAACAATAGATTAATTAATATATAAAGCGTTTATACGCACCTTGTTCTCGAAATTAAGAATATTGTGGAGTTTCCACATCCTCTTTCCATCCGGCATGACAAAAAAGGGAATATACTCTTTATGTAATTTGTGTATAAACAGTGAGTTATTTATTTGCAAGTCATTTGTATTAGTAATAATCGTATAAACGCAATAAAAGTTACATTTAATTGTATTATAATTTCCAGTAGGGTTTGTATTTAATTGCAATTATACATAACAGCGATTACGATTAAAATATAATTGCATATATTTTATTTGAACAGAAAAAAAAAAAAATAATCATAATTAAAAATAATTTAGCGGAAACAATAAAAACAAAATCTAATAATTTTGTTTTTATATAATTAAAAGATTAATCAACTAAAAAGTCTTGATATTATTTTTCTTACTGTATAATTTAGTACTTGGATGCTCAAGACTCCATTTTCTAATATTTTTACTTAAAGTTGAGTGATTGAATAAAGAATTTTCTTCAAAGTTTAATCTTCAATAAATATTGAATTTAATTGGACATTACTTTTCTTTGTATATGGATTTGGAAGCGAATTTTTACTTACACAGAAAAAATTATTACAGTCTTTTTTTCAATTAATATAGTTGTTTCATTTTGCATCGAAATTTAGTAAATTTATTCAAGCAAAAATTACATAAAAATAAAATTTAACTATACTTTTATATCCTATATACATTTTTAATTCATACTTGATTGATTGATTTAATTAATTTATTAATTGGGAATTTTTTTTCTGTTTTGTATTATAGTTTTTAGTAATTGATATAATCATTTTGGTGAGAGGTGCAAATTTAAACAAGTTTTAATTTGAATGAATTATTTTAATATATATTTGTTAATTGGTGACTTTTTTTCTGTATAAATATTGAAAGGGAATCAAAAAATTATATAAGTATAAATTGGAGATTATACAAACTAGAATTTTTTGGTATGATATTAAAACAATTCTAACATTTTGTTATCGAGATATTAGGTGGCAATATGTGCTTGCAACTTCATTTATTTTCTATATAACAGTTTATTTCGAGAATTAGATTAAAATTAATTAGATTCAAAATGATTAAGTGTATTTTAATTGAATAATAATATTCATGTCGTAGGAAAAAAACTTTTTTAACATCCTGTGTTATTCTTTTAAATTTAAAATTTTAATATAATTGTTTTTAATGGAAACAAAATTTCAAAACTATTTACCCATTGGCTTCAAATTTAAAAACAGAAACTTATGTAGATACTTACTTTTTCGTGCGCACTTTTTATTTATGTACGTATGCCTGTAAAATTGTACGTGCCAATATAAATTATTGCCATTTTCAATTAAACTCCTAAAAGGGTGGCATCTCTATATATTAACCATAATTATTATTTTGTTGCTAGATTTTTAACAATATATTTCTGATATTCATTTAATGACATTGTTGTTGTTGTTGCTACTATTATTATTGACCATATTTTATAAATGCTAGTCACAAGTAATTATTGTGGTAACATCATAAAAAAAAGATGTACGTTTCAAAATGTTTCGTCACCCATTATTGGAAAATACATATCTTTTGAATAGTTTTGAATGAACATGATAATAATCTTTGGCTGCCAGTCATGGGAGACATAATGAAAGTATTCTTTGCATTTTTTTCTATTTTTTTTTTTTTTGTAAAATTGTTAAGCTTTTTTTGTTTTTGTTTTTAAACTATGGGTAAAAGGTGCGGTTTTGAATATTTAAATAGTTTTTAACTTTTTTTTATAAAAATAAAAAATGTTTCTAATTGTTAATAAAACACAATTAAATAAATGTGACTTTTTGTTTTAAAATAATAAAAGAGTTAATTTTAATTGTTATCAAAGTATTAAATATTTTCATTGAAAATGTGTAAGAATTTATAATTTCCTATAAGTGAATAAGAATAATTTCCACTACATGTTGTTAAGTGATATTTTATTTATTTGAAAAGTACTACTAGTTAGAGTAGTTAGTTAGTTTTTGTATTTATGTATTTACCAATTAAAACTTAAATTACCTTGTTTAGTTTTTATGAACTTTTTAAGAAAATTTTACAATCTATAGGGAAATCAATATAAAAAATATTTCTTAATAAGTTCATTTTACCACAGAGAATTCAAATGGTTGACTAAGTTTTTTCATGTTTATTATTTTTTCTTATTTAAACAAATTTTACATTTATTTTCATATAAGTTTTACAGGGAAGAATTCTCAGTGCCAAAGAATAGGAATTGAAAGAATTTTTTAAGTCTCTTTTAAATCTTTTTTAAGGAAGATTTAATTTATTTAATCAAATTTAGAGGAATCATTTCTCAATACGCTTTAGAGTCCATATACACAGAAAAAAGTAAAAATGGATTTCAATTACGAAATTTGTAATATTAATTAATTTTTAATTGATTTTGCTCCAATCATCAAAATGATAATATTAATAACTAGAATAATTGATATTATTATTACTTCCAATGAGCTGAAAATTTTTGAAAATTTACTTAAATTTATTTTATTTCTGTAATTTTATAGACAAATATTTAATTTTTCTTTATAGTTTATTAACAGCTGTCAATTTATTAAAAAACAAAACTGTAAACTAATTAAAAAATTAATTATATTAATAAATCATATAATTAAATTCCAATATAAAGTTAATTAATAATTTGATTAAAAAATTATCTGTAATATTTTTTTCTGTGTAAGTTCAAAAGTAGTAAAGTTCTTGATATCGGGTTTTAAAAGTTCCTCACAATACTTTATTATTTATTGTTTTATTGATAAAATTCCAAACTATTGCTATTGGCTAACATTCCGTATTTTGAGTCGGTTTGAGTGTCTTGTAACCATTTTATTTTTTATTGCATTTGGTGTTTATTTTATTTTTTATTTGCACTCATGGACAATTGCAATGAGAGAAAAAAAGGCATTGACACAAAAGCCTCAATTGGAAATGTAAAAGTACCTTAGAAATATTTAGTTGCAAATGGAAAAAAAAAATCATATTCTCGTAGCAAAGGTTAAAAAGATATTAGAAACTTATTAAGGTAAGAAGAAACTAGAAATAAATGCAAAAAAAAAAAAAAATTAAATTAAATAAATAAGTAAAATACTTGTATTTAACATTAGTTAAAAATACTTGTGCCCAGGGATGGAGAATATAGAACATTTTAATTTTGCTTAACAAATAAAATACTAGGGGAATCAACAGATATCGAATGTATGAATTTAGGACTTTAATCGATGGTCGATGTTTTTGAAAAAATTTTTGCAATTTGTGTTTAAAATTATCTCTGTATGAAATTTTTTCATTCATTAATTTTAGGGGAGACATAATAGCTTCGGATCTCCATGAACTTTGTTTAAGAGACATTAGCCTGACCACTAAAAACACGCCACGTTGCTAAAAATCGGGGTCCTCTACGCTTCGAAGCTAATCAGCGAACAAACGATGTTGTCTAAGGTTAGTATCTTTGAATTGGTTTAATTGTATGGATGCAGTACCAAATCCCGATGTAAAGGTCTCTATTTTGGGGACAATAAAGTGAGAGTTTTTATGCACGCCAGAAATTGATTGCATCGGGTTTCTATTATTCGTTAATCAACATTCAAACTCCGAAGAACATTGTGTTCCACAGTGGAACAGAATCGAAATGTTTTGGAAATAAATCTTTAATTTTTAATCTGCAATTTTGATTTTCAGATAGGCGTACCTCTAACATGGAAAATTTGAAGCCGCTTGGAAACTTTTTGCTTGTTATCAATTTAAAATATGTTAACATCTTAAAGCACTCGATAAGGCTTATGAAAAACATGATTGCTTGTGCTATTTATCTCTTATAGTTTTCGAGTTATTTGCATTTGAAATCTCAATTATGACAAATCTTGGTCCAGATTGACCAACATTTTTATACGATTTCCGATTTTCTAAAATTTTAGGTAATGAAGAAAATTCTGAAATCTATATCTCTACGATTCCAAAAATAAACGATTTTCAATTTGAAAAAGATGTTGATTTCTTGTTTTTACACTCTTTTTTCTCTAAAATAACATTTTCTTTAAAAACATATAACAATTTTATATTTCCCTGAAAAGTATCTTCACAGACATGTTTGTAAAATTAAAACAAACCCAAATACCTAATTGGGCTAAGTATAGACCCTACGGAATTTTATCTATTTTATATACACATTTTGACATTAGCCTATTGTTCTATAATTCCAAAGGCTAGTTCTGCAAAACGAATGTAGTTTCGAAAACTCTAATGTGTCCAAATAGTTTGCAAATGGCATTTTCCATTTCCATATAAGCAATATTAAAAAATACCATTTTTGGGATTTTCGTCGGTATTTTTTTGGAATTGTAGGATTCTTTTTTCGTTTAGATATCATAACTAATAAACATTTTATAACAGATAAAATATTTATAGTTTTTCCTAAAACTAATTTTTAAATTTTCACCATGACATCTTTCATAAATGGCTTTCATTGAAACACAATCAGAGAGAATTCTTCTTTCAGACATTTCAGAGTTTTTTAAATAAATATTTGTGGTCTTTTGAGGTATTATGATTAATTTAGTTTTAAATTTTTTCCTGAAAATCTTATTCAATCAAGGCTCTTAACACTTAAATTCTCACTGTATCTTTAAAGATACAACCATTAAAAATGCTCTGGCGAAATCAAGCCAAAGCCTTATTAGATGGTTATACCCCAGTCAAATAATTATATGTGCATACCTATAAAGTAATTTATTTTCTTCAAAAATAGGATTTTCAAATTCAAATCTTTTTTATATTTTTAATGTTTATTAGAGCTTTATAAGTCAAATGAAAAATTTATTTCTTACGTGTATTTTGTGGCAAAATTTAATTGATTTTAAAATTGTTCATAGAAAATAATTATATGTGCACGACAAGAATTTTATAAAAATTCTTTATTTAAATAAAGTTAATTTTCAATATTCATGAAAGTTGTTAAGGAATTGTGTTATCCTAATATAACGTTACCAAATGCATCCTTCGTTATACCGATTCGTTCTTTTTCCTTTACATATAATAGGTCAAAACTGTAGTATTCTTATACAAAATCAATTTGAAACATTTGATATTATCATATAGCTCTGAATCTAAATATATCTCAGCATACAGTATTCTTTGGGAATCCTTATGTCATGAAGGTCTGAGGATCATTACTGGTCGCTGCAGAAATATAATATTTTGTGACTTAAAAACCGATTTTGAGGCCCGATATAGTAACATCGTCACATTAATTTACTGGAAAATCAGATTTTTATAGGAAATTCATCAACGAAGCTATTGGATTTTTTGTCCAGTAAATTTATGTTGTGCTGTGAATTAATTTAGCTACGTCCAATAAATATTTTCAACTTCAATCTAGAACTAAAATTGACTTATATTATGTGCGATTCGACACTATGATTACGCTTCAAGCATGTCTTTTGTAGACGTCGAATACCCATTTAATATTTTTGATAAACACTTGGATAATTTAAATATAATATTTTCATCTCTTATGCACATGAACTTATGGTGTAATTAAAGTTTTTATCCAAAAAAAATATATTTATCATAAAATCCTGCGTGTGGATTTTTGTACCGCTCTATTAGTTATGTTTTTGCCACCCAAAGGTCATAATTTTAATCTAAAACCTCTTTTATTATTTTGTGCTCACGTCCAATTATTAAAACCCGTTCATTTGGCCGTTATTTTTCTGTAACACATGTTGTTTTTCTTCGAAAAATGTCCTTAAGCCCCGCTAATCAGCAATGGATTATGGGTTACCGCTCCTAAAATGATAGCAATTTCTCAGATTTTTTGAAAATTTTCAACAGTATTATGATAAACATTTTCTGTATACACCATTTTTTGGAATTTTACATAAATTGTCGTCTTACTTAAATAATTTCAGCACTTCAACTGACAGTTCATGACCTGGTGACATATTTTGACTATAAATTAAAAAAAATAAATAAAAAAATTTTGGTATTTTAGGTCTAATCATTTTAAATATTCCCCAAATAACTTTAATTTTAACTTTAATTGGTTAAACGATTCAAACTGTGGACTTCATGTCAATCTGTTGATTAAAAATTTCAATTTGCACATATAATTATTTTCTATTAAAATTTAGAGAATGGTACGTTTATTTTAACGGTACTTTAAACACAATACCAAGAAGAACCTAAAATTTTGCAAATAGGGACATTAGGTAAGAATGAAAAAAATTGTAAACCAAAGAAATGTATATCACTCTTGGAATATGTAAAAACCAGAAAACAAATATTGCACATATAATTATTTGACAGAGGTATCTTATAAGATACATTGAGCACTCATCTACAGATTGGAAATTTGAATTTTCTTAAATTTTACACTGTTTTATTGCTTATAATAATTTACATTCTCCCTATTTGGCCATTTGTTATGATCATTTTAGGTATTTTTTATTATATATGGATTAACACTTTATTTATTTTAGATTAATTTAAGAATTTTTTTTAAGTTTATACAGGGTTTTAAAGGAGTTAACAGATCCAATTCGATGAATTAGAAAGTTTGCAAACTATAATAAGCAATTTATTATCCGGAAAATATGAACAAAATCGGTTGGCCCTCCGTAAAGAAAATTGTCATAAATCTCTTATGGAATGGACGATATATATTTCTTTTTTAATCTTTTTTAATTTAATTAATTAATTAAAATAAGAAATCATTGTTTTTTTTTGTGAACCCCGTATAGGGTTCCCGTATAGGGTTCACAAAAAAAAAACAATGATTTCTTATTTTAATTAATTAATTAAATTAAAAAAGATTAAAAAAGAAATATATATCGTCCATTCCATAAGAGATTTATGACAATTTTCTTTACGGAGGGCCAACCGATTTTGTTCATATTTGGTATGCATATAACCTATGGAGTAATTTCTCTCCATTTTTATTTTTTTTTAATTTAAAAAAATTCGCGAATTTATTCACGATTTTGATTTTTCGAAAAGTCAAAAAAAATCTGAACAAGTGCGAATGTTATATTCGGCCCGGCCGAATATATATACCCACCATCAAGTTTTTCAAATTTTACGTTATTTGGGAAAGGGCGGTAAAGTGGGCGGACCACGCCCATTTTTTGTTTCCGAGTTTACATTGATTCTTGAGCTATTTGAACACAATTTCACCTTATATGGGAGGTGGGCGATAAAGTGGGCGGACCATGCCCATTTTTGGTTTCCGAGTTTATATCGACCCCCGAACTATACGTACAAAATTTCGTTGTCGTACATGCTTTTATTGAAGAAATATCAGCAAAAAAGTATGAAACGGACACCCTGTGTTTCGAGTTTTTAGCCTATAACTTTTTTGTTTATTAACCGATTTAACCCATTTTCAATACCAAACAAACCTTATATAAGATAAATATGTGCCAAATTTCGTCCTCCTACGTTGCCCTGTTCGAGCCCTATTCTGCATTCAACAGACAGACAGACGGACATAGCTAGATCGACTCAGAATCTAACCAGGACCCAAAAAATATATACTTTGTGGGGGTCTTAGATGATTCCTTCGACATGTTACACACGGAATGACAAAATCAATATACCCCCCATCTTTTCGATGGTGGGTATAAAAATGTGTAACTTTACACATCAATATCTTTTAAAGTTGTTAACGGATTTTATTGATTTAAACTGCATGTAGAAGATAGATATGTTATAATTTAAAAATGTATTCATAATGCAAATGCAATTTTAGGATTCATTTTTGAAAAATTTCTACCCTTTCGATTTTAATTCTTTTTCAATATGTTACTATAAAATGCAAAAGTTTTTTATTTTTATTATTTTTTTTAAATTACATAAATTTTTTCATACAAAAATTTAAATTTTTTAACAAATTTAGATTTTTAATTTTTTTTGGTTATACTCTTTTAATAATATGTAACTTTAAATGTTTATAACTCCTTAACTATACGTCGGATTTTATTGTTTCAAAAACCAGTATAAAGTTTATTACAATAAATATTGTAAATTATATTGTATAAATCAAAAATATTTTTTTTGCTAAATATGCACTCACGAAAAGAGTGCAGTTTTCAGATGAATTTTTAAGAAATTTCTTCAATCCATAAAGAGGTAAAAGATAAATCGTCAAAAAATTTTATGTAAATAGTTCAAGGACCAATATAACTCCGTGACAAGATTTTTTTCTAGGTAATTTCTAAATCTTTTTAGTTTATTCTTTTTTTAAGTATAAAAACAGCGACGATAATTATTATAGTTAAATAAATCAAAATTAAAATGCTTTAGTTACACTGCCTTATTTTTAGTTACAATAATACAACTTTTCCATCTCTGCTGATATTGTAACTGTAATATGTGACAAACCGTGATTGCTAAAAAATCTAAAACAACAATAGCAGCAGAGAAACAAACAAGTAGTTGGCTTAAAAATCATAAATAAACTGTTTTTAATATGCAGCAACAACAAAAAACACATTTAAAATTAAATGAACTAATTACAAAATACCAACAACTAATTTATTTAGTTTTTTTTTGTTTTTGTTTTTTTAGTTCTGTTGATATTATTCTTAAATGATTCTAATTAAAATGTGTGTTTGCGTATTTTACTCATTTCCCAAATGAAAATGCAACAATCTCTTCAATTAGATTTAAATGAATAAGAGTGAATGAATTTGTCTGTAATCTGCTCTAACTGTTGCTTTATGCTGCTGCTATATGTTGTAGCTTCAAATACGCTGTTAAATTTTTGTTCTTTTTCTTTCGTTTCCATTACTGTTGTTTGTGTACTGACTGCAACAGCAATAATAGCACAGCAGCTGCTATTTATTAATTGGATTTTACGCAAATTAAACAACATTTAATTACACTCTACTCATTCATTCGTTCATTCAAGTAACTTAGTCGGTTTAGTTATTTAGTGACTGAGATGACTGCAAACTACATACTTCTTCTGCTGATGACAGTTTATCCATTCTAATGGTAAGGTTGCCAAGGGACTTTAAAAATAATGTTTTTTGGAAATTTTTAAATTTCCTAGATTTTTTTTTTTTTTAGAAGGTAAAGTGATTTGATCTTAAAGATCGCACAATAAGGCAGAATTAAAAATTTCTGAAGATAAATCTGTAAGGTTGTTTGGTTTTACATAAAGTTTCACATAGGCGTACCATAGCAGTGTACAATTGTATGTTTGGAAGAAGGGAGTAGAATTCCTGTGATATAAACAAATTTTAATCGCTTTCCAAATTTTTGTTTCTTGACAGATCAAATATTTTTATATCTTTTTAAGGTTTTCTAAGTACTATGAAAAACATCATTTAAGAGTTATAAAATCGGATGAAATTATTAGTCTGTATATTGAAAAAGTTGTACCAAGATTTTGCAAAATTGAGAAAGTTGAAAATTCAAATGCAAATAACTTTAAAACTATAAACTACATGATAAATATCATATGCTAACATAGGACTTGTCGAGAGCTTTAAGAAGATATAAAATATTTCAAAACGGAAAAGAAATAAAAATTTGGCAAACAGTTATAAATGTCTATATCATAGCTACCATATTTTGAGCTCTCCTTCAAATATGCCTCTAATGTCAACGTGTTTCCTTCCAATCCAATATTGTGTTCATGAACATATGTATGTAAATCCAACCACCCGGTTATACGTTACAGATTTATTTCCAAAAATGTTCGATTTGTATTGTTCCTAAGAACTTAAAATTTAGATTTTAATAAAGCTAAAACGGGGTGCTCCGGTACACTAATTGGTAGTGAGCCACTCTACCAGTCTGGGGGTTGTGCATTCGATTCCTAAGGCAGACTCTGGTTTGTTTCACTACAAAGGGCTGATGGTCTATGTTACTATGCTCGGTTAAAATTAGGTTAGACTATAAAATGTAAAAAAATAAAAAAAATAAAAAAAAATAAATTAAAGCGAATAGAGGTATTCCAATGAAATTTTGGTACGATGAAGATCAATTTATTCTAATAACACTGGTCGACAAAAAAAATTGTTTTCGTGCTCTTTAAAAAAAATATGTGGACTAGATGGAATTTCGCATGCTAAACTCGAATCTGCTTTCAGTTTTTTTTCCCGTATGGGCGTATCTAATATTGTGTCCAAAATAAGCCAATTAAACGAGTATATTGCACTATGATTTGAGAACGGTATAAAATGATACTTCAAAATGTGTGAAATAAAATTGGCTTATGGCGTTTTACTAACAAATTTTTATCTACTTAATAGCTTAGGAGATATTTCGAAATAAGTGTCCGAAAAAAAATTTTTCATGCTAAATTAAAGATTTCTTTTTTTTTTTTACTAAAAATTCTTTTTAAAAGTGAAAATATCAAAAATGTTTCAGTTTATAATCTTTATCTCGAAGCTGGTAAAAATACCAGTTAATAAAGCCACGTATCATAAAAATTGATGCATAAATCATGATTGCATTCACAGTTAAATTAGGATACCCCTGCATACATACAGTTAAGTAGATATACACTAGTGGGCAAAAAAAAACATTTTTTTTTTTCATCTTAAATAAAAAAATAGGTGGATTAGGTGGAATTTAACGTACTCAATAAAAATCAGCTTTTACTTTTTTTCTATCATGTATTGATTTTTTTTATGGACATGACTACTATGACCCCGCCTTTAGGCAGTCATACTTTTATAACTCGAGAACAATTTGTCCTATTAAGATATATTAAACTCCAATATATAGCGACTTAAATTGTCTTTGAGCTGCATTTACATAATTTTTTGTTCAGTTAATATTTCCGTAGTTATTCGGTAATAAGTAGCGAAAAAATTATTTTTTTTTTTGAAAAATGGTGAAAACTCTTATCTATCTGAATTATCTTATCTGAAATTCTTGAGCGAATAAAAAATATTGTTGACATACCTTGAAAACAATTGCATCTTTTGGTGTATCATTTATCAAAATCGCGTAAACGGTTCTTGAGTTATAGCCTAAATTTGACAAACCATTCTCGAATTTTATAGGTCACACTAAATCACACTGAATAAGGTGATGATATTAGTCATGCACTTAAAAAAATCAGTACGTGATACAAAAAAAGTGAATGCAGTTTTTTGTTTAACTCGTCAAAATCCATCTAGTCCACCTCAAGGCAAATTTATTTATCAGGTAAAGTCAGTTCTACAACAAATACAACAATACAAAAACAACAGGCACTTTTTAAATGGTTTCCTGGTTAGTTGTGTCAAAATCAACTGATTAGAAACAAAGCGAATTTGTAAACACAACAAAAAATAAAGAAAGCATCAGAGAACCAAGCCGACAAAAATTGTCGGCGGTTGCGTATTCTATTTTGGTCGGCGGCGGCGACTTTCACAAGGTCATATCGGCGGCAGCTTATTTGTCAGCTCAAAGTGTTTTTTGTATTATATTACATAAATTAAGTACATTTCTTATGTATATTACTAAAAACTTATATTTCCGTTTAACATATGAAATTTTAAGTAAATTTTTGTTTGTATTTTGTTCAGCCTTTCTAGCCGGTATGAGTCAGCGGCAGCGACGGCAAGAAAAATTATGCGTCGACTGGCTGCCGGTCCGTTTTGTTCTCTGGTAAACGTAAACAAAGTTTGAAAGATGTAATATCCAAAACAAAGTAAAAAAATCAGCTGATTAACTGACTTTACCTGATAAATAAATTTGCCTTAGTCCACCTATTTTTGTTTTAAAGAAAAATAAAAAAAAAAAAATTTTAACACTACTGTATTTCTACTCAATTGTATGTAACATGGGTATTTTTACTTAACTGTGAATAAAATAAAAGATTTATGCATCAATAAAAGATTTATGCATCAATTTTGAAGATACATGCTTTATTATATTTGCAGCATTACCAGCTTTAAAATAAAAATGATAAACTGAAACATTTTTGATGATTTCATTTATTAAAAGAAATTTTAGTAACAAAAAAATCTAAAATTTTGCATGAAAAGTTTTTTTTTTTTTTTTGGACACTTATTTCAAAATAACTTCGAAACTATTGAACACATAAAAAAATTTTAGTCCGGATCTTTTGGTGTACACTTATGTCAATCGTACAAACCGTTCTTGAGTTATAAGGAAATATACTAGAGTAATGACCTTACTATAGGCGAAATATTAGACACGCCCATAAAAAAAATCCAGACCTGATGGAAAAAAACTGAAAGCAGATTCGTGTTTAGCACATCAAAATGCATAAAGTTCAACTATTCGTCTTTGGGGGAGGATTTTTTTTGTCGACCAGTGTAATCACGAAATTTAGAGTTTTATGTGTATCAAAATACCCAAATTCAAAACGTGTTTCCAAAAAGGGTAAACATTGATGATAATAGTCACCAGTCGTTAACAAAGGCTTATAAAATATTTTTTGGGTACTAGGGTGATCGACGCGGTTTTCCAACCGGTTTTAAAACCGGTTTTTTCAGTCAATGTGCTGTCGGTTTTTTCAAAATGTTCATTTTTCGAATGTCGAATAGACCGGTTTTTTTAAACACAAAAAACCGGTTTTAAAAAAAGACATTTTATTTCAGAAAACATGTACTAAATAGTGATAGTGATATTTGAAAATTTAGGAATAGTTTTTTAAATATTCATAAAGACTGATTTCTTATGTTTTTAAAATATAGTTTAAGTCTAAATTGGAATTTATTCTGTAATATTAAACAAATAAATAATTACTAATTATCCTGTATGACCCAATTTAATTTTTTTGATCCAATATTTCCTTTATTTTTTAAAGGCGTTGTGTTAAAAAAGTTTCACCTGCAGAATCGTTTCAATTGATACAGGCTTCCATATTAAGCCATGGTTTCTGTTTATGCTAACTAAAATTTTGATGATTTTTTCTACAATTTTGAAACATAATTATCTTCTAGTCATCTAGATATATAATTTGCTTAGCATTTTTTCTCTTTCCAGAGCTTCCTGAAGCTACCAAACGACGTAGAAAATTAAAATTTGGCTTAATTATAAAATTGTTTGTCCAACAAATCCTAATGGAGCAATATTTTAAAATTTTTATCAGGGAGCGGATATAAGAGGATTTATATGTCTTTTTCTAAGAATTTTTTTCAGCTTAATTATAGCCCTATTCGTCCTACAAATCCTAACGGAGCCAGATTTTGAAATCTCTATCAGGGAGCGAAAATACGTGGATCTATATATATGGATTTAAATATATCTTTCCTAAGCAATAATTCCTTTCCAGAGCTTTCTGAAGCTCCCAGACGACGTAAGAAACTAAAAATCGGCATACTTATAAAACTATTCGTTCAACAAGTTCTAACAGTGCCAGATGTTTCTATCAGGGACCAAAAAGTCTGTTTTGGTATTAAGAACTTTTGAGTTGCTATACTTATTGTTTGCTCTCCAAATCCTATAAAAAATTATTCTGTATTTCGGCCAGAAAGCGCATTTACGACGATTTTTTATTTTGAAAGGTTTACGAATTTAAAACTTTAATCAATATTATTCCAATAAATTTGAACGGCTTCAAATAATTGACTTCGATTAGGGAGAGGAAGGTGTCTAAATGTTGTTCATATTTTTTTTCTTTTAACTTTCGGATTTGTTTGTGCATATTTTCATTATTATATTATTTTTACTGACATTGTCAGGCTTTTACGCTTGTATTTAATAAATTTTAACTTATTTATAAGAATTGATTTTTTTAAAGAAATGTAGTCTTTTGATATAAATATTAACTTCTTTAAAAAACCGGTTAACCGGTTTTTTCTGAATTTCAAAAAGTACAACCGGTTTTTTTAAAATACCAACTATTCGAAAACCGGTTTCTCAAAAAAGTCGAATAATCGATCACCCTATTGGGTACCCAGCAAAAACTTGGTAATGACATGTAGTTACGGATGTAGTTACTTTGTAATGACAACAACATACTGTCCGCATTACATAAAAGTTGTATAGTAAATAATTATTTATAACCCGAATGTGAATAATTATTTATGATCAGATTTTTGAAAATATAAATTTTTATAATGCAGCTACCAATTCTCATATATTTGAAGAAGGGATACATAAATGAAAGGCAAAATTTGCGTATGAATTAATTTGTAATCTAAAAATGATTTATTTTTATTACATTTATTTTAATTATTTTTTAAAAAATCTTTTTACAACAATAAAAAAATATTTTATATCCTGACATTTCATTACTAATTTATAACCAAAATTGTAACTAGTTCCTATTGTTATTATTAATCATGACTTCAGTAATGCTTTAAAATCAATGCGCTATTTAACAGCTTGGAGGTAATTAGTTATTGTAATGACATCTAAGTAATGTATAGGGTAAGTAGTTGCCTCTAATGTCATCACCGTGTTATAATAATGAGTTATACAGCTAATGTGTAAGTACTGTAGAGCCATTATATTAGCTTCTTGACTCATTACATGGCAACCAAAGTTTTTGCTGGGTATTTACTAATATTTTCAAAAAAAAGTTGAAAATTTATTAAATTTCGATAGGGAGATCGTGGAGATCGATGCTCTAAATTGAATGCGAATTAATTTTACACGCATTATTATTCGGGTTTCTTTTGAAAACATTGACAAAATTGCATGGACTTTAAAGAGAAAAAATATTTCACTTCCTTTTGGAAAAAAATCGAAAAAATTTTAATTTTTTAAAAGTTCAATTTCAGAATTGTAAACTTTTTATAGGAACGATTTATTTATATGATCCATGTTGCAATATTATATAGAATTTTGTAGAGAATCTAGCGAATATTTTTAAACAATTGTAGGATTCAAATTGAGCCTGTAAAGTTAAAAAAAATAATCAAAAATTAGTAAAAAATGGACCGATTTGGCTCAATTTAAATAGCGTTCATCTAAGGGAAGTGCTCTATAAATTGATGTATAAAACATATATATCCGATATATGGGGCTTTCTAAAAAAGAATGTCAACAGACAGACGGAAGTAGTTGCCTATCAATAAGGATCCAAAATATATGTATATGCTTTTTGTTGTCCTAGACAAATATTGTAAAAATTATAAACGGAATGACAAACTTATATACATATACTTTTTACAGCTATGGTAAGGGTTATAAAAAGCATTTTAGGACCACTGTGCGTTGATTAAGAATAATACCTAAATATGTAGCACTATCTGACGAATACAGCGTTTTAATTTGATATTTTTAAACTTAATACTAACTACTTATTATTCCATTCTATCCGTTTTGAAATCCTTAATTTAAGGTCTAGTTTCGTTATATTGGTAACACTAACGCAATCACCAGTCGCTTCGAGTGTTTTTTCGGATTTTGTCAATATGTTAAAAAAATAAAAAAACACATACGCATTAAATTACAATTTGAAATTATTGCAATGGACATATTGTTTTCTTCACTATGATTTGTACTCATACGATTGTAATACTATTCGTAGTTCTGATTTTTTGTGACCTTTTTTATTTATTGTTGCTGTACATACGTTTGGAACTATGGAAAATAAAATAAAATATACTTAACGCATACCTTAAGTACTTACATATGTATGAAGATATGAGCAAGGGGGAAGGAAACCCAATTTGTGAAATTGAGGTTTAAGGTTTTAACTTTTTTTTTTTTTTAAGATTGTTGTTTTGATTTATAGCAATAAACTCAGGAATTTTAAAACTAACGATATATCATTTCCATGAGTAACTTATAATGATTGTATGTATGTTCTGTTAAATTTTATATTTAATTTCACTGCCTCAAACAATAATAAAAAATGTTTTAAAAATAAAGATATACATTTAATATGAAAAAAAATAAAAATATATTGTAAATCCTTTTAAGTATACCTTGCCCTCACTATTCAATATTTAAATGTTGCCACAAGTCAATGACCACTTGAAAGTACTAAAAGAAATAAAAAATAATAATAAAAAATGCATTTTTTAAAAAAACTATTTATTGTTGTATTATGCATGACTACGAGTACTATGTCCATGTAGAATAGATCATCATTAATTAGGGTCACGTGTTAGAAAGAATAACAAAAACTTCAAAGTATTTACTTCATATGGTTGCATACAAAAACAACAAAGAAAAATCCCCGAAAAAAAAAAACAAAATACACCGGAAGTGTAACTAAAACACTTAATATTTTTTTATGTTTTTAAATTCTGAAAATGATTCTTTAACTGTAACTACAAAATTTGAATATCGTATTTTTGGGTTTCTTGCTCAATTAGTTTTTTTTTTTGATTTTCTTACAGCGATAAAAATAACAATTCTTTGAAAAATTAAAACTTTAAAAATGATGTATTAAAAATGAAATTCTAAACCAAAATTAAATATTTTTTATGATTTTCTTTTTTTTTCGGAAAAATAAAACTCCATGAGCAATTGGTTATGAAATAATAAACCATTAAAAAAAAACTTTAGATTTTTAAAACCATGGGAATTGTTATTTCAAGAAGAAATTATGCCAAATACTATTTATAGCCGTATGTATTTTATTTATAAATAATTTGTTTATTTATTTTGTAAATTCGATTTGTTTATTAAATTGAATAGAATTCAATAAAAAATTTCCTAATATTTCCTTATACACACTGGGAGGTTTTTATTTAAAAAGAATTTATATTTAACATTATGAATGGACATTGTTTAATTTTAAATGAGAATTTAATTGCTTTAAAATAAACAAAAATGTATATTTTTCTTTTTACACCCTTCATAAATGCGGGCAATAGTTTATTCAGTTTGTCATTTAATTTGTAGTTTGGTAGTACGATTTTGATTTCGGACCACAAATGGGTCATTATCAAAAATTTTTAATTTTAGACCTTAAAAAAGTAGGTATATACAGTGCTGTGCAAAATAATAGACTTATTTTTATTTGGTAAATATTTTCCATTATGAATGATATTTAAATTTATTTTTTATTTATTTAAGAACTGTACTAAAAGATACACCATCCACAAATGTTTTTGTTTTTTTATGACTTTATTTAAATAAAAAATAAATAAAATCATTTTCCTATGATTCAAAATAATAGACTTATTCAATATTTCTTAAACAAATATATATTTTTTTTCATTAAAGACTAAAACAAATTAAATTTTCTACTAATATTGAATATTATAATAATATGCCAAGTTAATTCAATAACCTGAATGACCGCCATTATTGTTTAAAATGCACTGAGCTCTTCTGGGCATTGATTCCATAAATTTTTGGCATTTTTCTATAGAAATTGGCTCCCATTTCTTTTTAACATCTTTCCAAAGTTGATTTTTATTCCGAAATGTCTTCCCATCTAGACCTCTCTTCAGTTCAACCCAAAGGTTCTCAATAGGATTTAGATCCGGTGACTGTGAAGACCATTCTAAAACAGATACATTGTTGGCACTCAGCCAAGATTTAACAAATTTTGAGGAGTGCTTAGGATCATTGTCCTGTTGTAAAGTCCATTCTGGTGGCATATTGTTCTCCACATAGGGTAGCATAATATCCTTCAAAATATCACGGTACATTTCTTGGTTCATTATTTTTGTGATCTAATAAAGAGGGCCAACACCATGCCAACAAAATTCACCCCACACCATTATACTTCCTCCGCCGTGTTTTACAATCTTTTTTGTATAACGATCATCTAGATCAGGGGTCCTCACAAGATCTTGCTTCGCGACCCCTTTCTGACATTGTAATGGAAACGCGACCCACTTCAACTTTAACAAGTTCAAAAATCAGGTTAAATGTTACGTAAAGATAAAATAATTTAAAAAATAATATTGTAATTGCGACATTGCTTTTGCTTAATGAAATCTTGAATATTATGAGACTTTTTCGGATAATGCATCTAGTATCGTTATCTGCTTCAACTAAAGATCGAATCTATTTTTAATGGACAAAAAAGTGAAAGAAATATTTTCACATAAAAATCTATGTTGATAAAAATTATTCTAATAGCTTTAAGGCTCTGGAGCAAACAAGCGGATAGACTATTTAAAATACTTTTAAATCTGTCGATTTAAAATTAAATTTAACACATGAGATACATTTTAAATCTTTTTGAAATGAACCTGGTACTTTATCGATATTCACATTAAAAAGATTTTTCTGTTTTTAAATTATGAAGTTGCTTAAGCAAATTTTCTTCAAATAGCCAAATAGCCTTTTAACAATCTTATTCAACAATATGTTATTCTATGGTCAAGACCGACCATATAATACCCTACACCATTATGTATGACCATAAAAATTCGAGGAGGAGACCTGTATTAGTTAAACACTTTTACTAAATGTAAAATAAAATATACAAATACAGAATAATACGTTGATACTAACATCTACTTGATTTTATGCACTTTAGGACGATTCTCGGAAGTGGGTTTATATGGGAGCTGTCGTAAGTTATGGACCGATTTTAATAAAATTATAGTATGGGATTTATGCACGGTAAAGTGATTTTCGGAACAGGGGTTTATATGGGAGCTATGGTTAATCGTGGACCAATTCATAAAATTCGGTACAAAGATTGATACTTATACAAAACTTCTTTGTACCGAGTTTCATTAAAATATTCTTATTTTTAAGGCATTTTTTAGTGTTGAAACTTAATTCCGGGGGGACATTTGTATGGGGGATAGGTGAAATAATGGACCAATCATAACCTTGTGTCATAAAAGTCCCACCTGCCAAATTTCATTCAATTATCTTCAAAATTGCGACCTGTACTTTGTGCACAAGGTTTACATGGACAGCCAGCCGTCCAGCCAGACGGACGGACATCGTTAGATCGATTTAAAAAGTGATTCTGAGTCGATTGGTATACTTTAAGGTGGGTATTGGATAACGTTTTCTATGCGTTACAAACATCAGCACAAACGCATAATACCCCAACCACCTATGGTGGTGTAGGGTATAATTGGATTTCATATAAAAAAATCGATAGTTTCATCAAATTTATTTATCTTTTTAATAAATTGTCTTCCCTGCCACATCGTAGTTTCCTTTATATTGTGTCTTTCTTTATTTGATAATTTTTGCCTTTATCAAGCACAATACTTTCAATTGAAAGTTCCTTAATAAGTTGATTTTTAAAAGAACTTATTTAGAAAAAATCTTTACGTTTGTCTTTAATTTGGTCATGTTTTTTAAAGAGATATCTTTTCATTTTTAAATATTTTCAAGTTTCAGGTTAAATGTTACAACTTCTAATAATATTGCATTAAAAAATTTAGTGTTCAAGAATATTTTTCAGGATCTCTTCGCGACCCCCACGAAAGTCCTTACGGACCCCTTGTGGGTCGCGGACCCCCATTTGAGAACCGTTGATCTAGATCCTTTCCATTTGGTCATCTAACATTTCTGCGACTATCTGACCTGAACAAGTTAATTTTTGTCTCGTCGTTCCATAAAATGTTCTTAAAATTATCAACTTCACTATTTTTAAATTTTGTAACAAATTTTTTTCGAGCTGCTTAGTTTTTTGAGCTTAAAAATGGTAATTTCCTGGCGATTCTACTTGGCAAACCTTTCTCTAAAAGTTTTCGTCGGACTGTTGAAGCACTAATTATGTTACCTATTTCTTCAGAAACGGCTTTTGAAGATAGAAATGGCTGCTTCTTCACTAGAAGAGCTATCTGTGATTCCGTGGTAGCGGTTATTTTGCAAGGTCTACCACGTGTTTCTTTTGATGGCTTCCACTTGATCGCGTTTCTTACGAAATGATGAGACCTTCCAAGCAATTCCGCAATAAAATCTAGTGTTTTTCCTTGGTCACGTAATTATTTCACTATTCGCCTTTCTTAAGGAGTGCTATGTACATTACGACCCATCATTTCGTAAAAATAATATTATTTTATAATATTTTATCAACAATAATATTTCATTTACCTTACATTTAATTATTTTCAGAAAATTTATCCAAATTATAAGGTAAATTAAAACAAAAATATAATCCTTTAAAATAAGTCTATTATTTTGCACAAATTATATTTTAACTTTTCTTGAAATGTTTACGAAAGCGCATAAAGGAAAGAAAGAAACTTTTTAAAAATACCCATTATTTTTAGTATTGACAATATCAAAAATAACGGTACCAAAAATTCCTAAGAGAATGTTTTTTTAATTATATTGCACAGCACTGTATATATTTTTCTTTTGATGGTACATTAAAATCCATATGTATACATACATATAAAATGTCTCGAATATATTTAGAATAGAGTGTCCCGTAGACAAAAATTTTGTAGGAAGATCCCTCAAACGATGCGTAAAAATTAGCTTAATATGGGAAAAATATTAAAAAAAATTTTAAAATTGATCTTCAGTTCCCTACCAGCGATTGAAAGTCACGGGTCTAGAAAATTTCGTCCAGAAAATAGTATTGAGTTTTGTCTTGAAATGGGTATCAAAAAATTTATAGTTTTTAGCCAATTATAAAAAAAAATATATATTTTAATAATGTATAATTTTGTTCCTTTTAAGGTTAAAATATTAAAAATTTGTATTGTAGTAATTACTGTTGAAAATATATAATTTTCCAAATTTTTTCAAAAAATTTTTCATCAAAATGCCTTAAAAAAATTGTTTAAATATTTTTCTCATAACCAGCATAAAATTACGAACTTGTTGATACCCATTTCGACTCAAAAATCTAAACTTTTTATATTATATTTCAGTTCATAGAAAAATATAACTTTTAAACTTCTAACCATTACTTATGAACTCGTGGGCTTTTTTTTGATCTCTAATGGAAGATTTGATAGTTGTTACAGTCATTTTTTTTGGAACAGTTTGCCCATCTCCTTTTAAAATCTTCGATATTTTGGGAAACCTTTTTTGTGCTCTTCAATTCATTTTTCGCAAGAGCCCATTATCTCTCCACTGGTCTTAGTTCCGAACAATTTGGAGAATTGACTTTTCTTGGTACAAAAACTATGTTATTGTTTTGGTACCACTTTCTTACCTTAGTGACATGATGCTAAATCCGACCAAAAGTGTGTGGACACATTGTGCTCTCTTATGAAAAGAAGAAGCCTTTTTTGAAAACATTCTTTGATGTATATTTCGATATTTATAGAGCCGACTGTAACATAAGACTTTCTTGTTTTGCCGCAACTGCATAAATCTTGCCAAACCAGGAATTCTTTAGGAAATGTCGTCAGCTTTTGGGTCCTAAACTTATCTTTAACATATCTTCAAGTATCAGCATAACATAAACATTTTGACTTGAAACTGCGAAAAATCTGCCAGTACATACGTTTCGTCGTTCTTTATACAACGTATTTTTGTATTGAATTTGATTTTAATTTTCGTGCCCTTTTGTTGGCTTCTAAATTTTTTGCAGCATTCCAGTCTGGAACTTTTTAAACTTTATAAGTTTTCAACTCTGCATTAGCTTTAAATTTTCGCAACAAATAGTCTGAGCATTGAGCTAACCCGGCTGTTTTTCTACCAGGTGTGTTTGGAGTTCTTTTCAATATGCTTTCAATTTTCTTGGCCTTCCCAATGGTATACCCCATAGAAAGAAAATACTTATGAAAATGGGACGGAGAGGACGAGTGGAAATGGAACCCCCATACAACGAAACTCTTTAATAATGAATATTATATAACTATTACAGCAAAAGTCTTAACATTTTGTAGGAATAAATTTCTCATCATTCTATATAATTTAAGAAGAAAATGGTTCGGGTAGGATCGGTAGGGAATGGTAAACCCCATGCAAAGAAAATATTTTTAATGTCATATCTAAAGAACTATTGTAGTGAGAGCGTTCAAATTTTGTGAGAAGTACTTTAATTTTAGCATAACTAAAGTAGTAATTTAGTCTTAAAAAGTTGCAGAGTGGATAGGTCGCTGGGCAGTAGTAGCCCCCATATAAAATAAATATAAGTTATCGCATTAGATGGGGTAGCGAAGCGCACAGGAAAAAGCTAGTGAAAAATAAAAGTATATCCATTCCAATAAAAAGTAACCAAAAACACTTTTATTTAGTAATAGTATTCTAGAAAATATACACTAAGGGAAAAAATTCGATTTAAAATCAACAACGGTTGTGTTCACATTGGTAATTTACGGTAACAGCTTTTTAATACCTTTCGTTAACAAATTTAATAGAAAACATATGTAATTTAACAATTTGATACCGAAATGGTTTCAACTTGGTGCCAATTAGGTATCGATTTGCAATAAGAATTGAACACGTAGTGTTTAATTTAAACACATATGGTGTAGATTCACTATTGACACAGAATGGTATTGTTTTCAACACGTATGTTATTGATATTTCTCTGGGTGTAATTAAGAAAAATATTGGTAAGAAAATATTATTTTATTAACAACGAACAAAAAATGAATTTTTCTATTAAATTTAAAACTAGAATATAACGGCATTTTACAGAATAACATTTCAAAAAGATGAACCATTTGTTTAATTTTTATTAGCAATAAATTTTTCATAGAATCAGTACTTTTCCTTTTATAGAAAATATGTAATAAACTTTAATTTTATAGATAATTTGTGTACTATATGAAGGATATATAAAATTCGACATTGCCAAATATTTACAGTATATAACTCTAACATATTTTTAGTAATGGTTTTCTTGTATTGTTTTCTTAAAAAAAAATGTGGAAATAATTTTCAAGAAAATCTAGAGAAATCAGGGCCGAGGAATTTATAAAAATGTAATTGTTTTTATTTTATTTTTTTTGAAATTTCATTATTATTCCCACCATTTATTTACGTAAACAAATATACACCTCATTGGATTGTGAACATTTTTTTTATTTGAAGGGGTACTTGTTTTAATATGTATAATGATTTTATTAGCTTAAATTAAAATTGAATAATACAAATGTTCAAATCTTTTATAATTTATTTATAGACCTAGAGAAAAATTGACAACATACGTGTTGAAAACGATACCATTGAGTGTCAAAAGTGTTAAAATTTTAACGATAATTGATACATAATTGGCATAAAGCTGACACCATTTCGGTATCAAATTATTAAATTGCATTATGTTTTGTATTATATTTGTTAACGAATGGTATTTAAAACCAGATATCGATTAAACTTTTTCTCTCAGTGAAGTATTATTTGTTTGGAAATACTTTTCCTAAAAATTAATTATTTGCTTTAAAAAATTCCATATTCTTTAATTAAAAATTTAAAGTTTTTAAATATCCACACATAAATTTTCTATTAAAAATTATTGTTTTTCCCCAGGAAAAATTTTAGAACACGTTCTAAAATCATTAGTTCTAGAACAGGTGTAATCACAACCACTTCAAATTCTTTAATAACACCCTTAGAACTAGTGGTTTCACAACTAATTCTGGAACTCGTTGAGTAGAACCTTATTATGATACTAAATTCGTTTTAGAGAATAATTATGAGAACTAGTGCTTCAAAACTAATTCTGTATGATTTCTACAACTCTTCTCTAAACAAATTACTGGTTCCGAAATGAGAGTTTAAAAAAAAATTTATAAAATATTGAAAAAATGTCTGAAACTTAATAAAAAAAAACCAAAAGAGTAACAAAATTATATTGATTTATAAAGTGGCCTCTAGGAAATGGCTCAATAGAATAAAAAAAAGGTTCTGAAACCATTCTATTCTTTAACATGAGTTTTGAATATGACAATTTCGAACAAAAATCATTGATTAAAGAACTAGTTCTAGGACCGTTTCATAGAATGGGTACTGGCTAGATAACGCTTCTACAGAACTAGTTCTGGAGGTGACAATTTCAAACAAAAATCATTAGTCGTAACGCCAAAGTAGAACGAGTACAGGCTATTTCCATGCGTTCTGGAATTAGTTGTAGAACTAATATTATTATTAATTAATATTATTTTCCAGAATCTTGTTATTTTATTGTTAATTAAAGTAGCAATAAATTCTTTCAGTAACGCCCAATTTTCAAATAACATTTTTAAATATTTATGACATCTGAAAGAAATATTAATTTCTTTCTTTTTGTTCAAATGCTGCAAATATTAAAACAGATTTTCAATAAAAAATATTAAAGAAATCGTTTAATAGTAATTCTGAGCTTTTGTATACGATTTAAAAAGAATTTATTAAAGTTATGGATACGAAAGATAGGATAGAATCACCCTAAAATGTTTAAGAAAAAATATCTTTTTACTAATAAATATTAAATGAATTGCAACAAGAAAAAAAGGAAAACGGTAATAAAATAAATAAAAATGACATGTGTAAAGTTCACACTCCCTTAATAAATTTAAAAATAAAATATTTTTGGAAAATTAATATTTGGTTAAATACAGTGTAATATAAAACTTTTAGTAAGATCAACTTTATATGAATTTTTTTTTTATAGTTTCTGGTTGTTCCCTTAATGACCCGATTTTATTGATTTTAAATAGAGAAATGTTCGAAAGTATTTTCAATATATTAATGTGTTATAAAAGTCGGTAAGTTATCCGAGAGCTTGTTGATTTCAAAAGCGGACAAAAAGAGAATCAGTTTTTTTACAAAATATTTATAGCTTATATAATAGAATTACAAACTTAACGAGCCAGGTAGGAAAAGTGCATAATAGAGCGACCCTTCTAATGATTTTTATAATAATATTTTGGAAAAAATATAATTAGTGTGATTCAAATTCTTTTAACTTTCTATATGTTCTACCTCTCACTGTACTCCCTTCTAACATACAAATTTATGTATCAAAATTTATTTTTGAAATGTTTCAATGTTTTCAAAAATTTCAATTTAATTAAAACCAGAACTAAATTTCAAAAAACAAAAATAATAAATTATAAAAACAAGCAAAGGGAGTGATCGAGTCAAGAAACAAACAAACATACAATAGAGGATCAAATGGTTAATGTTTTACTAAAAGGCCATTGAATGCCATGTCAGTCCGATTGACTACCTAACATTCATGCGTTCGCTGCTTTGCTCATATTCATTAATTCATATTTTCCACCACTTCATTTTAGTTTATTTCATTTCATATCACTTCCCTCAGTCATTCAATATCTTTAAATGAAACATGAAATGCGTGTCAATCATTGTTAATGAAATCTCTTCACTCTCCTCTTGTTTAGAAAAAAAAATCATACAAAATCAAGGCGTATTTATAAAGAACAACAATAACAACACAAAAGATTTTATTTAAAAGTTTTAAAATTATTATTCCAGATGCTTTGGAGTTGTATACCCTTGTAATTCTTTTTTATTTAATTTTATTATTTTTTATTTCTTTTCTAGTTTCTAAAGTGCTAAACGCACGATTTTTATTATTGACTGGTGTTGACAGTTCTACTCGTATTTTGTTTGCTTACGTTTTTTCCAACTGTCAAAATGTCGAATATGTTTTGCTGCACATTTTGTCTGATGAAATCTTATGTTTCATGTTTAGATTGGATTTTTATTAAAACAAATCAGTTAAGAATGATTTTAAATTGCTGACAAAGAGAATTAATATTATTTTAACAGGATTGAAATATTAAAAGTGCTGGTATTGAAAGAGAAATTTTCATAGGATTTGTTTTGGGAAAAAGAGGGCTGAATTGAAATTATGAACAATTTTAATAAAATTTTTTAGAGATGGATAAATAGCGATAAATTGAACTGATTTTAATCTTTTAATTTAAATAGAAAATTTATTGAAAATATTCCTATAGAAAATTGTCGATGAATTTTTTTATTTATAGAAAATCTTCGATATGATTTTTTTTTTACTTATGAAAATTTTCGATATTTTTTGATTTACAGAAATTTTCGATAACTTTTTTTATAGAAAATATTCGATAACACTTAAATAAATTTTTTATTATTTTATGGAACAGTTAATTAATTTTTTTTTACTTGAAGAAATTTTTTGATAACATTTTTTACTTATAAAATATAATCGATAACATTTTTTGTTTATAGTAAATTTTTGATAAATATTTTTATTTATAGAAAATTGTCGATATTTTTTTGTGTTTTTTTTTTATAGAAAATTTTCGATAACATTTTTTATTTATAAAAAATTTTCAATAAACTTTTATGGAAAAATTTCAAAAAAATTTATATTTTCGTTTTATAGGAAATTTTCCATAAATTTTTTTTATAGGAAATTTTCGATAAATTTTCTTTTTAAAGGAAATTTTCGATAAATTTTCTTTTTATAGGAAATTTTCGATAAATTTTCTTTTCATAGGAAATTTTCCATAAATTTTTTTTATAGGAAATTTTCGATAAATTTTCTTTTTAAAGGAAATTTTCGATAAATTTTCTTTTTATAGGAAATTTTCGATAAATTTTCTTTTCATAGGAAATTTTCGATAAATTTTCTTTTTATAGAAAGTTTTCGATACATTTCCTTTTTTATAGGAAGTTTTCAACAAGTTTTTATTTTATAGCAAGTTTTCGATAAATTATATTTTTATACGAAGTTTTCGATAAATTTTCTTTTTATAGGAAGTTTTTTATACGAAGTTTTCGATAAATTTTCTTTTTATAGGAAGTTTGCGATAAAATTTTTTTATAGGAAATTTTCGATAAATATTCTTTTTTTAGGAAATTTTCGATAAATTTACTTTTTATAGGAAATTTTCGATAAATTTACTTTTTATAGGAAATTTTCGATAAGTTTTCTTATTTGTAGGAAATTTTCGATAATTTTTTTTTATTTATAGGAAATTTTCGATAAATTTTCTTCTTATTTATAGGAAATTTTCGATAAATTTTCTTTTTATAGGAATATTGCGATACATTTTCTTTTTATAGGAATTTTTCTATACATTTTCTTTTTATAGGAATTTTTCTATACATTTTCTTTTTATAGGAAGTTTTCAACAAGTTTTTATTTTATAGCAAGTTTTCGATAAATTTTCTTTTTATAGGAAGTTTGCGATAAATTTTCTTTATAGGAAATTTTCGATAAATATTCTTTTTATAGGAAATTTTTGATAAGTTTTCTTTTTATAGGAAATTTTCGATACATTTTCTTTTTATAGGAAGTTTGCGATAAATTTTCTTTATAGGAAATTTTCAATAAATTTTCTTTTTATAGGAAATTTTCGATAAATTTTCTTTTTATAGGAAATTTTCGATACATTTTCTTTTTATAGGAAGTTTTCAACAAGTTTTTATTTTATAGCAAGTTTTCGATAAATTTTCTTTTTATAGGAAGTTCGCGATAAATTTTCTTTATAGGAAATTTTCGATAAATATTCTTTTTATAGGAAATTTGCGATAAATTTTCTTTTTACAGGAAATTTTCGATAAGTTTTCTTCTTATTTATAGGAAATTTTCGATAAATTTTCTTTTCATAGGAAGTTTTCAACAAGTTTTTATTTTATAGCAAGTTTTCGATAAATTATATTTTTATACGAAGTTTTCGATAAATTTTATTTTTATAGGAAGTTTGCGATAAATTTTCTTTATAGGAAATATTCGATAAATATTCTTCTTATTTATAGGAAATTTTCGATAAATTTTCTTCAATATTTATAGGAAATTTTCGATGAGTTTTCTTATTTATAGGAAATTTTCGATAAATTTTCTTTTTATAGAAAATTTTCGATAAATTTTCTCTTTATAGGAAATTTTCGATAAATTTTCTCTTTATAGGAAATTTTCGATAAACTTCCTTTATAGGAAATTTTCGATAAATTTTCTTTTTATAGGAAATTTTCGATAAATTTTCTTTTTATAGGAAGTTTTCGATAAATTTTCTTTTTATAGGAAGTTTTCGATAAATTTCTTTTTATAAAAAAATTTTTATAGCAAATCTTTGATAAACTACCTTTTTTTTGATACATTTTCGATAAATTTTCTTCCTGTAGAACATTTTTGTAATTTTTTTTATAGAAAACTTACGATAAATTTTCAAACTTCGATATTTTAATTAAGACATTTTAATAATTTTTTTTTATACATGGAATAATATCGATAAATTCCAATAAAACATTTTCATTAAAGTTTAAAGAAAATTTTAGACAATTTTCTATTTATGATGATTTTTTTTTTCTAATCTCTTTATGTAAAAAGGAAAACCCCATTTATAATTTCTATACAATTTTTAAAAATAGACAAAGTTTTCTATAAAAATAAAAATCTCATTCATTCCTCTTTCTTTTTTCTTAACAAAAGGGAAATTTTTTTTTAGTCTTAAAGTCATTCAGCTCAGAAATAGAGCATATTAAAAAATCATTAAAAATACCACCAAATGAAAATAAGAAAAATTAAATAAATATAAAAATAATTTTCTTTAAGACGCCAGTCTGAGTACTTGAGATCTATTTTTGGAATAAAATCTACTTATAAAAGGATTATCACAAAAGCAAAAAATTAAGAAAAAATAAAAAATATGCAAACTTTACAATTTAATAATGATCATGGTACTCGTATTTGTACTTACTTTATCAGGCCTGCAGCTTAACAATGACAACAACAGCAAGAAGTATAAAGTAGATGGACAGACGGGCAGACAGACAGACAGACAACTTTGCACCACATTCGAATGAATGCAAATTTATGCATTTTGCATTAACGCAACCATTTCTTTAGCATATTTACGGAAAGAAAAAAAATCTGAATTGCAGAAATAGTAGAGCGATATACAAATCAAAGATGCTGTTTTGTTCTGGAACAAAAAATAAAAAAAAATATTATGAAAAGAATAAGAAAAATGCTTGTAAAATTTTGTTTTTCTAGATTGTCCATATTTTTAACAATTTGCCTTGGGGGAAGGGAGGTTTAGGTAACGTGGAATAAAAACCACAACAATAATAAAAATACTTTAATGTTCTTGATGTTTTGGACTTTAATCAAATTAACCATAAAAGAAACTATGAAAATGCATTTACAACATAACACACAAAATAAATATGTTCAATGATTAATGAATGGGGAAGGTATCCCTTTAAATTTGTATGCGTAAGTACTTGATGCAGGAAGTAAAATACTTTCTGTAAGCCTATAAATTTGATTTATTGATGGAACTAAAATACACCTGTTCTATACAAAACATTATAAAAATTCTTTAAATTGTGTGTTTAATCTGAAGTCTTTCAAATTTATCTATATAACTAATAAGCAAAAACATTTCCTATTATCCTTTTTTCGCTCACAGTATATATTCGATTATAATAAGTAAAATTACCAATATAAAAAAATGCAAATTATTAAACTCTTCTCCATTTTAGTTCTTATGCCTACCAGACAATTCTCAACTGAATTCCAAGCAGAGTCGTTGTTGTTATTTCTTTACAGAAACAAACTAGAAAATTTGTAATGATTAGGATAACTAAAAATATGCAAATAATATTTTTCTTGTGCTGCAAATGACCCAAACTTTAAGTTATTTAACCGTTTAAGCATCGATTTATAATGAAATATTTTTGCATATTTTATTCTTAAGAGTATAAAACATAAAAAAGTCGCCAAAACGGAAAAACCTCCAAATTAAAAAAATTACAAAAATTAAAAACACTCAAATAGAACACAATTCCCAAAATAAAAGTCACCATAATTTAACAATAAAATACTGGAAAGAAAAAAATCGCAAAAACGAAAAATAATGAGAAAAGCATTGTAAAATCAATGTAGTTTCTACTTATATAAAACTTATTTGAGTCGAATATTAACTTGATACTATCTTTCGTATGTGATTTATGCACGTTAAAGTGATTTTCGGAAGGGGGGTTTATATGGGAGCTATGGTCAATCGTGGACTGATTTTCATAAAATTTGGTACAAAGATTGGTACTTACACAAAACTTCTTTGGACCGAATTTCATTAAAATATTCCTAATATTAAGGCATTTTTAAGTGTGAAAACTCTATTCCGGGGGGACATTTGTATGGGGGGTAGGTGAAATAATGGACTGATCATAACCAATTTCAATAGGTTTCGTCCTTGTATCATAAAAGTACCACCTGCCAAATTTAATTCAATTATCTTCAAAATTGCGACCTGTACTTTGTGCACAAGGTTTACATGGACAGCCAGCCGTCCAGCCAGACGGACGGACATCGTTAGATCGATTTAAAATGTGATTCTGAGTCGATTGGTATACTTTAAGGTGGGTGTTGGATAACTCATTCTATGCGTTACAAACATCAGCACAAACACATAATACCCCAACCACCTATGGTGGTGTAGAGTATAAACACCAAAATAAAAAAAAAAAATGCCAAAATAAAACAAAATTTTAAAAAGAAATTAAAAAATTTTCAAAACGAAAAAAACAACGCAATAAAATCCAAAGCGAAAGAAAAGCTAAATTAAAAGAAAAATAACCAAAATAAAAAGTACTCAAAACGAAAAGAAATATATATTTTTAATTAATTTTTTAACCTAAATGAAACTTTTCTAATTCTATTATGTAAAAATAATCAAAAAAGTACAATAGAATTCGATTTTATATAAAAAAATAGAAATAAAATAACTGTATCTTTTATTATGAGCAGCAATTTTTGGTATTTAAATCGAAAACGTATGTGTAAATTAATTTTTATGCACATACTTGCCATATTTTTCATTAAAGTATCATTGCCAGATCTAATTGTTTACTAAAAGAAAAAAATTCGAAGTATTTCTGAAGAAATTTCCAAAGTTATCGTCACTTTAATATAACACCACTAGGTGTATCTATTATTTTGAGCAGATGTGTATATACTTTATGGGGTCTTAAATGATTCCTTCGATATGTTACACACGGAATTACAAAATCAATATACCTCCATATTTTTGATGGTAGGTATAAAAAAATAAAAACGAAAATTAAACAAGCGCGAATGTTATATTCGGCCCGGCCGAATCTATATACCTACCATCACCTTTTTCAAATTTTACGTTATATGGGAGGGGGCGGTAAAGTGGGCGGACCACACCCATTTTTTGTTTTCAAGTTTACATTGGTCCTTGAGCTATTTGAACACAATTTCACCTTATATGGGAGGTGGGCGGACCACGCCCATTTTTTGTTTCCGAGTTTATATCGACCCCCGAACTATATGTAAACAATTTCGTTGTCGTACATGCTTTCATTGAAGAAATATCAGCAAAAAAGTGTGAAACGGACACCCTGTGTTTCTAGTTTTTAGCCCATAACTTTTTTGTTTATCAACCGATTTTGCCCATTTCTCCCTACGTTGGGCCCTATCCTGCTTTCAACAGACAGACAGACAGATGGACGGACATAGCTAGATCGACTCAGAATCTAACCAGGACCTAGAAAATATATACTTTGTGGGGTCTTAGATGATTCCTTCGACATGTTACACACGGAATGACAAAATCAATATTCTTTTTGGTGGTGGGTATACAAATCGCAAAATAAAAAAAAGTAAAAACAATAAATAACAAGCGCGAATGTTATATTCGGCCCGGCCGAATCTATATACCCACCATCAACTTTTTCAAATTTTACGTTATATGGGAAAGGGCGGTAAAGTGGGCGGACCACGCCCATTTTTTGTTTCCGAGTTTACATTGGTCCTTGCACTAATTGAACACAACTTCGTTGATTTTCACCTTATATGGGAGGTGGGCGGACCACGCCCATTTTTTGTTTCCGAGTTTATATCGATCGCCGAACTATGCGTACAAAATTTCGTGGTCGTACATGCTTTTGCTGAAGAAATATCAGAAGAAAAGTATAAAACGGACACCCTGTGTTTCTAGTTTTTAGCCCATAACTTCCCTAGAGTAAAGAGAACCGGTTCAAAACTAGTCACGTGACAGGTTCTCAGGGCTAGTGACCGGTCCCAGTTCTGGAACTTTATATGAGAAAAACCTGTCACTTTTACATGGGGTTGTCATTGGAGGTGGCTAATTAGCCCTTTGGGACAGGTCACAGGATAGGTCCTAGGACTGGTCCAAGAGGACAAGTTCAGTAACGATTAATGTAATAAAAATTTTATAAAAATTCGGTAATTGTTTACTTTTTAAACATTATTTTTATTATTATTTTTATTAAATTATGTTTATTTCAATTTTATAATTTTTCGTTAATGTCGATGGTGGAACCCCGGCTCGAACCCATGTTCTTCTGACGTACGTCATGTTTTATTGTCTTCAACGCTTACCACTCAGCCACTGATTGTTATTGCTCGCGAGTTGCTAATTGCGCACTAAACAAGAATTTTATAAATTGACTCTCAACTGTTAAATAGTGAGTGTGTTTGTGTCAACTGGTTCTCAATTGGAACTTTGGTGACGAGTTAGGTGTCAATTGGTTCTCAAATGGTACAGAGGAACCGGACCATTACTGCAATTGTCACAAATTTCCCGCAAGGTTATTTATTTATTAACCGATTTTTCCCATTTTCAATCCCAAGCAAACCTTATATAAGACAAATATTTGTGCCAAATTTCGTGCAAAAAACAGATGGACAGAAGGACGGACATAGCTAGATCGACTCAGAATCTAACCAGGACCCAGAAAATATATACTTTGTGGGGTCTTAGATGACTCCTTCGACATGTTACACACGGAATGACAAAATCAATATACCCCCCATCTTTGTGATGGTGGGTATAAAAAAGAAAGTCACTGAAATTTAAAAAAGCGAAATATCGCTAAAGTAAAAGGAAATAATAATAAAAACGGATACTAAAAAATCTCCAAAAAAAAAATATCCTAACAGGAAAAGCACCAAAATAAAAAAGAAACGCTTAAATGAGAAAAATCTTCAAACCGCAAAAATACACAATTTTATAAAAAAATCTCCAAAATATAAAAAGTCATCAAAACGAAAAAAAAGTAATAAATTAGGAAAAACAACAAATGAAAAACAGTCAAAACGGAAATTAAAAAATTCACCGAAATAAACAAATCTACAAAAAAATAAATAACAAAACCGCAAAACTAAAGACACTAAAATTAAAAATAATCGCCAAAAACGACAAAATAAAAAAAAAAAAAAAAAAAAAGAAAAAACAAAATTAAAAAATTTCCAAAATAAAAATTTAAAAAAATCCTGAAAGCGAAGGAAAGAATTTCCA
Organism: Protophormia terraenovae; assembly: GCA_951394005.1. Classification (NCBI taxonomy): domain Eukaryota; kingdom Metazoa; phylum Arthropoda; class Insecta; order Diptera; family Calliphoridae; genus Protophormia; species Protophormia terraenovae. The sequence continues at coordinate 31,892,818 of OX596077.1, read as the reverse complement.
AAATTCCGAACAGGAAAACGCCGAAAAAACAATAAAACTAGACAAATCTTAAAAAACATCTAAGTGAAAAACGCCGAAATGAAGAAATCGTCGAAATGAAAAAAACTTCCTACTAGAAAAAATTGTCAACATGAAAAGCGCCAAAAAAGGAGAGACTATTTTCAGTTACTCAAAATTTTTTTCAGCTTCTGGTCTTTAAAGAATTTTACTTACAATAGTTTTTATTTTAAAATTTTTTTATTTTTTCAACAGTAATTTTGAAAAAAAAAAAAAAACAATAGAAATAAGATTTTCCATTTAAAATTTAGAAAAGATTATTCGAAATTTAGATTTTACATTTAAATTTTGGAAATGGGCATTATTATTAAGATTTCAGAAAAGATTAATTGGAAATTAGAATTTCAATATAAAATTTGTAAAAAAATCTAATGAAAATGAAGTTGTCTATTTAGAATTCTGAAATGAACAATTGAAAATGTTTTTTTTTATATCAAACTTAGAAAAGAACTATTTAAAATAAGTTTTTAAATTTTAAACTCAGACAAGATCAATTAATATTAATATTGTATTTTAAATTCAAACGAGAGAAAAAGATATAGTCGGTCAAGCCCGACCATATGATACCCTACACCATTGTGTACATTATAATTCGGGGAGGGGTCTTTTATTAGACATGAAGTCAAATGTGGACCGATACTCATAAGTGTAAAATAGGACATACAAATACAGAATATTACGTTGATGTTGACATCTATTTGAATTTATTCACTTTTGGGTGATTCTCGAAAGGAGGCCTTATATGGGATCTATGTTAAATTATGGACCGATCTTTGTAAAATTTGGCACTTCATTTATGTTTATATAAAATTTATTTGTGTCGAATATTAACTTTATACTTACATTTTAATAGGATTTATGGCCGTTAAAGTGATATTCTGAAAAGGGATTTATACGGGAGCTATGGGTAATTATGGACCGATCTTTTTAAAAATCGGCACACTTATTTAAACTTATATAAAACTTATATGTGCCAAATTTCATTAAAATATTGCTATATTTAAGAGATTTATGATCGTTAAACCCTTTTCCGGGAGGACATTTGTATGGGGTCTAGGTCAGTGATCCCCACACTTATACATTCACATTTTGTTAATGTGTTTTCTGTATAACTCTCCCGCTCTGAAATTATACACCAAAAAAATATCGTCCTTTTTATAGTAAAATTATTTATAATAAAATGGAAATGAAAATAACAGATCTTGTTTTTTGTATAAAAAATAAAAATTTATAATTCTTTCAAATTAACCATAAAATTTTGATTAATAAATGATATTATTTTTAGTAAAAATTAAAAATATTCATATTTTAATTCTTATGTACCTCACTACCACATAACATTAAACATTTTTTATGAGTGTATATCAAGCAACAAGCGATAACACAACCTGCTTCGTTGAATGCTAGTGCTAGACTGAATTTATATGTGTGTTTTTTATTCATATCAAGAGAATAACACAAGAGACAAAACGCACGCGTGCGTTGGTTTTGGGGAACACTGGTCTAGGTGAAATAATGGACCGATCATAACCAATTTCAATAGGCTTCGTCCCTGGACTAAAAGAAACCTGTGTACCAAATTTCATGAATTTTGGTTCAAAATTGCGACCTGTAGTTTGATTACAAGGTTTACATGGACGGACAGACGGTCAGACGGACGGACGGACGGACATCGTTAAATCGACTCAGAAAGTGATTCTAAGCCGATTGGTATAAATTAAGGTGGGTCTTAGACCAATATTTTTGGGTGTTACAAACATCAGCACAAACGCATAATACCCTCCCCACCTATGGTGGTGTAGGGTATAAAAAGAACAAATTAATTTTAATATTTTATTTTGGAATTTAGAAAGAAAGAATTGAAATTAAAAAAATAATAAAAAAAATAAGAGTGATTTAAATGATAAAATAATGTAAGGTCAACTTAATTTATGTGTTACATTTAAGCAAATAAAATTTAGAGATTGCAGCAAATCCATCTACAGTTCGAGGTTTCAATTACTTTATATAAAATCATTCCCTAGTAGATTTCACTCTATATATTATTTCAGTTGAAGTTCTGAATTTCATTTAGTTTTTATACCCTACACCACCATAGGTGGGGAGGGTATTATGCGTTTGTGCTGATGTTTGTAACACCCAAAAATATTGGTCTAAGACCCACCTTAATTTATACCAATCGGCTTAGAATCACTTTCTGAGTCGATTTAACGATGTCCGTCCGTCCGTCCGTCTGACCGTCTGTCCGTCCATGTAAACCTTGTAATCAAACTACAGGTCGCAATTTTGCACCAAAATTTATGAAATTTGGTACACAGCATTTTTTTGGTCCAGGGACGAAGCCTATTGAAATTGGTTATGATCGGTCCATTATTTCACCTAGCCCCCATACAAATGTCCTCCCGGAAAAGGGTTTAACGATCATAAATCCCTTAAATATAGCAATATTTTAATATTATTTGGCACATATAAGTTTCATATAAGGTTAAATAAGTGTGCCGAGTTTTAAAAAGATCGGTCCATAATTACTCATAGCTCCCATATAAACCCCTTTCCAAAAAATCAATTTAACGGCCATAAATTCTACTAAAATGTTAGTATCAAGTTAATATTCGACACAAATAAGTTTTATATAAACATAAATGATAGTACCAAATTTTATAAAGATCGGTCCATAATTTACCATAGCTCCCATATAAGGCCCCCTTTCGGGAATCACCCAAAAGTGAATAAATTCATATAAATGTCAGCATCAACGTAATATTCTGTATTTGTATGTCTTATTTTACACTTATAAGTATCGGTCCACATTTGGGCCCATGTCTAATAAAAGACCCCTCCCCGAAATATACTGTTTGGTGTAGGGTATCATATAGTCGGGCCTGACCGACTATATCTTTTTCTCTCGTTTTTCTTAATTTTAATTGTATTTTTCTGAATTTTAAATCGAAAATCTTTTAAATTTTTCTTTTCTAAAATTTAAATAAAAATATTTAATTTAAATTATTTTCAAAATTGTAAATGAAAAACCTATTTTTCAAGTAATATTTTCTTAATTCTAAATTAAAGTCTCATCTGCAATTGATTAGTTCTGAAATGTCAATTCAATGAAAATGAAAAATGTTAATAATGATAATTGATCTTTTCTGCAATTGAAGTGAAAAACATAATTTTAAATTGCTATTTTCACAATATCATATGAAAAGTTCTCATTTTATCTTAAAAATGGTATAGTAAAACGTAATATCTAATTTTAGGTTACTTTCTCATTTTAAAATATTACTACCTAAAAAATACTTGAGTTTTTTTTTGGGGATTAATGGTGATTTGCTGCTAATCCCCTCATGTGCACGTACTTTAACGATTTCTTAATTTTTTCCTCTCTATCTATTATATTAGCTTTTTTATAATGAATATTTGTTACAAAGGGGGACCTTTGGTAATTAGTGGTTTTATGTATCCAATTCAAAACACAAAATGTTCATATGTTAAAGAATTTTTATCTTGTATTTAGACAAACATTTTCTACAATTTCGAAAGTACTTATTGACACAAGGTGATTTTTAAAACATGCGTTTGTATATATTTACATATAAGAATTCATGATATCGTCCAAACAAATTTTAAATCTAAAATTTTCAATCAATATTTTGAAAAAAAAAAAAATAACAAAGTACTTTTAAAATGAATGCAGTAGCTCTGATCCTATACACGATTAGAAATGAAAAATGAACATTTTGTTGTTTGTTTCTTATTTCTAGTTTGTTTTACATTAAATGTAGCTGTCATCATCTGGATTTAATGGATAAATGCACGAGTGTGTTACAAATATTGAAACGTGCTTATTTTAAACAAATAAATACAAAAATTTGTGTACTTCCTTTTTCAAAAAAATTTAAAAATAAAATATTATGCGTTTCCAGAAACATGTTCTTTAACAAAAGTTCATTGTCTTATTGTCTTAGAGAAATTGATAAGTATTGTGAATATATTTATATATAGTGGAAGTAATGCTTAATGTCGAATAGTTTTAAAAGACTTAAATATGAAATCCTATAAACAATTATAAAAGTTGTTCAACAGTTTTGTCATTATCTTACTAAATAAGTTTTCTAATATTCTAATAAGCCCCTCTAAAATTTACTGTCTCTATTTTATTTTTAAATTTGCTTATCTAAATGAAATTTGACCAACAAGTAATTCATTTTCTTTTCTGTTGTATTCCATAATAGATCGATCGATCTTATCATATGAAATTATGTTAATCCGTATGTTAATGTTTTTCAATATATGACCTTAGGAAAACATTAATCATTCTGCATTTAAATTTTAAATAAATACAAGTAGAGATAAAATACATACACATAGCGTGGGAATTTCTTTTGAAAGTAATAGAAATCAATTAAAATTCCATGAAGAAAAAAATTAGTAAAATTTTCTTAGTTTCTTAAAAGAAAAAAAAAGGAAATCCATTGGTTTGAAAAGTAAAAGAAAAGTCCAAGAAAATAAAACAAATATTTATACAAGACTCATAGTAATGATAAAAATAAAATAATGGTCATTAACAGGTACATATTCAGTTTATAATAAAGCCAACAAACAAATGGACGGACTTAAATTTGTTTTTAAAAAGGAAACACTTCAAAACACCACCATCACAAAGCCCAACTAGAGGAAGTGAGAAAAATTGTTTAGATAGCGTAGGAAACATCAAATAAAAATATATTACTAAAAAACACATACAAACAAACAAGAACATTTAAGTTGCATCAACACCCTATAAAAAATAACAATAAAATAAAGATGTGAACTCAACTTACAATTCCACTAGCCACAAATTCTTCCTCTATACGAGAGTTTAACATTTTGAAAATGGAAAAAACACCTGCTTTAATTCATTTTTTTTTTTTCGATATAATATTTACACAGGAACCTGTTTCAAATGATTATGAGGGAACATGTTGTTTGTATGGGTAGTGAAGTATAATTATACCATACAAAATTTTTAGTTTGAATATATTTATAATAATAATAAAAAATAAAAAAAATTGAAACGAAAAAATTAAATAAATTATACCATAGATTTGTTTGATAATATTGGGTGAGTGTTTAAATAATTTCTAAGCTTCAAAAAAAGAAAATTTTTTGTTATCTGTAGGGTTTTATAGCTGGAACTGGACTTTTCAACTTTTTCAATTCTTAAATCGTCGATTTTGCGACTTTTTTAAATTTTGAAATATGTAATAACACGAGATAAGCTACAGGATATTAAAATTGACTATCTCGAGTATGTAAAAAATCTTAACTTCTACATATAGGTTCCGTTACTCTACCGTAAATGTTAACGGAACGTAAATGGTGGGTTACTCAAAAAACGTACTTTGTTGTTGTTTTGTACACATAAACATCAGTGATGTAAATTACACATTTATTCAGTAAATAAAATTCGGTTTAAAAATCGATAGATTTATTGGTTTATATTTTAGCGATTTGTATACAAAACGAAATTTGTGCATTTATGACAAAAATTTCAAATTTTAATTTATTGATTCAACTCCGCACTTTATTTAAATTATTTGAACAATTTTCTACTGAAGAAAACATAAACTTCATTCATAAACTTTTTACAGCGATTTTTTACGTAGATTTGGTATATTGAAATAAAAAGCTGTCAACATTGTTCTAGCAGTCACGTAAAAACGTATAGCGACCTAATTTTATTAGGTTACTACGTTACATTTACGTTTTTGAGTATACATACATAACTCTCATAAGCAAAACGTTTCAGCTGATTCGCTACCAGTGTTGGCAGAAGATGTAATTGGTAAATTGCTAAAACTTCCAAAAAATTATGCTAAATTGTTTTGTAAAGAAAAAATGTATATTTTTGTGGCCCTTTTTTCTTGTAAAATATAGTTCAAATGACAACTTATACAAATGCTTACACTAAGTCAATTCTAAAATTGGGAAATAAAGTAAATACGTTAAATTTACTAAGAAAATCTTTCAAAAAATCAAAAAGGTATTTAAAGAAAAATTACTGTAAAAAAATGCTAAAAATCATTTAGCATCTTTTTATAAATTGTCAGTGCATTTTAACCTTTTCAAATGCTAAATCTAGCACTGAAAGTGCTAAAATGGCAACACTGTTCGCTACATTTACATTTACGGTAGAGTAACGGAGCTTTATGTAATAATAAAAAAATAAAAAAAAAACAACGAAAATGTTTTGCCGTCAGTGAGATTTTAACTTGGGACCATATCAGGCGCGGATCCAACTCAAGCTTTTGGGGGAGGAAAATAGAACGATTTCCTAACTCTTTTCTTAAATTGTATGATTTAGTACAGATTTTTCATTAAGAGTTTTCATTTTGGGGAGGGAAATTTCCTTTTTTCCCTCCCCGTGGATCCGCGCCTGGACCATATTAATTATTCGTTTTTAATGACTAACGTCTTACTCAGTACATCGCTTAATTCATCACTTATAGCCTGTTTCTCTATGCCGAACGAAAAGTCGAACGAATTCAAATCATTTTGAGTTTCTCTATTTCCTACGCTTTCGTTCGCATGGAGTTATTTTTAAAATTTTTAATTTTTAAATTGAATTTGGAAGCAAAATCCTCATTTCTCAATACGGTGGATTTCCTAATGAATAACAAACAAGATTGAGCAACAATTGTCCAGGTGGGTAATATTCTTATTTTTCATTTAAAAATTCAGCCTGTCGAAAGTAGCAAGTGACTGCTGATACAGAAACCCAATTTTGTATGAAAACACTTACGTTTTCGTTCGACTTGCCGTTCGACTCATTGTTCGCATAGAAGTGTGTTAGAGAAATCCAAATCAGTTTTCGTTCGCTTAAAAGTCGAAAGAAAGCATACGTTCGACATAGAGAAACTTACAAAACTTGTTTTAGCATAAAATATATTTTAAAACATTTTGTTAAAAAAAAAAAAAAAAACTGATAGCATCAGAATGGCGTTAAACCAGCAACCTTCTGGTTGCTAATCCTGCGCTCTAGCCAACTGATCTATGTGATTGAACTTACTCTGTTATTATACTATTGAGTACTTATTTGTGTAATGTAGAGAAGGCAAATAATAATGAAGCCTTATTACCAAGAAAGTACATTAATAAATAGTTGTCATTACCAAAAACCAAAAAGTTTTTGCTGGGCAGTGTTGCCAGATGAGGTAATTTGTCCCCAAATTGAGGATTAAACCTTTCATTAGGGTTCAGATTTTCCTGGGGGGATTTGGCGATTTTTTTTTATTAATTTATAAATTTATTAAATTTATAAAAAAAACTAAATTTCATTACGTTTTTGTTTTAATTTAATTTTTGTAAATAATTCTGATGGATTTTATAAAAAAAAAATTATCTATGAATTTTTTATTTATAAAAAATATCGAATTCATTTTTATTCAGTTAAAATAGTGGATTGATTTCTTTTTATAAAAAAATATTAAATTATTTGTTGTTTTTTCAAAATTTCCGTAATTTTTTAATTTACAGAAACATCCAATATATTTTCTTTTAATAAAAAAATTTTGATAAATGTACTTTTTATAAGAAACTTTTATGGAAAATTTTTATAAACTATTTGTTTTTCCCAGGAAAATTTTGATAAATGTTCTTATTGGGAAATTTTAATTAAAACCCTTTTGTATGAATTTTAGAACGTTTTTTTTTTTTACGAAATTGTTGATAATTTTTTTTTTTTTTTTTTTTTATAGGAAATATTAGTTAAATTTTCGTTTTTTAAGAAATTTTCGATACCTTTTTTTTGTTGGAAATTTATTTTCAAAATAATGTTTGTTAAATATTTTTAATGATAATTGTTTAATTCCAGAAATTTTTTAATATATTTTCTATTTAAAGAACTATTATTATTCTTAATGGAAATTAAGTTCTTAATTTTATATTAAAAAGTTGGGAATTTATATATCAAAATGTGGATTTTTGGGGGTACATTGAACATCGAGTTTGGGTACATGAGACAAATGTTTTCTGGAAACACCGCCCATTTTGTTTCACTTTCCTATTATTTATTGGCACCACAACTCGAAGATTCCTGTACTAACTATATATAAAATTATGTGCAATTGTGGGCAGTGTTGCTAAATCTTTGAAGCCATGTCCCACAAGATTGAAACCGCCTACACCTAAAATGAAATTGCTGATTTTTACCGCTAAAATATTTCTTCTCTTTAAACATGTTTCAAATTGATGTCTGTATATATCGATTCTATTTTAAATACATTGATTTTCAAAGCGTTTTCTTTCGAATCGGATTACCCAAAAATACTCCAGGGTTTGAAAGATATTTCCGCACTATAATGTTGTGGTGATTTAATATTTTGAAAAAAAAAGAAAAATAATAATTTCATTTTTTTTTTTTTTTATAGAAAAACCGTTTTGATTTTATATGCAATTTTCGGGTTTCTTTTTGGAAGTAAAATAATATGTTCGTTTGCCTGATAGTTTTTACTATTTTTTACTTGTTTTGGATTTTTTAATACAAAAAATAAACAAAATATTTGAAAATACTAAAACTAGCAAGCAAACGAACAGACAGACATAATCTTTGAATTTTCTTATTTCCGTTTGAAAACCATGTTTTTAGAATAAAGAAAAGTCGTTAGAAACCGCCAGATCTTGCAGGACAACCGCCGTTTTGACAACACTGTAAACAACCTGTTAAAAACAGTCGACATATTTCCAAAACACTCGGATTCCAGATCCACAATATTTTTTATATATCACAAAACTTGGAATGAAATAGATTTATTTATGACCCTCCTTTCGGAAGGTCTATGGAAAAATTCTAATTTAGACTCATTAGAATGCTCCTCTCCACGGAAATCTTTAGTAAAAGGCGAAAGATTTATTCGACAACTGAAGAGAAGCCAGAGTAACTAAGCCATTAAAAACCTTAACAATATAAAAGTATTTTAATATAAACTCAATGGGAATTATATTGTAAAAAAATAAATACAAGTAACCGTAATATGTATTAGAAAATTTAAAGGGGATGAATTGTAGAATATATGCATTGCACATGTAGGTACTTTGTGCATTTGTGTGTATATATGAGTAAGTATATTCCATAAGAATGTACAATAAAGTGATCACAAAAAAAGAGTAAAAAAGACCTTCGAATTTCGAACTAATATAAGGTGAAACTTCAACGAAATTATGTTCAAATAGTTCAAGAACCATTGTAAACTCGGAAACAAAAAATGGGCGTGGTCCACCAACTTTACCGCCCACCTCCCATATAACGTAAAATTTGAAAAAGTTGATGATGGATATATAGATTCGGCCGAGTCGAATATAACATTTGCGCTTGTTTTTTTTTTTTTTTTTTTTTTGAAGAATAAATTTTTTCCTTTATCTAATACCGTGTTTGCTCTAAAGGCTTTTGGGTACATACTTAAATGATAAATAAGAATTTAAACATAAAAATTATACCAAAAGGCAGCAACCTACAACAAACGTAGACAAAGGGAAATGCCATACCTTTTTTAACCAAACATTATACTTATTCACTGTCCAACAAGTCAAAGTGCTAAAGCCCAGCTTGTCGTCCATTTAAGGTGAAAAACATTTTAGAATTAAAGTTGTTGTAGTAGTAAAGAAACTCTGCTCTAGTCTACTCTTGTTTTTGTTTCCACTTTTACTTAACGCCCTCTTTCAGTATTTTTTTTATGATTTTCTCTTTTATTTTCCATTCTGTTTCATTTTTATAATTTGTAAAAAATTGTTCGACAATAAAGTAAAAAATAGCAGCAACAAAAACACGTTATCAAAATGTATCGTTTGCATGCGAGAATTACTAGAACTATAGAAGTAGGAGGTGAATTAGTTTCCAACCCAACACTTTATGCCTGAATGCGTTTGTGGGAAATTTACTATTTGCTGTTTGTTATGACCATCTAAATACATATTTTTATTATTTTAAAATTTTTGTCGTTCACAATTTTATTACTGTTTTTATTTTAGGTTATTTTTAAAACCAAATTAGGTTCAGTCATAGTAGAAAATACATAAAATAATATACGTAACGTGTAATGCCTACGTACTTATACTGATAGTTGCTGTAAAAAATATTCGTACAAAATTATAAGTTCTGACTTATTATACATATGAATTTCCGATCTTATTACTTTTTTAATTCTCATATAAATAAATTAATTTGCTTATACGATTTCTATTTAGAGTGTATAAATTATATTTTTTTTGTTTCACTATACATTAGCGCAATTTTATTTAAAGTTTACAACAAACGGAAATTTAAATGCATAATTTAATAGTTAGTTACTCAAACAGGTATGTGTATTTATTTAAAAGTTTTTTTTTAATTAGAAATTATATTCAAAAATTACTAATAATCGTATTATAATGAAGAGGAAATTAAGCCAAACCAATAAAAATGAAACCTGTTGAATTTATGACACTAATAATTTAGCTATGACTTTTATTTCCTCGAAAAGTTTGATAATAAAAGGGCTAAATGTAAAATGATTTGACAGTTTGTTGACTTTAATTGATTAAAATGATTTTTAGAAAGGAAATATTAGTAAAATTTTAATAAATATTTAAAATTTTTAATTAATATTTAGAATATAAAATTAATTATAAAATAAACCTTGATTGATAAGTATTGAATGAATTCTTTTGAATTAAAAAAATAAAAGGTTCAGAACAGATATGAATTTAAAACATTACAATATGTTAACGCTTTTTTATATAGGAAAACATGCCGAAAATTGCATCCAAGAAAAACTATTTAACAAAACGAACTTAAATAGAAAGGGTATAGAACTGAAATAGAACCAATCTTTAACTAAGATTAGAACTTAATTAGTGCTAAACTAGAATTGGACTAGATCTGAACTAGAACTAAAACTGAACTAAAACCGAACTAGAATTGAACTCGAAGTGAACAAGAACTGAACTAGAACTGACCTAGGACAGAAATAGATCTGAACTATTACTGATCTATAACTGAATTGGAACTTATCTAGAACTAAATTAGAACTGGACTAGAACTGAACTAGAACTGAACTAGAACTGAATTTGAAGTGTACTAAAACTTCACTGGAACTGAACTAGAAATGAATTTGAACTAAACTAAAACCGAACTAGAACTGACTTGGAACTGAACTTGAACTGAACTAGAACTGAACTAGAACTGAACTAGAACTGAACTAGAACTGAACTAGAACTGAACTAGAACTGAACTAGAACTGAACTAGAACTGAACTAGAACTGAACTAGAACTGAACTAGAACTGAACTAGAACTGAACTAGAACTGAACTAGAACTGAACTAGAACTGAACTAGAACTGAACTAGAACTGAACTAGAACTGAACTAGAACTGAACTAGAACTAAATTAGAACTTAAATTGAATTTGACAAGAACTTAACTAGAACTGCACATAACTAGAAACTAAATAATTTTACTAGATTTAACTAGAACTGAAATAAAAGTGAATTTATCTAAAACTTAACTAAAGCTGTGGCCTAAGGCGAAGATGGCATCTTGACATTCCGCAGCAAATTGCCAGATAGATTGCTTTCATTCTAACTTTTCATATCACAATTTAAAGAATATTTTGTATTAAAAAATACCGAAGGAAGCTGAGAAATATGGAAAGAGACGTGAGAATAAATAATTAAATGTCAAAACTTATTGCACGAGTATTCAGTGTCATTGTTAACAAAAGATGAGAACATTTTTCTTAGTAAAATAAAAAATTTGGCCTGCTGAAAATTTTCGGAGACTTAAATAAGATCATAAATAACTCAAAGTTTTCTTTTAATAAAATATTAATTCGAAATAGTAAAATAATTTGTAAACTTTATGATTTTTTTTAAGAGTTTTATAGCCACAGAAAAATAATGGCATAACTATGGATGCATCCATAGTTATGCCTCATTATTTGTCTTGTTAAATATTCGTTTCTTAAAATAAATTTAAATTTTCTTTCTTCAGCAGAAAATTCAAAACGAATCCATTATAAATTCAATACGACTATTTAACAATGAAAGAAAAGCTAATTTAAAACTTAAAAGGTGATTGTCTTTTAAACATTTAGGAGCTTCCAAACCAATACTTCTCAATACTATTTCACTTTTGAATATAAAAATCAAAAATTGTATATACTCGCGTGCTACGTGTCAAATGATGCACAAGACATTTTACAAAGTGGTTGCATGTAATTTTCTGAAAATTTTCATTACACACAACTGCTATAAAACTAAATATGGTTATGAGGAAAATTTTAGACCAATGTCATCAAGAACAAAAAGTAATAAAAATTTACACTGTCTCCCAAAGAATCCAAAAATGTTTTTCATTTAATATTCTGATTAATAATAGAATTGTCAAACTTTTCTTTGTAAATGTGCTGACATTCATTTACTTCAGAATATTTGAAATTTAGGATTGATAAATATTTCTATTTATTTTTCATTTCTATTGCGTTGGCTCATTTTTATTTATATTTTGCTATCACTTCCATAATGTGTTGAAGGACATGGTGTAAATGAGACAACATCCCAAAAAAAGACTCGTTTGTTAAGTATCAAAAGATCATTAATACTTGTGAGTTATGAAGGTTTTAGATATTTCTTTTACTTTTTTAGATAGTTTTTCTTAAACATGAACGAATGGCACAATGGCATAAAGAAAAGATGGCAACAAAACATCATGAATATTCTAATAGATCTAGACACGTTTTGTGGCAGCTTTTAGCTACAGCATCAACAACAGCAACAAACAAGAGGGTAATAATTTTTGATGCCTCTTAAGAGTCTACAAGCACTTTTTGGTGTTCGAATTGAAATTGGTGTCTTCGATGGAAACATAAAAATTCTTTGTCATCATAATGCGCGAAAATGCAACAGAAGTTTAGTACTTGTTCAACGATTGTTGTATGACTAAGAATCTTGTCATGCTTATTGAAAAGAAAAACATTTAAAAATTTGTATTTCTATTTTTAGAATTCGTATTGAATTTACAGGAATTTTAAATTTATGCCTGGCAATCTCTGAACTGTTTTGTGTCAGTTTGTCTTATTTATTTTATATTGTTCAATATTTCCAAATAAATTAAAAAATTTTATATAATTAATTTTAGACAATTTAGACATTTTTAAAGTTTTTTTTGAAATTATGATATATGGCAATGCAAGTATGCGATTTGGAGATATACAGTTAAAAATTTAATACGATAATTTTAAACGACATCCATACAGCAACAAGTTCCACTTAAATAGTTTGAGTAGCTTAAAAAGGTTTGAAGTTGATGATATAAGTTTTAACTTTAAATTAAAACTAGTATGAACTGGAATTGAAGTAGAACTGAAGTAGAACTGAACTAGAACTGAAGTAGAACTAAACTAGAACTGAACTAGAACTGAACTAGAACTGAAACTGCATTTGAGCTGAACTAGAACTGACTTGGAACTTAACTAAAATTGAACTAGAAATGAACCAAAACTGAACTAAAACCAAACTTGAACTGAACTAAAACTGAATTTGAACTGGAGCTGACTTTGAACTAAACTAGAACTGAACTAAAACTGAACTAGAACTGAACTAGAACTGAGCTAGAAATGAACTAGAACTGAACTAGAACTGAACTAGAATAGAACTGGACTAGAACTGGATTATAACTGAATTACAACTGAACTTGAACTGAACAAGAACTGAACTAGAACTGATCTAGAACTGAACTAGAACTGATCTAGAACTGGACTAGAACTGAACTAGAACTGAACTAAAAATGAACTAGAACTGAACTAGAACTGAACTAGAACTGAACTAGAACTGAACTAGAACTGAACTAGAACTGAACTAGAACTGAACTTGAACTGAACTAGAACTGAACTAGAACTGAACTAGAACCGAACTAGAACTGAACTAGAACTGAACTAGAACAGAACTAGAACAGAACTGAACTAGAACAGAACTGAACTAGAACTGAACTAGAACTAAACTAGAACTGAACTAGAACTAAACCAGAACTGAAATTGAATTTGAGCTGAACTAGAACTGACTTGGAACTTAACTAAAACTGAACTAGAAATGAACCAAAACTGAACTAAAACCAAACTTGAACTGAACTAAAACTGAATTTGAACTGAACTGGAACTGACTTTGAACTAAACTAGAACTGAACTAAAACTGAACTAGAACTGAACTAGAAATGAACTAGAACTGAACTAGAACTGGATTAGAACTGAATTACAACTGAACTTGAACTGAACTAGAAGTGAATAAGAACTGAACTATAACTAACTTGAAACTTAACTAGAACTGAAGTAGAATAGAACTAAAACCGAACTAGAATAGAAACTGGACTAGAACTGAACTAAAATTGTAAAAGAACTAAACTAAAGTAATATAACTTATATAAAGTAATATAAATAATAATAATTATGCTTACAAAGTTGTCTAACACAAGCCATAGTGCAGTGTTTTAACATTAAAAGTCCTTAAAATCAAAAACCAAATTACTCTTATTTGTTGCACACAACTGCCAAAAACATGTACTTACCACCACCATCATCTCGTTAAAAAATCATTATGTTTTGTGACCAATGCTGAGTGTTCCTGCAAAACAGCTGGAAATTATTTTCTGCATGTAATTTGCATGTTTAAAGGTTTTTTTTATTAAAATTTTGGGATGCAACAGCCTTTTCTTTAACAACTGGTTTGTTTGCAACAAACAAATACATACAACAATAAATAAAAGACTCTTGAAAAAAACATATTTCAAAGAAATATTTGGCCTTGTTGCTTTTTTAATGTGAATCATCATTGTCATTATGGATTGCCTTAGTGGAATGTCTGTATGTTGTCTACCTTTATCAATGATCAGAAATAAAGAAATCATTCATGTTCAAAATTATACTGGAAATAAATAAAACAGTTACATTTACTACCTCACTCTATATGTTAAAAAAATACCCAGAAGTTCTGCTAAATGTTCAAAATTATACGATGAAGTTATTTGTCTCCTCAATAATTAAAAAAAGGACAATAAAAAGGGCAATTGACTTCCTCTTGCATTACAAAGTTCCAGAAATGTTAAGTAACTAAGAAAACTATATAAACTAAATAGGTAACGAATTGCGTAATAACTCCTAAGCAGATCTGTTGGACACTTTTATATAAAAAATGAATGATATTATATATATAATAATATAATAAAATGACCCCTTCTAAAAATCTATACAAATAAATATTTGCTTTTGTTTTGTGTTTTTGTGCATGTGTGCAAGTCTGAGTGTTTGAAGTTCAGCTGCAAAATTATAAAATATTTTTGAGTTCAAATTAACAGTTTTTGTTTGATTTTTCTTTCCAACTGGACTGCACCCAATATTTTGTGACCATTGAAACGCCTGCATTGACTTTTTTTTTGTTTATTGTTTCGTTTGCTTTTCAACGAGTCTTCAGTTTCAAGTTATTGTTTGATTTTTATAATAAAATTTTGTTTTTGTTTTATCTATTTTATATGGACCCTACATTGCATGTAGAAGACATTTTGCTTAAGTTACCATGTTTGACACTATTAATGCCACTGTTTATATGATTCTTTATTGGACAAAAATGTTACCCAAAATTTTGTACAGAATTCTTAAGTATGAATTCTAATCAAATTTTCTTATAAAAAAGTAGATTTCATATCAATCTGTACAAAATTTTGGTAAAAATTGTGATCGAAAGTTAAGTACTCAAATCAAATATTTTAAAATAGTTTTTTGTGATTTTTAAAATGTTAAATTTTTCAGATTCAACTAAACCTAAATATTTTATTACAAAATTAAAATTTTATTAAAATTTAAAACTTTCCGGAAAGCGTTTAGGATAATCAGCTCGTACCTATTTCTGCAATTTCTAAATTTTATATTAAAAAATGTATCGTTTTCAAAAGTAGAGTAATTTCAAAGTCGCATTTACCATAAGAATATTTGTATACTTTTGACAATTGGTCATTCACTAATTCGTCGAGTATTCAATACTGTATTTGTTACTCTGTTTTCCATCCATCCACTTTTGGATTCAAGCAACCAACCATCGTATTCATTTATTTAATTTTGACTTTATTTTGCCAAATGATTTTGCTGTTTTATACAATTTTTAATTGTGACATTGCAAGTACTATTCAACACAAAAAAATTTTGAAAATCAACTAACAATCATTCACGTCTGTGACGGAAGATGAGAATGAGTAAAGTTTGGTTTCATAGTTCTTCCTGTTTGCTTTCAAATGGGTGTGTATTGGTTGGCAAGTATTTGTCGGTGTCCACATGTGTATGTATGAGAATTAAATACATATTTGCGTATTTGCGCAGCTGCAACTTGACAGTCTTTTGTTAAAAATTCCCTTTGGTATTTCAGCTATTGTTATTTATTTCATTTTATCAAAAGGTGTATTTTATTTGAATTGTTGATTGTATTTTATGTTTTTGTTGTTTGTTGTATCGTGTAATTTTTAATTACTCTGTCTATTGTTGCAAGAATTTGTTGTTGTTTTTGCTTTTAATGTAAGGAATGTTTGTGCCAAAGAAAGTGCGAATTTGTTTGGTTTTTGTGGGTCAAATTTTAGACAAAAATACAGGGGAACATTAAATTTTGACGAGACCATAAAATGTCAATAATAATAGAATTAAACATATCGTCCCTGCGCTGACTAAATTACCTATGTAAATTTTAATAACTTTTCAGGAAAGCTGAAAAACTGTTTAGTTTTGCAGTTTCTTCGTTACTTCACTAAATTTTTACAAATTTTCTTCTTTTATGAATAGGCTTAGTAACACAAATTATATGTTTTATGAAAAAGAATGAAATTTTTGGCGCGTTTTGGGAAAATTAACGAAAACTTTACATAAGTAATTTTGTGGAGCAATTTTTTGTTAAGATATGATTGTGCTTTTCATTTTGCAGGTTCTTAAGTTCATTTAAATATAAGTTTGAACTATGGAAGGCGGTATTATTAGTAATACCTTGGTCAAATTTCAACTTCTTAAGATAATTGGAACATGCTATTAAACGGTAATTTGTTGATGATCCCAGAAAAATCTTCAAAAAATTAAAAAAGAAAATTCACCAATATTAATGTTATATATATCAAACGATAGCTAAAGAAAAATTAATGAACCCGTATTTTATGATTTTCAGAAAAAAAAATTAAATAAGATAAAATTAACGATTTACTAAAAATTCCTGAACTCAATAAAGTGCCTCGATTTGTGCGAAGACAAAAAATGTTGCAAGTGTACCCTCCTAAAATTAAAGATTTATATGTCTTCAACTAATTCTCAAAATATTAGGAATCAATTATTTCACTTTCGTGAGCTGGACCAATTTTAAAGTACCTCCAAAAATATTATTTTTGATCAACACTATACACAACTTTTAATTTTTTATTAAAAGAAAATAATAGGTATCGCTCAGATGACATTGAGAGTACGGTCTCCCGAGCTTTTTCCTATTCTGATTATTAAAAAAAATAATAAACTTTATAATAATCTGAAACTGAAAGACAGACAGACGGACAGTCATCATCAAAGCTTCAGTTGACGTAAGTCTGTGTCAGTTAATTTTGGTGTAACTAGTCTTGGGATGTACACTTTCAGGCGGCATATCATAAGTATACAATATTAAATATTTTATGTTTAAATTTTAATATTACCATTTTCTCTAAGAATATTAATAATATTAACTTGTATGAAAAATTATGTACATAGGTAATTTTGTTGGAGCATATTATATATGGCTTTACATAGGTAATTTGGAAATCCTAAACTAGTAGAGATATCGACAAATGCTTTGGTGGTCATATGTATAATTAGTAGGGGATCTAAATGCAGCAATATAAAAAATTTCCAAAATTTTTACATAGGTAATTCAGTCAGCGCAGGAACGATATGTTAGTTAAATACTTTATTTGAGGTTTTATAGCTTCTAAAATGAGGAAAATTGTATAAAAAGAAAGTATGTACATATGAATATCGAAATTATTATAAAAAAAGGAAAGTTATCAAAATTGTTCTATAAAAAATTTTTTCAAAATTATTTTGTAAAGAGAAACGATATCTATGTTTAGAAGATATTTATCAAAATTTGTCTATTTCAAAAGATAATCTATGAAAATTATTCTTTAAAAAAAAAAAATGTATCTAAATTATTCTTTAAAGAAAAAAGTTGTCGAAAATCATTCCTCAAGGAGAAATAAAAATTTATCGATAACACTGATTAACAAAAAAATACTCCCCCATAGACGAATAGTTGGACTTGATGTATTTTGATGTGCTAAACACGAATCTGCTTTCAGTTTTTTTCCATCAGGTCTTGATTTTTTTAATGGGCATATCTAATATTTCGCTCATAGTAAGGCCATTACTCTAGTATATTTCCTCATAACTCAAGTGTACGATTGATCAAAGTTATACAACACAAGATGCGGACTAAAAATATCTTCAAATTTCCCAAACTTTTGAAATAAGTGTCCGAAAAAAATCATTTTCATGCAAAATTTTAGAATTTTGACAAGTTAAACAAGAATCTGCATTCACTTTTTCAAACTCAGGCTATAACTCAAGAACCCTTTACACGATTTTTATAAGTGATACATCAAAAGACGCATACGAAAATTGTCTTCAAGGTATGTCAACAATATTTTTCATTCGATCTAGAATTTCAGAGTTATGGATCAAAATTTTCACCACTTTTCAAAAAAATTAATTTTAAAATTTTCGTTACTAATTACAGAATAACTACGGAAATATTTACTGGACAAAAAATTATATCAATTCAGCTGAAAGACAATTTAGGTAGCTATATACTAAAGTTCAATTTATCTTAATTGGATAAACTGTTCTCGAGATATACAAGTGTGACTGCCTAAAGGCGGGGTCATAGTAGCCATGCCCATAATAAAAAATCAATACGTGATAGAAAAAAAAGTAAAAGCTGATTCTTATTTAGCACGTTGAATTCCATCTAATCCACCTATTTTTTATTTAAAACGAAAAAAAAAAAAAAATTTTCCCACTAGTGTATTTCCACTTAGCTATAGATATGCATGGGTATCCAAACTTAACTGTTAATCCAATCAAGATTTGTGCATCAATTTTTCTAATACGAGGCTTTATTTACTCGTAGTTTTGCCAGCTTTGAGATAAAGGTGATAAACTTAAATATTTTTGATTTTTTCACTTAAAAAAAAAGTTTCAGTAAAAAAAGAAATCTTGAATTTTGCATGAACATGTTTTTTCCGACACTTTTTTCGAAATATCTCCTAAACTATTGAGCGGATAAAAATTTGATAGTAGAGCGATTTAAAGCTCTACTATCAAATCGTGATATATCATTTATAGAAATCCTGCATACCGTTCTCGAGTTATAGTGAAATACACTCGAGTAATTGGCTTATTTAGGAAGCAATATTAGACACGTCCATAAAAAAAATCCCGACCTGTTGGAAAAAACTGAAAGCAGATTCGAGTTTAGCATGTGGAATTCCATCTAGTCTCCAATTTTTTTGAAGGAGCTCGAAAAAAATATTTTTTGTCGACTAGTGTAATCTTTTATAAAAAGAAAATTTATCGAAAATTTTCTATAAAGAAAATTTATCAAAATTATTGGTTTTAAAGAAACTATCGAAATTATTCTTTGAACAGATAATTTATCGATTTTTTTCTTTAAAAAGAAAATTTATCGTAATTATCGAAAATTTTCTGTAAAAAGAAAATTTATCGAAAACTTTCTATAAAAAGAAAATTCATCTAAAATTTTCTATAAAAAGAAAATTTATCGAAAATTTTCTTAAAAAAGAAAATTTATTGAAAATCTGCTATAAAAAGAAAATTTAATTTAAATTTAACGAAATTTTGTATAAAAAGAAAATTTATCAGTTTTCGATAATATAAAAAGAATTATATGTATAAAAAAAAGATTGATCGAAAAATTTCTAAAAAAAAAATCGAAAATTATTAAAAAAAAGTTTGAAAATTTAACGAAAATTTTCTATAAAATGATTTCGAAAAATATTGTACAAAAGGGAAATTTATCGAAAAATGTCTATGTAACAATAATTTTCCCTCTGTCTTTATTCGCTTTACTCTAACACAAACTGTGAGTTCAGATTATCTTTATCGTCAATAAATAAATAAATAAATAGACCTCATACCCGATAAGATAATTTCTCACTTTTTGCTTTTTATTAAAGATAAAAATGCAATTTCCACACTAAATACTATACAACAGTCATTTAAAGAAATAAAAGAATTTAAAAATTAAAAAAAAGAACAGAACAAATAAATCTGAAGTGGTAATTGTAGACCAAGCAGAACAATAAGAAGGTCAAAAACCTTAAAAGAGTGTATTTTTCATTCTCGTCTTACAAAACTTGATAAATCTTAAATAAATATTTAATTTAAACATTTGACAAAATGTTTGCAGCAACGATATTTTTTTCAAGATTTTATTATTTTCTTTAAAACTCTTTATGTTTACAAACAAAGAATTCAATTCATTTTAAAGTTTTGGAATCATAAAAATAATGACGAAAACAGACGTTACAACACAATCATAAAAACGTTTTTTAAAAAATTCAACTTGAGCTAAAAGAAAAGTTTTTTATTATAAAAAGTTATCATTTTATAAAATAGTGTTTGTAATGAAAAAATAAATAAAAGTTATTGTAATTTCACTTAAAGTGTACTTATTTTAGTTTATTTTTTCCCAAATTAACTATGTGTTAATTAATTGTTTCGTTTTTATTTTATTTTTACTATTTTGTTTTCCTATGTATAATAGAGATACAGAAAATAATATTAAAACTGATTTGCAAATATAACTTACATAAAATAGTTTGAATTAAATGAAATATTTTCTAGTTGAAAATACTCGTATACAACGGTTCAAATAAAATCTGGAAATATCGAAGTCACACTTTTTAAGGAGTCTTAATTGTCTAAAAGACATAAAGTAACATTTGCAATAAAAGAACTTAGTTTCTAAATTTTGTGGAATGCATTTGTTCCAATTTGATTACTTAAGAAATTAAATCTACTTAACGTTATTTAAGGATGGAACCAATTTTATAATGTTTGTTGTAAACCTAGTTAAAACAAATTTTGAATTATGTAAAGATCAAAAAATTTAAAAGAGAACGAAAAATAACAAGCGCGAATGTTATATTCGGCTCGGCCGAATCTATATTCCCACCATCAACTTTCAAATTTTACGTTATATGGAAGGTGGGCGGACCACGCCCATTTTTTGTTTCCGAGTTTACATTGGTCCTTGAACTATTTGAGCACAATTTTGTTGAGTTTCACTTTATATGGGAAGTGGGCGTACCACGCCCATTTTTGGTTTCAAACTTTATATCGACCCTCAAACTACTTATACAAAATTTCGATGTCGTACATGCTTTTGTTTAAGAGATATCAGCAGAAAAATATGAAACGGACACCCTGTGTTTCTAGCTTTTAGCCCATAACTTTTTTGTTTATTAACCGATTTTGCCCCTTTTTAATACCAAACAAACCTTATATAAGACAAATATTCGTATCCCTACGTTGCCAAATTTCGTATCCCTACGTTGTCCCGTTCGAGCCCTATCCTGCTTTCAACAGACAGACAGACGGACATAGCTAGGTCGACTTAGAATCTAACCAGGACCCAGAAAATATATACTTTATGGGGTCTTAAATGATTTTTTCGACATGTTACACACGGAATGACAAAATAAATGGTGGGTATAAAAATACTGACGCAGAAAATTTTAAAAATACTTGATGTATTTTTAGGCTGTACCT
Organism: Protophormia terraenovae; assembly: GCA_951394005.1. Lineage (NCBI taxonomy): Eukaryota > Metazoa > Arthropoda > Insecta > Diptera > Calliphoridae > Protophormia > Protophormia terraenovae. The sequence continues at coordinate 31,870,915 of OX596077.1, read as the reverse complement.
GATATAAATAGTAGTTTTGGTCGGTTTACCCTACACTACAAATTTATGGACTGATATATCTCAGTTTAAGTATTATTTATTTATTTATTTATTTTTTATTTATTTATTTATTTATTTATTTATTTATTTATTTATTTATTTATTTATTTATTTATTTATTTATTTATTTATTTATTTATTTATTTATTTATTTATTTATTTATTTATTTATTTATTTATTTATTTATTTATTTATTTATTTATTTATTTATTTATTTATTTATTTATTTATTTATTTATTTATTTATTTATTTATTTATTTATTTATTTATTTATTTATTTATTTATTTATTTATTTATTTATTTATTTATTTATTTATTTATTTATTTATTTATTTATTTATTTATTTATTTATTTATTTATTTATTTATTTATTTATTTATTTATTTATTTATTTATTTATTTATTTATTTATTTATTTATTTATTTATTTATTTATTTATTTATTTATTTATTTATTTATTTATTTATTTATTTATTTATTTATTTATTTATTTATTTATTTATTTATTTATTTATTTATTTATTTATTTATTTATTTATTTATTTATTTATTTATTTATTTATTTATTTATTTATTTATTTATTTATTTATTTATTTATTTATTTATTTATTTATTTATTTATTTATTTATTTATTTATTTATTTATTTATTTATTTATTTATTTATTTATTTATTTATTTATTTATTTATTTATTTATTTATTTATTTATTTATTTATTTATTTATTTATTTATTTATTTATTTATTTATTTATTTATTTATTTATTTATTTATTTATTTATTTATTTATTTATTTATTTATTTATTTATTTATTTATTTATTTATTTATTTATTTATTTATTTATTTATTTATTTATTTATTTATTTATTTATTTATTTATTTATTTATTTATTTATTTATTTATTTATTTATTTATTTATTTATTTATTTATTTATTTATTTATTTATTTATTTATTTATTTATTTATTTATTTATTTATTTATTTATTTATTTATTTATTTATTTATTTATTTATTTATTTATTTATTTATTTATTTATTTATTTATTTATTTATTTATTTATTTATTTATTTATTTATTTATTTATTTATTTATTTATTTATTTATTTATTTATTTATTTATTTATTTATTTATTTATTTATTTATTTATTTATTTATTTATTTATTTATTTATTTAACAAATAATTCTTAAATAAATTCCAAATTCACCATGAACCGTATAAAAATTTCATTTTCTAGCCCGTGTGAAATAAAACGCCCAAATGACGCGATCTCATGGTATTTCATTTTATTTCTATTTCAATTTTCAATTGTTTATTTTAACAAATAAAAACAAAATAAAGAAAAAAATTAACATGCATACGATTACATTTTTATTATACAGTTTTTTTATTTTAATTTTTTTGTTTTTTTGCTGTAATACAGTTAAAAACTAGACCACAAAATTAACGTGTTTTTTAAATGTATGAAAAAAAGTATAATAAAATGTAATGAAACAATTGTAATAAAGTCTGTTTTATACTTGTAGACTCGTATAGATTACAAAATGTACATACATACAAAAAAAACTGATTGACTGCCGGTTTGAAAATTGAACGTTTTTAAACAGTAGCGTTTAGTTGTTAGAAATCTGGTTTAAAAGCGAGTCGAAAATTTGCATGACCAACTTAATTAGTTGGTCAGATTTGTAATAGTTTCCTGTAGATTTTTTTGGTGAAATTTAGGAGATAGAAATAGATTATTGAAATCAATTAGAATGTCAATTTATGATGAATAATGTGGATTTATAAAAAGTGAAAGTAATTTAAAATATAAGAATAAGGGTGATGTATATGTAATACATATTATGTATATCACAAGAAAGGAAATTATGTTTTGTTTGAAGATATGAATATATAGTTTTAAAAGTAAATTTTTCATGAGTGTATTTAACATGCAAATTACTTTGAATTTCGTTTTAAAAATCTTTTTATTATTTTTTATTTTTCTTACACAAAAAGTTGTTAATTTAGCTTTTGCTTTAGTTTATTAAACGAATTGTAGTTTTATGAAAATCGTGCTGCTGTGTTTGTGGCAATTGCCACAATTTGAAGTCTGTCTTTTAAAGTAGACATTACGATCGATGTTGGTTAACATTTGCTAAATAAAAATAAAAAATAAAAAAAGTCAATACCAAATAACAATAAAATGTGTTGCAAATAAAACCTATCAGATATCTGTAAAGTAATTTATACTTATGTATAAACTTTATACAAACAGACATTTATTACGAGTATTTTCGGTTGGTAGGTGGCGTTGTTTTAATTTTATTTAAAAATTTTATAGTTGGCGCGTGCTTTTGTTAATCGTTTTATTTTTGCAGGCGTGTGGTCAAATTGCAATTTATTTGGAAATTTAAAATAGTGTATTTCTAACGAGATTTGGAAAATGATCGTTTAAAATGTTTGACCTAAAAAAATTTACTTTTATTTGGAGCATAATTGAAAGAGAAGGCCGAACTAGTTTTAAGAAGTGATAGTAGACAAATTTAGCTAAAAAAATTTGAGAAATAACACAAAATAATATATCACTTATTTCAAAATAAAAAAGGTTCATAAAAAATAAAACTAATATTACTTGGCAATTATAAACAAAACCGTTACAAAATTAAATCGAATTTGTAACGATTATATTTTGTAACGATGTCAATTCATCCCTTATTAAATTGTAAACATACAAAATTATTTCCTGTTATTTTTTTTTTTTTTACAATATTTTATTTTTTTATACAATATAATTCCCATTGAGTTTATATTAAATTTTGTTTATAATGTTAAGGTTTTTAGTGGTTTAATTACTCTGGCTTCTCTTCAGTTGTCGAATAAATCTTTCGCCTTTTACTAAAGATTTCCGTGGAGAGGAGCACTCTAATGAGTCTAAATTAAAATTTTTCCATAGACCTTCCGAAAGGAGGGTCATAAATAAATCAATTTCATTGAGTACACCAAAGTATAATTGACAAGCAGGGTTTGTCAGATTTTTTTGAGCCTCTGTCGCCAAATTGTTAATCAGAAATCGCCAAAATTTAATTTTATATATTTTTTTAAGAAAAACTAAAAACAACTAAAATATTTAGTACTTCAAATTTTATATAATTTTAAAATGTAAATTCAGCATCAACAAAATCAATGACAATTTTAGTAGCTAATAATAATTAAATAAAAAAATATTAATTTCAATACACTTTTCTGACATACATACAAAGGCTTAATTCTATAATAATTAATTTTTTTAAATCGAATTAAATTTATTATCTTATTCATTTTTGTAAACCATGAAAATAATTTAATTCATAGACTTATGTAAATTCATTGACTTCATATAAATTGAATTAATTCTGTAATAAATTATTTCCTTAAAGAATTCATTCATCAATTATACAATTCAAGCTTAAAAAAATATATTGAATCATTCAAATTCTTCAATTCAAATCTTTTACAAATTAACTTTAGAAAATATTTTTAAATTCATTTTGTAAAAGACTAAAAAACAAAATATTACTAATTGAATGAAAGAAAACTATTTTTATTAAATTTGTAGGAGATTTGAATTAACAAAAATTGAATGAATTCTTTATCAATTAATTCAATTAGGAATTAATTATATTCAAACAAAAGCCTTTGAATTAAGCTATTGAATTATACAAGAATGGTATTGTGGAATGAAAAATTAGTATTTTTTAATTCAGAATTAAGATTTAAGGGAATTAAGCTAAGATTTAATTAATTCTTTCTTTCCGCATACATAGATCAATTTTAGCTCAAAAATTTTAAAAATTTATTATACTTTTTAACAGAATAATTTTAAAATTATATAATTATCCTATGAAACTTATAAATTGTTTCGAATAATTAATTTATTCATGAACGTTTTCTTTTCATTATGGCCCATAAAATCTTAATATTCATATTTGAAAGATAATGGAAAACAAATTGTTAAATATTTATTGAAAATATTTATAAATTAAGGAACTTTATTTTGTTAGGATCTTTATTTTTTTAGTCGGCGTTCATAAACAGCAATTTTTCTTGCTGTAATTCGAAGACGTGAGAGGTAAAGTGAATGTAAATGTTTAGTATTCCCTTCTCTTCTCTCTCCTACCAACTCAGAATTACAGCAGGACAAATTGCTGTGGGGGTTTGTAAACACCTCGACTTAGATCAAGGGTTTTTATAAACTCTTGCTTCGTGTATTTAAATTTGATAATTTAAAGGTATTTCTGAAAATATGTATATTAAATTTCAAGTTTTAATAAAAATGAATATTTATTTGAAAAAAAGTGATGCCTTCTCAATTTCATGTCAAATTTTATTCCTAAATAATGTTTAATCTAAAAATAAATTAATAAAAATTAATGGCATATTCTCAATTTGGTTTGTTAAATCAGGCTATATTTAAGAAAATAGTAAAAAAAAAAATGCTAATAAATGTCTTACAATAGTTTTCGCAACTTTATTTTATAAGTATAGAAAAATTAATATACAAATGTGTGTTATCTGTTTAACGAAATACTTTTAATTTTTTGTTCAAGCAAAAGGTATTAGCGACCACCTAAAAATTTTTATACGGACCCCTTGTTGAGAACCGCCGTTTTAGATAGAAAAATACTAAAAAATATACGTTGGCTAGTAAGAAAACGTAATTTTTTACTATTGGAATACCTATTTACTAAAATTTTAAAAATAAGCCAAATAAATCGCCACCTTGTTAAAAATCGCCAAAAAATTCGCCATGTCGCAAAACGGAAAATTCAGTCGCCAAGAACAATTAAAAATCGCCATGTTTGGAGAAAAACTGCCACATCTGACAGCCCTGTTGACAAGTGGAACATGGTTACCTTCAGTGTTGCCAGATGAAGGGCTTTGTCCCCAAATTGTGGGATTTTGTTATGTATTTATAGAATTAAACAAAATTTTAATTAAATTTACCACATATCGTCACCGAAAATGCAAAACAACGTAACATCACTTTTCATAACTTTACAGGAGGGACAAAAAACTTTCTAAAATCAAAACAAATTGTGCTATAAACAAAATTTTTGGGTTGTTACATCCTGAAATATTGCCTAATATATTGATGATGAAAATTTTTTTTTACTAAATATTTTTTAAATTATGTCTTAAATTATTATGTATTTTAAATACATCAATAAAAATTGCAATTAAAAAAATTTCTTATAACTTTTACTCCAAAATTTTAAAAGCTATTATATTTTTTATAATTTGCAATCTACGTAAAAAAAAGAAACATTTTTTTTTTTATCAAATGTGATGTTACGTTATTTTGACTTAACCCATTTCCGACCACTACCCGATTCCGTTGAGATAACTTTACGAAACTTTGCACAAAGTTTGTTTTTGTGATTGTGATAACAAATTAAGATTTGAACGCCTAAATATTTTTCATTCCGAAATACAGGGCCTTGAAAATTTCAGAAATCGTACCATTTTTGGACCCGGAAAATTTTTCTGAACAACATTTTGAGAAATTTTTAGCTGAAACTTAAAGCTATTTACCTTTAGAATACACTCACAGCATAAAAGCACTTTTTCGGAAAGCAGATTTAAAAATATCTCCGAAATGACCATTGATGCGTTTTCGCAACACTAACGTTTTAGGCTTTAACACCTAATTTTTGAGAGCCTATTTATAAAAAATTCGATTTTTTCTCTTATCTTTAAGACAACATATTAATCTCATAATAACTGTAAAAAAAATTAGCATTAGCTGCACAATTAGTTATTTAGGCGATGTTAAAGTTACTGATGCGAAAACGCAACAACGGTCGGAAATGGGTTAAGAAAATCATTGCCTTCGTTAATATAATCTTTATTTTTTGAACTACAAGTCTGAAAATTTGTGATCACACATATTTTGCAAAAATAAACTATATTTCATCACAAACACAAATTTGAAAATTTTGATGTTGTTTTGCATTTTCGGTGACGATATTCAAAATTTTCTATTTATAGAAATTTTCTATTAAAAGAAGATTTTTATTAAATTTTGATTTTTAATGGAAAAATTTCGATAAATGTTCTAGTTTGTAGTATCAGATATTTTTTCTTTTTATAGGAAATTTTTGATAAATGTTCTATATATTGCAATTTGTTTATATATCTTTTTATTTGTAATTTTCAGTAAAATTTATTTTATAGAAATTTTTTTTTTTTTTTTATATACGAAATTTTTTGATAAAATTTTCTTTAAAAATTTAATTTTTATTTTAAATTTTGAACAAATTTCTTTTTGTTGGCAATTTTTAATAAAATTATTTTTTTTATGATATTTTTAATAAAATTTATTTTATATAGAAAATTTGTAGTGATTTTTTCTTTTTTGAAATTTATTGTAAAAATACCAAATATTCTATAAGAATAATTCGGGATAAAAATGAGGAATTATTTCTAAAAATGGGTATTTTTGGGACATCGAACTCAATTATTAAATTAGTACGTTTACACCAAGGATGGAAAAGTTTATACGATCAAACATTTTTTGATGTTATATAATATTCAAAAGTACCAAAATACTGCTGCAAGTAATTTGGTACTTTCTACAATTCCATTCAAAAACAATTGTTTTAAAGGAACATTATTTTGGAAATATTTATGTCCGGTCCTAAGTTCCAAAAAATTGTTTTTTTAAATAAGTTTCAGTTCACCCAAGTCAATTTTTCTTGTTAAATTTCTGATATCGTGTGAGGGAGAGCGAGAGGGAATATGAAAGCGAACAAACTTGCCTGTATTTCGCAATTCATTTGGTTTTTAATTTTCGTACTTCAAAACAAACAAAAAAAAAAAAAAAAATGAAGGCAATTAAAGCAAGAATTTATAAAATTAAATTTTATGTGTTCGGAAAGAAAAGCTGCTGTGTGTGAACTCAGAATAAGTATATTTAATTTTCAAATAGAAGCTTTAAAATAGCTTTAATGTAATTTTTTTTAAAGTAGTCCAAATTTTGTGTCTCATAATTTTTATGATTGATCTTTTGATTGTTGAATCAATCGCTGAGTAATGTTACTTTTTTGTGAAACAAATATCCCAATCAAGACTTTAATAGTAGTTTTTTCTTACAACATTTAATTTTTTGAAGATATCCTTTTCGGATAAATATTATCAAAACCATACAATGTATGAGTAATTTTCCTGTGTACCCACTTTTCATGATTTTATCCATTTTTTTGTACAAAAAAGTTTGACTTAATGAATCATCTCTAAAAGTTACACCCATTCATGTGGAGGATTATTTTTAATGAATGTTTGAAAAACTGACAACTTTTTCCCCGATAACATTACAATTCCCCTCAAAATCCATTTTTTTTTTTAAAGTGGTAACTGATTTTGATTATTTATACATTTCCTTTCAGGCCAAAAACTATTTGAAACAAATGCCAAAACAATTTGCAATTAATGAGTCACCTATAAAAGACAGTCAGTCAGTCGACCGAGCGACCTTTAGTTTTGATAAATGTCATGCATCAAAACTTGACGTATGCAACGAGATACTGTCAAGTTTTTGCAATTTAGTCAGCACCAAAAACCCAACTCATACACTATGTATAACTAATTTACAGTTCTTAATAAATAATCCAAAAAAAATGTGGCAAAAATGAAAGAAAAAAAAAAAACTGGAAATTGCAAAGCCATTAAAACAACATTTTGAGTGTCATGCAATTCCGTTACCACATCCCCAACGGATACACAGATACACTGAGTCAAATAAAGTCATTTAAAATTCACAAACGAAATCAACAACAAGAAAATAAGGACACGTGTCGAATATAGAGAAGAATGAATGGTTTTTTAAATCGTAGAGGAGAAGGATTAATGGCAGTTAATTGTTAAAGGTTCAAGGAGAACAAACACGTTAGTAAAGACAAAGAAGTTTAGAATCAAGAAAGGGTATTAATCTAACAATAAAACGACTTTTATTTGGACAAAAACATATGGTAGCAATTGTTAAAGGACACGCGACCTCATCTCTTCTACCGAAATTATTTTCAAATCCTAAAAATATATTTCTATACTAAACGCGTGCCTATATATTTTTTTAAGAAAATTCTAAAAAGAATTTGATAAGAAATAAATATTTATAAAGGGGGAAATCTTAAGGAAAATATTTCAAACTCTATAAAGGGAATTAAACGGCGGACGACGACCAACGTTCGTCTTATTGTTTATGAGTTTTAACTTTTTAAGAATTTTATTAAAGAAAATAAAACTCAAACAAGTTCTTGTTGGTTGCTTGAGAAGCGTTTGGTGTAGAATATTTAAAATTGTTGTCATTATTTCATTTTTTCGTTTTCTTTAATTTAAATACTTGTTCGTAACAACTTTGTTTCCCAAGTCAACATAAGTTTTATAAAAACAAAAGCTTAAAAAAACAGAATTTAAAAATGTAAAAATTATGCAAATTTGTTTTTTTTTTTTTTTTCTTAGCCCCCGCAATGTCAAGTCTGTTTTTCTGCTGCTTAAATTTTTTGCGTGGGATCTTTCGAACTGGTGGTGATAAATTTCACATATTATGAGAATAAACAATGAAATTTTTAATATGGTTAATAAATTTTAACAAACATGACGGACCTCGTTTGGCAAATGCAGTTGAATAAAGTAAAATAAAACAAAATAGTTTAGAGTTCTGTTGTTTTAAGGTACCAATGACATTTTGAAAATGCTTGTAAGTATTTTGTACTTATTTAATCAAATATGCAACACTGCTGCAGGCCTCATAAAAAAAGTTGGTAATGCGATTATATACAGCTGTGTGCAAAATAATAGTAGCGCCATATGTAACATTTTTACATTCAATAAAATGAAGATGTTTTGTTGATTTCACGAAATGTTTGTTGTTGGATTTTATTATATATTTCCCAAATTTTATAAAAAATAAGTAAATCTTAAATTAAACATCGTAATTCGGATAAAATACTTAAAGAGATTGAATACACAAGAAATTAGCTGTGCAAAATAATAGTAGCATCGATAAAAAACACCTGTACAGACAAAACTACGTGATTAAGTTTTTCGTTTTTTTGGCATATTTTGTTTGTACACATTCATATTTTGTGAAATGGCCCTTATTGGCTTTGACAGCGGCGTAACGGCGCACGTTGGGGTAAAAGGGGTCGAAATTGGCGTTTAATTGAATTTTGAAAATTATCTTTTTTAAATAAAATTGGATCCTGAATAAAGATAGACAAAATTATGTATCAATAACGATAAAAGTCATTAACTTAGGTTGCGTGGTTTTTGAGTACTGAGCTGTCAAAGTTCAACATTTTTATATATTTTAAGAAAAGAGCAAAAAATTAAATTTTCATGAACTTTCGGTGAATTTTTCTTTAATAAAGAGTGCTTTAAAGAAAAATTTTAAAATGGAACCATCAACTACAGGTATTTGAGTTTACTAATATGGTAGAATTTGTAAATTATTTTTTGTCCTGGTATTTTTTGTTATTTTTTTGAAAATAGTCCAAAAATGCACTAATTTTCAAATTTCATGGAATGCAACTAAAAATATAACAAGTTTTTGTTCTGAAAAATTGTCTGAAAAATATTACATATTGTCTACTTAAATATTCTGAAATAAAATCGTGCGCATATTTTGCCCGATTTTAGAAATTTACATTTTTATGAAAAAACTCAAGTTGCTCCAAACCAAAAACAGGTTAAGTGCAGATTTTTTTTATTTTTTTACTATGTTTTATTTTTCGTTATTTCACTATTGTTTTTTGTTATTGTTTTGTACAATTATTTTAAATAAACAAAATAATTTTACTGCTTAATACAGTCGAACTCAGTTAAAATGAACATGATTTCATGTAACGTTTTTATATTCTACAAAGTGATGTGTCTTATATTGGTACTTGGTATTTAATATTGAAAAATTCAGGAACTATACGAACAATACAGCCAGATACTACGTTGATAAATATCGATGGTATTGTATGTCTCTTATCCTCCACAAGTTTTTTATTCACGGCCCAGAAATTATAAAACATGCTCTTCTACGAAATGGCCAACTTTCTGTGACACCCAAGAAGAAAGAAAAAAAGATTTCAAAAATTACCGGAAATATTTTTCACGAAAATGTAGTAGACAAAAATCAAACGAAGATATATTTAATGGACTTTTGATAAGTTCCGATCCAATCAAGTATAAAATAAAAGTATAAAATAAAACATATAGACCTTTTTTTTTTTTTTTGTATGAAAACATTACCATTCTGCAAAGAAAGCCTTAGAATTCTAAAAATGAATTTGTACTTACTAATAAATAATAAAGTCAAAAGTGATCACTAAAGTACTGATAACACTTTTTCTGAAGTATGCTTAGTTTTTGACATGTTTAACCCCAATGTATAGACAGACGGACGAACATTACATATCAGGCAGAAACAATTTGTAAGATTCTTGTAATGTATTTTTTTACTAACTAGTAAAAAACAAACAAGTTGTAATTATAAAAATATCGATTTCACTTTTCCTTGAAGTAAGCAGCCATTTTAGATCCATTTTTTCAGAACGTACAGACAGATGGACGGATGTTGCCATTTAGCCAAAAAAGATCGTAGAGATATAATGGTACATTTTTTTTACTAACCAGTAAAGAACAAAACAAGTTTTAGTTATTAAAATATTCATATCGCCTTTCCTTGAATTATGCGGCTTTCTTCTAGCCAATTATTCCTAATGTATAGACAGACGGACGGACATTACCATTCTTCCGAAAAAATCGGAGTATTTTTAAAGTTTATATTTTTTAACTAACTAATAAAAAGCAAAACATGCTGTGATTATTAAAATATTGATATCGCCTTTTCTTGAATTATGCGGCCATTTTAGACCCATTTTTTCCAGTGTATAGACAGACGGACGAACATTACTATTCTGCCAAAACAAATTCAAGAGTTCTAAAAATATCTCTTTTTACTAACTAATTGACAAAATATTAAATCATGATCATTTAAATATTCATATCACCTTTCTCTGAATAATGCGGCGATTTTAGACCCATTTAATCCTAAAGTATAGACGGACGGACAGACATTACCATTCTGCCAAAAAAAAAATTCTAAAATTCAAAAGTACATTTTTTTACCTAATAATAAATATAAAAATAGATCCTCATCATTAAAATATTGAAATCACCTCTCCCTGAATTAAGCGCCCAACGTGCGGCGGGCATTAAGTCCACTAATAATCGCTGGTTCTCTCGATGGGAATATTTTTCCAAGCTGACTGTACTGGTGTCTACAATTCCTGCAAATTTCCGGTTTCTTTTTAAAAAGAGCATCTTTAACATCTCCCCAAAGATCTTCAATGTACATCAGATATGGTGACTGAATCGGTCATTCTAAATCATCACTTTTATTTTCGGAAAAACATTTTTTGTCAATTTACTCGTTTCTTAGAAAATTTTCCTGCTAAAACATCCATTTGAGTGCCATATTCTTCTCTAAATAAGACAACATGACTGTTCTTATTATTTCTACATACATTGGGGCATCCATTTTACCTCTTATCCAAAATATGGACCATGATATGAAAAACCTCCTCAAATGCTGATTTTCCCACCATAGTGCTTGACGGACTGGAACAAATTTTGGGTCATATTATTGTTTATTTGGTCACGTCACATATATTATTGTCCCAAGAACTACTTTGGATGCATTTGTGCAGAGAAGGTGCGCCATTTCGTATGGGGCCAGTCGGAGAAACGTATCGCGAAATAAGGGCGAATGCGTACCTGTCCGTAGTTTAGTAATGGGACTTTCCTTTGGAATCTTGCTTACAGATTTTGTTTTTGGAGATGTCAAGAAATAGTTAACGCATTCACTTTCAGCTCTAAGTCCTCTTTTGCCTTAGTGGACGTCTCAAATGTGTTTGAGTTAACCATCCTCTTCGTATGCGTAGAGTCACTTCGAAGATATTTTTACTTGCGAGTTCGTGTTTCTTGGTTTGGATTATATTTTTTAAAATTTACAATAACTGCAGGAGAACCATTCCACAAAATTTTTGCAAAAATTTGTATGTTTTACCTTGAGAAAGAAAGTATTTTTACCAATAAGGTACGGGTGATAGGAATACAGTGTTTGTCGCCACCTATTTAAAATTTGTTTAAAAGCAAAATTTATATAACTTACTTAAAAAGCAAAAGGATCCAAAATAGTAGAACAATAATACTTTTTGCCAATGTTTATCATTTTGCTACTATTATTTTGCACAGGCAAAAACTAAGCGGCTTAAGTAAAATAACGGTAACTTCCGAAGATGCATAGAAAAATAAAAATATATTTTTTTTATAATTATTATCCCTGTTTAATACTTTCATATAAACAAATTGTTTTGAATTCCTTGTCTAGGAATTGAGCAGCAACAAAAACTACAAAGTATGTTGTAGTGCTACTATTTTTTTGCACACAGCTGTATATCCACAGAATAATAAACACAAAAAAATGTTGTGAAAGTTGTTTTTGTAAAATCACACTTTTGAATCATCCAACATTTAAAGAGGCGGAATAAATAACATAGGGCGAAAAAACAATATTTTTGTCTGTTCCACGGTATTTCTCAGTAAATACAAAAACACGTAATGTTGGGGTCCTAAGCCTACTTAAAATCATTTAAGGTGTGAAAAAGACTTCTGAGAATTATTCACCAGACTAATGGTAGGCTAGTCCCTGGACCCTCAGCTATGAGATACTTACTAACTGTAGATTTTTCACTTTACATATAGAACATCTAGTGTTAACAAAATAAAAATAAAAAATAAAATTTAATGATTTTTAAAATGCACTGGTTATGGATCTGCACTATTATTTGAATTTTTATTTGTTTTAAATAAAATTTAATCAACCATACTATTTTTTAATTGCAAATAAAAACCATCTTAAATAGACAAGCGATTATGTATCCATCACTTGGATTTGCCATTTTTAGTCCTTTCATAAATTCATTAAAAATGAGAAAGAAAGATATAGTCGGTCAAGAACGACCGTATGATACCCTACACCATTGTGTGCATCAAAATTCTGGAAGAGGTCTGTGGTCAATTGTGGACCGATACTTGTATTAAGTATAAAATAAAACATATGAAAACAAAGTATTATGTCGACACTAACATTTATATGAATTTATTCACTTTTAGGTGATTCCCGAAAAATGGACCTTATATGGGGGCTATGGTAAGTTATGGACTGATATTCATAAAATTTGGCACTATCATTTATATTTATATAAATCTTATTTGTGTCGAATATTAACTTAATACTAGCACTTTAATGGGATTTATGTCTGTAAAAGTGATTTCCTGAAGAGGGGTTTATATGGGAGCTATAGTCAATTATGAAACGATCTTCATGAAATTCGGCACACGGATTTAAATTTATATGAAACTTATATGTGCCAAATTTTATTAAAATCTTGCTATATTTATGAGATTTATAAAAACCCCTTTTCCGGGGGGACATTTGTATGGGGGCTAGGTGAAATAATGGACCGATCATAACCCATTTCAATAGACTTCGTCCTTGGACAATAAGTGAAAATTTCATTCATTTATGTTGAAAATTGCGACCTGTAGTTTGATTACAAGGTTTTCATGGACGGACAGACAGACGGTCATCGTTAAATCGACTCAGAAAGTGATTCTAAGCCGATTGGTAAAAATTAAGGTGATTCTTAGATCATTTGGGTGTTACAAATATCATTATAAACCCTCCCACCTATGGTGGTGTAGGGTATAAAAATGAACGTAACAAAGAGGTATTAAGGATCAAGAGGACGTACTAAAGCTGTAGTTAGTAGATTCATATCTTTGAACCTTCGGTAGCAGAGAAACAAGCCCAGGCAAAAATTCCGCGGCGGCAAAATTTTCAGTTGGGGTATAGTAAATATTACATTGTGTCGCCTGGGTGCACCCCATTTACAAAAAACCTGTAGTGCAATTCAGTAACTTTTAATGATTCGACAATCGACATATATGTCGATGCCTTTTGTTGTATGTAATAACGATTATATGATTCACTATGTACATTTAAACAACAGTAGACAACTTTTGTTTTCGTGTGGCATATCTGTTAAAATAAACAGAAGACTTAAATAGGAGTAAAAATAAAAAAGAATATGGGAATTATTTGTAAACTGTGCACATGTATACTTACTGCTTTTGTATGTTAAACATATGTTTTTGTCGATAAAATAAACAACACAAAAAATATTGTGGTTTAGTTAACGACAGAAGTAGACAACGAATGTCGTTAAAAAGTGTTACAGAATAGAAAAATCGACAATTTTGTTGTTTCATTTTTTAAACGATTCGATTATCGTTAAAATAAGTTACTGAATCGCACTACTGAAGTAGTTGAAATAGAAGTGAGGATTTCATCATTTGATAATTATTAATTCACTTTTATACATTCTATTATCCTTAATTCTAATAAATTTATCATATTTAAGTAAAATTGTAATAACAGATGGAGCCACTACATTTCCTTCTTCGAATAAGCGGCTGAATTTGAGCCGATGAAAACAACGGCGGCGCGAAGCCGGCTTGGAGTCGATCAACTTGTATCTCTGTTTGGTAGTCGTGGAGGTGATTGTGTGTGCAAAAAAGTGACACTATGTATTCGTTGAGGTGGCAATAGACTTCCTCTTAGAACAAGTCCATGTTAAAGTAACTAATCACGTAGCTAATAAAGTGACTAGTGGTACCCTAATGTAGTCGGTAAGGTAACTTGTGCGAAACAGCCATCATAGACTGCTGGGTACTTACAAACATCTGCACAAAGCAGGTTAAAAAAGCTGATTGCGATACGATGATTTTTTGTTCACTGGTTGGGCTTTTAAAAGCATTTGCAAAATCAAAAAACGGGAATTTTAATAGTTTATTTTTTACAAAGCAACAAGATATACTTAGAACTGTCAAACTGCATATATGTACAATTTTTCTTTATTCGCTGAAGTGTCAAACAACATGTTAAAAAAATATATATCATGAATTCGTCTTATTGTCGTTTTTGTAGAATTGCCACCTGTTTCATTTCGCCATGCAAAACAACCCAGCAAAAAAAGAACTGAAAAAGTCATGATTTTAACATTGTGTTGTCATTGGAAAAAGAGCTGCAGAAGTTCTTTTTAAACCCATGGTTGTCATTGGTAAGATGTTATTTTATTCTTTTATACTTCTTGTTCATTGTTTTTGAAGCACTACTCTTAAAACTATATTATTTAATAAAAATTCTGTTTTTGCCCTATTAAATGCTTTAAAATTTGTAAAATTTAAATTTTGTTAGAAAGTATTACCCTTTTTTACCCGCTAGAAATTGATTTATTTTCACTTTTTTGGAAGTAATTATTAAGAACTTCCAAAAAAGTATAATATATGGACTTTGTTCCACTTTTGAAGTTGTGAAAATGTTCTTTTTTTGGAAGAACTTCATCGTTTTTTGCTGGGAAGTTAAGCAAGAAATTCAAATGTAAAACCAAGTGCACTTTTTTAAAGTTATTAATAACTACTTTTTTAAAAAAGTGAAAATACAAATATTTTTAGCAGGAAAAATATGGTTCAATATTTTTAAGAACAATTTAGTAAATTAAAATTAATTGCAATATTTTTTATTATACAAATGTAATACTAAAAACGAACTAAAAAGCATCCTAAAAAATAACATTATACCAATGATAACCTTAGGTTAAAATAATTACCTTTGCAGCCCTTTTTAGCATTACACAATACATTCTTCTAATGTCAACCTTATGTTAAAATTATAACCTTTTTAACTCTTTTTTTTTTTTTTGCTGGGAGATCACGTAGTTTTAAACAAATATTTGGCAAATGTGAACTAATGCATTTTAATTAAATTTAATATTTAATAAACAAATTTTAATTAAAAATATACATATTTAAGCTGTTAGCTTATGCTAAAAATTTTCATATAATAAATTTAATTACAATAGAAAGCATAAGTCTGCGTATGAAAATTAAAAAAAATTAATGAATATAGTGGAGAAATTTGCGTCAACCATGTTTTTTATATTTTAATACGCAGACTTCTGCTTCCTAGTGTACAATGTATAACTAACAAAATTTAAAAATCCTTAAATGACATAAAACCCTTAGAAAATATTTACTTAAAGCATTAAAAGGTATTAACTTATAAATGAAGAAACGCTATAATAAATTTTCAATCCTTGACATTTTTTTCATATTATTTACAGTTTTATAGCAATTTTAATAAAAGGCCACTTTTAATGAAGTTTGGCGTTTTTCTCTTAAATTTAAATGGAGAATCAGATGCTAACGTTGATAATAACGGTTATTAAAAGCAATATTTTCTTAAAATTTGACATTTCTAATACACACCAGACAAAATAAACAAATAATAAAATTTTATTATGTAAACACAAAGAGTAGAAAGCTTAAATGTATGAATAGGGTATATTTTTATGATATTAACACTGTGAAAAAGAATAATTCAAACAATTCTGTTCAGTAATTATCTAATTATAGAAACAATAATAAAGCTAAATTTACACTAGGCTAATATTTTATGATTTTTGCAAAAATTTGAATCTAACACGAAAATAATTGATTTTATTCAAACGAAAATATTTGCTTTTAGTTCATAAAGATAAACAAATTTATCTTTATGATTTAAGAATAAAAATTTACATTTGTTACGTTTTCAAATTTTTAAGATTTTTATACCCACCATCAAAAAGATGGGGGTATATTGATTTTGTCATTCCGTATGTAACATGTCGAAGAAATCATCTAAGACCACACAAAGTATATATATTCTGGGTCCTGGTAAGATTCTGAGTCGATCTAGCTATGTCCGTCCGTCTGTTGAAAGCAGGATAGGGCTCGAACGGAGCAACGTAGGGGGACGAAATTTGGCACAAATATTTGTCTTATATAAGGTTTGTTTGGGATTGAAAATGGGCAAAATCGGTTAATAAAAAAAAAAGTTATGGGCTAAAAACTAGAAACATAGTGTGTCCATTTTATACTTTTCTGCCGATATTTCTGCAACAAAAGCATGTAGGACAGCGAAATTTTGTGCGTATAGTTCGGGGATCGATATAAATTCGGACACCAAAAATGGGCGTGGTCCGCCCACCTCCCATATAAGGTGAAAATCAACGAAATTGTTTTCAAATAGTTCAAGGACCAATGTAAACTCGGAAACAAAAAATGGGCGTGGTCCGCCCACTTTACTTCCCACTTTACCATCCCCTTCCATATAACGCAAAATTTGAAAAAGTTGATGGTGGGTATTTAGATTCGGCCCGGCCGAATATTTGCGCTTGTTTTAAAAACTATTTTTTATTTTTTTAAATCATGTATAAAATTTCATTCTTTTTCAGAAAATGGTGTTAATATCTCCATAACTGTTAAATATATTAAAAAGTAATGTAAGAACGACTTGAAGAGAATTTTTTGATATTATTTTTTTTTTTTATAACAAAATCAGACATGTCGTTTTTGAAACATCCTTCGATATATGATGCAACCTCCTTAATTTTGTAAATCACGATTTATCGCGAGAACTAGAGTCAATCAAAAAAATGTGGTTTAGGCTTAGTACTTATTAATACCGTGTATCCGAATGGACTGAGAATCCCCGTACCGCAGAAATTTTTTCTCATTTTGTTTGATTATTCTTTGCTCCATTTCAAAAATTTATTTTGATCAGTTTGTTCTTGTGTTTAACTTGTAACTCTGTGTTATCAAAATATTTTATTGTAATTTTAGTAAATATTTTTTTTTATACAAATTTAAAATTTTCAACAAAAATATCAAATAAATGCGCGTACTGTGAACAAAAATGAACTTTGTATTAAGTTGCAAAAATTGTGGAAAAAACGGTAAAATAATTTGTGGCAAATATTTGCATAATCTGATATTAGGTTAATATTTATCTTTTGAACTTATTTATGGTCCTTCGAACATGATCCTAGTTAACCATATCTAAAATCGTATATTCACTTTTATGATTTATGGCAAAGTCGAGCTAGAGTAATACATCTATAAGTATCTGTTGATATAATACGTAATTTTTTAGAACGAAACCCTTTATTTAGTAACTAATTTAAAAAAACATTTTTCATATAATACCCTCGTCTGATTTTTTCTTTTTCACCCTGTCTATTCAAATTTCAAATCAAAGAGAATCGGCCTGTATTTATTTAGATAAACTCTTAGCTGACAAAGTACAAATAAACAAATGCAACCTAACCAGAAACAAGGAACAAAAAAATGGCAATAAATATTATGATGACTTTCCAAGTTAAACACAAGAACAAACTGATCAAAATACATTTTTGAAATGGAGCAAAGAATAATCAAACTAACAAAGAGGGTTGTTTTCATATTACAAAGCCAACACAGGACGAAAGAATAAAAAAAAAAAAAAACTGACGACCGGCAGCAATTTAAGTTATTTTAGAGCTTAAATTGCAGATAAATGAGAAGTTTACAAGACCACGAATAACGAATACAATGAAAAAGAAATACAAACAACAATATCAGCAGGAATCATTAAATGTAATCAACACAAATTCTATGAAATGAGTCCACATCAAAACGGGTAGTAAGGAATGCATTACAATGGAAAAAGGTAATATTTCTACTTAATTCTCAAATGGGATAAATGTATTGATGGATGAATGCTTACTTTTGTTTTGAAATTATTGTTAAAAATTAACAAACAAATCAACGAATGTAATCAAAGTTTGAATTTCTTTCAGTTCTATTAAATATGTGAAAAGAGGGCCAGTTGTCAATGGCAGGGGTATCAAAATGAAATCAACATTATTTAAACAAGTACAAAAACAACAGAAAACAGAAACAAAAAGATTTCATCTGTTAAGTATTTGTATTACCAACCAAATTACATTAACTGCCACTTGCCGGTTACAATAAAAAATGGTTGTATGTTGCTGTAAATGCGAGTAAATCCATTGATGGCATAACATTCATCCCATTACATCCTCTGCCATCTAGCCAGCCATCAAGCCGTTAGCGTTATCCCGTTGGGCATAAATGAGTGTGTTGAGCGTTTGTTATTGCAAAAAGGGGGTCGGTCGTTTTAGATATGGTTGTTGCACACACATGCAGGCTCACGTTTAATACGCATATGATTTGGCAGAGTTTTGAAAGAATTTCAACATTAGATACTTTTATTTACCCATGAAAAGTTCAACGTTAAGATGGTTATTATATCCCATATTTAGGTTACATACGAACATTAATTTCACTGGTAAAATTAATAAAATTAACTTGACTTTGCATTAGATAATTTCAGGTCGGTTTCTTATTGTATGTATCCCAGCAAAAAAACGATCAAAAGCTTCCAAATAAGAACAGTTTCACCACTTCAAAAGTAGAACAAAGTGCATATTCTAAACTTTTTTGGAAGTTCTTAATAATTACTTTCAAAAATTGAAAATAAATGAATTTTTATCGGGAAAAAACTTTAATAATTTCTAAGAAAATTTAAATTTTACAAATTTTATAGCATTTTTATTATATTTTAATAAGGCTAAAATCATTATTTTAAAAGAAATGAATAAGAAATATAAAAGAAGAGCTTCCTACCAATGACAGCCAAGTGTTAAAAAAGATCTTCTGCAGCTCTTTTCCACCACTAAATACTTCCTTCCAATGGCAACACAATGTTAAATTCACGACTTTATCAGCTCTTTTTTCAGTTCCTTTTTGCTGGGTTGTAATGTACATTGAAAGGAAGACTGAGACTACTTGTGTATGTTTATATTGGAGTGAAATTAAAATATTCTGAAAAGGTACAATTGGATTATCTAAGTTCATCGAATACACATAATATTTCTACAACAAATTTCAAGTTTAAAGAAAAAAATCATTTAATTCCTTTAAAATCATGCACATAAAAACCAATGTTAATTTTTTTTTATTATCAAACTCTACATGTTTCAAAATCAAATTTATGACCAAAAACATGAAATCAAAGGAAATTATTTAAAGGAAACTTTGTTTATTTTTTTCCCTAAACATAAAAACATATAAAATAAAAATAAAAAGGGGAGAGTAAATAAAATAAAAAATAAAAAGAAAAAAAACGAAAACAAAATTAGATTAAACGGAAGTGTTTTTTACGTTCTTTTTTTTGCAAAACTAAACCTAAAAAAAATTATTTGTTGGCTGTTGGTAACATTCTAAAGTGCAACATATGGACTCATTACATATGAACATTACGGATGCTTTTATAAGCCACAGCTGTCAGAGGAGAACGTGTTACAGTTTTTTCTTGTTTTATTGTTGTTTTCGTTGTTGTTTCGTGGGTTAATTTGTTTGATTAGTATACAAAAAACCTAAGTAACGTTTTTCAGAATTTTTTTTTGGAAACATGAGACTTTGTTCATATTCTATGTACATTAATGTTAACAGAAAATAAATAACTAAAAAATAAAAGTTTATTTAATTAAAATCATTAAAAAAAATTTATTGTACACCCCGAAATTTTAATGTTATAAAACATGAGATGAAATCCATATACAACCATATAATATTTGTATAAAAAACTAATTATAATGCTATATTAACCAGTTTCTAATCTAATTTGACCTTTTTTTTGTAAAAATTTCTTATAGAACCAACAAGGAAATCTCAAACGATTTTTTTAATACAATTCTAAAGAGCTTTCTCCGCGAATATACTTAATAAACAGTAGCGGTCGAAACATTCGAAACTGAGATGATATTTCTTTGTATACGTATTTTTTTAATATTTTTTAAAGTCAACATTAAGGTTATTCACGGTAGAGAGGGTTTCTAGATACGTTGCACAGTGTCCCATTCAAAAAATGAAATGGAAATAAATCTAGAATTTCCGAACGGCTAACCCGATTTCAATGAAATTTTACACAGTGATAGTAGAAGTGTAGGCGTGCTTAAGTTTTTAGTTTGGATCATATAGACTTACTGGGGGCGGGTCCACAAGGTCCCAAAGTTGGACACCTCGGGTATGAACATTTTTAAAAACAATCCTGTAGTGCGATTCAGTAACTTGTTTTAACGATAATCGAATCGTTAAAAATAGTAAACAACAAAATTGTCGATTTTGTTATTCTGTAACACTTTTAACGATACTTGTTTGGATTAACTTAAAGACAAAAATTTTTGTGTTGTTATATTAAAAACAAAAAGTAGCCAAGAAGTCAACCCTACGACTAAGTCGCTCTTTTGCGGACCACGTTTTTTGGAAGTAGTGATCATTTTAAAAAAAACCATTAAATGAAACATATATATATATATATATATATATATATATATATATATATATATAAGGCATACTTTAATCAATCGCTGTCTTAAAATTGTTAAAAAATTTCGACTTGTCTTAAATTTTTTTGTTTTTCTTTTTTATTTGGTTCGGAACTTTACTTTTTTTAGTATTTGCTTGTAAGAAGATGCCACATGACAACAATAGTTATATACAATCGTTTAAGAATACTTAGTGAATCATACAATCGTTACTACAAACAACAAATGATATTGACAAGTCTAGCGATTGTCGAATCGTTAAAAGTTACTGAATCGCACTACTGATTCGTTATATCTGAATCGATTTTAAAGATTTTTACATGAAAGGATTCTACTGGAATCCTTTTATGTACAAATTTTTATCTTTGATATTGGGCTTCAAAGATAAAAATTTTTACATTTTGACCTATCTTGGTGAAGTTTTTTCATTATAGCGAGTGCAAACTTCACCCGATTTTCTGAAAATATAGGAAAAATTGTTCGAAAAGTGGTAAATTTTCTAATTTACTTATTAATTTTTGGTGTTCATAATAGTGTAGTAGTATGAACTTGTTCTAATAAAGATTTGGTATTGTATATAAGATATTTTAACAAACTATTAAGCAAATGATGCACAGTGTGCGATTCAAAAAATGAAATAATTTTAGGAAATTTTGTCTTCTTTTCAAATATGTATAAAAAAATTTAGAAGACTTTTTGCAAAAAACACTGAGAAAGGATGGATTTGTGATTTTTTGCATATTTTTCATTTTTAATTATACAATAAAATTCTTGTTAGTGAATATTTTTGAATGAGATTTTACATATAAGTAGACTTTTTGATGATTAATTCAAAGCGCTATTCACTTTTTTATATTTGTCTACAAAAAATTCCGTAATTACCAAAAAACTTTAAAAAATTTACAAAAATAGGATTTTTTACTTTTTTTGCTATCTTTCCAACCAATAACGGGGAGCAAAAATTTCTATTCCGAAAAAAATTAAAACACTTCAGGCTTAATAAAAAGTATAACTTTTTTTGATTCCAGCTTTGCGATTTGAGAAATTAAGGCGAAAATTCGAAATTAGTTGGAAAAATAGGTCAAATTTGGGAAACCTGGTTCTCGCAAAAATCGATTTTTGAAAGCTTTTTTTTCCTTTAAAGTATTTTATGTTTAGTTATCTTTCAGACCAATATAAATATTATATATGTTACTTAAGAAAATTTTTATATAACAGAAAAAGAATGTTACCATTTTTTGGCAAAAAACGGGAAAAAATCAACATTTTTTGAAAGTTTAAATTTAAATGCTCGTAACTTTTGACTCCGTAAATATTTTTTTAAAATTCTTTACACAATTTTTCTATTTGTTTTTAATGAAATAAGAAAAATTTAAAGAAAATGGGGTTAAAATTGGACCCTCTGTAGAGATAAAACTTCACCAAGACAGGCTAAAAAGTAAAAGCTTTAATTTTTGAAGCATAATATCTCTTAAACTAAAAGAGATAATATATGCATACGACAATGTTTATTGTAGATATCGACTAGCAGAATTTTCTCATATAAATCTTATAATATATAAATCTTTGAAATCGGTTCAGATATAAGGAATCAGTATCGTTTTTAATAAATTGTATACCTGATTACCATGTGAAATTTCATGGAAATCGAAGCAGCCGTTCCAAAGTTCCATAATTATTTCCATTTCATTTTTTGAATCGCACACAGTGTGATGTGTAAAAAGTAAAAAAAGAGGAGAATCTATGATGCCTTATTTTTCTTACAAAAATAAATTTTTCATTTAGTAAAAAAATTGCATCTTATAAGAAAATTAAATAGTAGTGGCAGAGCCAAATGAACGAAAATTTGTTTTCGCTATATACCGTCGAACACGGTTATAACGAACTATGGCTATAGCGAACACATTTCTTCGGTCCCATTGATTTTACCAATATTTTCCATACAAATAACTAGGTTTATAACGAACATGGTTATAGTGAACTTTTTTTATAACGAACACATTTTTATGGTCCCAAGAACTTTTCATATAAAAAACTACGTTTATAACGAACTCCCACAAATACTTTTTTTATAGATAAATAAAATTACACATTTCAAAAAAGTTCCAAAAATTTAAACACTAACAGAAATAACTTTCATTTATTTCCATTTAAATTATTGGGCAAATGAAAATAATTTTCATTAATTTTAATTTAAATTATCAGCAAATAAAAGATGAATTTTACATGTATAGTTGCTGACCTTTTTAAGTATACCGTTTGACTCAGAATCACTTTCTGAGAAATTATAAAGTAATATAAATACTTTTTCTCCAATGTGCTAAATAAACATACCATGTCGTTGTGTCGAATATTAACATGATACTGAAATTTGTATGGGATTTATGCACGTTAAAGTGATTTTCGGATGAAGGGTTTATATGGGATTTGTGGTGAAATATGAACCGATTTTGATGAATTTGGAACAAAGATTGACACTTATACAAAACTTCTTTGCACTGAATTTCACTAAAATATTGCTATATATAAGGTATTTATGATCATCAAACTTCTGTTCTGGGAGGACATTTGTATGGGTGAAATTATGGACCGATCATAACCAATTTCAATGGCTTCGTCCTTGTACCAAAATAATTATTCTTGCCAAATTTCATCAAGATATCTTTAAAATTGCAACCTGTACTTTGTTCACAAGGTTTACATGGACAGACAGACAGCCAGCCTTTATCTTTTATGTTTATATAAATTTTTCTTATTGAAGTTTGAATAAATTTTGAACCAAGTATCTTAAACTTATCTAGATTTATTTAAATATTTCCCTTTGAGTATGAATTTATTTTAAGATTTATATGAATTATAATTATTTTTTTGCAAAAATTGAAAAATACTCTTTTAATTTCAAATTCATTTTGCAATTAATGCATTAAGGATTTTGTTAGGAATTTCCCTAGATGTCTAATTTACAAATATGTATATATTTGCGTATTACTTAAATAATTATAGAGATTATCAATAAATTAAAATCTTAACCCAAAGTCAGTTGTTGGAAAATAGAAAAAATTAAACTATTAAAAACCACCCCTGCAATAACTGCAAATTATCCACCCTTCCTTCCAATACTATGTCCCATTTTCTCCCTTACCCCCATAAAATAGCGTGACCATATCAAATATTCAACTAACCATTTATAGCCATTACCGAGAATAAATTACATTTTAACATACATTTTAAACATCCTTTAAAAAGGATATTTTAAAAGAAGGTGTTAATAGAAAGTTCATAATAAATAAAAATTACTTTTAAAACTAAACCAATAAGTTAAAGAAAAATTAAATAAAGAAATATTTAGTGCTTTAATATTTTTAGTATATCATATGAAAGCTAATTCCGGTAACTCTTAAACAATAAAATAATTTGTGATAAAAACATAAAATTACAATTCTTAAAAATATTCTTTTTTTATTATTCCACCCTGTAATAAATATTGTGACACCACTTTGTCTCTCCCTGACCTGATGATTTCCTGCCACAAAAATTCCACAAAATATATATTTTTTTCATTTAACATTTTCTACAAAGTATTGTTTGTTCTCTTTTGCAAGGCGTGCATTACAAATTGCTTAAGTGCGATTGAAAAATATTGATATCGAATCGTATCAAAATGTAAATATCAATTGCTTTTCTTGATATCTTCTACGTTTTTAAGACTTCAAATATGATTGCAACAAACTTAACAGTAAAAGCAAGAGAGGGGGTGAATTATAACTCAAATTGGACTTAAGCAAAAAGGGCGTGAGTAATTTAACAGATGTTGATAATATATGATATTTACACATGATATCACTTCAAAAAGGATATTAAATAAATATTGTAAATATAAAAATAAAAAAAAAAACACATATATTATCAATAAATTTAATCGAATTTAACACGTACAAACATGCATGTTACATATATATGTATGCTTTCGCATATTTTCTCTAAATATGGTTATATATTTTACAAATGCTTTTTAATAAGAAATTTAACTGACATAGATTTTATTAAGTTTAAATTTAGTTTAGTTTAAATTTAAAAAAAAAAAACCAACAATAAAATAAAATACCGCCTTATGTGTTTTATTTCTGAGAATCTTTAATGTTTGCATAAATAATGCTCACTCACACGAAAATGTCAACTGTCATATTGTAAAAAGCTTAATACTCCACTTTTTATTGTAATAAGGAAAATATATAAATTTTTTTTTTTTCAATTTTGACTTTTTATTACGTGTTAACAACAGCTCTACAACAACTAAACACATAATGAGAAACTTCCGTTTTAAGCCTAAAAATATTTAATTTATTTTCAAGCATGATCACTTTTTTTGTGGACTTGTCAACGCACATGTTGTTGCACTTTATTAAAGTTTTTGACATTTTTTTATTTAATAATTATGTCATAAATCAACACGAAAATTATTGTAAGTACGTAAATGTAAATAAACACAATTGTGGCGATTAAGCGACTTTTCTCTGGAATCATTAATACGATAAGATATTCTAAATAGTTAACTTTACTTTTCCAGTAAAATATTTACTGAATAAACACTTGTAAACTAAAAAATAGTCAAATAGAACTCTAGTAAATAAAAACTTATTTTTTCTTTTTGTTGGGGTTCACACACAGCAAATTTTTCTTGCTGCAAATCTGTCTGAGTTCGTAGGCAAGAGAGGTAAAGATAATGTAAAAATTAAGAAAATTATTTTTCTGTCGACTTTAATACAAAAAATTAAGTTTTGAAAATATTCACCTTATTCTAGTTGTCGTTGTCGACCCAAAACGAAGTCGTCTGTGGAAAATTGGTATTCTCATTGTCGTTATCGACATCTATCGATGACAGTTGAATCATTCTTGGTATTTTCTGAGAAATGTCGACATTGATATTTTATTGAAACGAATCTAATTCGACTAGACGAGTTTGAGAAAATAAAGTATAAAAAATTAAAAAAAAAATAATAAAAAAAAAAAATGGATAAATAAATGTAGTTTATTTCAAATATTTATTGAAAATATTTATAACTATTACTAGAAAAGTAAAAAAGTAAATAAAATTTAATAAAAACCAAAAAATATCTGTGTGTAAATTATATAATTCACTTCTTAAAAATAACAAGAAAACAATTTAAAATTAATATATTATAAGAATATAAAATCCTTCCGATCACAAGACAGTACTTAATTCTCGGTATGATTGTTGAATGCAAACTTTATAGTGCATTATTACCAGCTTTAAAATTAATCAATTGTTTACAATAAAGTGACAAAGAAAAATTTGAGAATACTCATAAATTTAATCTGGCAATGCTTTTACACGCGGCAACGCGTCAAAGTTGAATTTTTTTCAACTTTTTTTATATGGACCGCGTGAAAACATGATCAGCTGATGGCCGCGTGTTACGCGTGCCGCGTACATTGGCCTTCCACTATTAACCATAAGAAACAAACTGTCATTTTCAATGCATACGGAGCCCAAGACACTTACTTCTGCAACCTCCTGAGCTAAAATACTTAATGTTACAAATACATTTTAAAGATCTTTAAAAAAGAGTTATTTTTTATAATATTAGGCTGATACTTTTTTCGGATAGTTATTTGTGTTCTGGTATTAGAATTATATCGGAAATTTATTGTCATATTAGATTATGTTGTTTTTACTCATTACTTCAATCAGAATCTTAAATAAAAAACATTTTTAATTGTAATTTTATATTTGACCGGAAAGTTTATTTTTAAATTTCCGGCAAAATAAATCAGCCGATTTAGAAATTAGTGATGTGAATAATCGATAAACAGTCGAGGTCGTCTCAACTATGTTAGAGAATACAAAGTAAGCGTCCAAGTGATGTTGATGTCGACCCGAAGAGATACTGACTTAATTTGCGGTCTACACGAGCCTTTTTCTTGATCGCACATTGAACAAAATGTTGGGCGCACATGCATTTGGTTAGTGTGGACCCAACTTGTTATTGTTTTGTTCTTGTTCGCACAATTGTTTGAGCAACCATGTCTGCCATCAAACGTCATTTTGTATGCAGAAGAAGGGGAGCTGCAAGTAAAAGTATCGAAGCGACACTGACGGCGTAGCGTAAAAACGACACTGACGTTGTCGACGACAACTGGAATAAGGGTTATTATTTTTATTTTATTAGTAAATAACGACATCACTGAAAAATGTGTCGTCAATTCGACTAAGTTTAGACTTGCAAGGTTAATCCTAATATTATATTATAAAAATGAAGTGTTAGTTTGTTTGTTTGTGCATCAATCACGTCTAAACGGCTAAACCGACACACAGATAGTAACAGTGCCGGAGGTGGTTATAGGCTACGTAAGATCTCGATCGGATGTCACGCCCACTTTTTTAAAACTCATAAACAAAAAAATTAAGTTTTGAAAATATTCACCTTATTCTAGTTGTCGTTGTCGACCCAAAACGAAGTCGTCTGTGGAAAATTGATATTCTCGTTGTCTTTATCGACATCTATCGATGACAATTGATTCATTCTTGGCATTCTCTGAGAAATGTCGACATTGATAGTACCAGTGCCGGTGGTCCTTATAGGCTATGTAAGAACTGGGTTGGATGTCATGCCCACTTTTTAAAACTCTTAAACGGTAGTAAATATTTGATATCGCCTAATAAGGTTTAGCGAAACGCACAGGGTTACGCTCGTTTATACTAAATTCGGAATAAAAATACAATTAAAGGGGAAATAAATCTACTATTTCTTAATTGTCAAATAATTTTGAAAAAATATTGTAATTGAGGAAACTGAAAAATTGTATGTCTATGATCAATTAATTATTATTTTTCATTAAAATTCGATTCATCATATCAGATAACTAAAATTGGCTGTAGTTTTTTTAATAAGCAATCAGTTAAGAAAATAACATTAATCTTTGATTACTTACAATTTCTTTCAAAATTTTATTTTTTATCTAAATTCATGAGAACAAAAATTGTCTTTAGTTTCTTTAAAGAGGTGTTAATTGAGATTATAACGTTAATCCGTTATCATTTATATTTTTCTTCAAAATTCCGATTTTTCATATAAAATATTAAGAATTAAAGAATTTAAAAAAAAAAACACTCCAATTGTGAAAATAACATTAATATGTGATCAGTTTTATTTTTCTTCAAAATTCCATTTTTGTCTAAAATTGGCTCTAGTTTCCTAAATAATGCTCCATTTTAATCAAAATTCCTTTTTTATATAAAATATAAGGAAATTAAGATAGCCTGTAGTTTTTTAAATAAGCAACCAATAAAAAAACATTAATCTGTGATTACTTATTATTTTGATCAAAATATATTAGCTTCTTAAAAACAGGTTTTAATTAAGAATATAACGTTAATTCGTGATCATTCATATTTTTCATAAAAATTCCTCTATTTTGTATAAAATACTAAGAAAATTAAAATTGGATGTAATATCTTTAAAAACGCTTCAATTAAGACATCAATATGTCATCACTTATATATTTCATCATAATTCGATTTTTCATATAAAATCATAATAAAACTAAAATTGGCTCTAGTTTCTTAAAGCAGGCTTCAATTAAGAAAATAACATAAACTTTTGATCACTTATATTTATATAAAATTGTAAGAAAACTAAAATTGGTTAATTAATTAAAATAAGCTCCAATTAAAAAAAAAAAACAACGTTAATCTGTGATCATTTATAATATGCATCAAAATTCGATTTTTTATATAAAAATATATAACTAAAATAGAGAAATAACGGTAACATTATTAATAACTAATTAATTATTTTCATCAAATTCTATTTTTCATATAAAATCATAAGAAAACTAAAATTCGCTTTAGTGTCTTGAATAACTTTCCAATTTTCGATTTGTCAAATAAAAATCATAAAAAAAATAAATTTTTTTTGCCTAAATAAAGGCTTCAATTGAGAATATAACGTAAATTTGTCATTAAATTTTAATTTGTGATAAAATTGTAATAAAAATAAACTAAATGTAAAACCAAAACTCAAGAAACACATTTTTTTTCCCGCAAATAATTACGTTTTTTTTTTTTGGCAAATAAATACGCATTGGGTATTTATTTCACTAAATAAAATAAACTTTCCTTTACCTTTATAATATTTTCTTTTAAATTTTGTTAAATTTCATTTTATTGCTTTATATCAACAAAAGAAATTTAAGACTTATTCAATCGTTTGTTCAATCGCTCTATTGTTATTTAGTTTTCACTTACAAAAAAAAAAAAAATAAAAAAAATGAACATAAAAATTTCAATTGATTGTAGTTCAAAATGCCACAATTTACCCGCAATTGGAACAATAGATTCTTTCAAACATACATACTTATACGCACAATATACGTACCTACGTCTAACGGAAATTCTATGTTGGCTATTCATACTCCTCGCAGTGAAACACGCACTTAGTTTACTCTCTTTTTTTTATAAGACATTTTTAGTTCCACAGTATT
Organism: Protophormia terraenovae; assembly: GCA_951394005.1. Classification (NCBI taxonomy): domain Eukaryota; kingdom Metazoa; phylum Arthropoda; class Insecta; order Diptera; family Calliphoridae; genus Protophormia; species Protophormia terraenovae. Next base: position 31,841,012 of record OX596077.1, on the reverse strand, counting down.
GGATCTCTGATTACATGCGAGCATATTCATACAAACGAATTTTACGGGGAATAGACATGTGAACTCAACTCATTTAAGTATTTAAAAGCAGAAAAAATGTAATTTAATGAAAATGTTAGTTACGAATTCCAATAGATATCAATTTTGTGAATCCCCACTTTTATGCACAATTTGTCTAACACTGAGAGAAAAATTTAAGAAAAAAAAAAAAAAAAAAAAATTATTAAACACAATTTTGTAAAAAAAATTTATTGTAAGCAATTTTTTTTTAATTGGAGAAAATACAGCCAATTTTATTTTTCTTATTATTTTACACGAAAAAACGAATTTTGAAGAAAAATAAAAAGTGATCACAGATTAACGTTATTTTCTCAATAAGAGAGTTATTTAAAAAACTACAAAAAATTTTAGTGTTTTTAAAATTTTATATGATAAATGGTGAAAATTTTCATAAAAATCTAATTTTAATGAAAATGAAATTAAAAAAGATTCGGCTGTTCCGTATGCTTTCATATTTTCACATTTATAAACCTAAATTTTTTTCCAAACTACGAACATTTGAATACGAAAAAAAAAAAAAACAGTCATAGCAGGCACTGCTTTAAAAATATAAACAACAACAAAAATTTAATATTTATATATTTTTGTATGTATGTATGAGTTTAAATTGATCCTTGAACTATTTGGACACAATTTCACCGGTAAAGTGGGCGAACCACGCCCATTTTTAGTTTCCGAGTTTATTTCGATCCCCGAACTATACGTACAAAATTTCGTTATCGTACATAACTATTTTGTTTATTAACCGATTTTGCCCATTTTCAATCCCAAACAAACCTTATATAAGACAAATATTTGTGCCAAATTTCGTCCCCCTACGTTGTCCCGTTCGAGCCCTATCCTGCTTTCAACAGACGGACGGTCATAGCTAGATCGACTCAGAATCTAACCATGACCCAGAAAATATATACTTTGTGGGGTTTTAAATGATTCCTTCGACATGTTACACACGGAATGACAAAATCAATATACCCCCCATCTTTTTGATGGTGGGTATAAAAACAACAATGCTTAAATAAATATTATAAATATTTTTCTGTGTATTTATATTATTAAATTTTTTTTTAGTTTTTGGCCCATAACTCGGTTGTTTATGGACGAATTTGGTTGATTAAAAAAACCGAAATTTTGTAAAAATATTTATGACCAACCTAGCGAAACCCGTAGCTCATATAGGAGCTTCAAAAAGTCTAAAAATGTGTTTTGGCCGATATCTGGGATATAGTGGACCGATTTATTTTTCAGAAAAAAAAATTTAAAAAAGATTTTGAATTTTTCGTGCAAAAACTAAGTCGCTAGCTATTATAGGAGTCGAGAAAAGCCGACAACAAATACGATTTTTTGGGAATATCTTTCCCAAGGGATATTTTCTATAATTTGATGTATAAAACATATATATCCGATAACTGGGGCTTTCTAAAAACTGATTTCAACAGACAGACGGACATCTTTATATCGACTCCCCTATCAATAAGGATGCAGAATATATATATTTTTTGGGGTCTTAGATGAATATTGTAGAAATTACAAACGGAATGACAAACTTATATATACCCTTTACAGCTGTGGTGAAGGGTATAATTAAAAAGTGATTACAGATTATTATTTTTTTTTTTAACTACAGCCGATTATAGTTTTCTTATGATTTAAAGAGGTCTTTTCTAGAAACTACAGGTAATTATAGTTTTGTTATAAACAGGGCACTTAAAAAGTGTTATATTTGTACTTAAATACATTCAAATCAAATATATGGTATGTCGGGGTTCACACACAGCAATTTTTCTTGCCGCAATTCTGACTTCGTAGACGAGTGAGGTAAAGAGAATGTAAAAGTTTATTATTCGCTTCTCCTCTCTCTCCTATATATTCAGAATTGCGGCAATTAAAATTGCTGTGTGTGAGCCCCGACTATAAGAAAATTACAAAAATTTTATCAATTTATAAGATGAAAATTATTATGGATAAAGAAAAGAAAAAGAAAATTCACTAATGGCAAATTATGAAAAAAGATTTTATATGCAAAAATTTGTTTTTCTTACGTGAAAAAATATGCAAAATTATGCTCTTAATGGATACATAACTTACAGTTTGGTTCATTTGAATCCCAATACATAAAACATAAATTTATATATTTTTAGTTGCACTGGTTATAATCTTATAATCGAATATATCGAATACTAATAAAAATTAAGTCAATGTCGTTTTTGAGTCAACATCACTTCGACTCATATTTGATATTCTCTAACAGAGTTGAGAGTCGACTGTTTATCGATTATTTTAACAAATAAAACACACATCGCTAATATTTGAGTCGGAGAATTTATTTAGCTGTAGTATTTGTAGTAACATGTAGTCTTTTAGCTCAAAAGATTGCAGCAGTAAGTGATTTACGAAATTTAGCTTGGGCTCCGGAAGCATTGAATAAAGTTAGAATTCTACAATCATACCGAGGATTAAGCACAGTTTTGTAATCTATCTTATGATTCATATTCATTGATTTTAAATTGTTTCCTTGTTGTTTTTAAGAAGTGAATGTTATATTTTACACACAGATATTCTTCGTTTAATCACAAAATTTGATGACGACAAAATGAAAGTCGTTTCAATACAATATCGATGTCGAAATTTCTTAGAAAATACCAAAAATGCATCAACTGTCATCGATAGATGTAGATAACGAAAAAAAGAATACCAATTTGCTACAGATGATAAAAGATGACTTTGTTTTGTGTCGACAACGACAACTAGAATAAAGGTACCATTACTCTACCGTAAATGTAAACGGAACGTAAGTTGATCAACATCAGTGATATCAATTACACATATTTCCAGTAAATCAAATTCATTATTGGTTTGTATTTTAGCGATTTATATAAAAAATGAAGTTTGTGCTTTTATGACAAAATTTTTAAATTGTTGATTCAACTCTACAACTTATTTTAACAATTTTTTAGTGAAGAAAACAGCAAAACAAATTGTCCAATTGATAAACTTTTTACAGCGATTTTTTACGCAGTAAATTTTTCTTATGATTTTTATAAGAAAAAATAAATTTCGATAATGTAATGGTACTCTTTTTAAAGAGACCACAGCTATTTTCAGTTTTCTTGTGATTTTATATAAAAAATAAGAATTTTATGAAATTTGTAACAAATCACAAAATAACGTTAGTTTCTCAATTGTAGTTTTTTTTAGACTACAGCAAAATTAAGTTTTCTTAAGATTTTATATTACAAATTTGAAGATAAGAAGAACAAATTAAAGATAGTTTTGTGACATATTGTGCAAGTAACAGAATGTTATTATTATCAAATGATAAATTAGCACGCACTTCTTACTTTTTCCCTTCTATTCCTCTTCTTAATGTCATAATATTTTTAGTTTCTTTATAAACTTAATGAAAGAAATAAAAAAGATATAAAATAATTTAAGAATTATAACAAATTAGTAGTAACTTTTGTACTTTGCTCATATAAGTAATAACAATAAAATGCGTAACATTTGTTATGTTTTTAATGCGAATATGAGTACAAGTAGGTAAGTTCAATGGCCTAAAATTAATTGTTAATTCTTTCAAACCAAAAAATACGAAAAAAATACACTTTTTACGATTAATACAACGACAAATATGATAAACAATTGTTAGTTATAGTAAGTAGTTCTAGCATACTTATATTTGTCATTTTTATACTAAAAACTTTTAAACTTAAGTTATTTACTGTTTGTCAGTTTGTCTGCCAATCAGTCAGCCAGTTAGAGTTTTATGTGCTAAACACGGTTCTTTTATGATCTTTTTGTTAGTTTGTTTGTATTTTGGAGGATTTCAAAATAATTCAAGCATTAATGTTGTTGACATTTTAGTTGACAGAACAGAATATTTTTTAACTGCTAATGAGGTTTTAAATGTATTCACTCACATATCGGTCGCCTGGTAGCTTGTAATAACAAAGAATCATGTCATTTTTGTTAAAAACAATTTACAAGTTCTCTTTTGTGTTATTTCCATTAATTTTGATAATAATAAATTAAAATATTTTTAATAATAATATGTAATTTTCGGTTGTGGATAATGAAAAAATAATAATTTTATAGTTATAAAGAAAGTTTAAATTATAATTTAATTTTTTTACAAACTAATGGTGTAAATTATTATTTTGCTAAATATTATTCATCATAAGTTTAAATATTTATATAAAATTTTGTTCATAAAACAGTTTAATTCATTAGAAATTTCATCATCAAAGCAGAAATTCATTTTTATTTCTCTTAATTACAATTGTGTAATTTTTTTTATAATTTTTCGCTGGTTCTTATTATTAAAATGGAATCTTTATTATTAAAATAAAGAAATAAGAAAAATTCTAGCCCATAACTCTATTTCTATTGTACAAATATTTTCTAAAATATAAAGAAATAATTAATAAAGAAACAAAAATTACACATCAATCATCATAAGAAAAAAAAAACTGGACTGATGTGATGGAAAACCTTTTCTTAATTGAAACAAATTTGTTGTTGACACATATAACATCCATGCAACACGAAAATATTACATATGAATACAATTTAACCCTTTTACTCTCATACTGGTACATATGTATCTAACGTCACTGTTTTGAACATGACCTCAATTACCATCATTTTCAATACAAATGGAAGGATGGACGGACAGACAGTCAGTCATTCATTCAGACATGCATAATCCATTAGCATTAGACACCAGACTAAATTCAACTGTAATATGAAGAATATGAAACCAGTTGCATAGACTAATACAGATTTTTTTGTTTAAATATCATTTTGAAGGGTTTTATTTTACTTTAGCGACAATTAAGAAATTGTATTCACAATAATAATAAAAGATTGAATTTAGATTTTGAAATTGTTTTTATTCACTTTCATATGGTGTTGCCTTTAACACTCATATTTCGTATTTTGAAATAATAAAAACATTTGTGTTATAAGAGGATTATAAGCTTAATTAGAGACATGACAATAATAAATGTTGCATAGAAAGTAAATAAATATTAAGTATTAGAATAAAAAACGATTAAGGTCGACTGAAAAAGTACCTTTTATTTAATGTGATAATTTAGGGCGTTAAAATTATTTGGTATTTATAGTTATGTTGTTTATAATGTTGCATCATTTGTTTAGATTTTGTATTAGAAATGTGTATTTAGATTAACTTATTGGGTGGTCTTAGATGAAAATTATTTAGTATGATACAAATGGCCAAGAATAGCTATAAGAAGAATGTGTTTAAACATAATAAAGTAAAAGTTAAGTCAAATTAATGGGTACACTCGGAGATCATGTGACATATTATTCTCTTCTGATGCACTATATAGGAACCTAGAGGATCAAAATGGCTCTAATCCACTAAAAGTTCAATTCAATGACTTTATATTAGTTGCTATTAGTGTTTATAAACCGGTTAACCGGTTAACCGAAAAACCGGTTTTTTCTTCAAATTTCGGTTATTTGCGAACCGGTTAATTTGAAATATTCAATTTCGGTTAACCGGTTTACCCGGTTTTTATGTGTCGGTTAACCGGTTTCAAAAATTTGCTAAAAATATCACCAAATTTCGTCCTTTAGTTGCTTTTTTCTGAATTTTAAATATAAGAAAATATTTTGAAACTACTAAAAATTATTGCTGTTTGAGTTAACAAGTAGTCAGGTGATAGATATATTTATTTGTTGGAAGCTAAATATATTTTAAAACTGTATGTATAATAAATATATAGATAATTAAGCATTCCATTTACAAAAACGTTAATTTCATGCGAATGAAATTTTCCAAAAGAAAAAAATAACCTACTAATGTATAGGTTTAGTGAAAGATAAGATTTTGTATAATATAATGGGAAAAAATACTTCAAAAGTAGATCTAAATAAGTGCAGAAAATTACTTTTAAATGATTAATAATCTTCTAAAAATTAAAAACAAATCCCTTTTTAGCAAAAAAAAATATTAATTATTTTTCCAATTTTATGCAGATATTTTTATCACATTTTTTTATAAAAACTTTTCCTTAAGAGAAAAACTTTAAAAGCGGAGAATATAAATCATAATATAAAGTACATTATCCTAGGTCTAAAGCTTCCTTTTTGCAAAATTTTATTTTTATTTTTAAGAAAAAAAATCTTAAAAAATACTTTATAGGATAAAAGATGTCAAAAAAGTTGTTTTTAAAAATATTTTTATAAATTTGCGATGTAAATCAATCGCGATTTATAAATAACACTGCAGTGCACTGCTTATTATTTGGTACATGGTTAAACCAATAAGTTGAAAAACACTTTTTTTAACCAAAAATATTTTTATTATGCTTCAAATTAGAGCAATTATTAAAATGTCGGTTAACCGGTTTAACCGGTTTTTTAGTAGACGGTTAACCGAAAAACCGGTTTTTTAATTTTATCCAATTTTCGGTTAACCGTTAAACCGGTTTTTTGAAAAGTCGGTTTTTTATAAACACTAGTTGCTATCGCATGCTTAAATAACTTAGGGAATAAGTCAACTAGCCTCTGCAGATTTATAATGTTTTAAAAATCTTACTACTCACGCAATTTTCTCAGTGTCTTCTCAGCTCTATAATTGTGCATATTAATACAACCTTCTCCCAGGGTTTCTGAAGATCGTATTTCTCTTTTAAACTTCAAATATTTTGGAGCACTTTTTTCATTGTGTGCAAAATAAAAAAACATTTAAATTAGTAAATTTCGATGTATTTATGGGTGTTTATTCTTTTATATAGCACAAAGCATCTCTTAAATATTATACACGATTTTTATTAAATGCCCCTCCCGTTTTACGCCTACTTTTATTAACAAGATTATATGAAATATATTAGTAGTTACATAATTGAACTGATTTAACTGATATTTTGCACATTCATTTATACAACACTTATAATGTCCATCCTCCGAAAGTACATACATATATGATATAAAATTAATAAAAATGCCACGCCCACTTTTTGTGAATATTTTTTTTTTTAAGTTCAAATGAACACAGAAAAATGTGAAAATGGACTTCAATTACGAAATTGTTTATATTAATTATATTTTAATTGATTTTGCTCCCATCATCAGAATTGTAATATTAATAACTAGAATAATTGATTTTATTATTACTGCTTTTTCTTAAATAGATTTAATGAGTTGAAAATTTTTGGAAATTGTCTTAAATTTATTTCATTTCTATATTTTTGTAGACAAATTTTTAATTATTCTTTATATTTTATTAATAGCTGTCAATTTATTTAAAAAAGAAATTGTAAAACAATTAGAAAATTAATTATATTAATTAAAAATATAATTAAATTCTAATATAAAGTTAGTTAATAATTTTATTAAAAAATAATTTGAAATATTTTTTCCTGTGTACAAAAAAAAAAAAAAAATGCTTACATAGTGATATAAATATGAGTTTAACCTACAGTTAGGAATTGGAGTTTCCCGTGATATTTCGTTTCAAGGGAAACGAGAATGAAAAATTAAATTTCCTGCTTCTTTTTTAAACTTAAATTATTATAAACGAGAAAAAAAGTTGTAGTCGGTTAAGACCGACCATATGTTACCCTACACCATTATGTATAAGCATAAAAATTCGAAAAAGGGACTTATATTAGACCTTTGGACAATCGTAGACCAACACTTTTACTAAATGTAAGATAAAATATACAAATACATAATAATGCGTTGATACTAACATCTACATGATTTTATGCATTTTAGGGTGATTCTCGGAAGTGGGTTTATATGAGAGCAATGGTAAATTATGGACCGATTCTAATAAAATTAGGCAATGTTGTTTCTACTTATATAAAACGTATTTGTGTCGAATATTAACTTGATACTAACATTCGTATGGAATTTATGCATATTAAAGTGATTTTCGAAAGAGAGGTTTATGCGGGAGCTATGGTCAATTGTGGACTGATCTTCTTAAAATTGATAGATACGAAGATTGATACTTTGATTATTTTATTATTTGATTAAAATATTTATACTTTTAAGGCATTTTTGGGCGTTGAATCTCTATTCCATTTGTATGGGGGCTATGTGAAATAATGGACCGATCATAAACAATTTCAATAGGCTTTGTCCTTGTATCATAAAAGTCTCATTTCATTGAATTATCTTTAAAAAAGCGACCTGTACTTTGTGCACAGCCAGACGAACGGACGGACATCGTTAGATCGATTGAAAAAAGTGATTATGAGTCGGTTGGTATACTTTAAGGTGGATGTTGGATAACTTTTTCTATGCGTTATAAACATATGCTCTAAAAAAATAGGTTTTATGCGCATTAAAAATGCAGTAAAAAACGAAAAATATGCTATAAAAACGCGAAAATATGCACTAAACAAAAGATTTTTTATAATTTAAAAAAAAAAAAATATGTTTTTCATTAAAACAAAGAAAGGGTTTTTTTTTAATATTTCAACGTTATAAAATAAAGCAAAACTGAAATTGATCAACCGTGTCGAAATTTGATTTCTCATTTTTTATTGTATCTCATAAAAACGATATTGAGCTTCTATTTTTTTAACCATCTAATTCTAGACACTATTATTAGTTCAGAAATTATCATATCAATCCCTGACCGCCAAAATATCGTAACCAACAACATTTTCGAAATTCGTGTTTTGATGAAAATCTATAATTTAGAGTCATCTAGATCATCTGTCATCGACATATCATTTCAGATTTATAGGGAATGCAATTTTATCGTACGTAACATTTTTTAATACATGTAATAATGTGTAAACAATAACAAAAATGCTTCTTCTGTAAAGTTTAGTTTACTGCACTTACGACATTTTCGCGGTTAGTGCTCGATATGCTTTCATTAAAAAAAAAATTTGTTTTTACATACCGCTAAAAATTATTTTTTTATTCATATCTACATGTATGTATAAATGTATATGCCCACAACGAACCTTTTTTTACTTTTTTGCACACATCATTGTACCATGTGTGTGGCGACCGAACCGTTTGTAATCGTTAAAATAACGATCTTCCCCACAAATACAAATTTAAAAAAAGTTTTTTAGATCCCAGTTGGCCATGTCTTCAAGACATTCTTGATGTTGGGTCAACGACAATGTTAAATCCTAGACGACATATCCAGGACAGTCAGAACAGTTCGTCAGGGAATTTTTCTAACAAATGTCGCGAAAGTCTTAAACGATTAAAAGAGAGACAATGTCGCCCATTTTGTCGTTAGTAAAATAATTATAAAATGAGCGAAATGTTCATCTATATATTCGTCAACGACTTGTTTAATGATTAGTTCTCTAATGTTGTCGATAACGACTACATAGGGGACTATGTCGTCTCTTTTGTCGTCTGCGATTATATAGACGAAAAAGTCGTACAGTAAATCGTCAACGATTGCATGAGGTACAATATCCTTAGATTGGTCATCAATGATCATATGGATGACAATATCGTCTATTTTATCGTCAGCGTTTATATAGATGTAGACAAAGATAGATATAGACAAAAATTATATCCATTGTTTGAAATTTCTGCTTTTACGAATATACGTTTTATTGATGTCATCTGAAAATATGTATATGTAAAAATTTGTTTTGTTTATTATTTGTACTTACCGAATTTTATTTTTTTTAATAATAATAAAAAAAATAAATTTCAATTTGCTAACATATAAAATGTTTACGTTTAAACGTTCTGACTTATCGTGTTCAAATGAATATCTTTTTTTTTTTTTTTCTAGTCTGTTTTTCTTTAATTTATAAACATCGTTAATTTACCGTTTTTCCTGCATACCGGAGTTATATAAAGACAATATTTAAAACATTGTTCATTATCTTGTCGTTAACATAGTTTGTTAGACGACAACATTCAAAATTTTGTCGCTCGAACTGTCATCAAAAAAAGTTCGACAAAAGAAAACATTTAAGATATTGACCTTTATGTTCTCATCAACATAGCTTTTAGATAACAACCTTTAAGATACTGTAGGTCTTATCATCGTCAATTTAGATAAATAGAAGACGACAAGGATACCTTGTCGCTTAATTTGTCATCAACAAAGTTTATAAAGGAAACATTTAAGATATTGTCGTCATCTAAAACATAAATAAGTGAAAACATTACAGACATTGTCGCTCATCTTGTGCTCAAAAGTGAATGAATCAAGACTGCATTGAAGACATTGTCCTTCTTATTGGCCTTAACATCTTTTAAGGATGAAATATTATAAACATCGTCGTTTAATTTGTCTTTTACAAAGTCGACTGGAGATAATATATAAGATTTCGTCTCTCTATTTGTCGTCAATAGAATCAAGTAAAAGAGAACTTTAAGGACATTGTCGCTATTCTTGTCGTAAAAAGCATTTGATCGAAGAAGCCTATAGAAAATGTCTTTATTTTTGTCTTAAACATCAATTACGGATGACAGAATTTAAGACATGGTCTTTCATATCATCAATGAATGCTGTAAACTGACGACAATATTTAAGACTGAGTCGCTTACATCATCTATAATAGGGTTTGATAGAAGATACGATTTATTCCTATGTCTTTTGTCATGTCCCTACTAAACTTTGATACCAGACAACAAAGTATATACAAGTAGTCCGACTCTTTGACATAGGTACCTAACTCTAAGAGTGTGTTAGTGAAACAGTACCTAATTCTAAGTATGTATTAGTAATAAAAACTTTAATGTATTGGTGCTTTTTAATTTTCCCAACATACACAGAGTTTTATAAAAATGGCTTAAATTAAAATTTGTTTGAATTTTCAATACGAAAAATAGAAACCCTGTTCTACAAAATAATTTCTAAAACTATTAAAATAAAATGTCAAAAATAAATAAAACAAATTTTTTGTAGTTTGTGCAAAATGGACCATAATATGACATAAAAGTGCTTAAATAGTGTTTAAAAAAATTGTGAAATTATTTGAGTAAGTGTAAAAACGCGTAAAAGTGCTTAGTTATTCCAAAATTTTCATGTAAAAGTTTTGTGTTTTTCTTCTTTGTTTATAATTCTCTCAATTCACACCGAACCTATACATGTGAGAGAGCAAATTCAAAAATAGAGAGTCGGACTACTTTGTATACTTTGCCAGACAACATGTAAGATGTTGTCCATCTTGTTGTCTTTAACAATGTATTTTATCACCTACATTCAAGACAAAATGCAAGACTTTGGCGCTTATCGTGTCTTTAACGATGATTTCCTTTGAGATGTCTATAAGAAAACTCAATGACATTGAAATAATATTATTTTCGTAACTCAAATTAAAAAAAGTAAAGAAAAGAAATTTAATCCAAAAGTGGATTTTATTTTTAAATTTACGAATAATAATATTTAAAAGAGCGAATAAAAACTTAAAATTTTGTTCGAGATCCAAATTTTTCCGTACCTTGTTATTTAATCGATAAAAATAAGTATGAACTGATTTTTAGTTTTTTATTAAAAGAAAACGTTCCTTTTTTATTACTTACATAAAGCGAACATGCTGAGAAGTTTTAAGCTTTTTTTCGTTTTTCAAAACGTCATATTTTTGAACCGGAAAGGGTATGTATGATTTGAGAAACTCTCTAAATTGCCAATGTCTGTAGTGAATTTAATTAAAATCGAAGACATCAAAGCCGAAAATTCTTGTTTTCTATCCATTTTGATATGAAATGTCACATTCTTTTATTAGTTAAGTACCAAAATCTATGGAAAAGTCTAATAACACACAATATTTATAGGGCATTCCCAAAACAATTATTATAACCCAGTCAATTCTTGTGATTTTCACAATTAATTAATAAACAAAAACATTAATAATTTGTTTGATCTTGCAAACAAAATGTTAAAATTGAAAAGAACATAAATTCTTTATCTTGGGAATATTTAATTAAATGATTAAAACAAGAATTATAATAAAAAAAAATAATAATAATTGAAGCAAATAGAAATTCCAAATAAAAATTAATTAAATTGAATTATGCCACTCCAAAGAATCAAAACTATAGAAAATAGTTAAACAAATAACAAATAAATATAATGAAAATATATTGAAGTGATTTTTTTTTCATATTTTTGAAGTAAATTCTTAAAGAACCCGCATAAAAACAATTCATTTGAATAACATTTTTTAATGGAGAAAATTATATACATTTATAAACGCATTTAAAGAAAAATTTTAACTAAAAAGTCAAAATTGAGAATATGTACAAGAAAATTATGTTTAATTAAGTACGTAGCAGTAGTGCTGTGGTTTGATTTGTTATGGCATTTTATAGTAACTTCTGTTAGTGCTGAGCTTTTTTAAATGAGAAAAAAGGCGTCATTGTGGTAGGAAAGATGCTTCTGTTTAATGACCCATACTTGAGATCATACATATTTATGTATATATATACATATGTTCAAATGTATGTACATTGTTTTTGAATAGAATAACATGAACTTTCTCCCCTTGTCGTTGCAAACTTTAAAATTGTTTTTATGACTTAAATTTTTTATTTACTCCAGACACAAGATCACAAATTTTAATATTTAGGTTTTTTTTTTTTTTGTTTAACTTACATACAGAATTCTAAGCTGGGACACAGGGAAAATAAACTTTAAAATCTGTAGTGTAAAATTTATAATAAATATTTATGTTTTATTTTTTATATAGAGTTGCCAAAGCTGTTGAAATACTCTAAAGATGAAGAAATAATTTATCATAGTAAAAACTTAAATTATGAAAGTATACACAGAAAAAAAATTACTAATAATTTTTGAATAAACTTTATATTGGAATTTAATTATATTATCTATATATATAAAAGAGTAATGGCTGAGTGATTGACTGACTGACTGACTGACTGACTTATATATTTGGAAATTCGAATGTTTAGGGGGTAAAAAGGGTAAAAACGGGTTAAATCGGTAACCATATATCTCTTAAATAGAGATATAAAAAAAAAGTTGAATAGTCATCGTTAATTATTTAAAAAATAATCGAATATGTGTCTGGTACTTTTTTGAAATTCGGCTCTTTTAGAGAGAAAACGGGTAAAAACTGTAATTTAGTACTTTTTCGACACCCTATCTATCTTTTAATCCAGAGGTAAAAATCGTACCTGATTTTGGTATTTTTTTCACAAAATATTTTTTTTTTTTTTTTTTTCTTTTTTCTGACACATACATATGAATATTTTAAATATAGATCCCAGCAAAATTTAGAAATTCATTAAAATACAATCTTTGTTACATTCAGGGGGAATAAAAAGTACCAAAAATGGGATAAAAGCGGGAAATTTTATTTTATTCAAATTTAATAATGCAGTTTTTATTATATTAAACCTAGAAACATGAAGCTAACTGAATGAGAATTCAAAAGAGGGGATTTTGTAGTACTATTTTTTCTTCTAATTGTACTTTTTGAACTTTCTATAATATCAAACCTACAAACATGAAATTAATGATATATGATCCTAAGTGAGTGAAAACCCATAATAGGAGACTTTGTGGTACTTTTTCATTCTTCTAATGGTACTTTTTTTTAATTTTCTACAATATTGAACCTAGAAACTTGAAATTAAAGATACTAGGTCCTTTGTAGGTAAAAATTCAAGAGGGGAACTTTGAGGCACTTTTTCGTTCTTCCAATGGTAATTTGTGAATTTCGACTTTGTGGTACTTTTTCGTTTTTCTTCCTTTCTGATTTAACATAAAATTATGAAATTAAAGATATATGGTCCTATGTGGGTAAGAGTTCAAAAGGGGAACTTTTTGGTACTTTTTTGTTCTTATAATGGTACTTTTTGAATTTTCTATAATCTTTAATCTAAAATCATGAAATTAAAGTCCTAAGTGAATGAGAATCCATAAGAGGGAACTTTGTAGTACTTTTCGTTATTATATTACTCTTTGATTTTATTATTATTATTTTTTTTTTTTGTAATAATAATTAACTTTCAAACATGAAATTAAAGATATATGGTTCTGTGTTTAGAATCCACAAGCCCTATTTGTCACATTATTCTCTACTAAAATATAACATTAATAATAAAAAGGTAGTTTTTGAACCTTCAAACATTAAAGATGTAAGAAACTGGTATCTTAAATATTTAAAAAGTTTATTGTACTTAATGCTGACAGAACACCAATATTATAACTGTTCCCACGGGATAGTTGAATTTACAGGTTTCTTCACTTTTGGTACTTCACTTAGTTTTTTCTAAATAAAAAGGCTACCAAGTTTTTATCTGGTATAGGAAAGAGTACTGCTATCTATATAAAAGTGAATCTGTGTTTGTTTTTGAATTTTATTTCGATGCTTTTACGATATTATATTTCAATACAATGGGGTAGCAAAGTGCAATGTGTTATTAGAATTATTATTCAAAAGTTTTTAGTTATAAAATTGTAACTTAACACAATTTGAATTTATATTATAAATGGTTTTTATTAAAAAAAAAATATTCGCTAACGAAGTAGTGGGTATTCTGCTCGTTTATTAATATAATAACTTTCTAATTGATTTACAATTTTTTTTTTATAAATTGACATTAGGAGCTGAAAATTAAAAAAAAATCTATAAAAATACAGAAACAAAATAAGTTTAAGTCAATTTCCAAAAATTTTCAGCTCATTGTATCTATTAAAACAATAATAAAATCAATTATTCTAGTTAATTAATATTATCATTTTGATGATTGAAGCAAAATCAAACAAAAATTAAATAATATAAGCAATTTCGTAATTGAAGTCCATTTTTATTTTTTTTTTTTTTTTCTGTATAGATTTGAATTTGAACTTTGAAATGAAAATTAATATAATATCTTTTAAAACTACAACAAAATAAAAAAAGTGCAATCAAGATCAAAAAAATCAAAAAAATTGAAAAATTTGTATTATTTTTATTTCTATATTTTAAAAATTTTTCCAGAAACAGAAATATTAAAAGTCTATAAATATATGGCAACCTTAGTTAACTCAAACATAAATTTACATTAACTTCTCACAAGACAAGATCATTTAAATCAATAACAAAGAATGATGAATGATTCAAAGAGCAGTTTCCACAAATGAACTGTTAAAAAAATCGTACAACAAACCAGGAACAATACTCAAGTATTCAAAATACAAAATCTTTTCAATTGTCATTTTTTATATCAGTTTTTATTTTAATTTCTCTCCAGAGTATAGTATTTTCATTATACACAGTAAAGAAAGATTTAGAGACATAAACATAAAAACTCAAGCCCATATCCCAACAACAATACATACGATCACTATCATCATACTTAGTCATAAAAAATTTTTGTTTTCAATGAATAAAAATCAAGAAAGAATTTTTATTTTTTTCTATTTTCATTGCGTTAGTTATTAATTTTAGGGAACAGTTTTTTTTTTTTTTTTTTAATTTGGAGTTAATAAAATTATGTGACTGCGATTTAACGATTATTTATAGATAAATTAAATTTTTTTTAATGATTAAATAAAATTCATTATTAATATTTAGTTATAAAAATAATTTTGATTGTTTTTTTATTGGATTTTTTTTTTTTTTTAATTTAATGGTTTACCACATTAAAAAGCCGTTAAAAAAATATTTTTCAATACTTTGATCATTAAAAAAAATTATAAATTTTTGTCCATAATTTATGGTCAATTCAGAATTTTTTTTATGAAAATAATTATTTAAATTTGAATTGTTAAATATAGCGGCGCAAACAAAATTTTAGCATACATTTTTCCCTTTAAACAATAAACATTTTTGCTAATATTTAAAAAAAATTGCGTTTAATTAAAATTATAATTTTGGCTTACTAATGCTAAAAAAGAAAACATGAGGCGTCAGAGACACTATTTAAGTATGACTTTTAGGTGCCGATTATGGTTTAATAATAAGATTTCCTTTATTTAAATATTGCCGAAAATAAATCATGTAGGTTAAAAAGCCGCTCAATATAATTTTGAACATCCTCTAATTATGTTTACTTTTCTTTTTTATTTTTTAAATAAATAAAATGGTTTCAGAACAATTGGAAAATTTAAATCGATTTCGACCAAAGTTAAAATTTTATTCCTAGCAGTTAAATGTACTAAGACAACATATAGCTAAACTATAATCATAAATAAGAATAAGTTAGTCAGAGCTATATTCGGCTGTACAGAATTTTTTATACCCTTCATAATTTTACCTACAAATAATAAAACAAATGGCTTAAAGTGCATTATTGCTTACATGAGACCACAAAAGAACAAAATATTACTTTAGCCGATATTTCGATCATTTATGGACCGACTTGGTTCAATTCTTTGGCATAAATATTGAGAAAAATATTTACAAATGTTCTGTGAAAGAACGAAGTCTCTAGCTTATATAAAACATTAGAAAAACGAAAAAATCTCCAAAAAAACAGAGATATCTCTGCCATTTTTGATCCAATACGGCAGAATTCCAATAGCAAAATTCTCGAAAGGATTACCAATCGTTTGATACATATATCTTTCATAAAAGCCTTTTCAACCTACAAACGGACGGGCGGATGGACGGACGGACATAGACTTTGTTCCTTGTAACGCTGCAGAAAATATAAACTTTCACTTTCCGACGAAAATTGTGGAAATCATAAACGGAATGACAAACGTATATCCTTTACACCTTTGTTGAAGGGTATATGAAGTAAGAAAGCTATAGTGGGTAAAGCCCGATCATATGATATTATTATATAAATCAATTTTTTTTTTTCTCTTAATATTAGTATATGGAGGCTTTGTTTAGTTATTGGAAAATCCTAGTCAAATTTTTGTAGTGTAATTTCTGTGTTTATAAGACTTATTTTTGTCAAATATTTTCTTGATAAAATAAGTGAGACTTATGCACATTAAAGTCGCTTTTGGAAGTGAGGTTACACATAAGGAGTGAGATCGAAAAAATCTTAACACACATTTTGCCTCATAACTTTTTTCGGAATCAATATTCAAAATTTTTTTTGATCTAGTTATCATGGAAAAATACTTCAGTTATTATTTTTAATAACAATCATATTAATTTATCCTTATTTTCATCAAAATAAGTGACGAAAAAGATTTACGTCCTACAAATTATTAAAAAATTTCAAAAAATCCAAATAGGTCTTGCAAATAATTGACCACAGAATTAAATGTCATCCGTAAAACCGTTTCTAATGTTATTAAACAGTATCAGGAGAATTTGACTATTGATGTGAAACCTAGTTCGGTAAGAAAAAAGGACCACATGATATTGGGAAGGCCAGAAAATTGAAGGCATATTGAAAGGAACTCCAAACACATCTGGTAGAAAATCAACTCAGTTTTCTCAGTGCTTCGACTATTTGGTGCGAAAATTTAAAGCCAATGGGAAAGTTGATAACATATAAAGTTCAAAAAATTCCAAACTGGAATTCTGCAAAAGAAATTACAAGCCAAAAATAGGACTCGGAATTTAAAACCAAATTTCATACAAAAATACTCAAGCTGTATAATTGACGAAGGTGCTGGCAGAATCTTCGCAGCTTGTGTCTCAAAAATTTGTATTGCTAATGCTCGAAGCAATGTTGGAGATAAGTTTAAGATCCAAAATCAGCAAAAATTTCTTACAAAATTCATGGTATGACAAGCTTTTTGCAGTTACGGCAAAACATGAAAGTCATTTGATATATTCGGATCTATAAATACCAAAATATGAATAAAGGAATATTTGCAAAAAAGACTTCTTCTTTTCTTAAGAAAGCACAACGTGTCCATATATTTTTGGATCCATTTGGTATCATGTCACTACGGTAAGAAAGCTCTGGAGTGGTACCAAATCAATAACATAGTTTTTTCAAAATTGTTCATAGCTTAGACCAGTGGAGAGATATTGAGCTCTTGTGAAAAGTGAATTCAAGAGCACAAAAAAGGTGTCCCAAAATATCGAAGATTTTAACAGAAGATGTGCACACTGTTCCAAAAAAGTGACTGAAGCAACTATCAAATCTCCAAAGAAAGGGTTTTCAAAAATGGTCCACAATTTTATAATTAGTGGTTAGAACCATAAAAATTATATATTTCTGTGATCTGTGCTAAATTATGAAATGATTAAAAAAATAATGAAAACTCTAAGATCAACCGTTTCCAAGTTATTGAATATTATGTATGTTAAGAATTTTTCGATCTCACTCCTTACATATGTGCTATTTATTTCTTATAGTTTTCGAGTTATTTGCGTTTAAAATTAAAATTAATTAATACCTCAATTTTGCAGGTTTTTGGTCTAGTTTTTTTTTTAGTTTTTTTCACCGCTTTTATTAATTTTATCTTAAACTAAAAAAAATTATCTATTGAGTAAAGAAAAAAATTATCTATTGATTAAAGAAAATTTGAAGTCGATATATTTATCGAGTCAAAAAAAAACGTTTTTGAATTTAAAAATTGCAAAAACTACCACTTTTTTTTTTTTTTTTTTTTTGTCTGAAAAAGTCTTTACATTCTTTTTCTCTAAATTAAATTTTTTCCTAACAACATATAATAAATTTATATTTTTCTGAAAGTTATTTTCATAAATATTAGTTTTCAATCAAAATCTACGGGACTTTGTAAAAATGTGGACTTTATAGCTGAAAATGTGAAAAAAACCCAGTTTTCCAGATTTTGGGTGATTTTTGAGAATTGTAGGATTGTTTTTACAAAAATCTTAAAGTTTTTTGCAAAATTTAACGCGAGTCTTTTTTTACTGAATGTTAAATTATATGAGGTTATATAAGAAAAACTGCTCTGGACGTTCAAATATTTAGGCAATATTCATTATGTGTTGATGGAATTAATGTCCAGGTATTCTTCTATATTACAATATGTCATATATCGGCGTTTCTTAAGCACTACATACTGAGCATCAGAGTTTTTTAGCAAAACAACAATTTTTAGAAGCCCTTCACAAATTTCATTCTGGAGGTATCCGCGTCCCCGATTAAATTCCGTATACCATTATTATAAGGTGGCCACGTATTTCAAAAGTTAATTAAAGATAATCAATATATATATAATTCACATCGTAAGTTGTAGAAAATAATCGCCTGAAATGTTTTATTTCAAAATAAAATATTTTAACGAAATAGATTTTTTAATTAATTTTAGCAAACAGAAATAGCCCTCCAAAACTTCACATTTTACAATTTCGGTGTCAGATTTAAAGTAAGTTGCGTAGTTTTGCCGTTTCGCAAAATATAAAAGGCACCTGAAGGCACCAAAAGCCTGAATCTTCAAACAGAGTGCAGTTTTCCACCAATAAAATTTTATTTTCACAAATTTTCAGTTTGGGGCCCAAACATAAAAATGTTTATTTCTCTATTACACCTAAGAGAAATTTTTATAAGGAGTGAGATCGAAAAATTCTTAACATACATAATATTCAATAACTCGGAAACGGTTGATCTAAAAGTTTTCATTATTTTTTTAATCATTTGATAATTTAGCACAGATCACAGAAATATATAATTTTTATGGTTCTAACCACTAATTATAAAATTGTGGACCATTTTTGAAAACCCTTTCTTTGGAGATTTGATAGTTGCTTCAGTCACTTTTTTGGAACAGTGTGCACATCTTCTGTTAAAATCTTCGGTATTTTGGGACACTTTTTTTGTGCTCTTGAATTCACTTTTTACAAGAGCTCAATATCTCTCCACTGGTCTAAGCTATGGACAATTTTGAAATTTGACCTCTCTTGGTACTAAAACTATGTTATTGATTTGGTACCACTCCAAAGCTTTTTTACCGTAGTGACATGATACCAAATGGGTCTAAAAATATGTGGATACGTTGTGCTTTCTTAAGAAAAGAAGAAGTCTTTTTTGCAAATATTTCTTTATGCATATTTTGGTATTTATAGATCCGAATATTTCAAATGACTTTCTCATAGCATGAATTTTGTAAGAAATTTTTGCTGCTTTTGGGTCTTAAACTTATCTCCAACATTGCTTCGAGCATTAGCAATAAAAATTTTTGAGACACAAGCTGCGAAGATTCTGCCAGCACCTTCGTCAATTATACAGCTTGAGTATTTTTGTATGAAATTTGGTTTTAAATTCCGAGTCCTATTTTTGGCTTGTAATTTCTTTTGCAGAATTCCAGTTTGGAATTTTTTGAACTTTATATGTTATCAACTTTCCCATTGGCTTTAAATTTAGTCGAAGCACTGAGAAAACTGAGTTGTTTTTCTACCAGATGTGTTTGGAGTTTCTTTCAATATGCCTTCAATTTACTGGCCTTCCCAATATCATGTGGTCCTTTTTTCTTACCGAACTAGGTTTCACATCAATAGTCAAATTCTCCTGATACTGTTTAATAACATTAGAAACGGTTTTACGGACGACATTTAATTCTGTGGCCAATTATTTGTAAGACCTATTTGGATTTTTTGAAATTTTTTAATTACTTGTAGGAGGTAAATCTTTTTCGTCACTTATTTTAATGAAAATAAGGACAAATTAACATGATTGTTATTAAAAATAACAACTGAAGTATTTTTTCATGATAACTAGATCAAAAAAAAATTTTGAATATTGATTCCGAAAAAAGTTATGAGGTAAAATGTGTGTTAAGATTTTTTCGATCTCACTCCTTATAACACCAATCAGCCAATTAGACGTTACAAATTAATTTGCAAAAATGGTTTATTTTGTCCCACTATGAAATGTAGAGTACTACATAGTCGCTTTATAACATTTAAAGCCAAAAATATTTTCCTTTAATTCACAAATATTTCAAGATCATTTATTTCACTTGAAATCTCAATAGTAGACATATTTCCCATTAACTTTTTGTTGTCTACTTTTTCTCTTTAGTACAGTAAGTGAAGTACCCCATTCACTTAAATCAAGAGCTACTGTAAAGTAGCACAAATATGTTGGGAGTTGGTAAGAGGCATGATGCATGCAAGATGCATCAGCGAAAAATAATGCAACATAAAAGAAGATGAATGCTAAAAAAATATAAAATTGCCAAGTCATATGTATTGTAAACAAGCACCCGAAAACGTTTTATTTTTATTTTTCAATCAAAATAAATATCTTTAATGTTCAAAATATTTTTTCATTTGTTGAAAAAAATATGTGAGGGATTTTTATTTTTAAAATAAATATCCATCAATGATGAAAAAAATAAATATCCTTAACGATAAATATCTTTAACGATAAATATCAGTTCGAAAAAAATTTAAAATGATTGTTTTTTTTATTCATACTTAGTTTTGTTTTCAAAATATTTTTTTATTCAAATGAAATTGTTGTTTAGAATTTTTTCCATCCGATGAAAAAAGTTCAAAATAATTTTCAACTTTTGAAATAAATATCACAAAAGATATTTATATTTTTATTTTCATCATGATGAAAAAAATTAAAATATTGATGGAAATAATAAAAATCATTATGGATTTTTATTATTTTTTGAACATTAAAGATTGTTTTTCGATTGAAATAAAAATAAAAAGATTGTTTTTTTAGTATTAAAATCCGGTCTCTGATTGTAAATAGTATGTATGCATGCATGTATGTATGTCCCTCTTATGTATTCATATAATGAGAAATCTGTTGGAAAAAAAAACAAACGAAAACATATTTCACATATTCTGGCAGACAATTTCAACAAATTGTAATTGTAAAATAACAAAAAGACTAAATGACAATAATAAAATAAGGTGTTTGTTTCTGTATCTAAGGATGTCACTAATTTGTTGCAAATGTGGCATGACAATTTCAAGCAACAACTAAATACTAGACAAATACTTAAGCATAAAAACACAATAATTACCCGGCAAAATAACTCTGCAGGAATTGGATTTAATGAAGAATAAAAAATAGAAAATTGCTAATTAAAAAACACTTTTCAAATTAGAAATATTCTGTAGAAACTTTTAATATTTATTTTAGATTGTTTCTTAAAAAATATATTGTTCTTTTATTATAATCTTTCTTGTCTTTTATGTTGGCTGACAATTTATTACCATAAATAATTTGTATTTGTAACGCATGTCTGGTGTCAAATGAAATCATCAAAATATCATCAAACCATCTAAAAGAATTTTAAAAATTGAAAAAAGAATATTATTTTAAAACAAATAATAAATACAAGAAGCGGCGACAATAAACAGATCGTCTTAAGTTGCATTTAAAATTTTGAATTTATATGCCAACAGCTGTGACCTCCAAAATTTAGTTTAGAAATTATTTTATTTTTTTATGTGTTAGTAATGGCTTTTGGTTCCATTTGTAATGCTCTCATTTAAATATTTAATACCCCCAATATTATGGGGTTTAATGATGTTGATCGGGATATAAAAAAATGCTATTATGTTAAAGAAATAAATTCATAGTCAAATAAAATAAAATAAGATCAAAAGAATTTTTAATTATTTTAAAGAATGATGTTATCATTTGAATTAAAGGCTCTTTTGTTGCAAAAAAATAAAATCATAAGTAGAAAACTATAAATTTTATAATAATCCAGAGAAAATTAATTTTAAAAAGAATTGGAAATACTATAGAGTTTTATTTTTAAAAATATTCACATTCAGTAAACCAAAACTTTTTGTTATAAAAATATGATAAACATATTGAATTATTGGACGAGGGCGATAACACAAAAAGGTATCGAAAATTGTGCTAAATAAAGTTATTTAGACATTTTTTTAAATTTTATTTTTTAAAGCATTTTTTTTAACACGGCCTATATAGCTCTGTGAGTATTTATAGACATATGTAGTTATAGTATATCAAATTATTTAGAGCATAATTCATAAAAAAAATTTAGTGTCAT
Organism: Protophormia terraenovae; assembly: GCA_951394005.1. Classification (NCBI taxonomy): domain Eukaryota; kingdom Metazoa; phylum Arthropoda; class Insecta; order Diptera; family Calliphoridae; genus Protophormia; species Protophormia terraenovae. The sequence continues at coordinate 31,818,157 of OX596077.1, read as the reverse complement.
CCCTTGTCTCAGTAAATCCTTAACTATAATGAGCTTAAACATTGTCCCATGTTTCGACGGGCAGAGATATTTGTGATCAATAGAATGGAGCAAAAAAAAAAACACTGTTCTCCAGTAAGGATATTATTAAGGAACAGTGTTGCTAGAAAACTTTTGCATCATGTTCCAAAAAATTCCCATTTTTAAATATAAAAATTATTATTTTTTTTTTAATAAAAAAGGGGTTTTTACCCTATAATACTTTGCATTAAAGCAAAAATAATTTCAAATATATTATGGTGTAAATAACTTCAATACTTTGTATGTTGAAATCTTTGAAAACGTAATTGCATCTCTTAAAGCAAATTTCGGCACACTTTTTTATTTGTAGTTTTATTTGTATTCAATTTTTCTTTTTTAATTTTTAAAGAAATATTTTAAGAAAATAAAAAATATGACATTTATTATTTTTTGATGTGTATTATAGAAAATGAAACTCTGGTATTAATTAGGGTGATCGATACGGTTTTCCAACCGGATTTTTCTGTCAATGTGCTGTCGGTTTTTTCAAAATGTTCATTTTTCGAATGTCGAATAGACCGGTTTTTTTAAACACAAAAAACCGGTTTTAAAAATAGCTTTTTATTTAAAAAAACATTACTAAATATTGATATTTGAATCGAAATTTATGAATATTTTTTAGAGTATTATTTGTAATGTTTTAAAAATATAGTTTAATGTTAAAACGAAATTAATTATTGTAATATTAAATAAATAAATTAGTAATAATTACTTCAATTGTAACACCTGTAATATTTTTACACTTAATTTGAATGTTTTAGTCTTTTTTTTATTCAATATTTTCTTCATTTTTCAAAGATTTTGTTTTAAAAAAGTTTCTCCTACAGAATAGTTTTAGTAAAATTGATTCTGGCTCTTATCATATTAACCCATGGTTTCTGTTTTGTTTGTTTTGATGATTATTTTCTTAAAATTTTTATATTATATTATTCGTTCGTTCATATGCTTTGTAGCACCCAAAAATATTGGTTAAAGACCCACCTAAATTTGTACCAATCGTCTTTAAGTCGATTTGATGATGTTCATCCGTCCGTCTGTCTGTTCATAAAAAAATAATTAATTAATTAAAATACAAGTCACAATTTTGAACATGTATTAAATTTGAAATTTGGCACACAGGTTTCTTATAGTCTAAGAACGAAGCGTGTTGAAATTGGTTATGATCGTTCCATTATTTAAACTAGCGCCATGAAAATATCCTCCCGGAAATTGGATTTTAGATTTTTCTACGTAAAATTTGAATTTATTTTGTTAAAATACTTTAATTTTGAATAATTTATTTAATTATAAAAATATTTCAAATCATTTTAAAATTCTGATTAATAATTTAATTGAAATTTTTTCGAAAATACTTTTTTTCTGTGCAGCATCAAAAAGAGTAGCGAAGCTCACCGGGATAATCTAATCTATATACATATATAAAAATTAATGTTTGTATATATGTATGTATGTATGTATGTATGTATGTATGTATGTATGTATGTATGTATGTATGTATGTATGTATGTATGTATGTATGTATGTATGTATGTATGTATGTATGTATGTATGTATGTATGTATGTATGTATGTTTGTTTGAAGTCTATAGCCGCCTAAACGGCTAAACCGATTTTCTTGAAATTTTCACAGTGTGTTCCTATATGCCTGGAAGGAAAAATTTTTATTTTGAAATTCCATGTGGGAGAGGTGCCACGCCCACTTACTAAATAACTATTAAAAGTAGTATATCTCGGAAATTGATAATACTAGAGTCCTCAAATTTTGCACGAACAACTTTGACACCTATATGAACATTCTGGGAAAAAAATAGGCGAACTAGCAATAGGGGGTGTGGCACATCCCACGCCTGATATTGTTTGCCAAAACCAAATACCGTAAATTTAGGAAATTATAACAGTTACATTTTCCAAGTTTTGTACAATAAACTTAAGTGTCAATGTGAACATTTTGTGCAAAAATGGGCGGAAAAAAATAGTGGGCGTGTCGTCTCTCATATAAAGTTAATACCAAAATTTTTATTTCTGGGAATCTATAAAAGTTAGAGAGCTCAAATTTTGTACGACTATCATTAGCTTCAATATGAATATTTTGGACAAAAATTGGTACACTAGTAATAGTGGGCGTGGCACCTCCCATATAAAGAAAATATTAAATTATCATATCTGAGAAAATATAGCAGTTAGAGTTCTAAAATTTTGTCGGAGCCACTTTGGTATCAATATTAATATTTAAGAAAAATATGGGCGGACTAGAAGTAGGGGGCATGGTACCTCCCATATGAATTAAATGCAAAAATTCGTATATCTGGGAAACTATTGGAGTTGGAATGCTCAAATTTTGCACAAAGAATTTTGACATCCATGAAAACATTTGTCTAATAAATTAGCGGATTAGGGGGTATGGTCCCTCCCATAAAAATTAAATACAGAAATTAGTATATCTGAGAAACTATTAGAGCTTGCATTTTCAAATTTTGCACGGGAAACATCTATCTATCTATCTATCTATCTATCTATCTATCTATCTATCTATCTATCTATCTATCTATCTATCTATCTATCTATCTATCTATCTATCTATCTATCTATCTATCTATCTATCTATCTATCTATCTATCTATCTATCTATCTATCTATCTATCTATCTATCTATCTATCTATCTATCTATCTAACTATCTAACTATCTATCTATCATCTATCTATCTATCTATCTATCTATCTATCTATCTATCTATCTATCTATCTATCTATCTATCTATCTATCTATCTATCTATCTATCTATCTATCTATCTATCTATCTATCTATCTATCTATCTATCTATCTATCTATCTATCTATCTATCTATCTATCTATCTATCTATCTATCTATCTATCTATCTATCTATCTATCTATCTATCTATCTATCTATCTATCTATCTATCTATCTATCTATCTATCTATCTATCTATCTATCTATCTATCTATCTATCTATCTATCTATCTATCTATCTATCTATCTATCTATCTATCTATCTATCTATCTATCTATCTATCTATCTATCTATCTATCTATCTATCTATCTATCTATCTATCTATCTATCTATCTATCTATCTATCTATCTATCTATCTATCTATCTATCTATCTATCTATCTATCTATCTATCTATCTATCTATCTATCTATCTATCTATCTATCTATCTATCTATTTATCTATCTATCTATCTATCTATCTATCTATCTATCTATCTATCTATCTATCTATCTATCTATCTATCTATCTATCTATCTATCTATCTATCTATCTATCTATCTATCTATCTATCTATCTATCTATCTATCTATCTATCTATCTATCTATCTATCTATCTATCTATCTATCTATCTATCTATCTATCTATCTATCTATCTATCTATCTATCTATCTATCTATAATCTATCTATCTATATATCTATCTATCTATCTATCTATCTATCTATATATATATCTATCTATCTATCTATCTATCTATCTATCTATCTATCTATCTATCTATCTATCTATCTATCTATCTATCTATCTATCTATCTATCTATCTATCTATCTATCTATCTATCTATCTATCTATCTATCTATCTATCTATCTAACTATCTAACTATCTAACTATCTATCATCTATCTATCTATCTATCTATCTATCTATCTATCTATCTATCTATCTATCTATCTATCTATCTATCTATCTATCTATCTATCTATCTATCTATCTATCTATCTATCTATCTATCTATCTATCTATCTATCTATCTATCTATCTATCTATCTATCTATCTATCTATCTATCTATCTATCTATCTATCTATCTATCTATCTATCTATCTATCTATCTATCTATCTATCTATCTATCTATCTATCTATCTATCTATCTATCTATCTATCTATCTATCTATCTATCTATCTATCTATCTATCTATCTATCTATCTATCTATCTATCTATCTATCTATCTATCTATCTATCTATCTATCTATCTATCTATCTATCTATCTATCTATCTATCTATCTATCTATCTATCTATCTATCTATCTATCTATCTATCTATCTATCTATCTATCTATCTATCTATCTATCTATCTATCTATCTATCTATCTATCTATCTATCTATCTATCTATCTATCTATCTATCTATCTATCTATCTATCTATAATCTATCTATCTATCTAATTTTTAAGAAAAATGTTATATTTTGATTACTCTATTGTTATTTTTTTAATTATTCGAATAATTCGTGTTTAGGTTTCAACGAAACCGAAATGGTCTTATCCATTCCACCACGAATGCTGATGAAGTGTGTAGCGGCACAGAGAATACGTATTCCATTCTGCTGGTGTCTAATTATAGTCCACAATCTCTGCTTTGGTACCGCCAAACAGAGATAACAAGGCAATTTACGATTGCAAACTTGTTTAATTCGAACAAATTATAATACCTTATTCGAATCATTCGTTTTATTCGCATAATAGAAAAACCGGACAATAGGTGTGTTTGCGTACTTTCCAGCAAGATTTATCTAGTTTATACAAATATTTTCGATATTTTGAATTTAATTTTTTTAATAAATTTTGAAGAAAGTAAATCTTGGAAAAATTAATAAAAAAAAAATGAAACCACAAAAATTTATTAAAAAGTAGATAATTTATTTTCTCAAAAATAACAATAAAAATGTTTTAAACATTTCGATTCAAATAATTTTCGGAAACTTTTTTTTAATTTTTAATAAAGTATTTCAATAAAAATGTTTAATAAAATGTTTGATTAATTTTAAATTTTGAAATATTTTCAAGAAACAAAAACATTTGTAAGAATTTTTAGAAAATTCATTACATTACGTTTAAAGAAAATTTTCTAAACTCCTTAATTAAAAAAAAAAAAAGTGATGATCATAAGACAAAAATACAAATTGTTCAATAACTAAACTCAAAACGTGTTAAATTTAATCATTTGGCATTCAATTAAGTGTAAAAACAAAACAAAAATTAAAGAGTTGAAGATCATTCATCCGATCCGATCATGTTTAATGCATTCAAACTATTTGATTATGATGAATGTGTCGCTATATTCATCACATCATGCCACAACGTATTTGCATCTCAAGACTGAAGTTCAACACAAGACGATACGAGACACCACGACACAAGACAAAATGAAATTGAAAAAAGATTCGGCTGTGCCGAATCTTTGATACCCTTCACCATATTACCATCTTACTATCTTATCGACATCATATTACCATATTACCGACAAATAATAAAATTTTCGCCTTAACGTATGCTTTCATATTTTCACATATTTAAATCTAAATTTTTTTCAAACTACGAAAATTTGAATATGAAAAAAAAAACAATCATAGCAGGCTTTGCTTTTAAAAAATAAACAACAACAATTCCATATTTATTTATTTTTTTATGTGTGTATATACAAACTGACTGCATATACAAAGAACAACAACAACACTGTTATTCATTATATTACTTCTGTTGCTAACTAAACTACTTGTCTTATAGGCAAAAACGTCACTAATAGTCATTACAATGCTTAATATACATGTTTGTGTATGTATTTATGTATATTCTTAACAGATATGTTTTAGTTTTAAAAAATAAACAACAACAATTCCATATCTATTTATTTTTGTACAGACTGCATATACAAAGAACAACAACAACACTGTTATTCATTATATGACTGCTGTTTCTAACTAAACTACTTGTCTATACAAAAAAAAAAAAAACAAAAAACGTCACTAATAGTCATTACAATGCTTAATATACATGTTTGTGTGTGTATTTATATTCTTAACAGATTTGTTTTTGGGCCATAACTCTGTTGATTATGAACGAATTTGGTTTATTAAAAAAAAACGAAATTTTATAAAAATATTTATGACTGATCTATATAAAAATAAAAATCTGTAGCTTGAACAAGGGCTTCAAAAATAAAAAATTAGTTTTCCCCGATATCTCAGTTATTACTGAACCGATTTATTTCATTTTTTCAGAACAAAAATTCAGAAAATAATATCCGAGACCCCTTTAAAAATTCGAAGTCCCTGGTATATACAGAGGCTTCAGAAACTGAAAAACCGGTTCCAAAAACCGGTTTTTAAAGCATATCTCCGCCATTTATAAACCGATCCTGCTGATTCAAAAAACCGAAATTTTATAAAAATATTTGTGACCGACCTGTATAAAAATAATTACTGAACCGATTTATTTCATTTTTTCAGAACAAAAATTCAGAAAATAATATCCGAGACCCCTTTAAAAATTCGAAGTCCCTGGTATATACAGAGGCTTCAGAAACTGAAAAACCGGTTCCAAAAACCGGTTTTTAAAGCATATCTCCGCCATTTATAAACCGATCCTGCTGATTCAAAAAACCGAAATTTTATAAAAATATTTGTGACCGACCTGTATAAAAATAAAAATCTATAGCTTAAACCAGGGCTTCAAAAAGTAAAAAATGCGTTTTGTCCGATATCTCAGTTATTACTGAACCGATTTATTTCATTTTTTCAGAACAAAAATTCAGAAAAAAATGTCCGAGACTTCTTTGTAAAAACGAAGTCCCTAGTATATACAGAGGCTTCAGAAACAAACTGGAAAACCGGTTCCAAAAACCGGTTTTTTTTAACATATCTCCGCATTGTATGAACCGATCTTGCTGAATTCCAATAGCAAAATTCTCGAAAGCATTTCCGATCGTTTGATATATATATTATATAAGTCAGTTATCGGTGGGCTTCATAAACGCCATTTCAACCGACACACGGACGGACGGACGGTCGGACGGACGGACGGACGGACATGGTCCTATCGTCATCACTTCTTACAAGGATCCCGAAAATGTCAACTTTTTTGCTCTCCGACGAAAATTGTGGGAATTACAAACGGAATGACAAACTTATATATACCCTTTACACCTTTGGTGAAGGGTATAAAAAGAAGAAATGAAATGTTTTCAACAGCAGAGGAATTGAGGGAAAGAAGCAGACTTAAAAAATAAATATTGTTAAAAGAAATAAGTACAACAATGTATATAGTAAGTATGTATGTCGGTTCGATGTGAAAAAGGGGTCATTCATTAAAAAGACTTTGTTCGTTGTTGTTTTTGTGTAATATACTTTTAGTTTTTGTCATTTATCTTGTACACTCTAAATCTTTGTTTTTGTGATGCATTTTAATTATTCCATAAGCTGGGTAGAAATATTTGTATGGATTAACCCATTATGAAACCGGGATCTCGTATATATAATATTTTACAAAAAAATTATCTATAAGAGAAAAATAGTTCTTAATAAACAATTTAAGTAAATAAATACGCTTTGCTTATGATTTTAATGAAACTAAGATTTGAAGCATTAAGATTTCTTAATGGGTTAAAGTAACACAAAAACAAAATACTAGTGATTGTAACGATGATCATGTTGCTGCTGCATTTAAGTTATTCACGGCTATTGCAAGATATTTCATCTACTAGTACATATTTATGCAAGTTTGTATCTTTATATATCTCGTCAACCATTCAACTTTATTTAAATATAAATGTACATGATATTGTTAACTTATTTACTATAATATTCCCTTAAACCTTGTAGCAGATGCAATGAAAGACACCACGATGATGATGATCATCATCATGACAATTGTTGTGGTGATCATGATGACGACGTTGGTTATAAAGATGAAAATGAAATACATTGGTGTTAATATTGCATTGTATGTATTAAAAAGAGGGCAACCAAAAATATGTTCTAAAAATGTGTGCGCATTTATGCGCATAAATATACCCTTGAAATTAAAAAATATTTTCATATGCAAACTATGCCATTTAAATTACTAAATTATGCTCCAAAATAAAGATTTTTTATGAAAATATAGCAAAATATGCTTCTAAAGCCAAAATATGCTTTTACGAACAATATATGCAAAAATATGCTGTAACAAATTGATGTCAAAATTCTTAAAATCATATAAAACTATTAAATAAATTTTATTTGAAGCCCAGAAAAAAATATGATTTGGCCTATTTTTGGTTTGCCCTGATAATAAATATGTATGTATATGCATTATATTATATTGCATACATAGTACGAGTATTGTTTGTGCAACACGTATGCTTGCATCTTAAAATGCCATCATGTAGTTGTTTTTGTTGGCGTGTGTGTACAAGAGTGATTGTCATCTTGTCTTTTTCTTCAACTGTTATGGTCTTAAATTGTTGAACGAACTTTTATTTCGTTCGGGGATTTTTCTTTTTTTTTAGTGTGAGTGTATGAATTGAGTGATTAATTGACAGTACTTGGTGTCACACAAGTACGTTCAAAATATCTATAGAGGAACAGCAGTAACAAAGATAAATAATAACTAAAACATAGTTTTTAAAGGTGACTTAGTAATACCCTACCTACATACACACAATGAATCAAACACAAAGAAAAATTTAAAAAAATTGAAGGGGATGCTTTACAGTCATGAAAATTTGAACTTATATAATTATAATTGTATATAATTCATTAAAATTTATTCTGATATGTAGAAAATAAATTTTCCAGAATGTCCACATAAGTAAATTAATATATTCCTAAATTGTTGCATAGTTATTACTAAAAGTTTTTAAAATAATAATGTCAGGTAAAATAATACAATAATAGATTGGGTTTCACAGGCTGCTCTTTAAGAGAGAAAGTTCAATTGGGTCCCCTTTGTGCTGATAATAATAATAATAATAATAATAAAAATATGCACAAATACGAAAATCTTAAAATAATATATGAACAACATTTGGACACCTTTGCTCTCCCTAATCAAAATTAAAGATTTGAAGCCGTTAGAATAGAAAAATCTAGTTTCATTAGAATTTGTAGAACAAATAGTTCCGCTCCTTTTTTTAATCTGGCTCCGTTAGGATTTGTAGGACGGAAAGTCTTATAAGTAAGCCAAATTTTAATTTTTGTTAAAATACGAAAAAAATGGAACTATCCTTGACTTTAAAGATATGAGTAGTTTGTAGAATTGAGAAAGCAGTGGGCAATATAATTTAGCTGAAAAAATCGTGTTTATACTTTTTCTGATTTTGCATTTGCAAAGTTAAAGCCAATGAGGAGTTGAAAACATATAAATTCCAAAAAATTCCAGATAGGAATGCTGCAAAAAAATTTAGAAGAATAGGGCACGGAAATTAAAATCAAATGTCATACAAAAATTCTCATGTTGTATAATGTACGACGAAACGTATGTGCTGGCAGAATTTTCACAACTTCTGGGTCAAAATTTTTATATTGCTAATGCCCGAGGAAATTTTAAAGACTCATTTATGACCCAGAAACAAAGAAAATTTCTTAAAAAATTTCTGGTATGACAAGCTTTATGCAGTTGTTACAAAACAAGAAAGTTTTTAAACGAAAACTACTAAAATAATTGTTTATGATACAGCCTGTTCACAGGTTTTAGATCATTAAGCTTTTGTATATGTTAGTTGAAAAGAAAATGTCAAATTAATTGAATTAATTTTAATAGTTTTTTATATTTTTTAAGCAAACTATTTCAAAGACAATATTAAAAACAATATAAAAAATAGAAATGTACATAATTATAGTTCGAAAAGTAATTTTAAGAAATATACAAACAATCAAAAACCAATCGGAGAAAAAATGAGGTATGTAAACAATCTGGTTTTTGAGTTTCAGTTTTTCAAAAACCAATTAGTTTTTACTTTGGTATAAATGGCATATTAAACAAATAATATGACAAATAAAATATTACAAGAAAATGAAAAATTTTATTTTATTCATTATATTAAAAAGCTTACTGTTCTGAAAATCATAGAACAGGATGTATCATAAATAGTTATTTGAGTAGTTTTTGTATGGTTTTTAACAAAAACTATGTATATGAAAATGATTTTTGATTCGTATGGAAAAGCTAAAGAAATTTAAGTAGTTTTTCATTCAAAAAACCAAATTAATCCAAAAACAACTAGTTTTAGTTTGGTTTAAATGGCATATTAGTTTTTCCAAACAAATCAAAAACCATTTTCATCTAGTTTTTGTTGAAAACCAAATAAAAACTACAAAAATAACTATTTATGAAACATCCTGTTCAATTGCTTTCACAACAGTAAGCTTTAATATAGAACGAAAAAATACAAATGTTATTTTTGGAAAGATTTCATTTGATTAATAATTTTTTTACATAATTTTTGTATAAAATATTTTAAACAAATATTTTAAAAAATCAAATCAAAACCAAATAAAAGTTAAATAAAAATTAATTAAAAAATCAAGACGTCAACAAAAACTACATAACATAGCTGTAACTTATGAATGAAATAAAAAATAAAAATACTTTTTATTTCATTTCTATTTCTTATTTCTAATTAAAAATATTTGTTAATCAATCTATTATCTTTTGAATAAAAATATTAAGGATTTCTATTTATACTAAAACAATTGAATTTATTATAAATTTGTATCTGATTGAACAAAATAAATTAAAAATTAAAATATTTTATTTAACCAAAAGAAAAACAAATATATTTTTATAAGAAGATAATCAAAAGTTTTTTATTTGACTATTTTAAAGTTTAATAATATTCATATGTATTTTATTTAAATAAAAAAAGTTCAACAAATTTTTCTGATTTTTATTCAAAAACTTTATATTCAAATAGAAACATTTAAAATAAATTTTTTTATTATTTTATTCAACAAAAACTCCAAAAAATAAAAATATTCAGCCTCAAAAGGCTTGAATGACAAAAAATTATAAAATTTTTTCAAATATTCAAGTATAAAAAAAATATTTTACTTATTTTTCTTTTTCAAAGTAAATTTAAAACTATTCAAACAAATTCATGTTGAATAAAAATATTCAAAAGTTTTCTATGAATAAAAAAAATTTAATGTTTTAAAACAGATATTATTTTATTTTTAAAATGGAAAATAAAATAAAGAACAATTGTATTCAAACTAAAGAAATAAAATATATTTTAAAATTAGTTAAAGACTTAAGAATTTGATTTATATTTTATAAATTTATATTCGAATACTTTTGTGGAAATATTATTTTATCTAACTTGTTAACAAATGGAATAATATTTAAATAATTTTTATTCAAATTAATTTCAAGTAACTGAAAATCATATTACAAAGAGTATAAAATAATTTTAAAGAAATTTATTTCTAAAAATATAAATAAAATATTAAAATAATTTATTTTTAACAAATATTTTGATTGAAAATATTCACAATGAACAGCTATGCTACATAAGAACAAAACAGGTATGTAAACGAATATGTTTTTGAAATTTAATTTTCCCAAAAACCAATTAGTTTTATTTTGGCGTAAACGTAATATCCCTGCGGGAAATTTGTGGCAATTGCCATAATGTACCGGTCCCTCAGTACCAGTTAAGTACCAATTGACACCTAACTCGTCACCAAAGTTCCAATTGAGAACGAGTTGACACAAACACAGTCACTATTTAACAGTTGAGAGTCAATTTATAGAAGCTTGTTTAGTGCGCAATTAGCAACTCGCGCGCAATAACAATCAGTGGCTGAGTGGTAAGCGTTGAAGACTATAAAACATAACATACGTTAGATGAACATGGGTTAGATTCGGGGTGTCGCCATCGACATTAACAAAAAATTATAAAATATAAAAATAAACATAATTTAATAAAAATAATAATTAAAAAATGTTTAAAAAGTAAATAATTACCGGATATTTATCAAATTTTTATTAAATTAATCGACACTGAACTTGTCCTCTTGAACCAGTCCTGTGACCTATCCTGTGACCTGTCCCAAGAGGCTAATTAGCCACCCCCAATGACAACCCCATGTAAAAGTGAGAGGTTCCTCTCATATAAAGTTCCGGATCTCGGACCTAGCCCTGAAAACCTGTCACGTGACTAGTTTTGAGCCCGTTCTCTTTACTCTAGGGATAACATAGTTTTTATTCCAAGAGGGGTCAATTCTCCAAATTGTCTGCAGCTAAGACAAGTGCAGAGATATTGGGCTCTTGTGAAAAGAGAATTGAAGAGCACAAAAAATGTGTCCCAAAATATCGAAGATTTTAAATACTGATGGGCAAACTGTTCCAAAAAAGTGACAGAAACATCTATCAAATCTCTAATGGAAGATTTATCAAAAAGGGTCCACGAGTTCATAGGTAATTATATTTTTCTTTGGACTGTAATATAATATCAATTAAATATAAAAAAGCCAAAACTCTAAGATTTCCAAATTATTTAATTTGATATGTATTAAGATTTCTTCGAACGCATTCTTTATGTAAAAAATCTGGTAAGTGTTAAATAAGCAAAAATTATGCTCTTAAATTAAACTATGCAAAATATGTCCTTTAATTTGCTAAAATATCCTTTAAAATAGGAATTTTCTATGAAAATATGGCAAAATAAGTCCAAGTAAATATTTGCCGTAAAAAATCGATGCCAAAATACTTTTAATTCTCTGAAACGGATAAATAACAAACAGTTCGGTTCATTTGAAGCTGAGGAAAAAATATAATTTTGCTTAATTTTATTTCTTTGCAAAATTGAAATAAGAAAAGCCTACACCTTAATATAATAAAAACTTGTTATCCTTAAAACATGTAAACTTTCGTACAGTGAGCAATTTTCCGATTTAAGTGTGAATGTCGAGAAATTTCTTACAGAACGCAACAGATTATTTAACATTTTTGTTTAGCATCTGTAAAAATATGCCTACTTTATAAAAAACACAGTATGTGGTGTAGAGTACACAAAAGAGATTCTATTAAAAAAGGATTACAACAACAATTTGTAGAACTATATCTCACATACATTTAATACCCTACCAGCCCCTTTTAGTTTGGTAAATAGTAAATGTACCAGTCTGTTGTTGTAAGCTGAATTTTTTTTTAAGAAGATTAATTATTTTAAGGCGTTAGTTTTCAAAGCATTAAATTTGTATTATTTATTCTGTCTTTTCAAAATTTTGTTTTTAACCATAGAAAGAGAGGAGGGTAGTGATAAAAGGAGTATAGAGTAGAGCAGAATTAAATATGGTTATAAAAACTGGTTTCTTTTAAAACTCAAGTATATAAAAGGCAATTGCTAAATTTACAAGGGGAGGAAGGATTGGGTATTACTACTTAAATAGTACATTTTTTATGTAGTTGTATGAGTTTGGTTTATATTGTTTTAATTACATTTGCATTTATTTATTACTTGATGTGAAATTTTGATTTGGTTTCATTTTAATATTGTGTTTTTCATAAGTGATTATTTATGCTCTCGTTAAGTGTTTTGGCGGCTTTTTTACTTTTTTTATGACTCTAGCTTCAGTTTCATTTAATTAAAATGACTTTTAAAAATTAATAATGAAAAAATAGAGTCTTTTGTTTTTGGTCTTTGAAAGAAAACATGAATGAAGAAGTACTTGAGTTGTTATTTGTGTATATGAAATAAATTAAAATTGTTTAAATAAAAGTCAAAACATTTATATACTTGACTTTAGGCTTTATTCGTATTACAAAGGAAATTATTAAAACTTCAATTTCAAGAGGGTTTTAATGTAATAATTTCTTAATAATATAAATAAAGCAATAATTAAATATGTTTTAGGAATTTTAATTTTAACATAAAAAATTAAATAATTTAAAGCCAAAACTTGAAAATTCAGTAATTTATAAGGGCAGTCCATAACGATTAAATGTAACTGTCGAATTTGATTTCGAATCATATCAAATACATAAGAACATGATTTTTTAATCGCTTAATTTTTGTCACATCAATAGTCATATCTTTAATATTAAATCTACGCCAAGAAAATCATAAAATTCCCAGCACACACCCTGTTCAAATATTAATTGATTGATTAATAATCGAATGGTGATATTTATGATGGCATTGATGATGTCATATTATGTTGTGCTACCAACTTAAAAGCTTAAGATCTTTTTCATAAATTATCGCTTAAAAATAAACCAAAAATTAACTTCACCAATGTTTGCTTCAGACGGCTTGTAGATTTATTTTATAACGAGTACATAAGAATTGGAAGTAACTCAAAGTAACAATAACAACGAGAAAAAAAGTGATAGTCAGTCAAGTCCGACCATATGATACCCTACACCACACAGTGGGGCCAAACGCAAATTTTTTGGTAATAAATCTGTATCTCCAAAATTACTGCTCGGATTAAATTGAAATGTATGGAAGAGTTGCAGAGAAGGACTTAAGCTTTCAGAAAAATCATCTTGTGGTCACCCTATGATAACACAAGATCGAGTATGTAAAAGTTTAAAAAATCGTAACTTCTACAAATGAAGTCCGATTTTAAATATTTTTATATTTCTGTGAAGTGCTTGGCAAGATAAAGAAAAAATAAGCTTACTCACCTAAGTTATCTCTTACAGTTAAAAATATATTTACTCTTGAATTTTGAATTTTTGATTTTTTGCCTTTTTTTGACCCCACAATGAAATTTCACACAGTGATAGTAGAAGTGTGGACGAGTTTAAGTTTGGATCATATAGACCTACTGTAGGCGAGTTCAAATGATCCCAAAGTTGGACACCTCGGGTATGAAAATTTTTAAAAACAATCCTGATTCGTTATATCTGAATCGATTTTCAAATATTTTTACATGAACGGATTCTTATATCTTTTAGTTTACGAGATATTCGGCTTCTAAGACAAAAATTTTTACATTTGGATCTACCTTGGTGAAGTTTTTTTTATTATAGCGGGTCCAAACTTCAACTGATTTTCTGGAAATATTTTTTATCTTATTAGCAACAAATAACAAAATTATGTAAAGAAAAAAAAATTTGAAAATCTTTACAGAATAAAGAATTATATGCATTTGAATTTGAACTTTGAAAAAAAGTAGATTTTTCGCCATTTTTTTTTTTTTTTTTTTTTTTCAAAAAGTAGTTACAGTCTTTTTTAGTTATAAAAAAAGTTTCTTAAGTAACATATACAGTATTTATAATTTTCAGAACGAAAACTCTATAGAAAATTGTGTGAAGAAAAAAAAGTTGTAAAAATTTTATTCCTGAGATAACTAGGGTCTCCCAAAATCCCATTTTTGGAAATTTTAGAAAGTTTTTCTTGAGCACTTTAGGTATTATTGAGAGTAAATAATACCTAAAACTAAGCACCAAAAAATCTACTCAAGTGCAAAATTTTATTCCAAAATTAAAAATGAATAATATGTGCAAAATCAAAAATCAGTCCTTTCTCGTTGTTTTTTGCAAAAAGTTCAACAAATTTTCATATTATAAATATTTTTACATATATTTGAAAAGAAGACAAAATTTCATTGAAATCGGATCTTCCCAAAATGGTTTCGCCAACTATTTTACTTGACCAAAATTAATTTTGGTAACATTCTCTATTTGTGTTAATTACACTGGTCGACAAAAAAAATCCTCCCCCCAAGACGAATAGTTGAACTTTATGCATTTTGATGTGCTAAACACGAATCTGATTTCAGTATTCTTTTCCATCAGGGCGTGTCTAATATTTCGCCCATAGTAAGGCCTTTACTGTAGTATATTTCCTCATAACTCAAGAACGGTATGAACGATTGACATAAGTGATACACCAAAAGATGCGTAGGAAAAATATCTTCAAATCCCCTAAACTTAATTTTTTATGTGCTCAATAGTATCGTAGTTGTTTTGAAATAAATTTCCGAAAAAAAAAAATTTATGCAAAATTTTAGATTTTTTTGTTAATAAAATGTTTTTTAAACATTAAAAATGTTTCAGTTTATCATCTTTATTTTAAAGCTGGTAAATGATGCGAATAAAATAAGGTGTTTATCTTCAACATTGATGAACAAATCTTGATTTTATTCACAGTTAAGTAAAAATACCCATGTTACAATTGAGTAGATAGACAGTGGTGGGCAAAAAAAAAAAATAATTTTTTCTTGAAACAAAAATAGGTGGACTAGGTGGATTTTGACGAGTTAAACAAGAATCTGCATTCACTTTTTTTCTATCACGAACTGATTTTTTTATGGGCATGACTAATATTATCACCTTATTCAGCGGTCACACTATAAAATTCGAGAATGGTTTGTCAAACTTAGATTATAACTCAAGAACCGTTTACACGATTTTGATAAATAATACATCAAAAGATGCATACGAAAATTGTCTTGAAGGTATGTCAACAATATTTTTCATTCGCTCAAGAATTTCAGAGTTATGGATCAAAATTTTCACATTTTTTCAAAAAAAAAAAAATAAAATAATAATAATAATTTTTCGCTTCTTATTACCGAATAACTACGGAAATATTAACTGGACAATTTAGTTCGCTATATATTGAAGTTTAACTTATCTTAATTGGACAAACCGTTCTCGAGTTATACAAGTGTGACTGCCTTAAGACGGGGTCATAGTAGTCATGCCAATAAAAAAAATCAAAACGTGACAGAAAAAAAGTGAAAGCTGATTTTTGTTTAGCACGTGAAATTTCATCTAATCCATCTATTTTTTTATTTAAGGCGAAAAAAAAATTTTTTTGGCCACTAGTGTATTTCCACTTAACCTTAGGTATGCATGGGTATCATAACTTAACTGTGAATGCAATCAAGATTTGTGCATCAATTTTTATGATACGTGGCTTTATTTACTCGTAGTTTTGCCAGCTTTGAGATAAATGTGATAAACTGAAATATTTTTGATGTTTTCACTTTTAAAAAGAAGTTTTAGAAGTTTTTAGCATGAACATTTTTTTTCCAACACTTATTTCGAAATATCTCCTAAACTATTGAGCGGATAAAAATTAGTTAGAAGAACGACTTATAGCCAATTTTTTTAAACACAATTTTATTGGTGTATTATTTATATAGATCGTGCATACCGTTCTCGAGTTATGGTGAAATATACTCGAGTAATCGGCTTATTTAGGACACAATATTAGACACGCTCATAAAAAAAATCTGATGGGAAAAACTGAAAGCAGATTCGAGTTAAGCATGCGGAATTCCATCTAGTCCACATATTTATTTTGAAGGAGCACAAAATTTTTTTTTTGTCGACCAGTGTAATTAAAAACAGTTAATGTATCCGATAACATCCTAACTAGTTTTTGGTTAGTTATAATAACAGCCCTAAATATACTATTTATGTAGATATGAAGGTATTTTGTATTGTATAAATTAAAC
This sequence comes from Protophormia terraenovae, assembly GCA_951394005.1. Lineage (NCBI taxonomy): Eukaryota > Metazoa > Arthropoda > Insecta > Diptera > Calliphoridae > Protophormia > Protophormia terraenovae. Next base: position 31,800,896 of record OX596077.1, on the reverse strand, counting down.
TTATACTTGCGCAGTATCAATATCAGTTAATCGATCTAAGTAAATAATCAACAAGGTTTTTTAAATAAAATCGATCAGTTGTTATAGAGAGACCGACGGGTAATGAACTTTCAGTTTTTCATTAATTTCATCAATTTTAAGTAGACACCTTAATAAAAATAGTTATAGCACGATTATAGAAATTGCAGAATGCTGATATTATTATAGTTTTACAGTAATAGTTCTTAAGTAAAACAAAAAATAAGAAACAAAAGTATTAGAACCGGTTAATTAAAACTATTGTGATACAAATTAAATTTGTTAATGACAACTAACATGGAACCCACAATAAATAGTATTTCAGCTACTGGTGATTTCAATACGGTAAACAATAAACCACCTGATCATAACAGTGATAATGATGAATTTACTCTGGACTCTATTCTTATACGTATTGGACAATTTGGAAAATTTCAATTAATAATTTTTGTTCTCATTTGCATACCCATGATGTTTCATGCCATATTTTCAGTAACATATGTTTTCACAGCCAGCACTGTTTCCTATAGGTAAAAAATATTTTCTGAAAATTGTGGAACTTTATTAATACGAATTTCCTGAACAGAAAAAGAAAAAAACTTCTCATTAGATGTAATATTACAGAATGCGATACAGCTGACAGTCGTTACGATGAATCTTGGACACTGTTTTCAATACCTAAGACCAGTAATAGTTTGGATCAATGTAAGCGCTATGCGAGCAGATTACAAGAAAATACTACAACAACAACCATAGTACCAAAAGTCATTGGTATAAATGATTACGTTTATGATGATGACAAAGCTATATATGTTGATACTTGCAAAGCTGAAAATTTTGATCAAAATCAAATTGAAATATGTAACAGTGATAATTTAATATTTCGCGATAATGAAGTCACGATTTCAAATGACGTAAGTATATTAATCGTACGAGGTCTTTATCATCCAAAGTCTACAATATGTCTATCAAATATACTTGAATGTGTAGATTTCTATTTAAAAATCTTTAGTTTATTTTCGTTGAATAAATTTAATTATTCAAATGTTATAAATCATGAAAATAATTTTACGAAAAAAAAAAGAAAACAAGTTAAAAAGATATAGTCGGTCAAGTCCAATCGTATGACACCCTGCACCATTGTTAATATGCATCAAAATACGGGGAAGGGTCTTATATGTGTCCGTGGCCAATTTTATGAAACATACGTATGCGTTATATTATGTTATTTATGAATTTTAATGTGATTCCAGGAAGTAGGACTTATATGGGAGCTATGGTCTATTATAGGCCGATCCTCATAAAATTTGGGACTGTAATTTCTATTTATATCAAAGATATTTGTGTCAAATAATAACTTGATGTCAACTTTAATTTAGGATTCATGTACGTTAAAGTGATTTTCGGAAGTGGGCTTTATATGGGAACTATGGTTATTCATTGACCGATCATTATATTTCGGGAGGACATTTTTATGAGGGCTAGAGTGAACCGATCGTAAACCATTTCAATAGGCTTCCTTGTATCATAAAAATCGCACTAAATTTCAGCAAATTATATTCAAAATTGCGACCTGAACTTTAACAAAATTTAACATAAACTTAGCAGAGAAGTGTAAAATTTGCTCATGGGAGTTTCCGAAACTGCATTTCACTTGTAGATCCACGCTTTGGGATTTTAGAACATATAGGAACATATTAAGTAAAAATTTCTATACAAAATATGTCATATTTGGGAGGGTCTGTACTGAGACCTATTGGATGATTAAGCTTCCTCTTATACCCATCATCAAAAAGATGGGGGGGTATATTGATTTTGTCATTCCGTGTGTAACATATCGAAAAAATCATTTAAGATCATTTAAGATAAAGTACATATTTTCTGGATCCTGTTTAAAATTCCGAGTCAATCTAGCTATGTCCGTCCGTCTGTCTGTTGAAAGCAGGAACCGGACAACCTAAGGAGACGAAATTTGGCTTAAATATAAGGTTTGTTTGGTATTGAAAATATAAAAAAAAGTTATGGGATAATTACTAGAAACACAGGGTGTCTGTTGTAACTTCTTTTCATACCTTTCTGCTGATATTCAAAAAATGGGCGTTGTCCGTCTACCTCCCATATAACGTAAGATTTGAAAAAGTTTATGGTGGGTATACAGATTCGGACAAGCCGAATATAACATAGAAAAAAAAATTATATAAAAAAATATATAAGTATATATATTTATTTTTCAGTTTAACATTTTTTGTTCGGACGAATGGAAACTATCGTTGGTCGGTACACTTAACAACATTGGCCAATTTATTGGTATTCCTATTGGAGGCTTCATTTCAGACAGGTAAAATAAAATTACTTGTATTTATAGGTACATTTTTAATTATCCTTAAATATAAAAAATAAAATTAATATGTTATTATTGAAATAATTTTTGTTTGGATATATTGATTATGTAATAGAAATATTGATTCTCATAACTCATCCATTTATGAACCATGTTTCCTCCTTTAAAGGTGGATTAGATAAAATTTGACGTGCTACATAAATAAGAATCTGCCTTCACTTTTTTCTATCACGTACTGATTTTTAATGAGCTTGTATAATATTTTCCCATTATTCCCTTCAAGTCATCTTTACATTATTTTCTAATCTGCTTTAATAATTTTAGAGTTATTCAGAAGTTAGTTTCGAAAATTGTTTATTTTTAAGCAAAATTTACGATTTTTTTTTTCTTTAAACTACACAGTGTAAAGAAATTTTTTGGAAATAAATATGTAACTTCTAACAACTTCCACTGACTTGTATCGTTCTGGTTGGCCAATATCGTCAGTATAGTTTCCACCGGTTTAATGGGTGGTGGAATCCACACTGTCACTTGCCTCAGAGCAAGTTTCGCCTCTGGACAAAGGTTGCCGCACTTGGCAATTGTAGCCTTGAGAAATTCAAACAATTTCTCGTTGCCGTAATTGACTCCTTTTGACCAGTCCGCGCCTTTGAAGGACACTTCATTCGGCCTTCCTTTCATCATTCGACCTCCATAGATCCGTGCTGATCTGCCATCTGAGTCAGCCCGGTCTAAGACAGCCGCTTGAAGATATGCCGGCTTCGTCTACTCCTTCGCCTTCTTGGAGGTTGAAGGTCACCAAATCTGGCTCTCTTAATGACCACATTTTGGGGGCCCTTAAGGAATTCAACCGGTGTGTGAGTCACCTTCTTTTCAGTCGAAACTGGTTGGTCATCACTAGACCTTGCTCTCTTAACAACCTCCTTACTGTGGTCCTTAAAGAAGCTAGATGGCTTATGACCATCTTTTTTCAACAATAAAGGGAGCTGGCCAACACCTTTCCCAACGCCCTTAGTGGAATCCTTATGAAGACCCTTAAGAGAGCTGGAAGTGGTATTTGCAGCTCCTTTATTGCTTGTAGAGGGCTAATCGTCTCCAGGCCTGTCTTCTTTAATGAGGGATTCATTAATGTTGCCGGATGGTATACGACTAGCTCCCTGAATAGCAGTATTAGATAGATTGCCAGTTTCAACCAATCATTACGTAGATGTGATCGGTTTATTTGACCCCCTACTATCACTACCATTATCTTTAGACTCAGGTGTGACCTTTGACATGGTCCCTGTACCCTCTTGGACACTTTTCGCAGCGGTGCCAGATTTTTTCAAATCTAGCTACGATCTGCCTGTGCTTCTTGATAAGGTACTTATCCTTACCACTGAATGACGACACATCTTTCTTAGCCATCTTGCTTAGATAGACTAAGGAAGCTCTGACACTATTCTTCGCCTTCTCCTCCTTTGTTAGGCTGGCGACGACGGCTTTACCGCGTCTTGCCGAACTAATTTTGAACCCACCTGTTCACTCTCTCGTACAGATGATGCTTTGAATACTTAATGATCTTTTACTTGGTCCTGAGCGTGAGCTGAAATCACAGTGATTTCGTGTTCCTCATCAGAACCAAGGGTCAGGTCTTCCAGTTCCTCCGTGGCACCCGTGCCAACGAAGGAGTCTTTAGACAAGCCCAAGAGGTCGCTCGTTTCGGCTAGTTCACTCAATAATTGTCCTTCGTGAACAATTATGTCATCATGAATTCCTACTAGATCAGATTCGGTGACCAAAAGTCCTACTGAATCTGTAGTGATGATGAAGGCCTACATCCTCAATTAAAATATTTTGCTTACTTATTTTGGTCCCACGAATATGCACGTTCTAAGTGGACCATCTCGCGCAGTGACGACATACGCGAACTAGGCATTTAAAACCTACAACCAACCCGTGCCATGGGCGTTGGAGGGGAACTGTTAGCTATTAATTTATTTAAGCACTAACTAACCATGCAGACTTAGCACTGCTAGAAGTCTGCTAGGACTTCTATGAGTCTCTAGATCCAGATGTAATGCATAGGATCCGACCACAGCCAGCGCAAGGGGATCTGTAATCAACGGTAAGTGATCTCCAGTCCACTACACCCAGAGAAATATCAATCACATACGTGTTGAAAACGATACCATTCTGTGTCAATAGTGAATCTACACCGTGTTTAAATTAAACACTGCGTGTTCAATTCTTATTGAAAATCGATACCCAATTGGCACCAAGATGAAACCATTTCGGTATCAAATTGTTAAATTACATATGTTTTCTATTAAATTTGTTAACGAAAGGTATTAAAAAGCTGTTACCGTAAATTACCAATGTGAGCACAACCGTTGTTGATTTTGAATCGAATTTTTTCCCTTAGTGTAGTTAACTGTCGTCAAATCAAAAACCTTACATCCGGGCCAAGAAGTTTTTCTATCTAAATTTGACCGCTAAATAAGGTGGTCATATTAATCATACACATAAAAAAATCAGTACGTGATAGAAAAAACTGAAATCAGATTGTTGTTTAGCACGTCAAATTCCATTTAATCCACCTATTTTTTCAACTCCCGGGAATCGGAATTTTATTTTAGGCATTTTCGGCCCGGGAATCCCGGCTATTCAGGAAAAATAAAATATTGTTCAAAAAGTATCAAAACTAAACACAAATATGCACTGGCGAAGTTTTCTAAGAGAATTCCATACTGTCAAACTAATTTGAATTTTTCCAATATTTAGGACGTGTTTTAGTATTTATATACATCGAACTAAATTCACGGCAATATTGTATTTGCTTAATTATGAAAAAATTACGTTTTTATAGAATTTTTTTAATTTAAAAGGAGTAAAATTGCTCATTTTTTAGTACTTTTTAATTCCCGGGATTCCCTACAAAAAATCCCAGGAATTCTCGGGATAAAAACCCTAATTGTACATCTTAGGCGGATGAAAGACAAATACGAGTGTAAAATTTTTTAAATTAAAAAATATTACTTTCAGATATGGACGTGTAACTGCACTTGCTTTGGGTGGATTTGTTGCAGCAGTTTTAGGTATAATCCGGTCGTTTGCAACTTCATACACATTTTTTGTTATATTTGAATTTTTGGATAGTGTGGCTTCTAGTCCTCTGTATTCCATATGCTTTATAGTGGGCATTGAACTTGTAGGTCCAAAAAGACGTGTTATTGCTTGCAGTTTAATTACTATTTTCTATGCTATTGGAGAAATGTTACTGGCCATATTTGCCAAGTACTATCCAAATTGGAGAATTTTACTACGCATAATATATATACCGGCTTTATCGTTAGTCGCCTACTTCTGGATATTACCGGAGAGTATAAGATGGCTCTTAAGCCAAAGTAGAGAAGATGAAGCAAAGAATATTTTAAAACGAGCAGCAAAAGTAAATAAGCGTAAACTTTCTGATCATTCATTGGACAAGTTGATTTTGGCAAACCGTAAAAAACTCCAGAATGTTTCGGAAGGAGATTTCCCAATAAAAGAAGCATTCTCGAAACTATTTTGGCGCATTGCAAACTGTTCATTTTGTTGGATTGTTAATGTTTTGGTGTATTTTGGTCTCAGTTTAAATGCTGTTCTACTTGATGGCAACAAATATAATAATTTCATTTTTATAGCATTAGTAGAAATTCCAGGCTTTTTATTGCCACTTATAATTATGGATCGTTTTGGACGAAGATACTGTCTATTCAGTTGCATGTTCATTAGTGGATTGTGTTGTTTGGCTACAATATTTATGCCACCTGGTAAATTTTAATTGTAAATATTTTTAATTTGTTAAAACACTTTTTTCATATATTATACAGACTCTCACAATTTGCAATTATCTCTATTTTTAATTGGCAAATTAACAATAACAGCCAGTTTTCAAGTTTTATACTTTTTTACAACCGAAATATTCCCCACAAATCTACGCAATAGTTTACTCTCATTCTGCTCTATGTTGGGTAGAGTTGGCTCAATGGTGGCGCCACAAACACCACTTTTAGTAAGTCTCACAAAAGTTTGTACTGTGATATAAGTTAATTAATGAAATTTCTTTTTTTTCCAGGCTAAATATTATGAAAATGCGCCAGCTATACTATTTGCTGTAACTGCAATAATAAGTGCATTCTTATCACTGTTGTTCCCGGAAACAACAAACTTAATTCTGCCAACAACAATGACGGAGGCAGATAACATTGGTGTCTCGAAGGAAAAAAAGGCATCTAACAATACCACCAGTATTCCTGTATAGTACATGTTTTTTTGTAACTATAAATTTATGTTTAATACTCGTGCAAATATATGTACAATGTACACACATACATATGTATGTACTACACTATATTTATAAATATAAATTCTTTTTTTTTTTGGATTAAGAGATAGATTTAAATATCTAACAACCTAGCAAAACTTCCATTGCCAAATAATGAGTTAAATCGCTATTATAATAACATTACACTAATTAAACTTTAGCAACTTAACTCATTATTTTAAAACGTTGATGTTATTAGTTGCAACTAGTTACCATAATATCATAAATGGGAAGATTACAAAGTTTAATGTATGCAAAACGAATGTCCTTTAGTTGGTGATATTCAAAAGAAATTGTAGTATATTATTGAAGGAAATACTGAGTACTCGTTCCATCGCTTTGCACTTAAATTTAACTATCGATCCTGAAATTTTGTTTACTATTTTTATATTTGTAGTATTAAAGAATTCAAATAGGAAAGGATCCGCGAAGTGACCGTTATATTTTAATGTACATTTTGAACAGCTGATATTTTTTCGAAAAATGTTTTCTAAGTCAATTCCCTATCCCTATCCAAAAAATTTCCTGATATAGTACACTCCCTAATTTTCCTCGTGTTTTTATGTAAGTTGGTCTATTAAAAAAATAATAATAATAAATTCGTTTTTATATAGATCATATAGCACATTTTTTTCCGACACTAATTTAATAACTCCGAAACTGTTGGGCGGATTTTTGTCTCTATCTTTTGGTGTTTCAATTGTCAGAAAACCTGTTCTCGAGTTATTCTAAAATATACTCATGTATTCGACTTATTAAGGGGGAGATATTAGAGATACTCATAAAAAATCACCACCTACTGGAAAAACTGAAAGATTCAAAGATCAAATTCCGTTCCAGTCCACATAGTTTATTTATTTATTTATTTATTTATTTTTTATTTTTTTTTTTGTGAAGAAGGATGAAAAAATGGTTTTTGCCAACCAATATAATCGAATGAAGGATCATATTTATGATGGCATTGATGATGTCATATTATGTTGTGCTACCAACTTAAAAGCTTAAGATTTTTTCTTTTTCATAAATTATCGCTTAAAAATCAACTAAAAATAACCACCAATGTTTGCTTCAGACAATTCGTTAATCTTATATTCGTGCATTAATTTTATAACGAGTACGTAAAAGTACTCAAAGTAACAATAACAAAAACAATTTGTTAACATAAGAGCAAAAAAAAAAAACGATAATTTAGCAGCTGTTACCTCAAGTATGAAACAGTTTTCAATAAGCATTAAGATTGAATTGCAACTTTATTGAGATTTGGAATACAACGACTAAAGTAACACCTTATATTAGAGAAATGTAGTTGTGATATTTATATTAAGGATTGGCTTTTCAATAGGTGATACATTTCATTACTGTTCGTATTAATTCTTATGGATAAAATTTCTAAAAATGTTTCCAACCCTAGTCCTTCTATCTATCCATGATCTATGCATTACGTTGCTTACAAATTGCCTACCGGAGTTAATCATGTAACTTAATTGAATAAGAAATCCCTGTGAGCTAAGCATCTATTTCTTATTAGGCAACTAATTGTACTCTTAATAGGAAACAAGTTCTTATTTAAAGCAAAATTAACGGTTATCTCTAGTATATAACCAGATGTGAGATGGTGGATTCAATTCAGTTGAGTAATAAATTTAGCTTTGATTCGTAAAGTTGCCATAGCGTTGTAAGTTTTGCATTAATCTAGGCTACTTCTACAACTACCTTCCAAAATCTTCTAATAATGTCGAGAACTATCAAGTAACTTATTTATTACAGCTTAAAATAATCAAACTAAATTTCTCACTAACACAAACAATTTAACAAAAAATACCATATTAATACCGTGAGTAAACTCTTAGTCCTGGTTCACACACAACAATTTTTCTTGCCGCAATTCTGAGTTTATAGAAGAGAGAGGAGAAGGGAAGAGTAAACTTTTACATTCTCTTTGCTTTTCTCGCCTACGAAGTCAGAATTGCGGCAAGAAAAATTGCTGTGTGTGAACCCGCACTTAGATAACATAATAGTTGAACTTGATGGATTTTGATTTAGCATATCAAAATCCATCAAGTCTGGGAATCTGCTTTCAGTTTTTTCCATCAGTTCTGGATTTTTTTATGGGCGTGGACGTGTATACGGTTTAGATAAATGATACACCAAAAGATGCAGACGAAAATTGTTCATTCAATATTTTCAGAGTTAAGGAGCTACATTTCCCTAATTTTTCATAATTTGTTTAGTATTTTTTTTACCACTAATTCTGAATACCAATGAAAATAACACTGGTCGACAAAAAAAATCCTCCCCCAAAGACGAATAGTTGGACTTGATGCATTTTGATGTGCTAAACAAGAATCTGCTTTAAGTTTTTTTCCATCAGGTCTGGATTTTTTTTTATGGGCGTGTCTAATATTTCGCCCATAGTAAGGCCATTACTCTAGTATATTTCCTCATAACTCAAGAACGGTGTTTACGATTGACATAAGAGATACACCAAAAAATGCGGACTGAAAATATCTTCGAGTCACCCAAACTTAATTTTTTTATGTACTCAATAGTTTCGGAGTTATTTTGAAATATGTGCCCGCAAGTTTTCATGCAAAGTTTTAGATTTTTTTTGTTACTAAAATTTATTTTTAAAAGTAAAAACATCTAAAATGTTTCAGTTTATCATCTCTATCTTAAAGCTATACCATAAATCTTGATTTTATTTACAATTAAGTAAAAATTCCCATGTATACATACAATTGAGTAGAAATACAGTGGTGGCCAAAAAATATATTTTTTTTTTTTTTAACAATAGGTGAAAGGTAAATGGATTTTGACGAGTTAAACAAGAATCTGTATTCACTTTTTTTCTATCACGAACTGATTTTTTTATGGGCATGACTAATATCATCACCTTATTCAGCGGTCACACTATAAAACTCGAGAATGGTTTGTCCAATTTTGACTATAACTCAAGAACCGTTTACACGATTTTGATAAATGATACACCAAAAGATGCATACGAAAATTGTCTTCAAGGTATTTCAAAAATATTTTTCAGTAGCTCAAGAATTTCAGATTTATGGATCAAAAATTTCACCATTTTTTTCAAAAAAAAAAAAAGATAATTTAAACCATTATATATTGGAGTTTAATTTAACATAATTGAACAAACCGTTCTCGAGTTGTACAAGTGTGACTGCCTAAAAGGCGGGGTCATAGTAGTCATGCCCATAAAAAAAAATCAACACGTGATAGGAAAAAAGTGGAAGCTGATTCTTATTAAGCATGTTAAATTCCATCTAATCCACATATTTTTTTTTTTGCGCACTAGTGTATCTCCACTTAACTGTGGGTATGCATGGGTATCCTAACTTAACTGTGAATGCAATCAAGATTTGTGCATCAATTTTGATGATACGGGGCTTTATTTAATGATAAATGAAATATTTATTTGATGATAAATTGAAATATTTTTGATGTTTTTACTTCTAAAAAGAAATTTTAGTAAAAAAAAATCTTCAATTTGGCATGAAAAAAAAAAATTTTTTTCGGACACTTATTTCAAAATATCTCCTAAACTATTGAGCCAATAAAAATTTGATAGTAGAACGACTTAAAGCCAATTTTATTTGGTTTGGCATAATTTGGTGTATCATTTATATAGATCGTGCATACCGTATATATATATATATATATATATATATATATATATATATATATATATATATATATATATATATATATATATATATATATATATATATATATATATATATATATATATATATATATATATATATATATATATATATATATTTTTTTTTTTTGAAGGAGCATGAACAAATTTTTTTTGTCGACCAGTGTAATTAGTGAAGAAAAAAATAAGCTTAGATAACTCAAAGATAATTTAAATCTATTGGAGTTTATTTTGTCTAAACTGGACAAACCTTTTCGGGTTATACAAGTGTGACTGCCAAAAAAAAGGGGTTCGGACCTAGAGAAAAGAGTATCGGGTGAATTTAAGATTACAGTAACAGTTTTCTTAACCTTCCTCGCAAACTATTAATGCCAATGAAGATCGTTCAAATTTATATGGAATACGTACTCGAAATATTTTACAGGCAACTTTAGTGTTTTTCTAATAATAAGGAACAATCGTTTATAAAACTAGAGTTATAAAATTCGCGCTCAGGGGTTAACATTTAACCAAATAAGATCATCAGAACTCTCATTCTCAAGGATCTATACATAACAAGAGCTTCATTATTGGCTCATGGTATATGGAGCATGAGTAACTGACTTAAGCGAGTGTTATTCTGGCCTCTGAGTTTTTTCCAATACAATTATGAAAAGCCAATGGCAAAGTTAAAATTATTCTTAATTTCATCACTATGATAAAATTTTGAACTACAATGTGACTTTTATTGTGAACATGTTTTTTTTGTAGGATTATTAAACCAAGAAAACATAGCAACTAGAACAAAGTAGAGCTATTTAAAATGCTGTTTCTAAAATAAAAAATTGCCTATCGTAGCGTACAAATAAACATCAATAATATAAAAGTTTAAATACAATTGATCAAAAATAACTTGTAAAAAAACTATGCACAACAACAGTTTTGCAAACTTCCAACACATGTGTGTAACGTATGTAGATGATCTTTTTTTTTTTTTTTTTTGTGGCTTATTAAAGATCAAGGTGAGTAGAGCATGGAAAGCTTACTTGAGTTCGTAATACAACCACAATAACAAAAATATTAATCTTTAGACATTCAAGTCAAATATAATTTGAAATCCAGCTGTGCCTCAGATTACCACAAAGATTACAACAAATATTTATAAGTACATATGCGCTCAAGTCGGTAAGAAATGTAAGTTGAAAGATTTAAAAAGAAAAACTCTAAAAGAAAATAGAAATACTTAAAAATGAGGTAAATACAATAATAAATTTATAATCATTCACCGAAATAAAATGATACTTTTTATTTGTGTTTAAACACACATTTACTGGATGTATTTCATGATTATTTTTTTATGGTTACAACTTCCGAAAATTTTGAGATTTCTTTTGATTAATTTCACTTCTATTAAGAAAACAATTTCACTTTAATATGGTAATGAGATGTGATGGGATTTTCATGAATGAAATTGAAATTAAAAATTACACACATAAATATTTATTTAAATATTATTTCCGTTTGGACTTTGATTTTTTAATTTTATTTTCCAAGGTAGAATTGTAACGATAGGGAAAGTAGTATTTATACCGTCAGTAGTTTTTTTTTAAGGGGTAAACATCATGGCATGAAAGCTTTTATACCCAAAGTTATTAAACGTTTTAAACATTATCCTAAACTCTATCTTAGATAATATATTAAGCCATCTTAAAGGTTCAAAAGTTGGAGGTATTCTCTAAAGCAGGGGTTCTCACCTATCCATGCTTCACGGACCGTTTTAGAAATTTTTGTTTCTTCGCGGACCCTTTGGCACATTTTGATTTTTAGTATAGTAGAAACCAGGGACCGTAAAAAGTTCTTTTATAATAGTTATTTTGTAAAAAAAGAAAAAATCCATCTAAAACAGTTATTTTTCAACGTAAAAATAAAAGGTCGGATAAAACTCTTAAAAAGAGAGTTTTATTTCTTTGTCATAAAATAAAACTCATTTAAGGAGTTTTATTTTTCCCTTTAAAAAATAAAACTCAACGCTGCACGTTGGGGTAAAAGGTGTCAAAAGTGGCGATTAATTGTATTTTGAAATTTAAATCTTTGTAATAAAGTTGGGTACCAAATAAAAATATACAAAATTATGTATCAATATCAATTAAAATCTTTAAGTTAGATAGTGTTGTTTGCCCATAAGAAGCTGTCAAAGTTAAACTTTTTTTTACATTTTTGAAAAAGAGTAAAAAATTAAATTTTCATCAACTTTCAGTGTATTTATTTTAAATAAAAGGTCTTTTAAAGTAAAAATTTAAATGGAACCATCAACTTCAGGTATTGAAGTTTTTTTTTCTTCAAGTACTTGTAAATTATATTTTATCCTAATATTTTTGTTATTTTTTTGGAAAATTGTCCTAAAATACACTAAATTTAAATTTTCAAGGAATGCAACTTAAAATGTTACAGGATGTTTGTTCTGAAAATTTTCTGAAAAATAGTACATATTGTCCACTTTAATATTATGAAAAAAATCGTGCGCATATGTAGCCCGATTTGAGAAATTATTATTTTTTTTTACAAAACTCCCGTAGATTTCAAACAAAAAAACAGTGCAGTGGGGCAGAATCGACATAAATGTGTAACTTTTAATCGGCTGGTTGGATTTACATGAAATTTTACATAGACGTAGCAGAGGAAAGTAACATTTTAAGTTTAGAAGCAGGATCCCTTATACGTTTCAACAACGGAGCTATGGGGGTTCAAAATAGGGTACTAATGTCATAGAAAATGTTTAACCACTAGCGAATTTTTGTTCCTTACCTGATTTCCAAGATTTTTATTAACCTTAATTTTCTTGATAAATCCTTTAGAAAACATGCTTGCATGTACTATTTCTCTTATATATTCTTCGAGATATATTCATTTGAAATTTCAACAATCTCAACTTTGCAAGATATTGGTCAAGTTTTTTTCCATATATGTATATCCTAAAATGTTCAACCGATTTTATCATATTTTATGCAGTTTATTAAAGAACAACATGGTCTATCGAATAAAGAAAATTTGAAGTTGATATCTTTATTGAGTCAAAAAATACACGATTTTGAATTGTCAAGTTTGCAAAAATTAATAAACAGGCGGACGGAAGGACAGACATTAGAATTCTTTAAAAAAAAGTTGTAAAATTCCAAGAATATATTATTTTTTTTATTTCTTGATTAATATATAAACTAAGTCTAAATATTAAAGTATTGATATCACCTTTCCCTTAATTAAGTGCCATTTTCAAACCATTTAACCCGAATGTATAGACGGACGGACATTGCAATTCTTCTAAAAAATATTTTAGAATTCTAAAAATGCATTTTTTTACTAACGGACGGACATTGCCATTCAGCCAAAAAACATCTTATAATTCTAAAAATTATTCTTTTGCTTACTAATAAATAGAAAAATTAAACGTGATCATTAGATTGTTATTATCAGCTTTCATTGAATTATGCATAATTTTCGACCCATTTAACTCTAATATATAGACGGACGGTCATTACCATTCTGCCAAAAAAAAATCTTAAAATTCTAAAACTGATTTTTTTACCTAATAATCAATAAAAAAAATAAAACATGATTATTTAAATATTGATATCACCTTTCCCTGAATTAATCGCCATTTTCGACCTCTTTTATCCCAATGTGCGCTGATGAGATCTTTTTGAGTTCTGGAAGGAGAAAAAAAAATACATTATCCGTACTTATAAGTATAAATTGGCAAAAACTTACATTGTGTTCCTGAAACCCAGGTAAGTGTTCTCTGCTCTTAAATTCGAATTGAGTGACCTGCGTTCAAATCTTTCCACAGAAAATTTGGAAAAAAATATATTCGTTAAATTAAACAAATAAATTACTACAAACATTATATCAGATAGGCTCCTCAAGAGTTTTATTTTATGACGTTAATTTTGGGACAGTTTTTTAAGATCACCATAGATTCTGGAAGAGCAATGCAATACGAATCTATTGGTATATGACAGTATAGGTCTCCTTTAACTTTAACATGGAGTTTTTGAGTTTAAATTCTGGATAACTGTTATTTTCGGTCCCTGGTAAAAACTCATAAGGTATTTAATTTAAATAAAATTGCGTAACCAAAATTACAAAAAAAAAAAATGTGTCTTTACTAACTTCTTAAAATCAAACAACGAGTAAACTTTGTAATATTTTAACCAATTACATTCAACCAACATAGATTCAAAGTAAGCTTTGGTACACGAATTATTTTTTAATTCTATTGTAACCAAATTGTAACCGCAAAAATGCCACTTCGTAGCTAAATAGTCGCTTAAGTGGCAATAGAAAATTATTGGATAAGTCATTACGAAGTAAATTGGTTTGGAATTTTTGATTTAAGCTTTTGATAATATCGGGAAAATTCATCACTAAGTGACTCCAAGTGTATTATACTTTTTATATGTATTTTTTGAATATCAGATGAATCCAAATTATCATTCAGCAGCAAGGTACGGAAAAATTCGGATTTCGAATTTAATTTTAAGTTTTTATTCGCTCTTATTAACATTATTCGTAAATTTAAAAACAAAATTCATTTTTTGGATTAAATTTGTATTCTTTACTTTTTTAAATTGAGTTACGAAAATAATCTAAATAACTTTTTTATTAATACACGACTTCAATTCGATTAATTCGTTTCGGGTTTACTCCTGAATTTTCGAAAATAAAATTTTTGAGCTTCGAACAAATTTAAAAATTAAATTTGCAAACAAAAAAATAAAATTCGTTCTAAAAATTAAAATTAAATTCGCTGGTAAAAATTATGTTCCGAACGAATCAAAAAAATTAGCGTTCTACCTACTCAGTTCACCAGTGGAAATGAGGAATTTTTTAAAGAACTTTTGCACATAAAAGCACTTTTTGAATTAAATTCAATTAATTTATTTACTTGTCTGCCTTGTAATCTAATGTTTATATCTTGTAACACCTCAAACATTGTTGAGATATAAGCAAAGTTCTCTGTAAATTTTTTATAAAGATCTACATATTTGTGTAAAAGGAAAATGTCAACTGTATTTAATTCGTAAAACCAGTTTGACCTTCGAAATCCAACGGACATCGGTATGAAGTAGTATTTTTTTATGTTCTGCATTTAAATCGACACCTAGAGCTTTAAGAATTATATTTCTTTTTGTATGTGGATAACCTGAATGTACAATGATTTTATACACATTTTCGGTCTCTCTCGCGGACCTCCTGGAATGTGGCCCCCCATTTAAGAAATCTTGCTCTAAAGAATTGCAAATGTTTCTACACGGAGGGAAAAAATCGATTCAAAATCTACGACGTTTGTGGTCACATTGACAATTTTCAGAATCGGCTTAGAAAACAAATAATTTGATACTGAAATGGTGTTAACTTGATATCAATTGGGATCAATTTTTGTTAATGATTTGAACACGCAGTGTTGAATCTGGACACATACGGCGCTGATAAACTATTGACACAGAAGTGGTCGATTTTCTTCTGGGTGTAGTTAAACAATTTTTGATTGGTTTTAATCACCAACAGTTTTTATAGCAACGGCCATGATTCAATTATTCAAAAGTTTAAAGCATCACTTTCCTTTCAAAAAAGTCGATTGCTAGTCCATTTGGTCTTTAAATACGTGAAAAATAAAATTATTATTTTTGAAATTTTGCAATTGATAGTTGACTTATAGAACATTTTATACAATGAAAAATATTTAATGAACAATACCCATAATTGTCAAAACATATCAAACATCATTAAAAAAAAAAAAAATCTTAAAACTCTTTTTCTCAGAACCTTTTATAAAGATAAACAAAGACTTTCAATATTTATTTCCAAAAATTAATTATGATTCAGTTTGCATAAACCATAAAATTTTAAATACATAGGTATTCATATTAAAATATTACAAAATAAAATTTTGTTTATATCTGCAGATTTTTGTCGCCTTAAAAATAAAATAAAACGATCTGGAATAACGAAAAAAGATAAAGTGAAACTTTGAATACCAGTAACAAAAACTTTTTCCAAAGTCAACAAAATTTAACATACAAATGCAATATTAACCAGAAAAAGAAATCTAAACCGAAAACTACTTACAACGCAATCTTTTCAGTAGAACCAGCCAACAACTCTGGTGCAAAAAAAAATTTATAAAATAAAACGAGTATAAAAACAAAATAAAATATACTGAGTAACAATGAAATAAAACAACAAAAATACTTAACTTTAAGACCCAGAACAACAACTCAACAGCATTCGTATAATAGTAAGTCATACAAAAAAACTGAAGGTAACTGAAAGTTTTAGCCAACACCCATAACTCGTGTTACAGGATTGCAATGAAATGTCATCATAAATTCTTTTGATATCAAATGATTCTCGCATTTCAGATGGAAAAAATGTTAAATAAATTGCAAAAAATTACATTTCTTATGTCTCGTAACCTTATAGCGTAACTAAACCATTTGGCTGACATTTTATTTATTTGTGAAAACTAAATATTTTACGTAATTTGTTAATGGACAAATGACAGAAAACGTCAATAATCTCATTTATTTACTACATAGGGGTGTCGTTGATGAATTCATATTACGGAACCCAGATCTAACTAACAACCTCACTAAAAGGCCTGAACCAATGCTTTTAAAGTCCCCGAATGCAGCATACGAATCAAAGAATTTACTACCCTGCAGTCAATGGTGACAGTTGCGTACAAGTTACCTAACCGACGACATTAGGGTACCACTAGTCACTTTATTTGCTACGTGATTAGTAACTTTATCATGGGCTTGTCCTAGGAGGAAGTCTATTGCCACCTCAACGACTTCATAGCGTCACTTTTTTGCACACACAATCAACTCCACGACTACAGAAGGGTAAATAAAATGACAAATAGGCACTTCAACGACTAAAAGGTGACCCTATTTTACAGACACAATCACTTCAACGGCTACAAAGTGTAACTTTTGTGCACTCACAAGCACTTTACTGGTTACAATGAATCAGTTAAAAAATTTTGATTATTCTTTTCGTCTTTTTCCCGCTTACCATAGAGTCAATAAAGTGCCTATTGCTAATACGCTCATTGGTGACCAATGGAGAGCAGCAGGTGACTATACACCAATGAATCTTACTGTCTAAAAGCGGGTTAATTGCCACCAAATAAACTGCTGGGTAAACACTGCTTCAATTATCACCTAACGCCCTCCAAAATACACGTTGCCGAAGAGAAGTTCCCCGAATCTGTTACCAATAGATGAATGCGTTGTCATCTGAAATATTAAATCAGCTGAATAAAGATAGCTGAATAAAGATATACAAAAGTCGAAAACAAGATGAAGAAATTGTTGTTGTAATATATCTGATGTCGGTGGAAGTTCTTGAATGATGAAAAATATAAAATTTGTAAGTCTTTGTGTTAATACCATTCTATGGCAATGGGAGCTGGAGAAATTGTGCCACTTCGCTGGGTCTTTACCATACGTCCATGGAATGAAAATCGGTTGGCCCATTGGCACAATTGAACAGATGTCATGGGAACTTTGTAGACAGGCAGGACATTGATTTATTGCGCCGAAGACAATACTCCCACGATAGTAGTTTAGAATACTGGACCAGCCGGCTCTTAATTGTGGCAAGATGAATATAGAGTCCCTGGGATGTTGCCTTTTACGGTGGGTGTTTATATAGGACCTTATTGCATCTATAGCCATTGATGGCTTATGTGATCGCCAGTTGATGCAATGAGTTTTGTGCATTCGCGTAGGACAATCGGTAGACGTTGGGTGAGATAACGTCCTGAAAGTCCTCGTGATAGTAATGGAAGTTAATCCAGATGTTTTGTTTTGATTCTGCATCAGTATCTGATAATTAAGATGACTTGTCTGGTGGCATACTATCAGGTACTGTCTAGTCAACAACAAATTATGTTAACTGAATGACAGCATCCTCGTCTCCCCATTTAAGTGATCCACATTCATCATTTTAACATATCCGGTTGCAATACGGAGGGCATTGTTTTTCAGCTGTTTGTAAACCTCGCCGTTGGGTGTCCACCAATCGTCTTATACATTATTTCTATTTCTCACTTGTCGAAGACTACACCTAGGAATTTCGGATTATAACATAACAGATGTTTCGAAAACCTTCCTTATTTCCTTGGTCTAAAAGTTGACACCGTAGATTTTAGTTTATAACCTAAGATTTCGTTCTTGCAAAAACCTGGTAATGGTGGCCAGATAATGTGAAAATTTGGCTATGTTGTCAATACATCAATGACATGAGATAAAATTAAAAATAAGAATACAACATCATTGAGACATCTTGGGGTGGGACAGGAAACTAAGCTAAATGTTGAGAAGAGTATATGAAAGTACTCCTCCTTCAGGCACGCCGAATTTTATTTTGTGGTATTTTTATGAGCTCAACAAATGTTTCTCTGCCAGAGAGGTAGTGTCGTTTAATGTCGTTAAAAAGGGTAGAGTTCGTGATTTTATCTATCAGCAAGGAATGATCGAGAATGTCAAATGCTTTATCGAAGGATCCAACTACTGCTACTGCTGATTAAGGCCATTGGCGATCTGGGTGGTTATCAAATTATTTGATTGTGCTATGCGCTTCACTGAAGACGTGTTTGTGTGAGGGATGATTGTAGTAGGGATTATAAAAGCTTTGCTGCAGGTAACAAAAAGGAAATCGGGAGAAAATCGAAAACGTACCACAGATTTACAAGTCAACTAAAATTCCAGAGGCTATCGACGCTGCAAGACTTTCATAGCTTTGATATGGACAGTTTTAATACTTAAACTGAAAAACTTGGCGACCAATAAGTTGAGTGGTTTTAAACTATTACACTGATTCCCTTATATTCACAGATGAGCAGCATTAATAACCGTGTCCACTAAGATCTAACATGTCAAAGTTTTTTTTTTTTTTTTTTTTTCATACCAACGCTTTAAATTTAAATAGAGTTCAAAAGAGAGCAATTCATAAACCTAAAGGTGTTAAAAAACAGCTGCCCACCTAAATAACTATAGAATCGAAGATAGTGTGAAAACGTATCACTTAAATATCAAAACCTAAATGACAAAAGAAAATACAAAAAATAATCGCCGTTGTACGTGACCTGGGTGTTGGCTATCACTTTTATATAGAAAAATTTTTCTACCGCTATAATTTGCTGTTTCTGATGTTATTGATGTTGCTGTTGTTGTTGACTTCTTGTATGCAGACTGACTTTTAAGTCTATAATTTTTATTTTTTGGCCCAATTGTGGTGGTCATTTCAACTGTGAAGACAATCAGTTTTTAAGGTATTATTTATTTTTTTCTTTATGTTATTTTTAATGTTTTACGATTTTATAGACTTTTTTTTAATTTTTTAAGTTTTTATTGTTTAGCTTGTCGGTTTTGCTGTGTCGCGGTTTAACACTTTTTTTCCATCATGGTGGTTTAAGCCGGGTTGTAAATTAATTTGGCTGGAATTCTTTTGTGTGTGTGGTGTTTTACGTTTAAATGACTCATTCTTAATGGAATGTTGGTTAAAACAGCAACCAAGAAATGATTAATGCCCAGTAAATTAATATAAAATAAACTATTACAAGGGAAATACTTATACATATATAAAAGAAAATAAGATGGCATTTATAACATATTACATTATGTTTTTTTTTTTTTTATTCGACAACATAAATTTATTTTGTTTTATTGACTTCGATTAACAAGAAGTTAGAATAAGCAAAAGGCCTATTGTGGGTGTTATTTAAATTCAATAAATACTGGTCAACGATATAAAATAGAATTTCTATTAAATAAAAAGCTAATCTAATATAAAATAGTTTTTAAAACTGTTGGAATTATTTTATTTTCCAACATAATTATTTTGTGATCACATCTTACGAATTTAGAAATTCCTGTAATAGTAATACTAGTGCTTAATTATGTAAGGAGAATACAATGAAACTATAATGGGAATATCTAAATTGTACGGTTTTAATTGTAGTTCCTTTCAATTAATTATGTAAAGCAAAATTTAATTTAATTTTATCCAAGACAAATTCATCAGAATAACAGTTTAAACAAAAATTCAAACATTTTTTAAAATATTGTATAATTTTAAAATAAAATCTAGTTATTTTTTTAAATAACTAAATCAACAGTTGGCATGAAATCTTTTCAAACACAGGAAATGCCATTGAACTACGACATTTGCATGTTGAACAAGCTAGTGAATGAGTGTTTATAAAATATGAGTAAATTTGCAAAAAGTAAAAGAAATCAAAAGAAAAAAATAAGAAAACCTTTAACATCTTTTATTTTTTTGCAAATTTTTAAGTGTAAGAAAAAAATATATATGTATGTATACAAAAAAGGTTATAACCACTTCAAAACCACAGCTGCCAGCCATAGCTGCTCTTTTCGATAATGTTATTGCTGTTTGTGGTAATAATGACTCTCTGCAAAAGCCCAACAATATAAAAAAAACGCAGGAAGCAACAGCTGAAAATTAAACATAAAAAATGATACTAACTACGTAAAGCAGTGTTGTCAGATGAGGGGATTTGACCCAAAATTCGAGATTTAAACTTCCATTTGGGAACAGCGTTTCGTGGGTAATGATTTGAGGATTTTTATAAATTCATTTGTACACATATTTATTAAATTCGCGATCATTTTAGAACTTGTTCTAAAATCATTAGTTCTATAACTGATGTATTCAGAACGACTTTAGATTTTTTTTTTTAATATTTATCCTTTTTAAAAAATTTTAGATAATTTCGATTTAATTTCCATTTATAGGGAATATTCGATAAATTTTCCTTTTATAGAAAATTTTTGATAAAATTTCCTTTTATAGGAAATTTTCGATTAAATTTCCTTTTATAGGGAATTTTCGATTAAATTTCCTTTTATAGGGAATTTTCGATTAAATTTCCTTTTATAGGGAATTTTCGATTAAATTTCCTTTTATAGGGAATTTTCGATTAAATTTCCTTTTATAGGGAATTTTCGATTAAATATCCTCTTATAGAGCATTTTCGATTAAATTTCCTTTTATAGGAATTTTCGATAATTTATTCTTTTAAAGAAAATTTTCGATAAATTTTAATTTAATATAAAATTTTTAATAAATTTTCCTTTTTAGGAAATTATTGATAAATTTTCTTTTTTAGAAAATTTTCGATAATTTATTCTTAAAAAAAAAATCGATAAATTACCCCTTTATAAGAAATTTTCGATATATTTTTCTTTTATGGGAAATTTTCAATAAAATATACTTTTATAGGAAATTTTAAACCAATTTTATTTTCAAAAGAAAGTTTTTAAAAATAATGTTCGTTAAAATTTATTATAGAATATTATTAATTGGGAGATGAAACTTCAGTTTAGTTATTTAAGGTAAAATATTTCTGGCAACGCTGATATAAACCTTTGATAGTAGCTTGTGGTTAGATTTTTTGCATATAAAAAAAAATATGTATTGAGTGGCATAGTTTTTCTCCAGGTTTCAGAAAAGAAAGGGTTATGTTTTAAAGCTTAATTAAGAAATCTTACAATACAATGAAATATAAAGAGTTTAATAATTATTTACATAAACATAAAAAGAATTTTAAAACAAAAATCATAAGAATTCAAAAGCTATTAAACGAATTTATGATTAACTTAAATGATTCTATATTCGATTTTAATTTTTAGTAATTTTCTTAACAATAAAAAAAAAAAAAAAAAAACTGATGATCTTGGTATTTTATTTTTTATAGAACTTGTGCTTCAAGTAACTGCATTTTCAATTTTGTAATTTCTTCTTTTCGCTTACAAAATAATTAAATTTAAAAGGGAAGATAGAAATTTTTCTAAACTACTAGGGCAATTTTAGTCATATTTACCTTAAGATCTTGATTATATATTTGTTTTTAGTAATAAGCCAAATTTCCTAGCTTATTTTGGTCTTATTGTTAACTTGATTTTGTTACTTGAAAGTATAAAAAAATCATGAGTAAATCATTTTTCTTCATAAAATTTCTCACTATTTAAGGTCTTTTAAAAATTTGTTTAATCAGTTAAATTTTTTTTAGTAACTTCATGTTCTTGTTATTTTTCCTTCTTTCGCTATCAAGATAACAAAAAGTAGACTTAAAATTGAAAATGGACAAGTTTTTAAACCATTAAGAAAATTAAATAAATGATTTACCTTACTGTCTTGATAAAATTTTAGAATTTGGTATATTTATAGTTTTTTAATATTTTGGTAATTGTGAGTCTTGATGTTAACTTGACTTTGTTATTTTTTACACGATGTTTTGAAAGCCATTTGATTTAATTTCGTAGAATTTAGAAGTTTTTTAACAATATCTTTTCGCTTTATTTTTTTTTTTTTTTTCTTTAAATTTCTTTTTATTTGTTGTTTCTTTTTTATTTAATTTAAGAAAATTATTTAATTTGTTGGTTTCAATTTCGATTTACCTTATTGTCTTTATAAAATTTTAGAATTTGGTATATTTATACTTTTTTAATATTTTGGTAATTGTGAGTCTTGATGTTAACTTGACTTTGTTATTTTTTACACGATGTTTTGAAAGCCATTTGATTTAATTTCGTAGAATTTAGAAGTTTTCTTAACAATATATTTCGCTTTAATTTTTTTCTTTAAATTTCTGTTTATTTGTTGTTTCTTTTTTATTTAATTTAAGAAAATTATTTAATTTGTTGGTTTCAATTTCGATTTTCTTGGCTGTTCATTACGATTTTTGTTGGTAAAATTTAACATTATTTTCGGCTAATGACTAAAACACAGATTTGCTATTTTTAATCTTTGCCGGTTGTCCAATTTTTGGGACGTTCGGCCATTAAAGTGTAATCTTTTTCTGTGGCACCCATGAAACCATGATAATTCAGAGAAGGGAAGAATTCCCATCCTTCCTCACGGGAAATCTTTTTAAGAACACCAGCAATACCTAAAAATTAAAATAAGCAAATAATAAGAAAGAAAAATAAAGAACGTATATACCTCTTAAACTTACCAAATGCTAAACCCATGACAAGACCAGCAACATGATTGCGTCTCCAGGCACCAAAAACACCACCGGCAGCCATGCCACCCAAGAAATAGTTAAGTCTATAACATACAAATTTTAAATGTTTTAAAAATGTCTATACGAAAATAAAACAAAATCGAAAAACTCACCTATCGTCTTTGCCTCTGGCATTTGTGGCCACATAAGTGGTTAGAGTAAAGGCCGAGGCTATACCCATCATGGGACCAATATTATAGGCAAAACGTGCCATTGTGGGTATATAGCCCTTAGTGCGGGACAACATCAATACATCTATGGTAGACCAGGCTAAGCCGGCAGCTGCTGCATAGGAATTGGTGGCCAACATTTTGCCATAACAATCTTGCCCTTCGGGCTTATCATAATAGCCGGCCTTAACTATAGACATGTTGGCTAAAATATATTGATAATAAACACATATTTGTTATAATTTTAATAAAAAAAAATTATTCAACATGCTGTGTGGCCAAAATCTGTAATATTCTTTTTTATTTCCTTTATTACTATATTATATATAAGTGAATATCTTGGGATTTTTATGTATTTTATACTTTTCTCCGTATTTTTGTATACAGCACTTTAATTTTTTAAAAATTTTTGTAATTTATTAGAAAAAATTATCAAAATTTCACTAACCTGTGTTAAATTTTACGTAATTTCATACAAACAGCAAATTCAATCAAAGAAATGTCAAATTTTGACAAACAGCTGGGAGAAAACATTAAATAACAGGGCGTTTATGTATATATTATTCAGCAAAACAATGATAACAGGGTGTATAAAGTATATATTATTTGTTAGTATAATAAAGACAGGATGTTTGTAGTACTTGTAGATTGGTATAACAGTTTGTTTGTGTGGTGAGAACCAGCGTTTAAATATTATGCGCCAGCAAAATTTCTTCTTACAATAAATATTAAACCGTTTCATTTTTACTACACACGGCAACTAAAATTATTATAAATATGTCTTCGAATTTTTAGTAACAATGTAAATCGTCTTTGCAATTTCTATCAGCAAACAGATAATATTGCTCATCAAAAAAACTAAAACTTCGTGTTTGTCTTTTACACATAATTTTTTCGGACACATATAGCACACAAACCATTTTTCTTCGTGTGCTGCAAAAATTTTTAGCATATTCTCTTTGTTTTGATTTTGCAACTATAGTTTTTTTAGTATTTTTATTTAAGCAATTTTGTTGCTACTAAAATTTCTTCTATGCAGAACAACACATGTATATTGAAGTATGTATAAGTATGTACACACATACATACATACTCCGATATACATGTGTTTTATTCTTCATAGAAAAAATTTTAGTAGCAACAAAATTGCTTAAATAAAAATACTAAAAAAAACTATAGTTGCAAAATCAAAACAAAGAAAATTTGCAAAAAAATTTTTGCAGCACACGAAGAAAAATTGTTCGTGTGCTATATGTGTCCAAAAAAATTATGTATACAAGACAAAAACACGAAGTATTATTTTTCTATGTTCATTTATGTACGAGTTGAATATTTTTTGTTTATGATATAAGAAATTGTAAATAAACGCTGCAATTTTTATTGACAATACTGCAAAATAGAAAAATAATTTTAGTTGCAATTATAAACAAAAATGAAACGGTAAAAATATTTTTAGTATTTTTTTTGCTTACAGCAGATATTTATTGCAAAATGTGATAAATATAGTATTAAAATCAAACCCTGGTGGGAACATACTCTAGCGACGACCAACTAAGTCGATTCGCCGATTATTTTTGTAAGTCGCCGCCGTCGCGATAATTTCAGCTTAACATGACTCAAAAATAGCCGCTGATATCGGTCAAGATTTTTAATAAATTCCATGTTATGCTATGTTCACATATAAAAAAGGTTTTTTAAAAAAAACGAGTCGTTTTCTCAAAAAACGCAAACAAATTGATTTAGTATTTTTAGTACATAGAAATTTTTTGAAAAAAGAATTTTGTAAAAATTGTCAAATAGTTTAAAAACAAAAAATTATGAATGAAATTTATATTATATTTATATTTTATTTGTTTAAAAATTTTATTTTTTGAATTCGAAAGGTACTCATTTACCTCCCTAACTCACTTAAAATTGTAAATATTTCCCAAACTATTTATCCGATTGCAAAGATTTAGGTGTCAATTAAAATCTCTTAAGGGTACATTTACAAAAATAAAATAAAAATAATATAAAAGTTTCATAAACACAACTTTTTAAGTATTTTGTAATTTCTTGTGCAAAAAAATTTTTTTTGTGGAAGTAATTTTTCTTAATAGCCGGCCTTCGGCCGGGCTGAAGGGTTTTTAACTCTGTGGTATGTCCAAAATCGGCTTCGCTAACGTAATTCTTACTTTTTACCCAACTTTTTTATAACGAAAATTTTTTTGATACAAGTTTCTTAGGGAAAATTTTCAAAGCCCTATAACTTCCAAAATATTTAATTGTGCTCAAAAATTTTTACATTATTATATTCACCGTTACAATCAATGGCAAAAAAATCGAATAAATCGGAGCTGAATCAGGGTGGTCTATTTATGCCATTAGAAAGTGTTTGTGTGAGAAATTTTTATTTAAATCTAAAATTTGTGAAAATATTTTGGCAAACGAAAAACAGGCTAAAAGGAAAAACACAATAAAATCTGTGACAAAAAGGAAAAACTACATAATTCATTTTTAATACTTTTCAGGAGACCGTTTTTAAGGTTTCAAATTGAAATTACAGGTCATAGGTACATATATATTTTAAATTACCTTTCGTGTAAATATATCCGCAATTCGTATAAAAAATATTTGATATATTTTTTGAACCGATGTGTGTACTGGTTATCGAATAATATAGCAATAAAGTAATGGTGTTGTTTTTCCTTTTATAAAATTTATATTTTGTTTTAATAATATCTCAAGTTATACATTTTTTCCAAAATGAATTTTAAAATATATTATGAACATGTTGAGTTATGTACTTATTCCATTTCCAAAATATTATAAAAATAAAATTTATGTCTTAAAAAAGAACATATTTGAAATAAGTATGTTAAATTCATTCATGAATTTTAATATACGAAATATGGAAAAATAGCATATATTTATTTATACATTTTTTATATTTCGAAAAAAGAAATATCAACCGAATTATGTTGTTTTTCAGACTACTATCTCCTAAAGTAATGAACAGATTTCTCTACAAAATGTACACAATATGTAATGGAATACAACAATTCAAAAAAAAAAAAAAAAAAAAAAAAAAAACGAAAAACAACATAACTCAAGTTATGTAGTTTTTCCTTTTGGCCACAGAAATGATATGTTAACAGTGATATTTAAACTCATTTGGGGGATTCACAAAGTGTGCTATCATGTCGTATTGTCATAATGTCATAAAATTTTACAAAGGAAAAGCAATAACAATATTTTTTATACATTGAAATATTTTAGGACATATGACAATACGACATGATAGCACACTTTGTGAATCCCCCAATTGTGTTTTTCAAAAAACATGTGAAAAACTAATGTATGTGAACATAAGATTAAACCTTAGTAAATTCATTGCATTTTTGGAATGAATGAATGAAGTTTATTAGAACATAATTATAATAACACATTAAGCCCATAAAGTTATTATAGTCTAAGGTAAAACTGGCAACTTCTCATCAATATTTAAAATATCATTTTTTTACATTTTTCTTTATTTTTATTAAAATTTAATTTCATTTTTTATAAATATTCTTGCTACACACAAGTTTACATGTATAATTTTTATTTGCAATATTTTTTATTTTTAATTTAAAATTGATACAACACCATTTAAATAAATAAAATTACAAGTTGTTTTTAAAACTGTTTTTTTTTTTCAACATACATATGTATATAAATCTGCTTGAAAAAAATTAAATAATTCTAAATTGTATGTAAGTAAATATTGATTGCAAAAGGACGTTTAAGGACTAGAATAATATTTTGAATAAAAATTAATATTCTTAAGGTTTGTTAAACAAATTTAAATAATTTTTTTTCAACAAATTATAATAGTTTATTTAATAATTATAATATGTAATTAATGAATTTGGCATAACATTTTGAGCATACATAGTGATATTTTAAAAATTAAAAACTACCAGCTAGAGAAAAAAATGCTACATATTAAATAAATAAATAAAAACAAAAATAATTTATAAATTAAATGAATTTGGCAACGGTTTTTAACAAAACTGATAAAGGGTTTCCTTACAACGGAAGTACTGGATTTTGTTCTTGGTTTTCTTTTCCTACAGCTCTTCATTACCTCAAAGCCCCCTGTTTAAGTAGTGTTTGAGTAGCATTCGAAATAATTTGGATAAAATTTAAAATAAATCGTTTTTAAATAATTATAAGTTTATAAATTTTACAAATCAGTCATTATTTTAAAATATTAAGTTTTTTATATATTTTTTTTTAATAAATTTTGCTTTCATACTGTCTAAATTCTTTATGTTGTTTGTTCGTTAGTTCGTGTTTCTATTCCAGCGTATGTTTTTTAGTGTTCATCATGACCAATTATTTCTATATCATCGGCTAAAGGACTTTCCATGTCTGTTTGTTTCGTGGGAGATTTTTTATCCATTATATTATCCAAATTGATAAGCGACAAAGTCATTTTACTACTTAAAATAACCTAAAAATATGTAATGCAAAATATGATTTTTAATAGTTAATCTCTCTTTCAATAAATTATTAGAAAATAAAACTTACAGCTGGTTCTTCAGGAGATCCATTGAGTTCAGCATCGTAAACTTGTTCCTGTTTAGTTTCAGATTCGGCTACTAAAATTTGCGAGTCATGTGCCAAAGACCCTTCCAAATAAATTTCTTGCGGCTCTGGCATTTTGTCATCTTCATCATGTTTGGACTGGTATTTAAAAAAACGGTTTAACATATTTTATTAACATTTTTAAACATTTAATATAGCACGAATTTGTTTAGGGAAATATTAATACTTTTAAAAACCTTATGATTTTTTTTTTTTTTTTTTCTAGAGCATAATTTTGTAATACAAATTTTTATGAAAGATCCTAAGGAAAACATAAAACTTACATGTTCATGGTGGGATAATAACACTGGAGTTGGAGGACGGCCAGTCCATTTATGACCACCCTCACAACTGGCTGTTATTTCCATTCCAAGAACCTTTAAATAAAAAATTTTAAAAATAATAAATAAATTGAAAACTTATTACAAACGAAAATAAAACGAAGAAATAGTTACTAGGAATTTAATTTGAAATTTTTTTAAATCAATTGAATTTGTACCAAATTTGAAAGATATTAATGAAAACAGAAATTAATGAAATAATAAATAAATAAATATTTTTATCGACTTTTTTTAATACAGAGTACTGATTTTTATACCCTATACCACCATAGGTGGTTGGGGTATTATTATGTGTTTGTGCAGAAGTTGTAACGCAGAGAAAAAATCTTCGGACCCCCACCTTAAAGTATACCGTTCGACTCAGAATCATTTTCTGAGTCGATTTAACGATGTCCGTCCGTCCGTCCGTCTGGTCGGCTGGCTGGCTGTCCATGTAAAGCTTGTTCGCAAAGTACAGGTCGCAATTTTAAAGATAATTTGATGAAATTTTGTATATAGGATTTTTTTGGCACAAGGAAGAAGCCTGGTTATGATCGGCCCATTATTTCACCTAGCCCCCATACAAATGTCCTCCCGGAATAGAGTTTTAACACTTATAAATGCTTTAAAAATAGGAATATTTTAATGAATTTTAGCACAAATATATTTTATATAAGCAAATCCGTTCGCCGAATTTCATGAAGATCGGTCCATAACTGACCATAGCTCCCATATAAACCACTCTCCCGAAAATCACTTTAACGTACATAAATCCCATACAAGCGTTAGTATTATGTTAATATTTAACACAAGTAAGATGTATAAAAGTAAAAGCAAAATTATTTGGATTGGAATGGTGTAGGGTATCATATGGTCGAGCTTGACCGATCGAAGAAGATATTTCTTCTCTCGTTTTGGATTAAAATTAAATGAAATAAAATTTACCAAGATATCCATTTAATATAATTTCCATTTTTTTTTTAATCTCTACTACTCACCGATACTGTACGATCAGTACTGCCTTCTCTCTTTTTACGTTTGTCATCATCCATTGCCTTTAAGTCATCTATTCTAGAACTATCATCACCAGATGTCTCATTAATGTCTGCATGCCCATTGGAAATGTTTTCTTGCTGTTCTTCTTGTTGTTGTGGTTGTTGGTTCGTGGTGGTCGAATTTTCGTTGGAGTTTTTCTAATTTTGGAGATTTTTGTTTGTATTAATAAAAATATTTAAAAAAAAAATATTTAGTAACAATAATAACATAACAAACAAAATTAGCCCAAAAGTAATTGTAAAAATCTTTAAAAAAAATTACAAAATATTAGAAAAAAAGTAAAAAAGACGATCACAAAACTTAAAAAATAATAACAAGAAATACATTTAAAATTAATAAATTATTAATTTGGTCAAAAAACATACAATTTCAATATTAAAAGTATTTAAGTTAGTTCTTAAGTAAGAAGTATTTTTTTGTATAATAATAAAAAACAACAAAATCTTATTGTTTAGTTTGTATTAAAATTGGAAAGAGAAGTTAAAAAAAAGGTGGATCTAATCTCTAACCTTTGATGGATCGGTTGTCGAATTCTCTCGTAATTTTAATTCTTCATCAGCAGCATCAATTAAACCTTGTATCGCTGTTACAACTACGTTTAGATATGTTATAAATTTTATAACAGAAACACAAGAAAATAAAATATAAATATAAAATAATTTAAGTCAAAAATATAAAAAAAAATATAAAATATTTCCTCTTAAAAAAAAAAAAAATTTAAATATGATGAAGCTATAAAAATGCATGAGATCTTTTTAAATTTCTTTAATTGTTTTCATGATTTTAATGTTTCAACTAAAAAAAAAAAAAATAATAATAATTTTTTATGCAAAAAAACAAATCATTTTTAAAATTATGTCCCCTTTTTATCCGCTAAATATTTTCAAAACCAAAAAATATAATTTCGTATTCAAAAAATTCCGTTTAGAAAAAATTAAGAGAAAAAATGCTGCTGTTAGTTTAAATATAAGAGTGTTAGAAAATCTATCAACACACTGAAGAGAATTAATTAAGAGAGAGTAAAAGACAAAGAGAAGTTATTAAAAGTGATAATTGCTGCAAACATGCCACATTACAACAAAAAATATTTCACGATTTAATTACGAGAGTTTCAAGGATTTTATATTGAACGTTTTTGTTAGTTTCTTTTAATGATTTCTCATTCATGCCATTATTTAGGTTTTGGAGGGGACTTTTAACATTCCTTATTAATTCGAAATAAGTAATTAAATTTTATTTAAATTAAGAAAAATATTTATTTTACTTATGCTTTTTCTGATTATAAGATGACTGATACGATTTTTAATATTTTATTTGTTTGTAAATTATTTGTTTGTTTTTGTGTTTTTTAAGGATGTAATTGTTGACGTTTTAGAAAATTAATTGCGACCATCTTAAAATTAAGAAGAAAAATTAAAAAAATTAACATAAATAAACTTATATTCTTTCTTTAATAAAAAATAAAAAAAATATTTACAAAACAGAAATACTTAATATTAAATACAGTGTGTACAAATTGTGTTTAAGTTAGTAGAGGACTGTTTGAAATTAAATTTAGATAAATCTGAGTTAACCGATTGTTTCCTTAACGGAAAAAAGCCAACTAATTGATTATGTTATGCACAACATCGTTAAGATTGATGAAATGTTAGACATATTACGTTTATTCGCACGATTATTGCAAATAAAAGTAACTGGGAAATATTTAACTCTCTGTTTATACACAAATTGCCTAAAGAAATATATTTTCTTTTAAATTATGTCAGATGAGAAAAATACAACTATTATCATAAACAATTCCATTAATCTATATAATTTCTTAAAAATAAAATATTAACTAACCGTTTATATATCAAAAATTTAATATCGCAATATTTTTAATTGTGAGTGCGTATAAATGCTACTATAATAGAAAATTCTATGAACGTAAAAAAAAAGTGACAATGTCGTACGCATTATTTGCAATTAGTTCGACTAAACACGATTATTTTTCGTGAGTTACTAACTTGCAAAATAAAATATAAACTCACCATTTACACGGCAAAATCTTCAAATCACTATATTTTTAACTGCGAGTATGAGGTGCGTATAAACGCTATAAGAAATTAACTTATAAAAAATATGAAAATCTCTTGCATTTATTGAAAAAATTGATACAGTAGAAAAAATTATAAAATATTGCATTTTTAATAATTGAAAAACGTAATTTGTCTAAAACTGTACACTAGTGTCCCGTAGACAAAAAATTTGTAGGAAGACCCCTCAAACGATGCGTAAAAATTAGCTTAATATGGGAAAAATATAAAAAAAAAACGATTTGAAAGTCTCGGGGCTAGAACATTTCGTAAAAAAAAAGTATGTATTAAGCTTTGTCTTGAAATAAGTATCAACAAATTCGTAATTTTAAGCCAGTTATGAGAAAAATATTTTAAACATTTTTTGCAAAGATGTTGATCCACAAACCGTCATTTTAGTGCATCATGCGAAAATAAAGTTCGATATTTTTTCATGCAAAATGGATAAAACTTTTTTAATTTTGTTCCTTTTGTGGCCAAAATATTAAAAATTTGCATTATAGTAAGTACTGTTGATAATAGATAATTTTCAAAAAAAATTGTTTATCGAAATGCTCTTCTAGCGAAACAAAATCCCATGGGTCAAATTTTTAAAATATGTTTTCCACAACCAACTTAAAACTATGAATTTTTTGACACTCATTTCGGTTAAAAAATCGAAATATTTCTCTTACCAAAATGTAGGGACTTATGATTTTTCAATCGCTGGTAGGGAACTGAAGACCAATTTGTAAAATTTTTTAAATATTTTTCCATATTCTGCTCATTTTTACGCAATGTTTGAGCATCTTCCTACATCGAAATCTCAAAAAAGTTTTTTCTCGTGACACTCTACTGTACACGTGAGAAAATTTTATTTCAAGAAATTTACAGTCAAAGAATACTAAGAATTGAAGGCTTGTCAAAAAAACCTAATTTATTGTCAAAAAAAACCTAACTTTAAGATTGTGTTAGTCAAATTTTATTTATATGTATTAGTGCTGAAACCACTTTCACCACACGTCATAAGCACACATAGTTGCACAAAAGAGTATTTAAAAATTATTAAATATAAAGCCCAAATTACAATAGCGTGTAGTCAGCAGCAGTGTGTGCTGCCATCATCAGCTGATTATTTAGAATGGACTGTTTGTTATGGTGTTGATTACATTTAGTCAGCAACAGTTTGCAGTGCTGTTTCATTTAGCCCTGTTTCTAAATTCACTGCGCTGCATTCAGATTGAGAGCGAGACAAAGAGAGTAAGCAAATAAATGAGATGCTAAAATACACAAGTAGAACAAAGCTAGATGGTGGTTGTAAATTGTGGCTGCCTATGCTGAACTGTAATTATAACGGCAGCAACATGTTGTGCTGACAGTGATCAGCTGATAATTTTTGCTGATACTGTTGCTGACTACGCGCTATTGTAATTTGGGCTTAATTCATCACAATTATATTCGCAGGTTTTCATAAATTTTCATCTTTTGATGCGTAAAATGAAACCCTTATGTATTGTTCACAGTTTTTTTTTTTTCAAGATTATTATTTTTCCCTCATATTTTTTAACATTTACATATATTAAATCCTTAAATAATTGAATTATATACATAAATAAAAAGTTTAAAAATACTACTCAAAGTTTTTACTCAATTAACCGGAAAAATTGATTATCCAGAATGCATCCGGTCCCGACCATTACGGATAATCAAGGTCTCACTGTAATTACATTTTTTGGCTCTTTGTCGATGAATATGAAAATAATTTGAAATTATTTTAATTCTGTTTTATTTTTAATACCAAAAGTAGCAACTTTGTTCGTTTAATTTAAATTTCAACATACAAAAAGGAATGTCAAAAATAAAATAATTTGTTTTTTTCAGTTTGTGGAAAATATTCGTATAACGGGAGCGAAAATTCAATAAATGTGCGTGAAAAAATAATAAAGATATAAAAAAAAATTCATACAGAACTTGTATGTAAGGAGAGAGAAATGTTATTGTTGTACGAAAGGGAACCATTATCCATTCTTAGTATTATTTGATCGTCTAGTTTAAAACAGTGTAATTAATAATAAAGCCCAAATTACAATAGGGCGTAGTCAGCAGCAGTGTGTACTGCCATAATCAGCTGATCATTTAGAATGCACTGTTTGTTATGGTGTTGATTACATTTGGTCAGCAGCAGTTTGCAGTGCTGTTTCACTTAGCCCTGTTTCTAAATTCAGCCCTGTTTCTAAATTCGCTGCATTCAGATTGAAAGCGAGACAAAGAGAGTGAGCAAATAAATGAGAGGCTAAAATACACAAGTAGAACAAAGTTAGATGGTGGATGTAAATTGTGGCTTCCTACGCTGAATTGTAATTATAACGGTAGCCACATGTTGTACTGACAGTGATCAGCTGATAATTGTTGCTGATACTTTTGCTGACTACGCGCTATTGTAATTTGGGCTTAAAGCTTCTGTTTTTTCTTTACATTAATTTATTCACTTTAAATATTATATGAATCATTCTGCTAAAAACTAAATGACAACTAAAATTTAAAAATTGTTTTCGTTTCGAAAACTTATCGCAAGTTACTGAACAGAGGGGTTATTGTGTAATTCGATTCGAAAGAAAACACTTTCGAATTTCAATGTATAAAGTATACAAATTCGAAAGATTTTCCTTTCGAATTTAGTTACAAAATAACCCTCCAGGAATACATTAACAAAGGAACCTATCCGAAAACCGTTTTTTGAACATAACTCAATTCAGGGTATATTGCAATTTTTATTTTTTTTTAAACATAAGTATTTCCTCAAGAAGTATTGTCTTTTTCGTGATTTTTCACAATGTTACCAATAAAATGTAATTTTTTTTCTTTCTTTATTTTCTAAATAGATTCTTAAATTTTATTTTCATAAAGGTAACTTTACTTTTATTATTTGATTTGAAGAGGTTTCGATCCTTTCGAATTTGACTCTTTTAATATTTAATTATTTTAAAGACGATTGTTGTAAAATTGTGAATAGTAATTATGGGCCTAAATTTATAAAACGAAACAAAAATTCTTTTCAAAATTTTATATTGAAAACAAAATTCAAATTTATTCATTATTTTCCATAAAAATTGTCGAAACGAATTTTAGTTTCATTTTACAAATCAGGCCCTTATTTTAAACCATCATTAGAGGAATGAAAATAAATTAAATTGGATGAACACAAAAAAAGAAATAAAAACAAAAAATAAATAAAACATAGAAATAAATGGTAGAGATGGTATAATGTTTTTATGACACTTTTACACGAAATAATCGATATCTAAATGTTTATACTGATAATTTCGATTTCAATACTGGAAATTATAATGAGCCAAAATATATTTTAGGTAAAGTTAAACTTTATTTTTACACGCAAAGAAAAAACATGATTCCGAAATGCTCGCGGAAATCAGGTGATGTTCCTAAATAGTTTATATGGCTAACACAATCAAATTATTGTGTTTTTGACTAAACTGAATCAATAATTTTTTGTTCTGATCATTTTAACATATGGTACTTTGTAATAATATAAAGTCGGTATACTAAAAGAATAATATGTTTCATAGTAACATATTATTTCAATGAAATATTTGTATGTAATATTTTAATGCGAGGGGTGACAATAATATGCTCGTCTTTATTGTTATCTCTCTTTCGAAATAATTTACTCAGTCAGTAATGAAATCTTAAATGTGACGGACGTAAAGTGAAGAAAAACGTTTAAAAAGGTTCACAAAATTTTTACTAAAAAACTTTATTATTATTTTTTAATAACGAGATTCACGGAGTGCTGACGGAGCAAATCATCAATGGCCAAATTTAAAATTGGAAATATTTTTCGGTAAGTACAATAAATATCAATAATTCAGTGCGGTCAAATATAAAAATAAAAATAAAAAAATGTATTTGTACAAATTTTCTTTTAGGTGTGTGGATGTGAAGATGAATTTTCTTGAACGACATCGTCCAGTGAAGGCTGTGGTATTTGTTCTTAAATTATTTTCTATTCGCAAAATTTAAATTAAAAAAATAATAATAATAAATAAAAATACATTTTAACCATATGCATAGTATTATGATTGGGGGTATTATAATATTTAATATAGGGATCATGTTATATTTATGCAGTATGGTTGTGAGGACTATCATATATAAATGTTATGATTGTGAGGTTCATATTATATTAATATTGGATAGGAAAATATTATGTTCACAAAAAGGTATAATAACTTATATGATTGAGGGAATCATAAACCTAAACATTAATGATAGTTACCGATTATGATTTGACCAACAATGTTTTTTCTTTGCGTGTATTAATACAGAACTTGTACTTTATTTTCTTTGCGAATTGTCCGATTCCCTTTATCTAAATTTTAAACAAAAAAGTTATGGGCCAAATACTAGAATCACAGGGTGTCCGTTGTAACTTCATTTCATACTTTTCTGCTGATATCTCTTAAACAAAAGCATGTACGACAACGAAATTTTGTACATATAATTCAAGGATCGATATAAACTCGGAAACAAAAAATGAGTGTGGTCTTCCTACTTTACCGTCCACCTCCCATATAAGACCAAATTTGAAAAAATTTATGGGGGATATATAGATTCGGCCAAGCCGATTATAATAATTTTAGAGTTTATTTAGAGTTTCTCCAAAAACCAAAATTTTAATTCCATATAAAGGAAATAATATGGACCTTCATTTTTTATTTTTTTGAAGCAAACTCACATAAGGAGGTTGAAGTCAATATTTTTTTATAATTACGACACTTTAATGCTTATAATGTCACAACTATGATAGTTGTTTTAAGTATACCTGCATTTAATTTTTTTAATTATGTTCCACTAACAATATTTACAATTAATTTCTTAATTAATACACTTTTTTTTCAAATTTGAGGTTAAAACGAAAATGCGTATGTGAGTGTGTGTGCATGTGTGTTGGGGCAGGATGTTGAAAATGTCATATTTACAAAACGAAAAAAGGAAAATTATAAGTCAAAAAAATAATACAAAATTAAATGAAAAAAAGAAAGAAGAAACCTTTTGCCAAAATCTCTAACCTTCGCTTCATATTGATCTGAATTCATTTCAGCAATCAATTTAGCCATGGCCTTTTCCGTGTCCTCCAATTTTTTACGTAACTTTTCAATTTCCATCAATTGATCGGTTTCCTTATTTAAAAGTTTCGAAGTCAATTGTTGTTGCTGCTGTTGATGTTGTTGTTGCAACTGATGTTGTTTCAGGGAAGAGGACAAATTCGTAGCCGCTGTTTGAGCCGACAGACTGGCATTATATAAATCACTGCCACGTAAAAGTTGTTGCTGTTGTTGTTGCTGATGATGATGTGGTACTATATCTGCAGAATGTTTTTGGAAATTAGTTCCTAGAAATTTTGTTATTTAGTTGGTGGATTTTTTTTAGTTATTTCTTATTTATTTGTAATTTGTTTGGGAGTTTTTTTTAATAAGGAGATTTTTTTGTAATTTTTTTAAATTTTACAAATTTACGTTACAACATCAATTATGGAAATCAATTAATAATAATATACAAAAAAATAAATAAATTACAAAATTAAATGGGTTACTAGTGAATAAATTAAATAAGTACAATAAAAAAAAAACATCTAAGTAAAATGCTACAAGGATATATATATTTACAACGTTCGGTTACATAATTTCAATAAACATTTAAAGCAGCTTGAATTTTTCTTTTTTTCAATATTTTCGTATTCAGAGGACATAGTTTTTAAAAATGATTGGCCAAAAAAAAAAAAAAACTCAAATTTAAACAAAAAAATTACACTGATTTGAAAATAAACCTTCAATTTAACTTAATAAATTAAATACACATTTAAGAAGAATCGTAAGAAGTAGTTATAGTAGAACAATAGGCTTCATCTTACTTGTTTGATGTTCCCGCCAACCTGTTGCATCAGACAGGATTTGACCAATTCGTATGTGTAGGATATTTTTTTTTTTTTTTAATTTAAATTTACAATTGAAAGCATTTATACGTTTAAAATGAATACATTTAATAATTTTGTATATATAAAGGGATTTATATTTTAAAATAATTTTGTTTTACTACTTAAAAAAAAAAAAAACAAAATATAAAACTTAACACGCTACTTAAATATTTGTATGAATAGTATTTGCTAAAGAGATTTTTTTATAAATAAACTTACCCAATTTAGAGCCATTTAATTCCTCAACATGTCTACCATTTTCTTGTCCAAAAACTTCTTTGCGGAAGTTAGGGTCACCAGGTGCAGCTCCATATGGTGCATTCGGCACTTGTTTCTTGAAAACTATCTAAACTCGAACAAAGTACAATAAAAATAAAATTAATACAAATGTATATAAATTTTCTTATGATTTTTATGTTAAAAACAAGGGGCGCTACACGGGTCAAATTGCAACAAATTACCTAATTTTCCGAACTAATAACTTAATCAAATATAATATTTTTTTAAATTTCATATAGAATTTTAAACTTTGGAATCTGTCAGTGCAGTCAATAACAGTGTTGCCAGAAGATGTAATGTGTAAAGTGCTAAAACGTCCAAAAAATTATGCTAAATTGTTCTACAGCAGCAAACGACAATGCTAAATCGTTTTGTAAAGAAAAATTAATATTTTTGTTGCCAATGTTTCTTATAAAATATAGTTCAAATGACAACTTATAGAAATGTTTTCTTCAGAGTGGCTTATATTTTAAAACTGACAACTAATTACGTCAAATTTACTAAGAAGTTCTTTCAAAAAATCAAAAAGTATTTAATTAAAAATTACTGTAAAAAAGTGTCAATTTTTATAAATTGGCAGTGCAAATGCTAAATCTAGCACTGAAAGTGCTAAAATGGTAACACAGGTCAATACACATTTTCCTCCAAATATTTATTGATTTATTTATAAAGATATTTTTATGAATGTTTTTTATAAAAAGAAATTTTTAACTAAAGTTTGCGATTAATCAAAAATTTTCTACAAATGAAAAAGTGACAAAAAATAGAACAAAAAAATCTTCCAAATATCACTTAACTAAGAGTTTTAATGAAATTTATTTATTTATGGTCCTCCTTTCGGAAGGCCTATGGAAAAATTTTAATTTAGACTCATTAGAGTGCTCCTCTCCACGGAAATCTTTAGTAAAAGGCGAAAGATTTATTCGACAACTGAAGAGAAACCAGAGTAATTAATTTACACTTTAAACAAATATTATAAATAAAATTTAATATAAACTAAATGAGAATTATATTGCACAAAAAACAAGAAACATAAATAATCAATACATTAACTAATAAGGGAAAGAATTTTCTACAATTTTAAAATCTTCAGGTAGTAATAAAACTTCATAATATTGTCCTTATTAGGGGTAGTTTTAAAAAAAGGCAAATACATACATACCTTCATGATAGTATAACCGAAAAAAACCACAATGCCAATAGTATATAAAGGCATTATAATACCCATACTATTTTGTCCTTTTCCCTGAGGTTGATGCAGAGCCCCAGCACCCATGGGGGGACGCATACCGGGTATAGGTCCAGGCTAAAACAATAAAAAATATAAATAAAACAATTTTAATTTTATTAAACTATTGCAGTGTTATTATTTTTATAAGATTTTTTTATTTAACCCCTTGTTTTTATAAAACGAACGAAAAATTCGTTTCGACAATTTGTATTGAAAACAACAAATAAATTTGAAATTTATTTGTTGTTTTCTATACATTTTAAAAACAGGGGGTAAATTACTTTTTATTAAAATTATTAAGAGACCTTCCATTAAAAGTATGATTTTAACAAAATACTCCTACACTTAAAGATAAAATTGAACTTTTAAAATTTGAACGATTGAAGCTAAAATTGTACTAAAAAATGTTCTGAGATTTAAGTCAAAATATAACTATTAAAACATCTATGCCTAAAATTTTGAATTAAATAATAAAAAGCATTGGAATAAATCTTTTAAATATAAAAGTGTGCTAGACAAAAACATTTACGTTTGAAAGCAAAATTAAACTATAAAAGTTCCAAAAAATTAAACTATAAAAGTTCCAAAAATAATTGTCAATATATCTACAAATAAAGGAAAAATTTAATTATAAAAAGACCCACAATCTAAAGAAAAATTCGATAAAAAAGTTGAGGCCATTTTTGGTTTCCGAGTTTACATTGGTCCTTAAACTATTTGGGCAGAGTTTCGTTGATGTACATACTATTTTGTGAAAGATATCGGCCGAAATGTACCTGTTTTTCTACTAATTGACATATAACTTTTTTTGTTTATGAACCGATTTGGCCTAATTTTAATACTGAACAAACCTTATATACGACAAATATGTGAGCCAAATTTCGTCCCCCAAGGTGGTCCGCACCGATCCCTATCCTGCTTTCAACAGACGGACATAGCTAGATCGTCATAGATTAATACGAGGAGCCAGAAATTCAAAGAATTTCTAAAAATTTCTGATTTAATAAATATAGATTCAACAGAATTAATTTTAAAATTATATATGGAAAATACTTAAAAATTATATAGAAACTGAAAGGATTTTCATATAAATTAAACTAAAGGTGTCCTGATTTAGTACAAATTGTATGAAAATTATAAAAAAAAAAAATTTTGCCTATAAATTTTATTTTTAAAAAATTTGCTTATTGTATCAGACCATAATTTTTAATACATTTTTCTAAATCAGACCTTAAATAAATATTTCGATATTTTACAAAAGGATTTACATCTTTTTGGGTATATAAATGGCGATTAAAGGTAAAATTCAAGTATGACTTAATATAAAAAAAGGTCTGCAAAAGGACATACGATCAGAAGTGAAATGGAACTATAAAAAGATATACAATTGAATTTAAGATTGGGCTTCGAAAATTTGTATGATTAAAGATAAAATTGGTCTTAAAAATTCCAACAAATTAACTACGATTATGGTATATGGTATGGTGAAATGTTAAATTGACCTACGATTGAAACTAAAAACACCTTCGATTAAAGGGGAAATTAGTACTAAATTTAAACTAAAATAAGACCTACAATTAAAATAAAATTGTACTTGTATGTATTGTATTGTATTGTATGTTAAAATGTAAAATTGAAATATAATCTATGATTGCAAGTTATCATAAAAATCATCTACAGTTAAAGCTAAAATTAAATTATAAAAAGACCTTGAATTAAAGAGAAAATTATACCTACGATTAACGCAAAAAATTTCCTATTAAAATAAAGTAAAATAAGAATTATTTCAAGACCTTACAAGCAATTCAAAATTTAAAGTTCCCCAAAATATTTTTTTCTAAACTAAACTTTTATTTTCTAAACTTACGTACCTACTACAAAGTATGATATAAAAATTAATTAACCTTGTCTTCTTTGATTAATATCATTCATAAATATTAGTTTTCCTTTTATCATATAATTTATTAATATTATTTTTCACTTATATGATTAGAAAATTTAAAATTCAGACACAGAAAATTTGAATACTAAAAAGTTGAATCATCAGAACAAATGAACAATTATGACAAAAAGTTACACCGTTCACAATAAAAATAGGTACAAAAAAGCATCGATTTTTTTTGTTTTTATAGTAGAAAAAATCTAGAAATGGTGAAAGCAAAATTGAGTGGGAATGACATATTGCTTATAAATCTCATTTAAACTAGAAAACATTTTTAAAATAAAAAA
Organism: Protophormia terraenovae; assembly: GCA_951394005.1. Lineage (NCBI taxonomy): Eukaryota > Metazoa > Arthropoda > Insecta > Diptera > Calliphoridae > Protophormia > Protophormia terraenovae. The sequence goes on along the minus strand of OX596077.1, from coordinate 31,759,487 downwards.
CTTTTATAGATAATAATAAATAAATATAACGTAGGGTCTACACGAGAAATTTTTATATCATAATAAGTAACAAAACGTTGGCAGATCTACTGGATTTTTTTTTTTGTTTATATCAGCATATAATGGAACACGTAGATACAATTTTATTATAATAAATCACTTTTATTTATTTTTCCTGCAGGAATGTTATCAAAATTTAATAGTATTTTTTTTTAATATCATCTTATTTTGTATTATTTTTGCTTCAAATAATTATTTAATTGAGATTTCCATGAAAAATTGCGCTTTTTCTTCAAAAAATAAAGGTCAAAAAGGAAAATACAACAATAAAATGATGTTTGATAGCAAAACAAATTTATCTTCGCCTGAGCTCTAAGTAGAGTCTACATTATACAAATTTTTATCAAGACAAACGTCAAAATTTTTATCATGATAAAAATTTGTCTAATTTTGAGTCTACATTAGACAAAGTTTTATCAAGACAAACGTCAAAATTTTATCAAGATAAAGATTTGTCTAATGTAGACTGAATTTGTCAGTGTTATTGCAGCGTTAAAAGAAAATTGTCAGCGCTCGAGCTCTGACAACTTTGTCTTGATAATGCTTAGTAAAAGACGCCATCTTGATTGTTGTTGGTACTTTTTGCATGGCTTATTATGACATACGTTTTCCCCTATAATTGACAGAAATAAAAAATTATCTGCAACTCAAACAAAAATTTGACGTTTGTCTTGATAGAAATTTCTCTAATATAGACTCAACGTAATGTAGACTGAATTTGTGCGTATTATTGCTGCTATGTTTATCAGTGCTCGAGCTTTGACAACTTTGTCTTGAAGTTGATTGGTAAAAGACGCCATCTTGATTGTTGTTGGTACTTTTTACATGGTTTATTATGACATACGTTTTCCCATATAATTGATAGAGATAAAAAATTATCTGCAATTCAGACAAAAATTTTACGTTTGTTTTCATAAAAATTTCTCTAATACTCGACGTAACAATTATATCATAACGCTGCAATAATATAAATAAATTTAGTCTACATGTGATAAATTCTCATCATGATAAGAATTTGACATTTGTTATGATAGAAAAATCTCTCGCATAGACCCTACGTAAGATAAATTTTTTTTGGAGTCAAAAAAATTTTTTATATTTAAATATTTTCTTTTAAATGTACGTACATATGTATATATATATAAATCTTTCATCTACTACAGTTGATCCTAACATCAAAAAATTGATTATAAAGCTTTTAAAATAAAAAATATATTTTTGATCATAATTATCATGAGAGATTAGGATTAGATTGTTTTAAAGTCATGTTAAAAAGTATTCACATCTAAAAGTTTTACAGTTTTAAAATAATAAATTTATGTTTTATTTTTTTATTTATTTGTCTTAATGTATTTATAACTATTTCATCTACTGCAGTTGATATTTATAGAAATTAATTATGAAAGCCTTTGAAAATAAAAACAATTTTCATGATCATGAAAATTTTTTTTTCATTTTGGTAATGATTTTTAGTTTTGTTTTTTCTTCAGTTTTATTCTAATTTTTTGCAATTTGTATCACCAGAAAACATTGTAGGCGGGCAAAGATTACCAGCCAAAGAAAACAATACAAACATATGTATTTTTGTGAGTCTATATGTATGTATTTGTTAATTATCTTATTTTAATAATTTTGGAAAAGATCTTCATTATACAGTGAGTGACAATAGAAATGACATATCGGAGTTTTCTATATTAAAATAAAAAATAAAATATTGGGTCTCAATAAAGTTGCAGTTGTAAGTATATATACATATATTTTATATCCCTAAATAATCTTATTAGACTGAAGAAGATTATAGTAACAATTATTTTAAAATAATTTTCATAGATAATTACATATTAAAAAATCAATAAATGAAAAATTTAAAATTTTTTAAAAATATTCAATACTCACTCGTCCTTCAACTATGCGAGGTGGTGGATTACTGGGCGATGATTTACGTTCTACAATTGGTATCGTTGGTGTGGCCGGTATAGCACGCCCACGTTCTCTCATCGCTTGATAAACCGAATCGGGATGCAAATGAGATGGTCGCTCCTGACGTATACCTGTACGAAAATCTTATTTTAATATTCAAAAGAAAATTATATTTAAATCATTTTATAAACAACAAATCATTGTTATTATTAACAATTGTAGCTATTTTCTTATTTCTTTGCCATTAATAAAAGCATTAATTAAATTAAATTAAACAAAAGAAAACGTAATTATTATTAAAAAAAATAATAAAAAGAAAACGAAATTAAAAGTGAAATTAACACAACACAAGATTATGAAAAACATAATAAACAGTTTTAAAACGTTATTTTAATTTGTTAATGACGTACAGATAAATAATAAAAAACAATTTGTTGGCAGACATTAAAAAAAAAATGCATTTTTCATGGTGTTCATTTGTTAGCATTCAAAATCAGTACCATAACGAATTTTATAAGAGGAGCTAAGAAATTTGATGTAAAAAGGCACTTTATATGTATGTAAGTAGTTAAAAGTAATTGATAAAATGTAATTTTAATAAAAAAGATTAATAAAAATTAATGGTAGTACACGATTTTTTATATTTCACATGTCCACAAAAGAAGCAGATTCTTGTTTAGCAGGTCAATTTTTTTCTAGTTCACCTAATTTCAGTCGTAAAGTAGCTCTGGGATGGGGAACAACTGTCGTATCATGGTAATTATTTCTTAAGTGCAGTCAGACTGGTGTTCGCTGTTGAGCCTTCCAGAATTTCGCGGATCATCTCGCATTGGTGTTAATGTAATACCTCATATAACTATTTTTATATCCACCATCAAAAAGATGGGGATTATATTGATTTTGTCATTTTGTGTGTAACATAATCATTTAAGATTCCATGGTTAGATTCTGAGTCGATCTAGCTATGTTCGTCTGTCTGTCTGTTGAAAGCAGCATAGTTCTCGAACGGGACCACCTAGGGGCACGAAATTTGGTATTTGGTATTTAATATTAGAAACACAGTGTGTCCGCTGTAGCTTCATTTCATACTTTTCTGCTGATATCTCTTAAACAATAGCATGTGCGACAACGAAATTTTGTACAGATAGTTCGAGGGTCGATTTAAAATTGGAAACCAAAAATAGGCGTGGTCCGCCCACTTTAACATCCACCTCCCATATAAGGTGAAACGTAGCGAAATTTTGTACAAATAGTTCAAGGATCAATGTAAACTCCGAAACAAAAAATTGACGTGGTCAGTCTAATATCTGATGAAGTATTAATAAAATTGTTTTAATATTAAAATTTTAAATCCAAAAAGGTACATAATATTTATTTGAAGTTGTTTACAAATTTTCATTTCATATACATAAATTGGAAAAAAAAAGGGCAACTAAATTTTTTATTCGATTAACTTATTTCTTATTCGATCTAATATATTATTTAACCTGAAAAAAATAGTAGTTTTGGTATAATTCAGTTTTTTATTGAAAAACTACTTACAATTTTTAGTTTTTCATACAAATCTGAAACTTGTTCAACTAGTTTTTGTGGAAAAAACCAAACTATTAAAATAACTATTTAAGGGGGTTTTACACTATAATACTAGGTATTAATACCAAAAATATTTTCAAATTTATTATGGTGTAAATACTTTCAATACTTTGTCTGTTGAAATCTTGAAATTTTTAAAACGTAATTGCAACTATTAAATCAAATTTCAGCACACCTTTTGATTTGTAGTTTTATTTGTATTAAATTCTGTTGAATTTTTCGTTTTAAATTTTTTAAAAAATATTTTAATAAAGAAAATAAAATATATAAATACTTTCCTCAATACATTTTTTGATATGTATTATAGAACATGAAACTCATTTAACAACAAATAACATAATTGTGTTGAAAAATTTTTTTCACAAAATCTACGGAATCAAAAAATTTTTGAATAACATTTTTGTTAGGTAATATTTTTAAATGAAATTTTGCACCTTAGTAGATTTTTTGATGCTTAATTTGAACCTTTAGTCACTTTTTTGGATTTCTCAATAGAAATCCCGCAATTCCCAAAAAACTTTCAAAAATTTCCAAAAATTGGATTTTTTAAGTTTTTTGCTATATCTTCCCAACCGATATCGGGGAGCAAAAATTTCTATTACCAAAAAATTAAAAACACTTCAAACTTTGTAAAAAATATAATTATTTTTTAATTCCAGCTTTGCGATTTGAGAAATGAAGGCAAAAATTGGAAAATCATAAAAAAATTGGTAAATTTTGAGAGACCCTGGTTCACGCAGTATTTAAGTTTTTAATTATTTTATTCCTTCGCACAATTCCTTATAGTCTTTCAGAAAAGTATAAATACTATATATGTTACTTAAGAAATTTTTTTTATAACTCAAAAAGAACGCAACTACCTTTTTCGCAAAAAAACTGCGAAAAATCGACTTTTTTCAAAATTCAAATGCATATAACTTTTGATTCCGTAAAGATTTTGTGAAAAAATCAACCCAATTTTGTTATTTGTTGTTAATAAAATAAAAAATATTTGAGAAAAAACGATTGAAATTTGAACCCGCAATAGCGAAAAAACTTTACCAAGATAGGTCCAAAAATAAAAGTTTTAATATTTGAAGCCAAATATCTCTTAAACTAATAGAGATAACCTATACATACGACGATGTTTTTTGTAGATCTCGACTAGCAGAATCCACTTATATAAAATCTTTATATCTCAGCCAATCTTTTAAATCGGCTGTGATATAACGAATCTGGATCGTTTTAAATTTGTTGAACACCCGAGGTGTCCAACTTTAGAACCCTCTGGACCCACCCCCGTTATGCTTATAAAGTCCAAGCTCAAAACTCGCCTACACCTCTACTAATACTGTCTGAAATTTCATTGAAATCGGACCAACCGTTTGGAAATTCCAGATTTATTTCCATTTTATTTTTGAAACGGGACTCTGTGCAGCCTTTATGAAACATCCTGCTCAACAGATTTCATAACATCAAGCTTTCATATAGATCTTATAAATAAAAATTTTTTATAAATTTTTTTACACAGGAAAAAAAAGTACATATATTTAAAAATTTTGCTCATAAATATTATGAATCGAACATGACTTTTTTTCCCAAACTTTTTTCATAAAATAAAAAAATTTTTTTATAGATATTATTAAACTGTTCTTTATGAAAATTTTTGAAATTTTGGTTAATTTTTGATTTATTTTTATTAGATTTTAATGTAAATGCTAAACGAAAATAGTTAAAATAGAAATTATTAGCAATACATGGTAATTTTTCAAGAAAAAGTTGTTAGAAAATAATGGTTAGAAATTTGCATAAATTTGATACCATTCTGCACCATGTATGTATATAATTGTATTAAACAGCGCTTCTGTTCTGTTGAATAATCCCAATATATGTATATGTAGCTAAAAATAATTACAAACTAAAAATTTTCCAAACAAATTTTAAAACATTTCACTACAAATGAAAATATTAAATAAAATTTAAACAATTTGTTTAAGTCTTCTTGACTTTTGATTCATATAGAAAAGTTTTAATATTTAAGAAATTATTCTTAAATATTATGAACTAAATCAACTAAAACTAAATTTTTATATTTATGTACAAACTTTTTTCTGTGTACATTCATAAATTTAGTATAAAATATTTTTAAAAACGAGAAAGAAAATACAGAATAATGCGTCGATACTAACATCTATATGATTTAATGACCTTTAGGACGATTCTCGGAAGTGGTTTTATATGGGCTTTATGGTAAATAATTGGCTGATTCTCATAAAATTTGGCAATTTTGTTTCCACTTATTTGTACCGAATATTAACTTGGTACTATTATTTGTATGGAATTTATGCACGTTAATGTAATTTCCGGAAGTGGGTTTATATGGAAGCTAATGTCAATTATGGACCATTCTTCATGAAATTTGGTACAAAACTTCTTTGCACCGAATTTCATTAAAATATTGCCGTATGTAAGGCATTTATGAACACTAAACACTTATTCCCGGAAGGACATTTGGATATCTTCAAAATTGCGACCTGTACTTTGTTCAAAATGTTTACATGGACAAGCAGCCAGACGGACGCGCGGACATCGTTAAATCGACACAGAAAGTGATTTTGAGTCGAACGGTATACTTTAAGGTGGGGATCCGATGAGTTTTTCTGTGCGTTACAAGCATCAGCACAATCGCATAATACACAAAATCAAACAAAAATTAATTAATATAAGCAATTTCGTAATTGAAATATATTTTTTTCTGTGTATGTAGGGAAAAAACGTATGTAAACGAATTGGTTTTTGAAATTTAATTTACACCAAAACCAGTTAGTTTTATTTTGGTGTAATGTACTGGAAGTCAATAAAACAGTTTTTTTAATTGACTCTAGCTCTCGAAATAAACCGTTACACAGAATACAAATGAAGTTGCACCACATATTGAAAAATATTTCGGAAATTATATTTCCGATTTGGTTCAATGTAATATCAACAAATTCGATTTGGAGATATTACGATAAAAAACTTAGGAAACTTAAATCTTGGTTAAAAAAATCGAAATCATTCAGAAATAAAATTTTTTCGTAACGACGGAATTGTTTATGATCGGTTCTTTTTTTACATAGGCACTTCGACAAAATATTTAGGAACAAAAAATAAAATAAATAAATAGTAGGGGTTTTCATACAATCAAATAAATGCCTCATAAACCTCATAAACTGATAAATATACACGCTCGTAAAAAATTTGTCAAATTTTGTTTGAAAAATTATTTACTCAATTTATAAATATTTACGCCTCAATTTCAATGTGTAAACTACTTCGTAAACTTTTACTTTTATAAAATCAAATTTGAAATAAAAAAATCAAATTGTTTTTATATTTTTTCATGTTCAAATGAAGAACAAATAAAATTTACGAAACAAAAAAGTTTGGAAACACATTTTATTTGCAAATTTTCACAAGAAAAATAAAACGGTACACACCCATTTGCAAGGGGACGTTCATGAAACATGTGTGTAAAACGTATAAATTTACTAATTGAGTAAATTTATCCGTTTGGATGAAAACCCTTAGTATCTCAAATTTGTGGTATATGTATGTGTACATGAAAATCGAAATATATTTAAGCGTACTACAGATAAGCTAAACAACGCATATGTTTGATTGTAATCATTAGTGCTGCAAAATGTTATCTAGTTTCACCAGACAATAAACATTGTTGCATAAACTTAATTATTAAATTTAAATTAATCATCACTTTTAAACCATAAGGAATCATAGTATCCAATATCATAAGGCTTTGTCCATCAGTGGTTCATTTTCGAAAATCTCGTATATAATTTTGAAGCACAAACGCAATGGTGTTGGGTATCATATTGTCGGGCTTGATCAACTATAACTTTCTCCCTTTTTTTAAAGAGATACCTTCACCTTCACTAAGTGTTAATATAATATATTCAGCTATACAAAAATGTTTCAAATGTACCCACCTATTTATATATTATAAGCTAATCCCAAAAATATATGGTTTAATTATTTCCTTCTCGTGAGCTGGACCATTTTAACATAAATTCTAAAATGTGGTTTGTATCATCATATCTACCTACTGTAAAAATTTTACATCATTTTCTCCACTCTTTCGCCAAAAAAAAAAAAAAAAATAATAATAAATAAATAAATAAAAAATAATAAATAATGTAAATATTCAAAAAAGAAACACAGGTTTTTTCCTCTCTGAAAATTTTGAAATTTTGAGTTGACTCCCTTCGACTAAAACGTAACCAGCAAAAAAAAAATTTCTTAGTTTTCACTCTCGTGAAGTGAAGATTTTAGTAAAATTTTCTATGACTTTTTTTAGATGCTATTTTATTATAGTTTTAAAATTTCGGACATTTTCTATCATAATTCAGATTTTAAAGCAGCAGGAATAGTCTTATTTAGTACTATTGATATATGTAGTTAGTATTCATTTAACCCTTTAGTAATAAAGTAAAGTAATATTCTGGATCACCGGTCCATAATAGGTTAAGTTAATGTTTATGGCAAATAAATGGTTTGTTTAAGAATTAGCAAAATGTTGTCAAAAAACTATAAATTAGGGTGAAATAGCGACTAAACTTCGATTATTACCGTGATTTTAAAAGAATTTATTCTATTTTTCATGTATAACATGCTTTTTAAATTCAATAGTATCAGAATAGACCTTTCCAATGTACAGTGGGACAGAATCGAAATTTTTTGGAAACAAATCTGTAACTTTTAATCTGTTAGTTGGATATACATAACATTTCACATAGCAATATAGAAGGAGTGTAACATTTAAAGAAAGGGGGACACCGCATATCAATCAGGAGCTATTTGGGTTCAAAATAGAGTATTTCTGACATAAAAAATATTTGACCGCTTTTAAAATTTTTGTTTCTTATCCGATTTTGAATATTTTTACATCTTCTTAAAGCCTTTGATAAATATAATTTTCAATTTATTTGCATGTAAATGTCAACTATCTAAATTTTTCCAGTTTTTTTAATATATATCCCAATATTTTTATCTATTGAATAAAAGAACTAGAAGTCGATATAATTTTCAAGTCCAAAAATACACAGAAAAAAGTAAAAATAGACTTCAATTACGAAATTTGTAATATTAATTAATTTTGCTCCAATCATCAAAATGATAATATTAATAACTAGAATAATTGATATTATTATTACTTCTTTTCCTTAAATAGATGCAATGAACTGAAAATTTTTGAAAATTTACTTAAATTTATTTTATTTCTGTACTTTTATAGACAAATATTTAATTTTTCTTTATATTTTATTAACAGCTGTCAATTTATTAAAAAACAAAACTGAAAACCAATTAGAAAATTAATTATATTAATAAATCATATAATTAAATTCCAATATAAAGTTAATTAATAATTTTATTAAAAAATTATTTTAAATATTTTTTTCTGTGTAAACGATTTTGAAATTGAAAATTGCTAAAATTATGATTTTATGTGTTGTTATGGCCGAATTAGTATGTATACTCTACAACAAAATGATTTATCAAAGATTAAAATTATTCCAATTACTTTTTAACATAGCTGTTCATTGTGAATATTTTCAATCAAAATATTTGTTAAAAATAAATTATTTTAATTTTTTATTTATATTTTTAGAAATAAATTTCTTTAAAATTATTTTATACTCTTTGTAATATGATTTTCAGTTACTTGAAATTAATTTGAATAAAAATTATTTAAATATTATTCCATTTGTTAACAAGTTAGATAAAATAATATTTCCACAAAAGTATTCGAATATAACTTTATAAAATATAAATCAAATTCTTAAGTCTTTAACTAATTTTAAAATATATTTTATTTCTTTAGTTTGAATACAATTGTTCTTTATTTTATTTTCCATTTTAAAAATAAAATAATATCTGTTTTAAAACATTCAATTTTTTTTATTCATAGAAAACTTTTGAATATTTTTATTCAACATGAATTTGTTTGAATAGTTTTAAATTTACTTTGAAAAAGAAAAATAAGTAAAATATTTTTTTTATACTTGAATATTTGAAAAAATTTTATAATTTTTTGTTATTCAAGCCTTTTGAGGCTGAATATTTTTATTTTTTGGAGTTTTTGTTGAATAAAATAATAAAAATATTTATTTTAAATGTTTCTATTTGAATATAAAGTTTTTGAATAAAAATCAGAAAAATTTGTTGAACTTTTTTTATTTAAATAAAATACATATGAATATTATTAAACTTTAAAATAGTCAAATAAAAAACTTTTGATTATCTTCTTATAAAAATATATTTGTTTTTCTTTTGGTTAAATAAAATATTTTAATTTTTAATTTATTTTGTTCAATCAGATACAAATTTATAATAAATTCAATTGTTTTAGTATAAATAGAAATCCTTAATATTTTTATTCAAAAGATAATAGATTGACTAACAAATATTTTTTAATTAGAAATAAGAACTAGAAATGAAATAAAAAGTATTTTTATTTTTTATTTCATTCATAAGTTACAGCTATGCTTTTTAATTATATTATTAAATTTATTTCATGTTTAAATAATGGATATAATTATTTTCATGCCTAAAAAAAAAAAATCATTATTTCAATTTAAAAATACATTTTACAAGACATATGTAAAACAGTTCGTCCATTTTATCCTTTTAAATAATAATAAACAAATTTTTGTTCAATGTTATTTTAAGTTGAATGTATATTATTTTATTGGATCAATTATTCAAACTTTTGCTATATTTTTTACTACAAATAAAACAATTTATCGGATTTCAATTATTTTTCTTTCACAGAAAAAAATATTTCAAACTACTTTTGAATAAAATAATTTAATTATATTATTTATTAATATAATTAATTTTCTAATTGGTTTAAAATTTTTTGTAAAATAAATTGACAGCTTTTAATAAAATATAAAGAAAAATGAAAAACTTGTCTATAGAAATAAAATAAATTTAAGACAATTTCAAACAATTCTCAATTTTTCTTAAATATCTATTTAAGAAAAATCAGTTGATGATTGGAGCAAAATCAAACAAAAATTAAAAAATATAAGCATTTTCGTAATTGAATTCCAATTTTTACTTTCCATATTGTATCTATCAATTGATACAATACACAGAAAATTAATCAAATATAAATAAAAATAAGTAAAGTTGAATATACAATTTTTTTTCATAAGTTGAATTTCAATTATTAAAATTATTGATTATGTATTATTCGTAATTGAAATTCATATTTATACCCTACACCACCATAGGTGGTTGGGGTATTATGCGTTTGTGCTGATGTTTGTAACGCATAGAAAAAACCATCAGAAACCACCTTAAAGTATACCATTCGACTCAGAATCACTTCCTGAGTCGATTTAACGATGTCCGTCCGTCCGTCCGTCAGACCGTCTGTCTGTCCATGTAAACCTTGTAATCAAACTACAGGTCGCAATTTTAAAGATAAGTCAATGAACGCACACGATCTTCTATTAGGTCAAGGACAAACCCTATTGAAACTGGTTATGATCGGTCCATTGTTTCACCTAGCCCCCATACAAATGTCCTCCCGGAAAAGGGTTAGCGATCATAAATCCTTTAAATATAGCAATATTTTAATGAAATTTGGTACATATAAGTTTCATATAAGTCTAAATATGTGTGCCAAATTTCAGGAAGTCGGTCCAGAATTGACCATAGCTCCCATATAAACCCCTATTCCGAAAATCACTTTAAAGGGCAGAAATCCCATTAAAATGTTAGTATCAAGTTAATATTCGACACAAATAAGTTTTATAAAAATGTAAATGATAGTGCCAAAGAAGAAGATCGGTCCATAATTTACCATAGCTCCCATATAAGGCCTTTTTTCGGGAGTCTCCCAAAAATTAATAAATTCATATAAATGTTAGTATCGACCTTATATTCTGTATTCGAATGTTTTATGTTACACTTAATAAAAATATCGGTCCAAAATTGGCCCCAAGTCTAATAAAAGACCCCTGCCCGAATTTTGATGTACACAAGGTATAGGGTATCATATGGTCGGGCTTGACCGACCATATGATACCCTTCCTCTCTCGTTTTTCTTTGTAAAGTTTGAATTTAATTTGTTAGAATACTTTATTTAATTATAAAAATAATATTTTAAATAATTTTAAAATTCTGATTAATAATTAAGTTGAAACGAAAATATTTTTTTTTATGTTTGAAGAAAGTAATTTTTAGTCAGATTTGATTTTTTTCTATTATAAATTTGTCAGTAATTTTAGTTTAGTATTCGCTTTAACCCACCTAAGCAAAATCAATAAACCATCATCATCGTCGTCGTCTGAAGATAATTACAGTTCAGTATTTATATTATGGTTATAAAGATTTTTTTTTCTGTTTTGGAAAACCAAAATATAGAAAAATATATGATCACTTCGACGTAAGTCTAATGGTGTGGGGTATCATATATATGGTCGGTCATTACCGAATATAACTTTTTTACTAGTTTAAAATCCGTGAAAACTTAGATTTGTTTAGAATTTGAAATCTTTTAAGTAGTAGTAAAAGACTTTCTTGTTAGTGTCAACATAGTATTAGGAAAGAACTCAATCATGCTTTTTTAATTTTATAATCCCTTTGGTCATTAACATATAAACATACTTATTTCACCCGTATAAATATTTAAACTTTTACGATATAATTGTGGTCCATAAGGTTCTATGGGAGGTTCCGAACTTTTAGGTTTTTTTAAAGCAGAAGAATTGAAAAATTCCTCACGATTAAGCACCACTTCACAACAACCTATATATCAAAACATTATACAAACATAAAAATATTACAACAAATATACAATACAAATATAAAAAATAAATAAAAAGTGTTTAAAAAAATAATAAATTTAAACTTACCGCCCGGTCCCCTATGACCTTCTTTAATATTTGTTTTTCCTGTAGTCGCTGTGGGAGCCGAGGCAAACATCATGGGATAGAAAACTTTGGGCCATAAAATCGCTATACAACCAATAACTGTTACAATTATAAGAGCGGTCTTTTTGGGACTTAAACCTTCGTTGGCATAAATCGGCAGAGATGGTGGTGGTTGTCGACGATTTGTGGACTGGGTTTGAGCTGATGTATGCATTTTGTTTTATTTATTATAATACCAATATTCGTTTTCAATTTTAGTTTATTTTTTTTTATGATTACGTCTAGTTATTTATTTCTTTGCTTTATGTATTTTTATATTAATTAATAATTTGTTATTTTAATTTTATATCACTTTCATTGTTATTTTATTATCTTTTAGTTGTTAGTTTAATAAATTAATAGCTAAAAGAAAGGAAAAACAAGTATTTTGTTAGTAGATATAATTTATTTTTGATAATGAAAAGATAATAAAAATATTTAAAATATTTTGTTTTTTAAGAGAAGGAAATTAAGTTTTATAAGGATATATTTAATTAAGAATTACACAGGACAACACTAATTCTGTGGCACAAGATTTGTCAGTCAATTAATACACAAAAAAATTCCGTTTTTAAATTCTAGTTTTTCAATTTGTTACTTTTTTATCATAATTTTCGTGATAAGATGGGGGACTTATTGTAACATATCTTGAAAACGAATTGTCTGATTTCTTTTATTAGAATACCAAAGATATTTAATTCGAATTATCACAGTTTTTAATATGTGTAAAAAATTTAATTTTTCATAAAATTTTAACATTTTTTGTTTTCAAAAAATCATCCATAATAGAGAACCAGAAATGTTCTTATTTCTTTTTATTATAAATAAACGACCCATATTTTATTAAAATCGATGTTTAAATGTTGACTTATTCACAATTGAAATAAGATTATCATATTTCGTGAGATAAATATATTTTAAGGAAATCTCAATACTTAATTGTAAATAAAATCGGTAAATATACATTTGGGGGATTCACAGTGTGCTATCATGTTGTATTGTCATATGTCGTAAAATATTTTAATGTATAAAAAATATTTGGGGGATTCACAAAGTGTGTCATATGTCCTAAAATATTTCAATGTATAAAAAATATTGTTATTGCTTTTCCTAAAATTTTATGACATTATGACAATACGACATGATAGCACACTTTGTGAATCCCCCAATTGATTTTAATAAAATATAAAACATTTTATTTGTATCATATAAAACTTTATGACAAACATTTTTAAATTTTGGAAGAAATTTTATTTTAGGCAAATTTTTTTTTTTTTTTGAAATATCTCTCAATCTATTGCACATATCAAAAAATTATGTAGATACACAACTGCTCAAAATAATAGATACACCTTATAACTTTGGAAAATTCTTCAGAATTACTCCGAGCATTTTTCTTTTAGTAAACAATTTGATCTGGCAACGTCACTTCTTTGAAAAATATGGCAAGTATATGCATTCAAATTGATTTATATGTAAATTTCAATTTAAGTACCAAAATTGTTGCTCATAATAATAGATACAGTTAATTAAGGACTGCGCACGAACTTTTGATGTGGTGAAAAATTAATAATTATGTTAACTGGTTTCTATTTGCCATTATGCTCAATTGCCATGTGCTAAGTTTCATGGTAATAGCAAAATTGGTTTTTCTTAAAATGGAAGTTTAACAAAAAACACCTAAACACATAATTCAAATTTTTCATGAAATCTTGCATTGGTCATATGAAATAATTGCAGGGAAGGATATTGTGCCGCAAAATACAGTTTCTTGGATCATAATATAATACAAAGAAGTCATGATCACTGAATGGTAACCTGGTAATGGAAGACAAATAGTATCTTCAGGCTGTAGGACTCAGGCAAAATAGAAAGGATTTTGAGAGAAAATCACCTCATCTCAGGAAGAAAAGTGTCAGAAAAAGTTAATTGCTTTGAATCTTTATCAGAAAATTTGAAAGGAAGTCTAGTCTGAAGACGTATAACGTAAGAAAAAAATGATATTAGAAATACAAGCAAAAATTTGAAGGTAAAAAATAACATGAAAGTACTTCGGACGATTATTTTCAGAAATTTTATTTGCATATAGTAGACGATGAAACGTTCGTACAGGGTGACTTTTTTCAACTTCCTAGCCAGGAGGTCTATATCGCAGATGGTAGAGAGATTATGGCAGAAAAATTTCGTGTATCAAAGAAATCAAAATTTCCAAGAAAGTTTTTGATTTGGGAAGTCATATGCATACGCAGGAATGAAGCACTTCATTCCTAAAAAATGGCTGCATTAACACAGAAATATACGTGAATGAGTGCTTTTGGAAAAGACTTCTCCCTTTCATAATAAAATTCAGTGTATCCGCTATTTTCTGGCATGTTTCCGCTTCTTCTCATTACAACAACAAAACAATTGAGTTGCAACAAAGAAATTATACCGAAAGAGGCTGTCCGAAACTCCGTGCAATTGAAAGATATTTGACTCTAGTAAAAAATAATTTAAAGGACATTAAACGCTCAGCATAAAATGAAACGGAGTGTAAAAATAAGTGGACTTATTCGAGCAAAAAAGTGTCCGAAACACAATAAAACCTTAAATTGGAAGAATTCCGGAAAAGATCAGATATTTCCTTAAAAACCAACAGGAACTAATTTATTATTTTATGTTTAGAACTTGAAAAGAAAAATTCGCCCGCTAGTTTAGTTTCTATAAGCAGATTTGCATGCACGGATTTTTTCGTGCGCAGTCCTTAATTTGTAGTTTTTTATATTAAATCGAATCTGTTGGCTTTTTTTGATTGTTTTTAAGTAATAGGATAAAAACATTTGCATTTAGATTGAAAATATTGTAAAGAAATAGTATTCTGGCATAGAAAATTGGAAGAAACAATCATAGTCCAAATAGGAGAGAAAAATTTTTCAAAATTTGCAAATAGGAGCTTGCAAAGAAATCTACATTTTGTCCAAAATGCATTATCTAAAAAAGAAATCGATAGAAACTCGTGGAAGACCTCATAAAATAATTCTAGACACGGATCGGAGGATTAATGTATTGGCAAAAAAAGAACCCCCTCCATTTCTTTGAAGGCTATATAAGATGAAATTTATAATGAAGTATGTCCGCAAAGGGTGCAGGGATATTTTGGAAATTGTTATATTTCCATATACCGTAGAGAATATGCCATTCACGTTGCGAATTCGAACAAGATAATGGCCCCAAACACAATTCAAGTTCAGTTATGAATAGGTCCTCGCAGAATAATGTCCGTGTTTTAAGCTGCTCAAATTAATCTCCGGATCTAAATCCTATAGATAACTTGTGGAATGATTCGAAGAAAATACTGTCGAAAGAAGTTTTCAAAAATAAAGATGGAAAACATAAAAAAACATGGTACAAAACTCCACTGGAAACTTGTCGGAAGTTGATGTCTAGTATGTCCAGGCGAATGCAGAAAGTTCGCCAAACTGGATATACAGTATATTAGTCCATGTTTAACATTACCTAATAATTTTTAATACAAACTTAACTAGTTTTTAATTTATGTATTTTTCTTTTAAATGTATCTATTATTATGAGCATCAAAATTGCTTATATAGTATGTAATTATGAAATTAACATATAATCCTATATAACATATAATCCTATATAGTTTTGACTCATTTAGCCTTCTTTTTACTTTTTTAACAGATAAAAATAATTATGGACTGATTTTTATTTTTCGATAGGTTTAAAACTAAATAATATATGTATGTATCTAAATTGATAAAAAAAAAAAAATCTCGAGTAATAGAAAAAATTTTTTTTGGTAGGGTTTGTTTTTATTTTTTTAATTTTTCAAATATCCAATTTATATTTTTTATATTAATTTTAACAAATAAGTTTGTTTTTTCCATTTCAAATGTCAACACAATTTCTTTTGAATTTATTTTCAGAATGAGCACAAAATCTCTTACAAATTTTTTAACTCATCAAAGTCAGTGTTTTTATTTAAATTTGGCACACTTTTGTGAGATAATTTGAACAACTGTTTTGCACTTTTTTATTGTTTTTTCTATAGTATTTAAATATTTTGCCGCGTTTTCAAAATTTCAAACCAAAACCTACTAAACACTGAAAATATGTACGAAAAAAAAAAAAATAAATAAATACAATCACAAATTTATTTTTACACAAAACTCAGACATAATTATTTAACATGAAATAATGGACATAATTATTTGCATTACAAAAATAAATAGAAAAATATTCATAATTTCAATTTAAAAATACATTTTACAAGACGTATGTAAAACACTCCGTCCATTTTTTCCTTTTAATTAATAATAAACAAATTTTTGTTCAATGTAATTTGTTATTTTAAGTTGAATGTATGTTATTTTTTTTTTTTTTTGCCGACATTCACTTGATTTGTTTAAAAATTTATATATCTACATATGTACTATATATAATTATTTGAAAACGCACAAAACTCAAAAATTATTAAGAACAAACGCAAAAAAAATACCAAGAAACACAAAAAAAATATTACATAAAAATAGATGTCCCGTCCCGTATGGATTTATTTTTAGTGCTTGATTTTTTTTAAATTTTTGCAAAATATGTATAATTTTTAAAATTTCACTGTATTTCTTTTTTTGTTTTGATTATTTTTGATTCGATTGAATTCAATTTATTTATTTTTTTTAATTCATTTTCAACACTATTTGAACACTTGTTTCTTGTAATTTAAATCATTATATTGTAAAATGTAATTTCAATAAATTCTATTTTTTTTTTTATTAAATAAAGAAAATATCAAATATTAAAACTCTTACGCAAACATTTTTGCATTTTTCGAAAATATCTCTAGATAAAATAAAATTTAAGAAAAAGAAAAAAACCGTTCGAAGTGACCAAGGCAAGCGAATTTTAGCAACTACAGTCATATCTCTCTGGTGTATATTGTCAAAACTTAAGTCTGTCCAACAAATATACAAAAAGCATTTCAAATTCAACATTAATATCAAACATCATCAACGGCGTTGAGGTAATTTGGAGAGCCCACAAAACCATGAAATATACAATGATGCACAGTGGGTTTTGGAGGGAGAACTGCAGTGTTATTATTATTATTATTTATTTTAGGTTATATACTAGCCACTGTGAACAACATAGACCGGCAATAATAATAATCCTAATCCTAATATATATATTATACAAATGAAGTGTAAGTTTGTTTGTTTGTGCGTCAATCACTTTTAAACGGCTAAACCGATTTTCACGAAATTTAACACAGGCTATGTTAGATCTCGATTGGATGTCACGCCCACATTTTACTCCTACTCTTTTAACTCTTAAACGGCTAAAACGATTTTAACTAAATTTGACACACAGATAGTGCCAGTGCCGGTGGTCGTTATAGGCTATGTAAGAACTGGGTTAGATGTCACGCCCACTTTTAAAAACTCTTAAACATTGGTAAATATTTTATATCGCGAAGCGCACCGGGTTACGCTCGTAATAATAATTAAAATAACAATTATTAGGGCAAGTTTTTCAAGCTTTTCGCTTGGAAAGCAAGCATTTGCATATTTCAAAAGAATTTCACAAAAAATGCTTATTTTTTAAATCTTTGCATAAATTTGCATATAATGGATACAAAAAGTTAGTTTTCTTAACAGAAATACACTTTTTTTGTGATTTTTTGGAGTTCAATCAAATGATTTCTAAAAATTTTTTTGTGGGTATTTTGAGTACATTGTAAGTATTGTAAAGAAAAAAAAATCAGAAGCCTCAAATATGATACTTAAAATTAAAATTGTTATATTTTTATAAACATCGAAATCTATTAGAGATTAAAAGTTAAAAAATCCATATTTGTGCATATTTTCTACACATTAATATATAAGAATGCATAAATTCGTTGGTTTTTATATACATATTCATGCTATTTTTGCATATTTCTTCCATTTTTTCATGCTTTTGCATATAAAAACTTGCCCTGACAATTATAATCTCTAGTTATTTCATACATTACTTAGTAATGCATGGCCATTATTTGATTCAAAACTTAGCCAAATTGGATTAATTCATGTCATAACTGGTCCACTTTATGACACACTAAAAGATGTAATAGTCTCCATTGATATTATGATACTTTTAAAAGTACCCAAGAGTTTTCTCTAAAAATCCGTGGAACGCAATTAGTCATTTTATTTAGAAAATCTTAAAATTAGTGAAGACGAATCCCCAAGGCAAATTAGAATTCTGTCCAGTCAATAGGGAATAGGGAACCATTTTTATCCCGAAAAAGGATCACTGTGTTCAGAATTTTTATTATATACTAGCTAATACCCGGTGTGCTTCGCCACCCCCCGAAATGAAATACATAGTAATTAAAAGAATTAAAAAAATATACTAATCCGCTAATTTATTAGACAAATGTATTCATGGATGTCAAAATTGCTTGTGCAAAGTTTGAGCATTCCAACTCCAATAGTTTCCCAGATATACAAATTTTGGTATTAACTTTATATGAGATATGACACGCCCAATATTTCTTTTCCACCCATTTTTGCACAGTGTTCACATTGACACTTAAGTTTATTGTACAAAATTTGGGAAATGTAACTGTTATAGTTTCCTAAATTTACGGCATTTGGTATTGGCAAACAATATTAGGCGTGGGATGTGCCACACCCCTATTGCTAGTTCGCCTATTTTTTTCCAGAATGTTCATATAGGTGTCGAAGTTGTTCGCGCAAAATTTGAGGACTCTAGTATTACCAATTTCCGAGATATACTACTTTTAATAGTTATTTAGTAAGTGGTCGTGGCACCTCGCCCACATGGAATTTCAAAATAAAAAGTAGCCTATTTTTCCTTCCAGGCATATAGGAACACACTGTGAAAAATCAAGAAAATCGGTTTAGCCGTTTAGGTGGCTATAGACTTCAAACATACATACATACATACATACATACATACATACATACATACATACATACATACATACATACATACATACATACATACATACATACATACATACATACATACATACATACATACATACATACATACATACATACATACATACAT
This sequence comes from Protophormia terraenovae, assembly GCA_951394005.1. NCBI lineage: Eukaryota > Metazoa > Arthropoda > Insecta > Diptera > Calliphoridae > Protophormia > Protophormia terraenovae. The sequence goes on along the minus strand of OX596077.1, from coordinate 31,739,880 downwards.
ACATACATACATACATACATACATACATACATACATACATACATACATACATACATACATACATACATACATACATACATACATACATACATACATACATACATACATACATACATACATACATACATACATACATACATACATACATACATACATACATACATACATACATACATACATACATACATACATACATACATACATACATACATACATACATACATACATACATACATACATACATACATACATACATACATACATACATACATACATACATACATACATATATACATACAAACACACACACATTAATTTTTATATATATAGATTTAATCAAAGAATACTAAGAATAGAAAATGTATCAATTTCGTACAACAACAACATTTCTCTCTCCTCACATACATGTTCTGTGTGAATTCAACACACTTGTGGATGGATGAGAAAAACAACACAAAATAAACAAATTTTTTCCTTTAAATTTAAGGAAAATTACACACGCGACACATTTTCTCACTAGCACACGATATTTTTATTATTTTTTCACGCATATTTACTAAATTTTCAATCCCGTTACACGAATATTTTCCACAAACTGAAAAAATATTTTTTTTATTTTATTTTTGACATTCCTTTTTTGTATGTTGAAAATTAAATTGAACGAACAAAGTTGCTACTTTTGGTATTAAAAATAAAACAGAATTTAAAATAATTTTGAATTATTTTCATATTCATCAACAAAAAGCCAAAAAATGTAATTATATTACTATTTGTGGATGTAACCCGCATCAAAAGATGAAAATCTGAGAATATAATTCTGATGAATTATATTTTATAATTTGTTAATACACTTTTGCGCAACAATGTAAGATTATGATATGTGGTGAAAGTGATTTCAGCACTTATACATATAAATAAAATTTGACTAACACAATCTTAAAGTTAGGTTTTTTTTAACAACAGAGTTAGGTTTTTTGACAAGCCTTCTATTCTTAGTATTCTTTGTATTTAATCGTCAATTTTCTTTGATTATTTTTTTTTTTTTTTTTGGATAATCGACACTTTTTTCAATATCGACGTGTCCTATTTGGTTCAATATAATATCAACATATTCTATTTAAAATTGCCTTAAAGCTATGCTTTCATTGTTTTTAAAACGCTCAACATTTATAGAGATATTAGGACTATTTGTGAAATAAAAACTTAAATTTGGTATAAAATATTAAAAATTGCAAAAATGCATTTTCAAAATATATTTTTATTCACAAATTAATGATTATTCCTTAATGATATTCCTTTACCAATTACACAAAATTATTAAACAAAAATTTAAGAATCACAAAATATAAATATGTATTTCTAAATATTGGTACTTTTAGAAACAGTTATATAAAGCAAAAAAAAAAAAAAACATTCAAATGCTTTCAAAAAAGTGAAAATAAATGTATTTTTAGCAGCAAACAATTTTTGTAATTTATAATAAAATAAAAATTTTATAAATTTAAAAGTATTTTTATTATCTTTTGAATAAGGCTAAAACAGTATTTTTATAAAAAACAATGAACAAGATGCACAAAAAAGGAATATAAGAATACGAGCTGTAAACCCGCTACTAACAAAATTTAAACTAAGATTCTTAACTCCCGTGGGAACATTTTTAATAATGGTGTTGTGTCGGCATTAACAACAATAAACTTTTTAAATGTTTTACTAAAAAAGTACCAAAAATTACAATAAAAAAAATATAATTTTCGAAAAGTACAAAAGACATGATTGATATATTTCTGATAAAAAACGGTAATATTTTAAATTTATTTCTATGCTTAGAAACTTACATCTTTAATTTTATGTTTCTAGGATGAATATTATAGAACATTCAAGAAGTACTATTAGAAGAACGAAAAAGGACCACAAAGTCCCCCTGTGAATTCTCACTCAGGTTCATAATTATAAAAAATTCAAAAAGTACCATTAGAGGAACAAAAAAAAGTATCAGAAAGTCCCTTCTGTATCTTTATGTACCACAAATTCCACTCTTGTGAATTCTTATCTACATTCGAAAAAGTACCAAATACTTGTTTGTCATTTTTTGATAAGTTACGAATACGATGTAAATTTGATCCGTATGTTGACTGGTTTGACTTTTTCAGCTTTTTTCTTGCTGGGTACAATTTTTTTTATATGAACTTTTTTATTTTTTATTATGTACTTTTTTTTGAAAAATAAATATGTAGGTACTTTTGTTGAAAACCGTTACCGTAGATTATTAATAAAATCTGAAGTTTAAAAAAATCCCAAAAAACACACCTTCAACAATTGTTTTTCTTTTTAATGAACTACTAACACATTCTTATACTCAGGTTTTTTTGACAACCGACTTAGATTTTTAACAACGGAGATTCACATCTATTATTACGTTTATACGGGCGATTATTGCAAATAGAAATAACTTGCAAATAAATAATTCACTGTTTATAAGCAAATTGCACAAATAAATATATTTCCTTATTTGTCGTGCCAGATGGGAAAAATGAAACTATTATCATCGAAAATTCTATGAACGTAAAAGGAAGTGGCAACGCTGTACGTTTTATTTGCAATTAGCTTCACTAATCACGATTATTTTTCGTGAGTTACTAACTTACAAATATAGTACTAACTCACTGTTTATACAGCTAAATTTTCATATCGCAATATTTTTAATTGCGAGTAAATGGTGCGTATAAACGTAATATATGTTAATCTATGACCTATATTATCTTGAAAATTTTCTTTTTTTTAAATTAGGAAATATGCTTTTATAAAAACTTCATTTTTACAGCTTTCAATTTTTTATTATTTTTTTTTTTTTTTTTTTTTTTTTGTTAGAAAATTAGTTTACTAAATTTATTTACTTACTAGCTTTTCCCAAATATTTATTACTCCCCCTGGACCTATCGGCCCTATTCGAAATTTGATATGAAAATTACTGCTAGAATTTGTTAAGGGTTTCACTGTAATACTCCTTTAGATTTGAGAAAATTAATATTTTCTTTGTATGGGGGCCATCTCTCCCCCTGAACCTATTCATGCTATTTCCGTTTTATCAATGCGATATGATAAGCCTGATGTTCACACGAAGTTTGAGGACTTTCACTGTATTAGTTGTTTAGATATACCATAATGAATATTTACTATTTTATAAGAAGCACCACTCCGCCTGCTCCGATCAAAAATAAAATATCATATTTGAATTTAGAGACACACAGGATGGTGCTGTGAAAAATTTAAGAAAATCGGTTCAGCCGTTTAAGAGTTTTAAAATGTGGGCGTAACACCCTATCGAGATCTTACATAAACTATAACCACCACCGGCTCTGGTATTATTTATGTGTCCAATTTCGTAAAAATCGGTTTAGCCATTTAGACGTGATTGATGCACAAACAAACAAACTTACACTTAATTTTAATAATATATATAAGGATATATAAGGATTTATTGTGCCATATGGAAAAAAGCAACTATTATTATCAAAAATTATTTTAACATAAAAAGAAGTGGCAACGACGTACACATATTATTTGAAATCAGTTTCATTAATCAGTATTTGTTGTCGTGAATGTTTTTATGTAGCAATATTTTAATTTTACAATATTATTAATTGTAAGTAGTTGATGCGTATAAACATAATAATATAATAGAAGGCGTATAAGCAATATTTTCCCCTTAAATATAAAGATTTTTACTATAGATGTCTTTAATTAATTTTGAATAAAATCAATAAAGTTTTAAACACTGTGCCAATATATATGTATGTATTTTTTTATTGTCGTAGTCGTGTGTGGTTTTTTTATCTGCGAGTTTTCGCGGTCTCGTCATAGTCATCATACATACATACATATAAAGATATACAACAAGTTTAAAAAAATAAAATAAAAGAAAATTGAAAACATTATAAAACAATAACAAATAAACATTGAAAAACCCCATAGACTTTCTTAAAAAAAATATGCATATAGAAATGTATGTATGTATGTTTAAAAAAATTAAATATTCATCTTTTTTATATTTTATTAGTAATAAATAATTTTTGTTGTTTTCATTTTTTAATAAATAATAATCTAAATTGTTTTATATACATTCTAATGTTATATGCAAAATAAATAAATACGTACAAGTTTGTACATATGTACATATATAATTTGAATAAATATTTCCAATCTAAATGAATGATTTTCTTTTCAGTATAAATTAGAAATGGAAAAAGAAAATAAATTAAACATTGGTCAATTGTAAAAGTTTATTTCTTTCATTAAGGAAAATACATAAAGATTTTTTTGTTTGAATTGTATATATATATATATATATATATATATATATATATATATATATATATATATATATATATATATATATATTTCCCGAAAACATGGGAAAAAATAGATCTATGAGCTAAAAGTCAGTAATACAATACAAAAGTGTATCGAGGACGTCAATATGGAAGGCGGGGAGAAATAAGAAAAAATATTATTTTGTATATTCCCAATGTTTTTAGTAAGATACGCTGCTGCTGTTTTTCTTTGTATTTTGTTTAATTTGAAACAAAATCAACTATTTATTCTTTTAACACATTTTCAAAGAGACACTCAGTCTTTTAGCTGTCATCTGTTATTATTTTGTTAATATTCTTGTTAATCACATTCCTACATATAAAATAATGAATTCGTAAAAAAAAAAATAATAAGAAAATAAAAAAAATATATACAGTTAGGGACAAAACTATTTGTACACCTCATTTTCAACAGATCCGCTGTTTTTATACTTGCTTACAATGTATTGTGGAATGTTGCAAATTTACTAAATTACTTATATTCCGGAGAGATTTTCCTTTTTTATGTTCATCAATAATTAAATTTTTAATATCCAAACTCAACTCTTTTCGCTTTCCCATTTTTGATGTGCTTATTATTCAAAACGTTAAAACCAACTTCTTATTTTGTAAAATAAAACTCGATTAACGAAGAAAATATAACGGTATTTAAAAAAAATCATCATACAAGAGTCCAACGTACAAATAATTGTACAAAGTACTGATGTACAAATACTTTTGTCCCAAAGATTTTTACTTAAATTGTACTTTTTTTAACAATGTGTTATATATTAATTTATTTTTTATCAAATAATTCAATAAAAATGGACCTGAATTAAAACTACATATAATAATTTTTTATTCTTTATAAATTATTGAAGATATACGAAATGCATGGGTGTACAAATAGTTTTGTACCTAACTGTATATTTTATTATGAAAAAAAAATAACGATTTGAAAATTATTTTAAAGTAAAATCCATATTAATATTATAAAATTAAGTGTGTGGTTGTTTGTTTGTGACCCAATCTCGATTTTAACGAAATTTTAAATATAGATGAACTTTAGGCTGGAAGGAACTATAGAATATAAATTAAAAATAAATTACTGAAAATAAAAAAATATTTCAGTTTTTGTATGTATTTATATAGAAGATAACTAAATTATTCATTAACATTCTATATTGTTCTTTATTTAGTTCTTTATAATTTCATTAACAAAATATTTCATTTTTATAAATTCACTCTTTTAATTTTCTTACAAACCATTTTTCTGTTTATTTTATAGTCCATCAAAAATAAACTTAAATGATTTTTTTTCTCTATTTGTTAAAGTTCAGGGTCATTTACATTTTTTTATTCACCAAAACAAATTATTTATTTTTAATAATTTATTAGTTTATTTATAATTCTTTAATTATTTCTTTAGTTTTCTGCATTAATGAAACGTAATAGAACTTTCTAAATACCATGAGTTTTATTGCTAAATTGTGTTTATTATTTTTTTAGCTGTATATTTTTTTCTTACTATTAAACACACGACTTACTTTATAGTTGTTGTCTTATAAATTCTGTTTATTGTAGTTTATTTCCTTTTTTTATTTTCCATATTTATTAAGAACTGTTTATTCGCTTTTTTCTTTAATTTGTATTGTTATTAAGTTTTTGCGAGCAAATGTATTTATTATTGGCTAAACTTTAGTTTATAGAAAAATCAATAAATATTTGTACCCGTATGTGTGAATGCCTTGCTAACAGTAAAAATGTTGTTGTTTTTAGTATGGTATTTTTTGTTATTGCTTTGGTAATAATACAACACTTCCTTTCAGAGATGGAAAAGTTGATATCAACGTACTTGATAATATTTACCACTCAAAAGTACCGAAGTACTTCCTTGTTATTTGGTGCTATACTTATAAGTTATAACGCTTCGTTGGTTATTCTACAATTCGATACAAAAATAAAATTTTAAAATGAAAATATACTTTCGAGTATTTATTTTTAAAATAGAAAAATATTCAATTTGGTGTTCATAGTTGTTATGAAATTGTGGTGAAAAAATACACATGTAATAAAAACAAATGTATGTCGATTTTTTTATTTGTATAACTATAAACGAGAATCACTGATTTTTTACCATTTTCCCCCTTCATAAAGAAATTCATATTTTACTATAAAATTAAAACAGAACAAAATCTTTTAATGATATGGTATCGTAATTAAACTTTTATTTTAGATATTCTTTGATTTTTGTATTAAATAAAAAGTATTTAAAAAGTGTTAAAACTTTAATTCTAGTACTCTGAAGGTGAAAAATTCCCATTTGATACTTAAAAATATTTTCATTTTCCATTTCTGCTTCCTTTATATTTTGCGGTATAACAACATCCTGTTGGCATATGTTGCCAGATGGTTTAAATAATATGTACTAATCGAAACAAATGAATGGGTGTTAGGGATGAGCAAAGCAAAGGTCTAGTTGCTTTTATGAATTTAAAAATAAATTGTTTACCGGTTTTAAAATAATTATTAACTTATTTAATTTGTTTAATGATCTACAGTTAGGGACAAAACTATTTGTACACCCATGCATTTCGTATATCTTCAATAATTTATAAAGAATAAAAAATTATTATATGTAGTTTTAATTCAGGTCCATTTTTATTGAATTATTTGATAAAAAATAAATTAATATATAACACATTGTTTAAAAAAAAATACAATTTAAGTAAAAATCTTTGGGACAAAAGTATTTGTACATCAGTACTTTGTACAATTATTTGTACGTTGGACTCTTGTATGATGATTTTTTTAAATACCGTTATATTTTCTTCGTTAATCGAGTTTTATTTTACAAAATAAGAAGTTGGTTTTAACGTTTTGAATAATAAGCACATCAAAAATGGGAAAGCGAAAAGAGTTGAGTTTGGATATTAAAAATTTAATTATTGATGAACATAAAAAAGGAAAATCTCTCCGGAATATAAGTAATTTAGTAAATTTCCACAGTACAATACATTGTAAGCAAGTATAAAAACAGCGGATCTGTTGAAAATGTGCGTGAAGGTATACGAAATATATGAGGTGTACAAATAGTTTTGTCCCTAACTGTATTAGTCTTCTTGGGGTTTAATTTTAATTTTTTTATTTTCAATATTTAAAAATATAATAATAAAACAATTAAAAATTTCCAAAAAAGTACCAATTTCCAATAAGTACAAAAATTTAATTTTCGTTAATAAGTTGGGGACCAAACCTCTCGTCATTATAATTATTTCTTAAGTACAGCCAGGACAGTTTTTGTTCTTTAATCTTCGAGAGCTTTTTTTCTTTTGTGAGATATCCTGACATTATTTTTAACTTAAAAAAAAATAAATAGTTAATAGTTTCCAAAAAATAAAAGAAATAAAATTGTCTAAGATACAAACAAATTGATTTCTTTTTTTTCAAAAAATTATATTAACGAAGGCAATGATTTTCTTAAGTCAAAATAAGGTAACATCACACTTGTTAAAAAAAAAAAAAATTTTTTTCTTTTTTTAACGAATTTAGATTGCAAATTATTAAAAATATAATAGCTAATAAAATTTTTCAGTAAACGTTATCAGAAATCTTTTTAAACATAATTTTTCTAAAATTTGTATTGATATTACGTTTTTTTTTGGCTTCAGAAAATTTAAATCTTGAAAAACGTAAACCACATAACTTAAAAAATATATAATAAAAATTAAAATATTCTTCATCAATATAATAGGCAATATTTAAAGATGTAATAACCCAAAAATCTTGTTTGTAGGACAAGTTGTTTAGATTTTAAAAAGTTTTTTGTGCTGATATATAAATTTACCGTTGTACCATCGTACTACCATCTTTAAAATTTATCGATTACTCCCCATCATCAGTGTTGCCAAAACTTTGAGGCCAAGTCCCACCAGATTGTATTTGAAAAACCGATAGAAACCACCTACACTTAAAATAAAACGCCGATTTTTTACCGCTAAAATATTTCTTCTCTTTAAACATATTTAAAATTGATAGCTAATCCTTTAAAATCTTAATTTTAAGTACGTGAATGCATTTCAGAATCATCAAATCAATTTTGATAACTTGTAATATATTTTTTGCTTAAATTTTACTATATTCGTGTGATTTAGATATATAGACCATTTTTACCAGACAAAATCAGCTTTTGTAATTTTTTACAAAAATCAAACCTAGGGGCTGATTGTATTGTATATTTCGATTCTATTTTAAATACATTGATTTTCGAATACGTTTTCTTTCGAATTATCCAATAATACTCCAGGGCCTGAAAGATATTTCCATATTATAATGTAGTGGTGATTTAACATTTTGAGAAAAAAAATTAATTTCAATATCTTTTTTATAGAAAAACAGTTGATTTTATGTACAATTTCCGAGTTTCTGGTAACTTCATATTTTAGATAAATTAGTTTTAGAAGTAAAATAATATCTTGAATTTTTCTTATTTCTGCTTCAAAGCGAGTTTTTTACAGTAAAGAAAAGTCCGAGTAAATTTGTAATTTTATTCGAACTATATATGATTATGAATCAATTTAATTTATCCAGGCTAGAGTTCATATTAATTCATTAATAATTCTGAAAACTTGTAAGTTAAAGGGATGATATTTACAATTGACATTAAAGCCACGAAGAATGATGATGACGGTTCGTAGCGGGCCAGAATTCTTCATTATTTATCACATTAATATGAACTCGAACCTGAATAAATTAAATTAATTCATAAAGAAAAGTTGCTAGAAATCGCCAGCTAGAAAAATGTTGCAACCAGAAAATACATTCAATGGTTTTTTATGGAAAGTATACGCTATATACCACAAAAGAACGCCAGATCTAGCGGGAAAACCGCCGTTTTGGCAACACTTCCAATAATATAACAAATTCCTACTCCGACAACTCTCCCAACACTAAGTCAATATCAACCCTGTTATTAACTTAAAAAAATAGAACCGGTATATAAACAAAACAACCCTGTATCAGCGATTCAATACATCTCGTGCATTTATTTAGTTTACTTGCATTCGAGAAAGATACACAATTTTTTCTTATTTTATACATACAATTTCTCTTAACAAGCAGACTGTTACAAATTATAAATAAAAATGTAAGTCAAACTTGTTTTCTTCTATATTAAATAAATTAAAAAAACGCCATATTTGTGTTAAAATAAATGATTTTAATTAAAAAAGTGTAGTCGAAAAAAATCCAAGTTGATTGACCCCAATTTTGGTGCTTAAAAAACAAAATTAAGATTTTTTTTTACATTTTCAAACGGGAGGGGATCGGATAATATATTAATAAATACAATCCGGTTCATATTTGTCAGCTAACTAATAATTTCACTTTTTTTATTATTATTTTTTTTTTTTTTTTCACCTTAGATTGTTTCGTTTTATTACTTGAAAGCTATAACAAAAACATCCACGTGTAAGGAAGTTTGACTTCTTTTCAAACACCTACAAATTAAAAATACATATTCCGGTTAAGAAAACTAACTAGTACAACCAATATGAAAAATATTGTAGATGTATTATCTTTGCAAAATCGAGCACAAGAAAATAAATTACAAAAAGTTAAACCAACAGATTACAGGTATTAATTAAAAACTTTTCATAAATAAAAAAAATAAATAATTGTAAATTTGTTGTTATAGAAAAATTGACAAACCTGGCGTTGTGGCACGTTTTCTATTTGAATGTGCAATTAAATTACAAATAAAACCCTTGACATCAGCCAGTGCTGCTATAATTTATCATCGTTTCTTTAGAGAAGTGGAAACAACAGATTATGATGAATATGTAAGTACAAATAATTATTTGAATATCAATTTGAATACAGTTTTGGAATACATACATACAATTTAGATGGCAACAGCAACAAGTTTTATTTAGAATTTCTAATCGACTAGTTGTTTATAGACAATTTTATCTATGAGAGAAAAGTATTTTTTATATACTGTACAATTTGCACATACATATATTGCTAAAGTGGGTAAAATACTTTATAACATATGGAAGAAATAAATGCATATATATATATGTATTAATAAATCGATATTTACATTATTTCCATATGTTAATCATATAGCGAATTATGTATTTAAATCTTGAACAACATAACTATTTATTTATTTTTTTAAAAAATGTTTAATATGCTTTAGCTAATTGCTGCTTCTTCACTTTATTTGGCTGGCAAAATCAAAGATGATCCAGTTAAAATACGTGATGTTATAAATGTTGCTCATAGTACTCTTAATCGAGGAGCTTCTCCTCTGGAGCTGGGCGATGAATATTGGTCAATGCGTGATGCTATTGTACAGGCAGAGTTATTAATAGCTCGTACTTTAAAGTTTGATTTAAATATTGAACATCCACATAAGGTAAGAATTCAAAGTAATAAAAATAATTGGAAATAAATATTGAACATCCACATAAGGTAAGAATTCAAAGTAATAAAAATAATTGGAAACATTTTAAAAATGTAAAAATATTTCTCTATATGGAAAAAATTTACGATAGCAATATTTATTCTCTATAGAAGAAATTTCAATAATATCGATAACTTATTTCATTATACCTATGTCGTTAAAAAAAAAATATCTACATTTTGGTAATTTTTTCCGTTTTGTAGATTTTTTTTTTTTTTTTTTTCGTTTTAACGTTTTTTTTTTTTTCGATTTGTTTTCATTTGACAATTTTTTCTTGTTTTGGCGATTCTTTCCGTTTCGTAATTTTTATTTTTCGTTTTGTCGATTTTTTTTCCTCTTTGAAGATTTATTTTCGTTTTGGCAATTTTCTTCATTTTGATAAATAAACATTAAAAATAATATTTTTTTTATTAATTTATTACAGTAATAAAAACGGAAAAGATGTTATAATGTTGGCCTATTTTTTTTTTTTTTTTTTTGCTGACTTTCTTTTTAGGCGATTTTTTTTTTTGTGTTACTATGATTTTCAGTCAGAAATATATTATTTGTTAATATTACTTGAAATTAAAAAAAATATATACATTTTTGCTCGAAAAAATAAAAATCACATAATCACCTATTGTTAACTAATCGATATCGATAATTTTTTTCTCCTTAGAGAACTAGAAAATTATAAGTTATTGATTATGTTTCCTACAAAAAATAAAAATTTTGTTTACTTTGCTTTCCAATTAGTTTTTACTCTACTACATGAAAACACTACAAGACTGGTTGGGCAGCAATGTTTGGTCGTCGGTGCCTATAGCTAAAACAGCAGCATCATTCCTACAAGATTTTCATCATTCAGCCAAAATTCTAAATCACAAACCCACTCACATAGCCATTTGCTGTTTATCGTTGGCTTTACAAACCTATGGCATACAAGTGCCACTAACTGATGAGTCTGATGATCAATCAATGTGGTATACGGTGAGTTTAGAAATACAATTGTAAATATTAACGAAATAATTTATAAATTCTGTGTTTATTTTCCTTCTTTTAAAATTACAGCCTTTTGTTTCTGACATAAGCAAAGATAAACACTGGGAAATCATAGAAGATATTATAGAAGTCTATAAACAAGAAACCGAAATCAATAATGTTTAAATTTATTTTAATCGGAATTTTAATATTTCTTCGAATGCAGATGATGTGATATGTGGTGAAAGTTGATAGTAAATTCTATAAACTGGCAAATTAATTTAAATCCTCTAATATATAATTTATTTACACCTATCGCTCTACCCCTGACCCACTTAAACCATTTCTTTAATGTTGTTGTTTGTAATATGCACACATTGTTACATTTATTTCCTCCTCTCCATTATAATTTAAGAGTATTATTATGTGAAATTGTACAACAAAAGATTTTTTTTAATATGGTTACTGCCTAAACAAAAACCTACCTAATTTATAATTTTAATATAAAACATACTTATGGAAAATGATTGTATAAATATTTAAGTTGTTTCTTTATATTTTGTATCAATTTTATTCTTGAATAAATTTCAGAAGAAAAGTAATAAAAAACACAATTTGTGTTCTTCTTAAATCTCTATAATCATAATTCTATTTTAAGCTGATTTTATTTAAAAAAATGTCCTTGATATATTAATGTTTATGTTTGTGTTTATGCTTTTCGCTGCGAGTACTGCTGGAATATGAATCACGTTCTAAATCACGTTTAGAAGAACGTGTATAGCTGGGTGAAGGAGATCTGAAAAGACGTTTAATTATTTTATATAAAATTATTTATTCGTTTAAAAAAACAAACCTTTTCGATCTCGATGAAGACGAATGAGGACTATCATAACGCGTTGATTTTGACAAATAAGGCGTTCTCTCTAGTGGATGTGGTGGTGAGGGTGAAAGACTACGAGAACGATGTCGCTTGCTATATTTGCTACTGTCACGACTACTCGAGGTGGGTGAACGCTCACGCCTACTGCTGGTTTTGTAGGGTGAGGCAGAACGTTTACGTGTACTGCGTGCAGGACTGGAGCGAGAACTACTGCTGAAATGTTGAACGGGCGAGGGCGAACGTTTACGATGGCGAGATTTTTTGGGACTATCTGGGCTAGATTCTTTATTGTGCATATAACTTAGGGGAGAATCTACAGCATCGCTAAGAGCATCCTTAAAGATAAAAAATTATGAACAATTTTATGTTTCTTAAAGGTATTAATCTAATTTACTTTTTTCATTAAACGTTTGCGATAATGTTCCACTTGTTCGGCTAACGTTAAACCAGGTTTAACTTCAATTTCTCCTGTTTCTAAAGCATCTTGATATTGCATCGTTTTTACTTCAATTTCACGTAATTTTTTACGTTTAATTTCATCAAAGCTAAGATTATTTTCATTGTCTTCATCGTCTTCGTCGCTCGAATGGTTATAGAATTTCGGAGCTTCTGGAGCGTCTAATGTATCCCATTTGCTGGTGGTAACCGCTTGTGCCTCTACCTGTTCCGGGTCTATAGTTTCCCATTTAGAGGGTATAAAAGCTCGCGCTTTAGAGGATGTTTTACCGCCACCAATTTCACTCAAATCTTGTTGGTCCTTTTCCAAAGGAACGCCATCAATATCGTCATCCACTGTAAAGCAAATAAAAATTGTATCTTCCATTTGTAATAATAAAATACATATAAACATACATGGTATGCCATCAATATCATCATTATAATCAGCATCACGACTAACATCTTGACTGCGTCTTGGTGTAGTTTTTTGAGTATCTGGCAAACCACGCATTAGTACTCCTTTTAATAAAGCAGCACCATCTAAAGGTACACCATCTAAATCTTCATCATCTTTTTCATCGCCCGACAAAGGTGCTCCATCTATATCCTCTTCTTCCTCTACTTCTTTAACTTCTTCCGCTGGTGGTGGAGTAACCGGCTGCTGATACTATAAAATAGTTTTTTTTTTTTTTTTTTTTTTTTGTTCGAAAAAAATAATAATAAATTATTTTACCTGTTTGCCTAAGAATATAGAACGTAATTGTGCCAAAAAATCTTTCGAATATACAGCCCAATCATCCCAGGCTTTTAAAACATTTAAAACTCTAGTCTTGAAACCTTCAGCTTTTAGCCGACTTTCAATATTATTAAAGAATGTATGTAGATTCTCAAATATATCCAATAAATGCTTTTCAATACTGAAATGAGCAAAAAACAAATTCAATAGATTTAAAATGAGTTTTTTAGAAAAAATCGTAAGGAAATTTAATTAAACTTACGCTTTTCTAAAGAACGAAACATTTGATACTTTAACAGTACAATTGTGCAGAATATCCGAAATCAAATATAAACGTGCAATTTTCCTCGAAGCCAAAGTGGCAGGGTTTGCCAAAGATTCCGCTATACATTCACATATTTCATCGGCTGCATCAGCATGTTCAATGCAAAAGATCATGGCATCACCAATTTTAGTGCGTTCGGGTGTTAAATAATGTATAAGATCTTCTAAACGATCTCGTTGTCTAAAATAATATTAACATAAAACTTAAGTTTAATGTTTTATAATTTTTTTAAACTTACGCTGTTGACAGTGCCCCTTTGTGAGCTTCTGGGGCATCTGGATCTATAACCAATTCATCGGGCATTCCCTGAGTGTAAAAGTTGGCTATTGGTGGTTTCCATATAGGACCATCTTTAAACATGCGAAATTCTTTTTCATTCCATTCATTGGGCGTATCACCTTGCAGTAAAGAAAACAATTTCCAGCGGTAATAAATATGAGCGGGACTCTCGTTGTCAAATAGGAAAGAAAATAAGGGATTTTCAATTTCACGACTCATTATTAAAGCCTCGAACATGGGCCCTTCGCGTATAACAAACTCTATCATGCGATGTATTATATGAAGAACAGATCTAAAGCAAAAAACAGGGAGAATTATAAAAATAAAATACATATTTTTATATTTATCTTACTTTTCTGTTGGTATTATAACTTTGACCACACTTTTCTTTAAAACCTTTTTGAAAAGACATTTTAATTATTTTTATTAAAGTAAATTTTAAAGGTTTTATTCTTTGTTTAAATACCTTTTCCATATTTTCTTTTTCTTCTTCTGTTGTGTACTCTTTGTAATTCTTTTTGGGTACTTTATCTACTTCAGAGGGTGGTGGTTGGGCATTGAATGGTAGACCAGATGGTGGCGGTGGCATTGTTAGTTCTAATAGAGGTGGTGGTATGAATATGGGTTGATTTAGTATAGGTACTGCTTTACCCCAACCCAAACGCATAACATAGCCCATTATAAAACGACCATTAAGCGTTTTTAAAGCTCTCTCAGCATCTTTGCGACTCATATAGGCCACAAAACCGCAATTACGTTCGCGCATTTTTTCCTCTTCAGAACGCGGCCACATAATTTTAATACTTGCCAATGGACCATAACGACCAAAAATTTCCATTAATTGTTGTTCGGAGATCTATAATAGGGCTATTGTCTTAAAGTTTACTTTATTAGCTTTATTAACTCACCTTGGGGCTCAAGTTGGCCAAATACAAATTTGTGGTATTTGGATCGCCTGTATCATGAGATCCTGTACGTTCTTCTGGTGGATGATGATGGTGATGATGTGGCTGATCCGTATTAGAGTGTGTGAGCTGTGAGCTCGGTTGTACGACGGCGTTTTGTACCATATGTTTGTACTTATGACGTTCTTCACGTTCTTCTTGAATTTGCCGTAATTCCTCTTTAAAAAGTTCCAAATTACTTTTCTTTTTTTCTTGGCTTTTCTTTTTCGAACCAATCGAATCTTTCTTAAGATCCGAAGCCAACATTTTAGCATATTCCTGAGCCTTTTCTGCCGCTGATTTATCATCCAACTTAGAGGAGGGTTTATATAATTTACCTTTTTCACGACTGTCTTCCTCTTTAATAATTATTAAAATAAAAATTATAATTATAAATGTTTTTCCTCGTACAAATACTTACTTCTAGAACCAGCATCATAAGTACCGGCTTTTACCCAAATTTTGGAGGAGGCCGAGGGGGTATCTTGAAATGTTTCCACAAACTCTTTAAAAACCTTTAATAAGATAAAATTATAATAAATTAAAAATTTTACTAGTTTTATATATAAATTTCACTTACATGTGCCGCCGCCGCTTCATCATCTTTTTTCTTTTGCTCTTCCAATTCTTTTTTGGATAATTGCCTTTTGCCCATGGTACCCACAGCAAAGGCTTCCAATTTCTTTTCACTTATGCGCTGCAATAACAATTCATGTTTTATTATATATTAATTATATATTTTTAACATTTACCTTCATATTTTAAATTTTTTCATAATTTTTTTTATATTTTTCTCAAAAAATTGTATATGTTTCTGTTGCAAACCTCAAAACGAAAGAAAAAAAACTATCAGCTGTAAACAGTTGTTAAAACAGAGTTGTTTACTAGTCGTCTTCACCTAACATAAAATATTTAACATTAACACTAATATCATCCCTGCAGTCAAAGGTGACTGTCCGAAACCAGTTACTTGACTGACGACTTTAGGGCACCACTAGTCACTTTACTAATCACTTGACTAGTCACTTTAACATGGGGATGTCCTAGGAAGAGGTGTATTGCCACCAAAGGACCAAAAAATGGCGATATAGTGACTAGTGCGAAAAAGTCAGTTCATAGGAATCCTTTTACTGGTGAAATTAAGTCAGCCACCTGACAATCTTTTTAACTGCTCACTTTACTAATCACCTGACTAGTCACTTTAACATGGGGATGTCCTAGGAAGTGGTGTATTGCCACCAAAGGACCAAAAAGTTGCGATATTGTGACGAAAAAGTCAATAAAAAAAAAAAATGCAGAATAATTGATTTCTTTAATAAATTGAAAATTCTATTTAGACTAGGTTTTTTATTATATAAAATAATTGAGAGGTAATCCATTTCTATTGGATGTATTCCACGTGTTTATATTAAAAACACATTTAATTAATGTAGTACGCATAACATAAAAGTATAAAAAGAAACATCATTAACTTTTTTCTTACAAAGTAAAATACTAAAGACTCTGTTAAGCACCAAGGAGTCAATAAATTGATATTTGACACTACACACGTCTAAAAAATATGCATCAGTGCCAAAGGTCCTACCATGTATTTATTGCCGTTAGTCAAGTAACCCAACCTGCCAATGGATGAACTATTTACTTTTTGACGCTTTTGTGACCTATAAAAAAACAAATCGTCACCCCCACGCTCACCAAAGGGTCAATAAAGTATAAATCGCCACCTCCACGCTTTCAAAAGAGTCAATAAATGGTGCTATCGCCACCTCAACGCTTTCTAAAGAGTCAATAAATAGTGTTATCGCCACCTCAACGCTTTCTAAAGAGTCAATAAATAGTGCTATCACCACCTCAACGCTTTCTAAAGAGTCAATAAAAGGTGCGATAGCTTAAGTATCGCTCACAAAATATGCGAAGTTATGGTGTATAAAAAAACGTACACATTTGAGTTAGGTGGGTAGTCACAAATGAACTTTAAGCCCAAATTACAATAGCGCGTAGTCAGCAACAGTATCAGCAAAAATTATCAGCTGATCACTGTCAGCACAACATGTTGCTGCCGTTATAATTACAATTCAGCGTAGGCAGTCACAATTTACAACCACCATCTAGTTTTGTTCTACTTGTGTATTTTAGCCTCTCATTTATTTGCTCACTCTCTTTGTCTCCCTCTCAATCTGAATGCAGCGCAGTGAATTTAGAAACAGGGCTAAATGAAACAGCACTGCAAACTGCTGCTGACCAAATGTAATCAACACCATAACAAACAGTGCATTCTAAATAATCAGCTGATTATGGCAGCACACACTGCTGCTGACTACGCGCTATTGTAATTTGGGCTTTAATCCTTGACTCCTGTCGTGAAGAGTAAAATAATACTACCGCTATTTTTACAAAATAATTTAAACGTTATTTGTTTTTATTTCTAAAATATATTTTATTTAAAATCAGTTTTTATGAGACCAAATTTATTTTAATTGAATTTAATCACACTTCCAAAGTCATTGATAAAATCAAACTATGACACAATGGACATGTGCGATGTCGTGTTATTTCCATAGGAGAGGCACAATGTTGACAAGTTCCACATATCCAAATATTAGCAGTTGGTTGTGTTATAGGTTTTCCCGATGATATACAAGGAGGAAAACGAGCTCCACAAGAGTTACAGGCAGGTAAGCTTTACAAATAAAACAGGCATTAAGAAAAAAATTAACAAATAAATAACACAGGGAAACACCGATTTGGCGGCACGGGGTTTCTCAGTCAATTCGTATATACGTTATTAATAACTACTATGCCTCTAATCCACTTTTTTTGACTTGACTCTAGTTCTCGCGATAAATCGCGATTTGTAAAATTATGGAGGTTGTACAATATATTGAAGCAAATCTCGAAAACGACTTGTCTGATTTTGTTCAAAAAAATTTTAATAAAAATTATCTTCAATTCATTCTTACATTACTTTTTAATACAGTCAACAGTTATGGAGATATTAAGACCATCTTCTGAGAAAAAAATTAATTTTATACAAAATTTCAAGAAAATTTTTTTTCAAAAAATCATAAAAATCTTGAAGTGTCGAAAATTTAAATTTTTATTCTTTACATAGAAAAATTTAAAGAATTAAAAAATGATTTTGTAATTTTTTAAAATTTTCTATGTAACTTGTAATTGAGTATTTTCACTAATTTGTGAATACAATCAAAACTTATGCATTGATTTTAATGAAATATGTCTTGTTTTATTTGCAACAAATTTGAATTTTTGACACTTTCGAATTTTTATGATTTTTCGAAAAAAACGTTTTCTTGAAATTTTGTGTAAAATCTTTTTTTTTTAAAGATGGGTTAATATCTCCATAACTATTGACTGTATTAAAAAGTAATATAAAAACGACTTGAAGATTATTTTTATTAAAATTTTATGACATATTTTTCAACATAACCAGACAAGTCATTTCGAGATATGCTTCAATATATGATGCAACCTCTTCAATTTTACAAATCGCGATTTATCGCGAAAACTAGAGACAAATCAAAAAAAGTGGATTAGAGGCTTAGTACTTATTAATACCGTGTATTCGAATTGACTAAGAAACCCCGTGCCCCAGAAATTTTTTCTCATTTTGTAACTCGATGTAATTTGTCCAAAAGTTTTTTTTTTTTATCAGTTTGTAAATTTTGTTATAAATAAAAATTGTTAATCTGCTTTTTAATATTTTTAATCAACTGAAACATTTGTATCTAAAGTTCTTACCAATCTGCTACAGCATTTGTGCACGAATAACATGTTATGAAATCAACTTTATCATCGATAGGTTCGTTTTTCGAAAAAATATTCACCGCTAATTCTTCATATTCTCTTTGGTTCTTTTCTGGTAAATTATCCAATGATTCCAATTTAATAAAAGCTTTAGAACAAGTGCCAAAAGATCTGTCTGCACAACTTGCTAAAGCTAAAAGACTGTAAATATCTTCAGCCGTTAAAACATCCTCGTATTCTCTCAAACGCAAAGCCGTTATAACAGCACTGTGAACGATACCAAAGCGCAGCTGTCTTTGAGCCAAGAGCATAAAATGATAAGCTTCTGCACAATGCCAAATACGTTCAATGGTTGCCGAATCTTCAGGTGTCATTGTATCCATTAAAGTAATACGATCAATATTGTAGGCGGGAGTTTCAGTTGAACTTGAAGCTAAGCTTTTTAAATGTTGTTCGGCCAGAAGACCAGCCAAAACATAAAGTTTTTTTATGCGCAATAAACTAGAACGTTTTTCGATTTCACGTTCTGCCAATTTGGTCATAAGACGTGCAGCGTCTAAATAACGACCAGCTTTCTTTTGTAATTCAATAGCTTCTGGTAGGCGGCCATCTTTTAAAAGTTGGGCAGCATGTTTGCTTAACAACACACTGACTTGGGGCATTTTAAATTTCTGTGCTAACTCTACGGCCTGGCCCCATTGCCTTAGATTGACACAGGTGTTGACGGCAGATTTTGGATCACCAAGCTTTAAATAGGCATTAACAGCTTCAGAACACATGCCTAAAATTAATAGGGTTATTTAAATTGTACACTTCTTTATAATACAATATACATACCTACTGAGGCCAACATTTCGGCTATTTTCGAAAGCAAGGGACTCTTCTCCGGCAATTTATCTATACATTTTTCTAATTCTTCAAATTGTTCCAAATGATACAACGACTCCATAAGACCTTCTATGTCATGAGATTTATCATAATATTCCTTGGCACTTTCCCAAGATCTTAGGCTGGCGAAGTGATGTCCAATTTGACGCCATGCCGTTTCCATTTGTTGATCTGATATACCCGAACCCATTCTATATAGTTGAACTACTCGAAACCAATCGCATAGAGTTATGCGTAAATTTATAGCCAAATCTCTCCGATCACCATCAATATACAATTTTTCCGCCTCTTCAAATTCTCCATAAAAAGCAGCAATTTCCGCTTTCTGCAACATTTCCGATGGTATATTACGCAAACGTTTCACTAATTGTATACCCTGATAATTTGAACATCTAACGAAGGCGTTTTCAGCTGTATCCAGATCTAACTTTTTTAAGGCAGCCTCTGCCAATAGACGCCACAAACGAGGATGAGGATTATCTTCAATGAATTGTTTAGCATCTTCGAGACCCACATGTTGCAATAAATCATCTGTATCCCTTAGAGACTTGACTTTTAACTGTAATATATGACTAAGAGGATTTTGTGTTTCCTCGCCGCTAATAATATCATCTAACAGGACACTAGTGATTTCCAAATCCTCAAAGGTGCATATATAACCAGAGCAAGCAATAGGTTCTTCGGGATCGTTACCCCTAAATATATACATGCGTGTTTTTTCCATTAAAGCCAAGAGGAGAGGATTGTCTTTAGCCCAGCATATGGCCCAAACATCTTTACGTTCTACACGACTAAAATTGAGCTGGGTTTCACGATTATCATCCAAATCCAAAAGAGTCATAACACCATTCAAGTCAATTAGGGCAACTCGTCTATTATTTCAATAAATATTTAAAAAAAAGTGCTACATTACTGTTAATAAAAGTATATACTACATAATAAACAAGAACAATTTTCTATAAAAATCTAAAATTTTCGAAAATTAGAAAATTTTCAAAAATTAAATCCAAAAACTAAAATTTTGTAGAAATAATACCGTTTTTTATAAAATTTACCAATATTCTTAAGTCCTAATATCAAAAACATAAAAAAATTTTATTAAAACAAGTAAAAGCGCTATATTCGGCTGTGCCGAATCTTATAATTAGATTTGGTTTTATCTATATATAAAAGAGTAATGAATGAGTGATTGACTGACTGATTTACTTGGTGATTCATCATCGCATAGCCCAAACGGTTAAGAATAGAAAGATGAAATATGGACTGTGGATTGGTCTCCTACCGGAGAGATCCACTAAGAAATTTGGAAATTCGAATGTTACGTAAATTTTACGTATACCATTTTTTTTAAAACCTTATTACTCGGGCATCCGAAGATATAATGAGACCAAATTTCAGAGGAACTTTCATCAGGTGCTTTTACATATATAAATGCCGTTTTCTTAATATCTCGGCCATCTTTGAACCGATTTTTTTTTAATTCAAAAGAAAAGTTTTAGAAGAAATTTCTGATCTTTTGATACATATATCATGTATCTATGTTATCGGTAGGCTTTAGAAACGCCATTTACAGCATTTTTATTTCCGATCGTTTGATCTTTTGACAAACTTATATATACCCTTTACACCTGTGGTGAAGGGTATAAAAAGTAAGAATTTAGAATATAAAGAGTTAAAACTTTAAGGGTGGTACCAATATTTAAGAAGGTAAATTTAAAAAAAAAATTACCTTTTATAAAAAAAGTCAAAACATAAGTTAAAAAAAACATATTCTCTAAAAAATCCAATTAAAAAATGGTATCCAATAAGTACAAATTTCAAGATGTTAAAATGTTAAAGAAATTAAAATATAAAAATGTCATTTGTTTAAAAGTACCATTTTTTAAAAAAAGGCCTCGTTTCAAAAAAAATAAAAAATACTAAAAACATTAATATCAAAAAAAGTATTTTTTATACCCTACACCACCATAGGTGGTTGGCGTATTATGTGAAAACGTTACCCAACACCCACCTTAAAGTATACCAATCGACTCAGAATAACTTTTTAAACGATGTCCGACCGTCCGTCCGTCTGGCTGGACGGCTGGCTGTCCATGTAAACCTTGTGCACAAAGTACAGTTCGCAATTTTGAATATAATTCAATTAAATTTGGCACGTAGGACTTTTATGATACAGGAACGAATCCTATTGAAATTGGTTGTGATCGGTTCATTATTTCGCCTAGCCCTCATACAAATGTCCCCCCGGAATTGAGTTTCAACACTCAAAAATGCCTTAAGGATAAGAATATTTTAATGAAATTTGGTACAAAGAAGTTTTGTACAAGTATCAATCTTTGTACCAAATTTTATGAAGATCGGTCCACGATTAACCATAGCTCCCATATAAACCCCTATTCCGAAAATCATTTTAACGTGCATAAATCCCGTACTAATGTTAGTATAAGGCAGAGATGCGCAATTTTCAAATTTTCTGACTCGCGAGTTTAGACTACAAATGCTGCTTACGCAACGCTGCTTCACACGTACACTATAAACTACTTCGTTCGACTGCTGTTCTCTCATTAATGTCAATGCAAATCAAGTTTTTTGCTGCTTCACACACACAAGCGCAAATGTATAGTAGTGTGTGTGCGCATCACTGGTATAAAGTTAATATTCGACACAAAAAAGTTTTATATAAGTAGAAACAACAATGCCAAATTTCATTCGAATCGGTCCATAATTTACTATAGCTCCCATATAAAACCACTTCCGTGAATCGCCCTAAAGTGCATAAAATCAAGTAGATGTTAGTATCAACGAATTATTCTGTATTTGTATATTTTATTTTATATTTAGTAAAAGTGTTGGTCTAATATACCCAGCAGGAAAATATGTTAGTGCTTCCTCCCAACAGGGCTTTCTGAATGCCTCAGAACAAACTTTTAACATAATCCTATTTGCCTTCTATAAAAATTCCTTTAAGAATGCCTTAATTTCTTTTAAAAAGAAGTCCGGGACTAATTCTTGTTTCCATTTCATTAGATGCGAAGTAGAAGGTGTCACTCACATACTAACTTTCTCATTACAAACAGAAAAAATAACTTTTTAAACTAACAAAGCTCAAACACATTTAGTCTTGTTTCAAGTGTCGATAAAGAAGGTAGTCTGCATATATTTTTTTTATATTTTCCATACTATTTTATTAATAGCATTGAAAATATAAGAGAGTATATTAATTTGTTTAAGAGTCCTTGCCTTTTCGCTTCTTTTTGGAAGGGAGAAGGGAAGGCCTTGCCTCCAATGACACGCCGTGTAAAAAAGAAATAGTGTTGCAATGCGAGTGGCAGGCCTTGTAGATCCTAAATAAGGCATTTTAGAATGTATCTTTAGCCCTTCTATTTCCGACTGGGTAAGTCCCCTTCACGAAATTTTATGGTCATACATAATGGTGTAGGGTCGGTCTTGACCGACTATACCTTTTTTTCTTGTTTTTATTTACAATTCTTAAAATATATAATCAATTTTACAAAGTAAATTAAAAAAAGGAAAATAAATAAATAAAAAATTAAAATATTTCAAGAAATGTATCAATTGAAAGAAAATAGACATTTTCTAATAAGTACCAAATTTCCAAAGATGCACAAATATTAACATTTAAAATTTGTTTTGAAAATTTAAAAAATTTCTCAAATTAAAAATTTTATAATTTTTAATAAAAATAAATTTTTTTAAACAAAAAAAAAAAAAAAAAAGATAATAATAATAATAATAATTTTCTAAAATATCCTAATATCATAAAAAAAGTACCAATTTTAACATTTCTCTAAAAGTACCTTTTATAAAAATACCAATTTTCTAAAATGTTCCAATATTAAAAATATCAATATATTTTTAAAATATTTATCAATTTTACAAAAAAAAGGAAAGATATATTTAAAAAAAATGTCAACAAAAGTACCAATTAAAAAAAAAAACACACACACACATTCAAAAAGGCAACACAATTTAAAAAGGTACAAAATTAAATTATGTACCCAATTTGAAAGCATTTTTAAAATTTTAAATTTGATACGGATTAAAAAAAAGGATTGAATAATCAAAAACTTACGTTGAATTGCAATTGATGGACATTTTAACAATTTTACATCCAACTTTATGACGATTCCTGAGAGCCACATTCGGTATGCTATACTCATTTATAACACCAGATTCTCTAGCTACCAATAAAATTTTTTCCGATAACGCAAGACTACATATAGAATCTGTATTATTTTCCGTATTATCTTGGCTAGTTCTTGAAACTACCAAATCTTTAGCTAAATCAATACCAGTGGGTGTATCATCAATATGAAAACGTTTCTCTTTACGAGATTTAACATTATGCAATTGAGAGGCACTCTGATAAGAAAATAAAAAAAAAAAATATTAAGTATGTAGGTAATTCATAACAATAAGTAATCAACAATTTTAAAACTAACCTTGGGTGTATGATAATGCCATAATAAAATTTCATCCTTCGAAGCTATGGCCACATAGTTTGAATTAATGCCCACAAAATTTGGACATACCTCAGTATATTTAGCTTTATCATTGAAGAAAAAAAAAAAAAAAATAGTTTATATTACATCTACCTTTATGTATATACTTAATTAATTAACAAAACTTACAATCTACCGTAGTACCAATGGAATTACATAATAGTAATTGATATAATTTGTCATCGGAATTTTTACGTTCCACTGATGTTAAAGCTAAATCTTTAATGTTACCATTAATACATTCCACAGCTAAAATGCAATGTTCATTACAAGCTGCCATAGCTAAACAAGGTTCAACTTCTTTAAGAAAACTCTAAAGCAAAAAAATTATTAATCATATTGTATATAGTTATGTATGTATGTATATCCACCTGATTTGAAGTAGTATTCCAAAATGTTATAACATTTAAATTATTTGCTTTACCACTAGTTTTAGTGCTTAAAAATACCACCGTCTTTTCAAAATAACACCAACAATAATCGGGTCGTATATTAGCAAAATATATAAACGAATCTACTGCCATTGCTATACGTAAAGATTTACCTTCCCATGATATGGATGTTATTTGATTGCCTGGCACTTTAAGGGTTCTATATAAATGTCCATAAGGTGAATAGAAACTAACTTGATTTAATTCTTTTGAATTGGGTATTTCATCCAGACGTCCACATATTGCTATAACCGAACCATCATGATTCCATTTCGCATCCGTTATATGCATGTGGGTATTTAAAATTGTAGGTGCTAAGAAATTTTGTTTAAAATTGAATGTAAATTTAAAAAAAATATAGTTTTTTTATGAAAAACTTACCTTCATCATTTTCATCGACCATAATTTGAACTCTTCCGGATTCATAACATATAGCTAAAACTGGCCGATTTGTAGGATTTTTGCCACTAAACCAACTTAAGGCTGCAACACTATTGTGACGATTTACATTTAAGCCTACACATTGTATGTTTAATTTCATCTAAAAGGATAAAAGTGGAAAAAAACGGTTAAAGGTTATTAGGAGGTTTTCTATTTTTTATTTTATAGAATCTGCTGTTTATTATATGTATGTATGTATGCATGCAGGGTGATCGACTCGGTTTTCCAACCGGTTTTTAAACTGGTTTTTTTCAGTCAATGTGCTGTCGGTTTTTTCAAAATGTTCAATTTTCGAATGTCGAATAGACCGGTTTTTTTCAACACAAAAAACCGGTTTTAAAAATACCTTTTTATTTCAAAAACCATGCACAAAATATTGATATTTCAATCGAAATTTATGATTATTTTTTAATATTCATAAAGTATGATTTTTAATGGCTTAAAAATATAGTTTAAGATTAAATAAATAAGTAATAATTATCCTTAATGTAATATTTTTGCACCTAATTTAAATGTTTTAGTTTTTTTTTTTTTTTATTCAGCGAAGAAATTGTTTTTCAAAGATTTTGTTTTAAAAGAGTTTCACCTGCAGAATCCTTTCAATAAAATTTATTCTAGCTTTTTTCATATTAACCCATGGTTTCTGTTTATGCTAAATAAATGTTAATATCATTTTTGATGATTATTTTCTTACAGTTTTTATACCCTACATGCCTATTATGCGTTTGTACTGATGTTTGTAACACCCAAAAATATTGGTCTAAGACCAATCGGCTTTAAGTCGATTTAATGATGTCCGTCTGTCCATTCATGTAAAACTTGTAATCAAAATGCAGGTCACAATTTTGGTTTGGTTTCTTATGATAGGTCCATTATTTCCTCTAGCCACCATACAAATAACCTACCAGAAAAGGGGTTTAACGATCATAAATCCCTTAAATGTAGCAGTAATTTTTGCACATCTAAGTTCCGTATACGTTTAAACCTGTATGCCGAATTTTATGAAGATCGGTCCATAATTGACCATAGTACTGGTCCACAATTCCACAGGTCTAGAAAAAAGACCCCTCCCCGAATTTTGATGCACACAATGGTGTAGGTTATTGTCGGCCTTGACCGACCATATCTTTTTTTCTCGTTCTTAATGGGTTAATAGTTATTTCCAAAAATAAAAAAGATTTATTGATTTTTCTCTAAGAAATGTAGTTTTTTGATAGAAATATTAACTTCTGCAAAAAAACCGGTTAACCGGTTTTTTCTGAATTTAAAAAAGTGCAACCGGTTTTTTCAAAATACCAACTATTCGAAAACCGGTTTCTCCAAAAAGTCGAATAATCGATCACCCTAATGCATATATGAGGCTCAGACAGTATGGTTTTTACTAAAAAAATACCTATATCATTAGAAAGGTATTTTCTCGTAGATGTGTAGAATATAAAGTCATAAACAAAATAGAAAAGAGTTTAATACTTTGAATTAGTATGTTTCACTTTGGTTTAAGTCTTATGCATTATTAGAAACAAACAAAACACTTTTTGAGTTTCTTTTAAAACGAAAAAAAAAAATCGCTAAAATAAAAAATCGAAGCGAAATAACGATTAAATAACGATACAATAAATCTCCAAACCTAAAAAACGATAAAAATGATACAAAAAAAACCTAAAATGAAAAAAATTTGCCAGTTTAAAAAAAATTTAAGAAAGGAAAAGCTAAAATAAAAAATTTTGCTAAAAAAGAAAAAAACAAGCGCGAATGTTATATTCGGCTGGGCCGAATACGTTATATGGGAAGTGGGCGGTAAAGTGGGTGGAAAACGTTCATTTTTTGTTTCTGAGTTTACATTGGTCTTTAAACTATTTGAACACATTTTCGATGAAGTTTCACCTTATGTGGCTAAAGTGAGCGGATCACGCCCATTTTTGGTTTCCAAGTTTATAACGACCCTCAAACTATTTATACAAAATTTCGTTGTCATACATGCTTTTGTTTAAGAGATATCAGCAGAAAAGTATGAAACGGACACCCTATGTTTCTAGTTTTTAGCCTATAACTTTTTTGTTTATTAATTGATTTTGCCCATTTTCAATCCCAAACAAACCTTATGTAGGATGGGACCACTGTGCAGGAAGAACAGACTGCGTAAAACGGACGAATGACGACATGAAAGAATAACTGTTTGTATTGCTTGAAGCCCCAACCACGCAACTAAAAATCATCGTATCGCAATCAGCTGTTTCAACCTGCTTTATGCAAATGTGTGTATGTAGCTATTGACACAAAAATTCTAGGTAGCGTATCGCAGAAATCTATAGAAAATAGATTTTTACGTAGCTGCGTATGTTTTTAACAACCCTGTAGTTTATTTTGTTCACAATATAACCGAAAAACAGAGTTGTTCACACAATGAATGTTCAAAAACATATGTTACGTTTACTTTTGTTGACTGGTTGTACAAATAGTTTCACGCTACTTTTCTTCATTCTGCGTTGCGTTGCAAAGTTGACTGGTTGGGCCTTGAGTGTTGTTTTGTATCATAATTATTTGCTAGAGTGTAGTTGACGAGTTAGTTCTAGATCAACCGTCGATGAGTAAAGATGTAATCGCAGAATGGTGATTGTCGCGTAGTGAATTGTCGTAATACTGTACATTTTATTTTCGTTTACTTAATATTTTATATTCATTAATTAGTAATAAGTTTTCTTTTCCGTGAACCCTGAATTACACCTAAATATTTAATAAATAAACATTTGTTATGAATTAAATCTTAACAACAGACAGTGTATTCATTTCCCATATCCCACACTTATATAAGATAAATATTTGTGCCAAATTTCGTCCCCCTACGTTGTCCCGTTCGAGCCCTATCCTGCTTTCAACAGACCACCCATCTTTTTGATGGTGGCTATAAAAATTTCAATTTCAAAAATGCAGTTCAGATTCTAGCTACGTCCTGGGATAAAATATCAGTGTCCTGGATATCCGAAAATTTAGTTTTCGCGACATGTCTGGTTTTTAATTAGTCGCGAAAATCGAACTTACACTGTATGTATGTATGTAACTAACAAGTGCTTTATAGCTTTATATTTGACACTTAAGCCCAAATTACAATAGCGCGTAGTCAGCAACAGTATCAGCAAAAAATATCAGCTGATCACTGTAAGCACAACCACAATTTACAACCACCATCTAGCTTTGTTCTACTCGTGTATTTTACCCTCTCATTTATTTGCTCACTCTCTTTGTCTCGCTCTCAATCTGAATGCAGCGCAGTGAATTTAGAATTTAGCTGACTAAATGTAATCAACACCATAACAAACAGTGCCTTCTAAATAATCAGCTGATTATCGTAGCACACACTGCCGCTGACTACGCGCTATTGTAATTTGGGCTTTAGATTTGAGTTTGAATTGCTCAAATTTTTATGTCATACTGATCTCTTTTGTTTCTACATTTTCAGCATAGTATAATTATAAAGTATACCCGTAAGAACAGCTGTTTTACAATTTTTTCATTGATATACCTCGCGGAACTGTCAAATTGTTTTTGTATACCGATAAAAAATTTTTTCTGTTCATAGCATTTTGACATTATGTGCAGTAGTTTTACACTAACAAAATACAAGCAATTGTTGTTTTTGTAGATGTGCGAGCACTTTATAATTACGCTATGATTTTCAGGAATGTTTATGACCAGCGTTGCCAGAATGATGACTTTATCATATTTTTGATGACTTAAAAGGAAATATGATTTGATGATTTTTTCCTGAAAAATATGAATTTTATTTCAATCCCTAAGACAAAGCTTTTTATGGACTAGTACAGATTTTTATCAAGACTTCAAAAGAAATAAGTAAAATTAATTTAAAGATTTTTATTCCTTAATCTTTTTTGAATTGGAATTTTAATGTCAACCATTCATTTTATATGATTGTCGACTTAATTTCTTCAATCGATTTATGTCTTTTCATATAATGAACTGTAAATGGTTTGTTATTCTATGGTCTGTTTAATTGTCTTACAGTTTACAAATTATATAGTTCACCCAGAGAAATATCAATCACATACGTGTTGAAAACGATACCATTCTGTGTCAATAGCAAATCTACACCGTATGTGTTTAAATTAAACACTGCGTGTTCAATTCTTATTGAAAATCGATACCTAATTGGCACCAAGTTGAAACCATTTCGGTATCAAATTGTTAAATTACATATGTTTTCAATGAAATTTGTTAACGAATGGTATTAAAAAGCTGTTACCGTAAATTACCAATGTGAGCACAACCGTTGTTGATTTTAAATCGAATTTTTTCCCTTAGTGTTCTTCACCAGGTTTAAGATATAATTAAAATATTGTCTGAGTAGTAAAAAAGCTTTCGAGAGTTCTGAAACACAACTGAACTCTGATCGGCTAATTGACAATTGGCAACGGAAAATGGTTCACAACAAGTAAATAAATACTAGAGTATGTTAAAGTTTTCCAAATTTGGATGATTATAATTTATAGTCCAAAAGACAGAGTCTGACATAACTTGTTGCTTTTAAATTACGATTGTATTTTTTATTTAAACCTCTGAGACTTTTTATCCAGTGTACTAATTTATCAAAAGTATGTTGTTATTGGCTTTGAACACAATGTATTGTTATATTTTATTAATTTTATTAAAAGTCTTTTTGACCAAAGTTAACTTTGTGATGTCATATTAGGACTTCCCCAATTTATCGAAAATTTATTTGAGATCTAAAACTGGTATTTTGTTTGAGAGTAAAATTGGTTTTGTCTTTAATTAGGGTGCGATTCGAATACATTACAAATAATTCGAACTTGTTTGTTTTATACGTAAAAATTAGAAAAAGTTGGCTTTAGAATTATTGGTCCAGAATTTAACTTATATTCGCAATTTTCAGTTGTTTTTTAGTAGTGAGGTTTTAATAATGTGTAAGATATTATAAAATTAAAAATTTTATGATTTTTAGAGCAAAATTATGATTTTTCCTCGTTCAAATGATGATTTTTTATGAAAAAGTTCTGGCAACGCTGTTTGTGACTCTCAATTGAAATAAACAGGGTTTGATTTTAATACTATATTTATCACATTTTGCAATAAATATCATTTCTGTTTATAATTGCAACTAAAATTGTTTTTCTATTTTGCAGTATTGTCAATAAAAATTGCTGCGTTTATTTACAATTTCTTGTAGCATAAACAAAAAATATTCAACTCGTACATAAATTAACATAGAAAAATAATACTTCGTGTTTTAGTCTTGTATACATAATTTTTTTGGACACATATAGCACACGAACAATTTTTCTTCGTGTGCTGCAAAAAATTTTTAGCAAATTTTCTTTGTTTTGATTTTGCAACTATAGTTTTTTTTAGTATTTTTATTTAAGCAATTTTGTTGCTACTAAAATTCCTTCTTTGAAGAATAAAACACATGTATATCGGAGTATGTATGTATGTGTGTATGTATAACAACAAATACCCCAGTAGTTTTTTCGGCGTCAATTCACCCGCTTTAGCACAGTAAAGTCCATTTGTGACTACCCACCTGACTCATTCAAATGTGTACGTTTTTTTATACACCCTAACTTCGCATATATTGTGAGCGATAGTTAAGCTATCGTACCTTTTATTGACTCTTTTGAAAGCGTTGAGGTGGCGATTTATACTTTATTGACCCTTTGGTGAGCGTGGAGGTGGCGATAGCACTATTTATTGACTCTTTTGAAAGCGTTGAGGTGGCGATAGCACCATTTATTGACTCTTTTGAAAGCGTTGAGGTGGCGATTTATACTTTATTGACCCTTTAGTGAGCGTGGAGGTGGCGATAGCACTATTTATTGAATCTTTTGAAAGCGCTGAGGTGGCGATAGCACCATTTATTGACTCTTTTGAGAGCGTGGAAGTGGCGATTTATACTTTATTGACCCTTTGTGAGAGTGGAGGTGGCGATTCTTTTTTCGTTAAAGTTTTCGTTTATTACTGAATTTTAGCAAAAATGTTGAGATTCAAATGATAGTTTATAACTGAGTTTTTAGAATTGAGTTTTTAATTACATTCAGTTCTTAGTGAAAGTTTTTTTAGTGAAAAAATTTATTTTACTGAAAATACAGAATTTTGGAAAAATTTTTAATTTTTAATAAAAAATTAAATTTTAAGAAAAATTTTAGAATTTTTTAAAAATTTTGAATCTTATTAAAAATGTCTCCTTTTTAGAAAATTTTAATTTATTTGCAAAAAATTTAATTTTTCAAAAATTAGAACTTTTGTGAGAGTTGGTATTTTTAGATGAAATAAAATATTTGAATAATTTGTTTAAACGTTTATGTTTGTTATTTTAAAGTTTAAAGCAAATTTTTAATGAAAGGGTCTAATAAAAGAAACATTTAACATTAAATTACTTTTAAAAATATTTCCAACAACATACCATATATATACTCATATTGGTTAATTGTTGGAAAAATCTGCACACATTTATATAATATTTACACTTTTTTCATATTTTTTTCAAGACAATTGTTTTGTTTTTAAATAAAAATCCAATTAAAATTTAAATTTTTTTTCAAATAATGACGTTCTATCATTTCAATCGATATTTGTCGTTAAAATATACTTACGAAAAAAATCGCTAACTTTAGTATAGAATAGCAAAATCAAAAACAACCGAAAAATTTCCTTAATTAACGATATCGGTAGTAAATGAAAAAAGTTACGGAATTGCGGTACTAGCTTGCTAATTAGGATTTTACAATTAATAAAAAAAAATCAATTATTCTGCATTTGTGTTTTTTTTTTTTTTTTAATTGACTTTTTCGTACTAGTCACAATATCGCCACTTTTTGGTCCTTTGGTGGCAATACACCTCTTCCTAGGACATCCCCATGTTAAAGTGACTAGTCAGGTGATTAGTAAAGTGACCAATTAAACAGATTGTCAGGTGACTGACTCAATTTCACCAATAAGAGGATCGACTTCCAAAGGGTATATAAAGTGGAAGCAACAGCCACCTCCGCCGCTCACAAAGGGTCAATAAATCAACATGCTCATTAAAACAACAAATAGTGCAATGTATGTAAGAATGCTGTGTGGCTGAGTGGTTAGCGCGTATGATTATAAAACATAACGATGTGAGTTCGAGCCGGGGGTGCGCCATAAACAAAAATGTAAAAATATTAAATTGAATTAAATTGATTAATATAAAATAATATGAAAAGAAAATGAAAACATTTTAATAAATAATAAAATATAAATAAAAATAAAAAAGAAAAAAAAAAAAGAAATTTACAAAAAAAAAAATAAATAAAAAAAAGAATAGAAATAAAAAAATATACGCAAAAAAAATTTTAAATTTTTTTTCATTCTGAAAATCACTAATTTAAAGATTGACTTTTTCGTACTAGTCACTATATCTCCACCTTTTGGTCCTTTGATGGCAATACACTCCTTCCTAGGACACCCCCATGTTAAAGTGACTAGTCAGGTGATTAGTGAAGTGACCAGTTAAAAAGATTGTCAGGTGACTGACTCAATTTCACCAGTAAAAGGACTAGTATGAATTGACTTTTTCGTACTAGTCACTATATCGCCACCTTTTGGTCCTTTGGTGGCGATACACTCCTTCCAAGGACATCCCCATGTTAAAGTGACTAGTCAGGTGATAGGTAAAGTGACTAGTGGTGACCCAATTTCGTCAGTCAAGTAACCGGTTTCGGACAGTCACCTTTGACTGCAGGGACATGCCTTCCCCTTAACATACATACTTCAATATATGTACATGTGTTTTATTCTTCATAGAAGAAATTTTAGTAGCAACAAAATTGCTTAAATAAAAATACTAAAAAAAACTATAGTTGCAAAATCAAAACAAAGAAAATTTGCTAAAAATTGTTTGCAGCACAAGAAGAAAAATTGTTCGTGTGCTATATGTGTCCGAAAAAATTATGTATACAAGACTAAAACACGAAGTTTTAGTGTTTTTGATGAGCAATATTTTCTGTTTGCTGATAAAAATTGCAAAGACGATTTACATTGTTACTAAAAATTCGAAGGTATATTTATAATAATTTTAGTTGCCGTGTGTAGTAAAAATTAAACGGTTTAATATTTATTGCATAGTCATAAGAAGAAATTTTGCTGGCGCATAATATTTAAACGCTGGAAATAAAAATTTTTCATAAAGATTTCAAAGAAGATCAATTGAAAATTAGATTTTTAAGTAAAAAATCAATTGCAAATTTAGTTTTTCATTTAGAATTTCGAAAATAACAATTTAAATAGAAACTTCTTATTAATTCAATATGGAAAATTTATTTTTTAATTGTTCTTTTAATGAAAAATAAATTTTAAACTTCTCTTTTTAAAATTTAAATAAAAAATCACATTTTCAATTGTTATTTTCAAAAATCTAAATCAGTCATAAAGTAGCCCTAGGTTGGGAAACAACTATTGCGTCGGTGTAATTATTTCTTAAGTACATCCAGGCGGGTGTTTGTTAGTTGTTTGACGTGGCCTAACTGTGCCGCGTTACAGTTTTTCGAGGCTTACATTTATTTATTTTATTCAATCAAAGTCATTTGTCTCATGCATTTTGATTTAACCAAACTTTTATGTTTGAGACCATAAAACTCAGGAGCTGAATTCGGGAATTCTAACATTCTACACGAAGGTATAGATCGACAGCAGTTTTTGGAGGAGGCTTCTTTTGTCTGATACCCTGGCAATGTAGCATAAAAGATACCCATTTATTTTTATTTTACTCGTTCAATTTTTTTACTGGCTTATTCATAATTTAATTTATAAAAGCTGTATAGAAAATTTTTCCATACAAAATTTGATTAATAACAAGTTTATAAATTTGAAATTTCTATTATGAATAAGAAAATTTAAAATATTAGCTTTTTTCGATTGAATCGTGTGATAATAACGATTTGAAAATAAAAAATCTATTTTTATTTTTTCGAAAAAGTTCATGTACATTTAGGGAATTTTTCCCAACTTCTGATAACACGGAATACAACAGACGGACGCAAAGACAAAAATTTAAATGGATTTCGTTAAAATATTTGCTAAAAATTCATACTACTTACCGCAAAATTTCCTTGGTTATCATACAAATGACATTCACCATTGGCCAAACTAAATAAAAGTAAACGATTGTCAGGACTCCATTGTACACCACTAAGATGAGTATTTTTTAATTCTTTACCCCAGATACGATTACCATCAACAGAACCTAAAAACAAGCCATATTAAATTAGAAATATATATACCCAATAGTTTTGGACCTAAACTCTTACCAACTATAATAGCGCCATCTTCATAAACAATACATATTTTGGAGCCATCTGAAGTCCAATGCATACCATTCACTGTAGACTTTTTACGGTCATTGGTCATCTCTTCATACCATGAACCCTTATACAACATCCACACCATTATAACGCCATCAACATCGGATGAAGTTAATTTTTGTTGGGCATCATTCCATACCACTACTTTGACGGCATCTTTATGACCATCTAATGTTTGATTCATGGACAAGTTAGAAACCGCCGCTAAACCACCTTTATTTTGGCCATTTGAAGCTGATGTTAAATAAAAATATTTCCATAATAAATTACAAATTTAAAAAAAAAAATGAAGTTTACTTTACCCTGTTCCAATTTTAATACTTTGAGTAAACCCTCAGTGCCAGCTACGGCTATGTAACCCTGTTCTTTATTCCAGGATATACAATTCAACTTTACATTGTTGGGTATAGCAATCTGTAAGAGAAAATTTGTTTTGTAATAAAACAATTATAGAAATAAACTTCTTTCTTACCTTTTTACTTAAATACACAAACATTTTATAAGAATTTTATATATTTTTCTTTAATATTTTACTTTAATGCAGCCGTTTTTATGGTTTACTGGATTGATGATGATAATTTTTTATTTTGTGTTTTTTTTTTTTAGTTTTATTGTTATTGTATGAAAACTCGTTTCCATGGTAGCATATTGTTTGGCTTTTCTTGTAGGCCATTTCTCTTTTAACAACAAATTTTGTTTACGTCTGCCTGAATGTTGTTTTTATTTTGTACAACCTGTTGCGTGTGTTTTGACCAAAATACTTCATTTAAACGAAATACATACATATGTACATACAAAGTATATAATACATACATATTTATGTTTATTTAGTAGTGGAAAAAATTATGATCTCTTAAAAGAGAAGTTAGTTTTTTACTCTTTTAAAAACAACTGTATGTTTTCACAATATTGTATATAAGAAAACGTAATTGTTTAACACAATGTTAAAAGGTTTATTATTTCGGGATGTTAAAAAAAAACACACACATACACACACAAAATTAGAACTTAAATTCTGTGGATTTTTGTCAAAACAACTTACATAATTCTAATTTTATGTTCAATTTGTAATCGATCACAGAAAAAATGTATTAAAAAAATTTTAAATTATATTAGTAATCAAAAATTCGAAAATAATAATTTTGAAAATTTTATAATTATCTCAACAACGAAGTTTTGTAATATGTATATAAAATCCAAATTCTATGCAGAAAAATCTTAAATCCTTTTTTAATTACGAAATAATTATATTAAATTTTCATATTAATTGAAATTCAATCTATTAAAAAAATTATATATTTAACTAATTTATTAATTAATACAATAAGAAAACAAGTCAAAAAATATAATCGGTCAAGATTATACACCATTCCGAACGACATACATACATACTTTTGTTTTTATTTATAATTTTGAAAATTTAATAATTTCCTCAACAACGAAGTTTTGTAATATGTATATAAAATCCAAATTCTATACAGAAAAAT
The DNA here is from genome assembly GCA_951394005.1 of Protophormia terraenovae. Classification (NCBI taxonomy): domain Eukaryota; kingdom Metazoa; phylum Arthropoda; class Insecta; order Diptera; family Calliphoridae; genus Protophormia; species Protophormia terraenovae. The sequence continues at coordinate 31,703,609 of OX596077.1, read as the reverse complement.
CTTAAATCATTTTTCAATTACGAAATCTAAAAAATTATATATTTAACTAATTTATTAATTAATACAATAAGAAAACAAGTCAAAAAATATAATCGGTCAAGATTCTACACCATTCCGAACGACACATACTTTTGTTTTTATTTTTATAAACCTTTTTTTTGTTAGTATTAGCATAATACTAACATTTCTGTACGTGACTTTCCGGGAGAGGAGTTTATATGGAATCTATGGTCAATTATGGACCGATCTTCATTGGCAAACGGATTTGTACATATACAATCGAACTAAATATGTCGGTCCCTTCGAGTTCGTTATAACCGTGTTCGACAGTATTAAACTTATTTGTGTTAAATTTCATGAAAATATTCCTAATTTTAGGGCATCTATGGGTGTTAAGGCTCTATTCCGAGGGGATATTAGTATGGGCGCTATCTAAAATAATGGACCAATCCTAACCAAATTCAATAGGCTTCGTCCTTATACCAAATTTCATCTATTTATGTTGCGATCTGTCAGAAAGTGATTCTGAAATTTTCCGACCAGTGAATTTATGTATACAATAAAAAAAAAACTAGAATCTACCTAGGATGCTCCGCTACCCCTATTATACTAAAACAAAAATGTTTAGTGTACTTAGTTTTGCAGTGATGCCAGATAAAATTTAAGAAAAATCCCTCTGTTTAGTTGAAAAATTCTCTTTTTTCCCTTTTTTTGGAAAAAATCTTCCCTCCATTTTTCCCTCCTCCTTAAAATCGCTATTTTTTAATAAAAACTAAACAAATTTTAGTAAAAAATGCATTGAAATTTACATAAATGTAGTTTTTCTTTGTAATTCAACAAAAAATATACAAAAATATTTTAAACAAATAAGATTTCTTTTTTTAAATGACTTTGTATGATAATACTGCATTTTTTGCTTTTTTATTTAAAATGTTTGTCGTTTTTTGAGGTAAATTTATACGTTTCAAAATTCCCTTTATTTTGACAAAAATTTAAATTCCCTCCCTCTTTCCCTTCGACTTTGCCTTAAAAATTCCCTCAAAAAGGGAAAATTCCCTCCATCTGACATCACTGTAGTTTTGGTATACAATATTTTGCAGAACATTCGGAAACGAATGCATCTACTTAAATACTGAAATTGTAATATTTAAAGCAGTGATCGGCGCTTGAGAACGCATTTTATTCATTTTTTGTATTTATATATTTTCTGTATTACTCTCCCGCTCTTATATTGTACACAAAAAAAATTTTCAACTTTACAATTTAATATTTTTAATTTAGAAAAAGACCTAATGCTTATATAATGAAAACTATAAATGAATATTAAAACAATTTTCTTAAAAAAAAAAAAAAAAAAAATACCAAAAATATTTCAAATTTTAGTAAAATTTCTTATCTCCCATATCTCATCAAACATTTCATTCAGTTTCCGGAAATTTATGCGACAACTCAACCTTACTGTTAGAAAGCTCAAATTGTAAAGAGAATGAGTGATTTTGTTTATCTGTAACAGCATGTAGGATTGAAAAACTAAGAGAGCAAATGCACATGTGTGCCAGTTTGCAGAGTACTGCTTTAACTTAATTTGGACCGCTGTTGCGTTTTCGCATCAGTAACTTTTACTTCGCCTTATTAAATAGTTATGCAGTTAATGGTGACTTTTTTATAATTATTATTAGATTAATATCATAGTGAAATTATAAAGTGGTCGTACATCTACAAAAACAACAATTGCTTTTATTTTGTTAGTGTAAAACTACTGCACATAATGTCAAAATGCTATGAGCAGAAACTGAAGAAGAGAAATTAAACGCGGCAAAAAATATTAAAAAATAAAACAATTTGACAGTTTCGCGAGGTACGCAAATGAAAAATTGCAAACCAGCTATGTTTACGAGGTCACTTTCTTATTTTACTATGATTAATATGTTGTCTTAAGCCCAAATTACAATTGCGCGTAGTCAGCAACAGTATCAGCAAAAAATATCAGCAGATCACTGTCAGCACAACATGTTGCAGCCGTTATAATTACATTTAAGCGCAAGCAGCAAAAATTTACAACCACCATCTTGCTTTATTCTACTTGTGTATTTTAGACTCTCATTTATTTGCTCACTCTCTTTGTCTCGCTCTAAATCTGAAAGCAGCGCAGTGAAGTTAGAAACAGAGCTAAATGAAACAGCACTGCAAAATGCTGCTGACCAAATGTAATCAACACCATAACAAACAGTGCATTCTAAATGATCAGCTGATTATGGCAGCACACACTGCTGCTGACTACGCGCTATTGTAATTTGGGCTTTAAAGATAAGAGAAAAAAATCAAGTTTTTTTTAAATATTGTGTTCAAAATTGGGTGTTAAAGGCACTTAATAAATAAATATAAATTTAGGCTAAACAATTTTCAATATATTGTTCAGAAAAATTTTCCGAGTCCAAAAAAATGGTACGATTTCTGAACATTTCCAGGCCCTGTAATACGGAACCAAAAATATCTAATCGTTTTTTCTTTTTAACTTTGGCATTTCTTTCCGTTTTTATTAATTTTCCAAAAAAAATTATTTTGGCTTTTTTTATTTCGATTATTTTTAATTTTAGTTTTATTTTCCGAACATTTATATTTTGGCGATTTTTTAATTTAAACGTTTTTTTTTATTTTTGGTATGGCGACATTTTTATATGGGAGATTTTTTGATTTTAGCAATTTTTTCTTAATTTCGATGATTTTTTTAAATTTTTCGTTTAATTGGCCATATTTTTTCTGTGACGTTAAGATAAATTTTTAAGTGCTATTGATTCTTTTGATCGTATTATAACATTAACATACTCACACTTTTAGTCTGGTTTCAAACCGATTATATATCTTTTCTTTCCTTTACGCGCCATCTGTTGTATTTTGAACAAATAAAATTTTAAATATAATAAATATAAAAATACAACTTAAAATTGAATACAATATATGTACATAAATTAATTATAATAAATCATTTAATTCCGTTGAAGTATCATCAATTTGATTTAAAGGATTTTTACTATTAATTAATTTCTGGGCACTACCACGTTTAGTTTTACGCCATTCTTCCCATTCAATAGGATGTTGTTTCTTTTTATGAGCATGCATATTGGCATTTGAATTGAATGTCCTAGAACAAAACGGACACTTGTATAAAGTTTCACCAGTATGATGGGCCATGTGTTCCTAAATTATAAAAATTAATAAATTAAAACATAAAACAAAAATAAATTATATTATGTAACACCTACTCTGAGGGAAATCGCTTTCTTAAAAGTTTTATCACACTGTTCGCAATGGAATACTGTATTTGTATGTGCATAACGTTTATGGTTTGTTAAAGCACGACGATTTTTGCACTCCTTATTGCATTCATCACATTTGTATATTATACCTTCGGGATTATGTCTTGACAAATGTTGTTTCAAATTGTCTTCATCTTTAAGCCAACTATCACAATCGGGATAAGGACATTTAACACGTGGTCCACTATCTTCATAATGCAAACGTACATGTTTTTCGTAAGATTTTTTATCTTTTATCTCTTTGGCACACACCGGACAAATGTTTATTTCTTTTTTATGTCTCATAATAGTGTGAACATTTAATAAGTAAGTACTTGCAAAGCTTTTAATGAAATAATTAAAGACTTTATTTATTATTATTATTTTTTAATAAGAGATAAAACTTACGTTTTCCTGTTTGGACAAATGTTACAAATATATTGCCATTGTTCTTTTGGTATGTGTGAAGTTTTATGTAATTCCAATAAATTTCGGCGGGCAAATTTTTTCGGACAACTATCACAAGAGTATATAAGGTCCTCACTACTTGCATGGTAGCTTAAGTTATGTGTTCGTAGACCACAAATTGTGGTGAATGATTTGTTGCATTCTTCGCATCTTCGAATAGAAAAAAAATATTTAATTTATTGAATTCTATTTGAAATTTCTAAAATATCAGAATTCTAAAGTAAATTTTGATTTGGTAAATACCATATTTTAGTGAAAAAAATCATTCATCCCAACAAACCAAATGATATCGTAATGATATCATAACGATATCATTTCGGCGATAAAGAAGTCCGAGAATGATATCATTTATAATTCTGAAATGATATAGGTTGCTCTCAAAAAGGTACACTCGAAAATGATATCATAATTTTTGAAAATAATGATATTAGTAATGATATCGTTAAATTTAAGAAGCGCGATAACTTGGCAACATATTCAAGAATATATACATGCATATGTACTACAATTAGATGACTTATTAATATTCTAAATAATTCAAAATTAAAACGAGATAACAATAATAAACTAAAGTCCATCCTGCTCCAAATTTATATTTAATACAAAAACTGTTCCTCTTGAAATCCAAGCTGATATTGATTCCTCTATCTTGTCCTCTTTTATTTTTTGCGATTTCACTAAAATTTGCTGCAAAAATATAATTTTCTAATAATACATAACATAAAATATTGTTTTTTCACAAAAATTTTCAGTTTATATTTTATTTTCCTACAAATTTTTGAAGCTTTTTTCTAAGGGAAAAATTATTTGGATATTTTATCATATAATTTTAAAATTATGATATCATTAATGATACTGTATCGTTTCTTGGTTTGTTGGGATAACTCAAAACCATTTATGCAACAACTTACTTTTTACTATGTATAAATAATATAAATAATGATATAATATACATATGTATATTATAAAATTACCAACAAAATCAATAATTTTTATGGAATCTTATTTCAAATAGATAATATAAAATCTACTACCTTTTCATTACTCACCTAAAACAATTCGGATCTTCGTGTTTTAATGCATGCTGAGCCACATAAAAACGTTTAGAAAATTTTTTATCACAACACATTATATACGGTCGAATTTTTGGATGGTCGCTTTTAAAATGTGTTATAATATCGCTAAATGTTTTACCCACAAATACACAAAGATTACAACCCATTGGTATATGCTTTTTAATCATTTCTTCTGTATGTATGGGATCTAAACGTTGAACTTTTCTTTTCTTTGTTTCATCTTTGATATTCTCCAAATTCTTGAGATGCTTTTTTCTTCTTTTCTTTTTTGTTGTCGTATTATTCCGAAAAGTTTCGTCTTTATCACTTGGCGTTTCATCTTCCGCCGAAGATTCTTGTTCGCTTGAATTGGTCGGTTCATAGTCATCAGCTCCTAGTTCCTCATTATCAGTTTCCTCATTGAATGACATATCGTCATCGTAGTTTTCTTCCAAAGGATTTTTAATTTTTATATTCCGTTCGATTTCCATAATTGCATCCCTATTATTAATTTCTTCTTCAACAGGATCTTGTTCTATTTTTATGGGACTCATGCTTAGTATTTCTGTTTTTATATTCGAGGGAATACTGTTTTCATATTCTTTGTGGGCCTTCTCCACGGTTTCATAAAATATATGAAAATCATCCAGTTTATGCCAGCAAATTGTACAAATTTGTGTTGTTAAGAAGTTATCGGGTTGAGGCTATTATTATTGTAAATATCAATGGAGTAAAATAATTTTAAAAATAAAAATTTTAATCTGCACTTACTTTAAACCAAAGATATTTGTTTATGATTTCGGCTATTTTAAGATGTTGGCCCATATCGTCGAATAAATCCAAATTATTTGGGTTTTCCAGTAAGCACACACAACACAACATATTGTATTCTTTTAAAATAAATTGTAATTTTACATTTAATTTGTATTCCAATTTTTTAGAATTTGATTTGTTTTTATTTTTGTAAATAATAATAATGACATTCACTTTAGATGGATAACAAACAGCTGTTTTGTGTTGTATTTCATTTCTTTTGAACGTGGCAACCTTTATATTTGCAATTTTAACAAAAGAAAAAAAAAAATACACTGAACAAAATATAATTCCTTTGTAAAGTAGCTCTTGGTGTGGGAAAAACTCGCGAACTAAATACATCCAGCCGTTTTTTTTGTTTGGCCTTCGAGATGTAATCGGTGTACTTGGATTTTTGGTAGAGTATCATAAAACTCAAATTGATATTGGTGGAGACCATAGATTAATAACATAAATATGAAACTCTGTTGTAAAAACTCTAATTCGATTATCAAAAAAAGTCTCAGAATGATTAGTAAAAACATTTAATTGAAAACAAAAACTATTGTAATACTTGTGCTTTTTCAGTATTTTTTTTTTATTAATTTCTCATTTTTAAGCTTCATATCTATGTTAATAAGCTATGATAGAGACTCAAGAATTGATTAGAAAAATATATGTATATACAAAATTATATGAGTATATATATTGCATTATTTGAGTTTATTTACAGAAACGTTTAATACACAGTTTTTTATTATTGAGAAAATAGTTTAAATATGTATGTATATATATCAACTATTATTCGTTGATTGAGATTAAACTTAAATAAATGTGTATTACAAAATACCTTTAAAAAAATACAAATTTCCTTATGTACATTTTTGTATGATTTCATTTATATCCAAAATATTATTAGTTTCACCAGGATTACTACACATTTTTCGCCTTCTTAAAGCTTCCCATTCTACAGGATGTTGTTTCTTTTTGTGTGAATGCATATTAGCATTCGAATTAAATGTTCTCGGGCAAAATGGACAATTATATAAAACTTCACCTGTATGTTGCGTCATATGTTCCTTAAATCAAAAAATAATTAATTAAAACTGGAAATAAGTATACACATATACATACGTATGTGTTTATAATATTACTTACCCTCAAAGTTATAGCTCTTTTGAATGTTTTATCACAGTGTTCACATCTAAAAGCTGCTTTCGAATGAACATACACTTTATGACTGGCCAAAGCCCTACGATTTGGGCAAATTTTATCACACAAAGGACATTTATATGACTCATTGTCGGTATTGTGTCTACGTAAATGGACTTTTAAATTGTCTTCGTCTTTTAGCCAACTATCACAGTTAGGAAGAGGACATTTTATTCTAGGTCCACTACCATTATAATGTTCTCTTACATGTTTTTCAAATGACTTTTTATCTTTAATTTCTTTGGCACAAACATTGCAGATATTTTTCTCTCTTCTGTGCAATTTACTATCGTGTATATTTAACAAATACGCGCTGGCAAAACTGTAATATCATTCGTTTTAATGTAAAATATTTACAACTTTATTTATAAAAATCTTACGCTTTTTCGGTGGGACATTTTGTACAAAAGAAATTCCATTCTTCTCTTGGTATATGTGATGGTTTATGTAATTGCAGCAAGTGTTGACGGGCAAATTTTTGTGGACATAAATCACAGGCAAAGGTAAGCTCTTCATCAGGCGCATGATATTTTAAATTGTGCTTCTGCAAACCCCCCGTCGTGGTAAATGATTTATTACATAGGTTACAACTTTTAAAATTATATTAAGACAAAAATTTATAATATAATTATTAGTAAAAGAAATAAAGATATTTACCTAAAACAATCAGGATTTTCATGTGTCATAGCATGTTGTGCTACATAAAATCGCTTGGTAAACGTTTTATCACAACATGTTATATAAGGTCTGACATCAGGATGTTCAGCTTTGAAATGTGTTACAATATCGCTAAAAGTTTTACCCACAAAAACACAGAGATTACATCCCATAGGTATATGTTTCAGAATCATTTCCTCAGTATGCACGGGATCTAAGCGATTAAATATGGCCTTTTTTCTTTTAGGTACAGGATTATTCTCTGATTTTGTTATTGCTGATTTTTTTCTTCTACATCTTTTTGGTTTTTTCTCACTTTTCAAAGATTTTTTTGCTTTTGTTCTATTTTCTTCTTTGACTTCCACTTTGACACTAGGTTGGTATTCATCTGAGGACGTGCTGTTATTACCATCTTCATTAGAATAATTGTCATCACTATCACTATCCATACTTTCATTTTCCATTTTCTCTTCTAAAGGATTCTTTATATTTTTTACTTCATCCAGATCAATTTCAATTTCCAATTGCATGGCTTTTTCTATATTTATACTGTTCTGTTCGTCACCCTCGAAATCTTCTTGTTTTATACTTTCTGGATTAATATAATTATCTTCCTCCTTCATAATGGCTAAATCCTGTTGTATGTGTTGAAATTCTTTGTGTGTTTTCTCAACTGTTTCATAGAATTTATGAAAATCATCAATTTTAGCCCAGCATATGGTACAAATATGTGATGATAAAATATCATTGTGCTAAACAAATAGAAGTAGGTACATATTAAGTGGAAACATGTGTATTAAAGTGGGACTCATTGAAACATCTTATAAACCTTAAACCAAAAGTGCTTGGAAATAATTTCAGCAATACTTAAGTATTTTCCCAAATCATCACAAACACTGATGGTGTGTTCGGCTTCCAAAAGGCAAACACAGCACAACATTTCTTTTTTTTAGTAAACTATATTTTTACTTAAAAATATTTTAGTTAAATTTATTAGTTTTGTTGATCTATACCAGAGACCTGCGCCGAACGATTTTAACGGCGGCGGCGGCTTTGCTAAAAATTGTTGGCGGCGGCTCAAAGTCGGCTGTTAGCTGGCTGAGACGTGAACATAACAACTTTTTATTTCCAAGTTTTCGCATCGTCTTATAGTCACAAATGTGGTTCCAAGTCTCCTTAGATGTAACGGGATCCGAAGACCGCTTGTTTGAACAATCTTTTTTATTTCCTAAAAGATTTATAACATACATTTTTGTATTTTTGTACTACTAAAGTGTCAAAACAGAAGACCATTTCGAACATTATATTTTTAAAATTATTAAAAAAAGTATATATGATCTTGACACAGCTCTTCTCTCTACACATATAAAATTGGATATTCTGATATTTTGAAACATTTTTTTATTTTATCACAGATTTTAACATTCGGACATTTTAAATACGTTGATTTTGTTGAAATGAATCTAAAAATTTATCATTATTTTTATTTTTCTTGAAAAATGGAACGGAAATAATCTTAAAATATGGTCTTAAAGTAGGGTCGAACCTTTATTAAAATTTTTAAAGTTTACAAGGCTTTACCAAAGGTATAGTAAGCAAATCAATGTTTTTGAATACAACTTTAAGTAATTTTGATTATAAATGGTTGGTAAAGCTGTGTTGTTTTTTTCCTATTTGTTTATATTCTGAGTTTAATGCTAATTAACAACCTCCAAAAATTAAACTTTAGAAAATTATATTTTACTATGTCTACTGATATGTATATATTAATTCATTGCGTTTTTACTATTTCTAAAGATTTTTCCTAAAGTTAGCGGGATAAGCTTCTCCTATTAGGTAGATCTAAATTATCCAAACATTTTGTTTAATATTTTGTTTAAAAATTGTTCTAAAGAATAATATTATTTTCATAATAGAGGATACAAATTCTAATGTAAGCTTGATAACAAATTACTAACTTTTTGTATGTAAATTTCCATAAGAGGAAGTTAGGAACTCTTTATGAAACCTACATTAATTTTTGGAATACGGCTATATATTTATTGAAAACTGTAATATTGAAAAATGCAGAATGCAGATGTTTATTCCAAAAAAAACAAATTGACTTGTTTTTTCATATATTTCAAAGCCAGAAAACATCTCGATTTGAATTGTTTAATTATTTAACACAATAAAAACAACTAGGTTTCCATAGGAAAGAAATTTTTAGTATTTTAGAACATAGAAAATTGTTTAAAAATGCCCAGGGAAAATTTTAGAACATGTTCTAAAATCATTAGTTCTAGAACTGGTATAATCAGAACCACTTCAGATTCTTTAATAACATTCTCAGAATTAGTAGTATCACAACCAATTCTGACATCAATGGAGTAGAACCTTATTCTAATTCTAAATTCGTTTTGAAAAATGTTTTAGAGAAATAGTGCTTAAGAACTAATTCTGTATGACTTCTCCATCACTTCTGAGAACAAATTACAGGTTCTTGAAAGACTTCCTAGAACTGTTTAAAAAACTTGTATAAAAAATTTCAAAAATTAAAAAAATATATATGTATATATTTACAAAATTCAATTGATTTCAAAAGTGGACTTTAGAAAATAGCCCATTAGAATACAAAATAAAAAATAAAAACAGATTCTGAAACCTTTCCCTAACTCTTCTATGGCACTACTGGCTAGGTAACACTTCCACAGACAATTTCAAACAAAAATCATTGGTCGTTGCCAAAGTAGAACAAGTACAGGCTGTTTTCATGTGTTTTAGAACTAGTTGTAGAACTAATACAATATTTCCTGGGTGAATTTGTAAAAAATTAAAAATTATAAATTTAATTTATATTTGTTACATTTATTATTTGTTTAAAAATTTTATTTTTGGAATTAGAAAATATGTGTGTAAAATTTTTATTTAAATCAACAATTTGTGAAAATATTTTGGCAAAGGAAAAACATAATAAAATTATATGTGAGCAGTAAAGCTTAAACTTATTGTCTTTTTTAAAGAACTACACCACTTTTAATGGTATTTTTTAAAAATCAATTGAAAATAAATTTAAATTTTAAAAAAGATCATTGGAAAATTAGATTTTTCATTTAAATTTTTGAAAATAATAATTGAAAATTAGATTTTTCATTTAAATTTTAGAAAAGAAGTGTTCTGAAATTTATTGAAAATAAAAATTGAAAATTAGATTTTTCATTTAAATTTTAGAAAAGAACTGTTGAAATTTCTATATTTCATTAATATTTCAGAAAACAATTATTTAAAATTACAATTTCTATTTCAGAAAAGTACAATTTAAAATAAGTTTTTATATTTTAAATTCACAAAAGATCAATTTATAATTAAATTTTACGTTTTAAATTCAGAAGACTACAAATGAAATTCAGTTTTATATTTTGAATTTCAAAAACAACAATTGAAATTTAGAATAATTCATTAAAATTTAGAACATTGAATAAGAGTGATTTAAATGATGAAATAATGTTAGATCAACTTAATTTATGTGACCTTTAAGCTAATAAAATTAAGAAATTGTTTCAAATCCATCTGGAAAAATTATTCCTAATGCAAATTTCATTCTATATATTATTTCAGTTGAAGTTCTGAATTTAAGAAGGTTTTTTCAAAATTTCAATATTTTTCTGAATTTTAAATGGAAAAATCTTCTTATAAATTGTTCTTTTCGAAAATTTAAATAAAAATTCCAATTTAAGTTGTTATTTTCAAAATTATAAATTGAAAACCTAATTTTCAAGTAATTTTTTTTTTCAATTCTAAATAAAAAGTTTCACTTCTGAAGTTTATATGAAAAATGTAAATTTCAATTGTTATATTCTGGAATTAAAAGAGAAATATTATTTTAATATGTTCTTTTCTGAATTATAACAAAAAAATCATAAACTAAAATGATATTTTCAAATTTTGAATTGGAATATCTCATTCTCATTTGTTCTTTACTGAAACTGAATTCATAAACCTCATTTTAAATTGTTGTTTTCATAATATCATATAGAAAGTTTTTATTTTAACTTAAAAATAGTGTAGTAAAAAACATATGTGTCTGAACATAATATTAAATAACATATAACACAATAACTAAAATAATATACTTTGTGAATTGGGTTAGTATGTATTTAGTTCATATTTTTTAATCTTAACACACGTTTTGCTTCATAACTTTTTTCCGAAGCAATTTTTAAAATTATTTTATCATTGAAAATATGTCAGTTATTATTCTTGAAGACAAACTGTTGATTTGTTGTGAGTTTGACCAAAATGAGTGACGAAAATGATGTACGTGCTATAAATTATTAAAAATTTTCAAAAAAATTCAAATTGGTCCTACAAATAATTGGCCAAAGAATTAAATGTCCTCTGTCATACTGTTTTCAACGTCATTCAACAGTATCAGGGGAATTCGACCATCGATAGGAAACATGGTTCAGAAAAAAAAGACCACATGATATTGGATGGACAAGTAAATTGAAACCATATTGAAAAGCACTCCAAACACATCTTGTAGAAAATCACCCCATTCTCTCCAGTTAAGAGATATTTTTTTTTTTTTTTTTGCGTACGAACTAAATTTAGAAATTTTAGAAAAATGGAGAGAAGCAAACTGTAGCTATTATTCCATAAAATCATAATTTATTCCAAATAATGTCTAAAGAAAATGCATAACGTCTATTGCCGCTGAAGCAAAATAAAAGAGAAACCACTATTTTTATTTTTTTTGCTTTAAAATTTCCCTTAATGATGCAAAAATAGATAAATAATAAAACACTTTTCAAATAACATTTTTCTTAAATGGAACAAATTTTATGACTGTTTTTGAAATTAATGTTACTATCATTTGACTTTTGTAAATACTATGGATGTGCGATTAATCGGTTATACAAAATTTTATTTAATCTTTACCCATATTAATCAGTTAATCGATTAATCAACAATTCTAATTAATAAAAATCCTGATTAATTACTTTTAATTTTGATTAATCAAATTTGAATAATATTATTCAATGTTCTCAAATTTAGTTTACAATTAAACAAATGAAACAAAAAATGCTAAATATATACATATGTTATTTGGTGATTAAACGACCCACATTTTATATTTTCAAACGACTGCGTGCATTTTTTTATATATTATAATGAAAATTAAAAGCATAAAAAAGAAAATCAAAAAAATTTAAAATTATTTAATTATTCACGATTTTAACTATTTAAATTCCTGATTAACTGATTAATCATAAATATATTTAATCAAATTGTTGAATAAATCAAATAATTAATTAATTTGAAATTTGATTTTTTCGTCACGTTACGGTCTTTTGCATTTTAATATGTATATATAAGAATATTTTTATCTATAAGGTAATTCATTACAATCAATCTTGGATGTTGAAATAAAAAGATACCAGTACCTATGCTACTGAATTACCTCTTATTAAAAAATATGATGAACCATATCCCATAGACGGACATCTCCTGATAACGGACAAAATCACCGCCTATGGAAGCTTTCGCTGTATATGTAATTTCCTATAGTAGCTTCTTGGCTTGACATTAATGTTGAATTTTTATTATACAAAAAAAATTGGGTGAATGCGTCCATAATATGGATTATGATGAACACGCTAAAGTTGTTACTGACTCCGGAGAGAAATGAAATGTATTCTACAGCGTATCGTGTGATAATCTTGAAGACATGTGTCGTTATTACTCTTCCTTTTTAAAGTGAATAACAAATTGCAAGACTCTTGAGATTTTGCTACACACTAATATACCTCTGTCAAATAATTATATGTGCAATATTTGTTTTCTGGTTTTTATATATTCCAAGAGTGATATACATTTCTTTGGTTTACAATTTTTTTCATTCTTACCTAATGTCCCTATTTGCAAAATTTTAGGTTCCTCTTGGCATTGTATTTAAAGTACCGTTAAAATAAACATATCATTCTCTAAATTTTAATAGAAAATAATTATATGTGCAAATTGAAATTTTTACTCAACAGACTGACATGAAGTCCACATTTTGAACCGTTTAACCAATTAAAGTTAAAATTAAAGTTATTTGGGGAATATTTAAAATGATTAGACCTAAAATACCCAAATTTTTTCATTCATTTTTTTTTATTTTTTTTTTATTTATATCCAAAATATGTCACCAGGTCATGAACTGTCAGTTGAAGTGCTGAAATCATTAAAGTAAGACGACAGTTTATGTAAAATTCCAAAAAATGGTGTATACTGAAAATGTTTATCATAATACTGTTGAAAATTTTTAAAAAATCTGAGAAATTGCTATCATTCTAGGAGCGGTAACCCATAATCAATTGCTGATTAGCGGGGCTTAAGGACATTTTTCGAAGAAAAACAACATGTGTTACAGAAAAATAACGGCCAAATGAACGGGTTTTAATAATTGGACGTGAGCATAAAATAATAAAAGAGGTTTTAGATTAAAATTATGACCTTTGGATGGCAAAAACATAACTAATAGAGCGGTACAAAAATCCACACGCAGGATTTTATGATAAATATAATTTTTTGGTTAAAAACTTTAATTGTACCATAAGTTCATGTGCATAAGGGATGAAAAATATTATATTTAAATTATCCAAGTGTTTATCAAAAATATTACATGGGTATTCGACGTCTACAAAAGACTTGCTTGAAGCGTAATCATAGTGTCGAATCGCACATAATATAAGTAAATTTTAGTTCTAGATAGAAGTTGAAAATATTTATTGGACGTAGCTAAATTAACTCACAGCACAACATAAATTTACTGGACAAAAAAATCCAATAGCTTCGTTGATGAATTTCCTACAAAAATTAGATTTTTCAGTAAATTAATGTGACGATGTTACTATATCGGGCCTCAAAATCGGTTTTTAAGTCACATAATATTATATTTCTGCAGCGACCAGTAATGAACCTCAGACCTTCATGACATAAGGATTTCCAAAGAATACTGTATGCTGAGATATATTTAGATTCAGAGCTATATGACAATATCAAATGTTTCAAATTGATTTTGTATAAGTATACTACAGTTTTGACCTATATATATGTAAAGAAAAAAGGACGAATCTGTATAACGAAGGATGCATCTGGTAACGTTATATTAGGACAACACAATTCTTTAACAACTTTAATGAATATTGAAAATTAACTTTATTTAAATAAAGGATTTTAATAAAATTCTTGTCGTGCACATATAATTATTTTCTATGAACAATTTTAAAATCAATTAAATTTTGCCACAAAATGCACATAAGAAATAAATTTTTCATTTGACTAATAAAGCTCTAATAAACATTAAAAATATAAAAAAGATTTGAATTTGAAAATCCTATTTTTGAAGAAAATAAATTACTTTATAGGTATGCACATATAATTATTTGACTGGGGTACATATAAAGTAACAGACTGGAATTAAAAATAAAATTTGGTATCATAAGAAAGAGGAAGATTTCTAGTTTAATATAGAACCATTATTTAGTGTTAAAGTTTTCCTTTAAGCAAATTAAAGATATGAAAACAAAAAATCCAATATTTTTATCTCACAGCTTATTTTAAGCACCCACTTATGACATAAAAAATTGAAAATTACGACCAATAATTACATTCAGATATGTGATGAAATTCGGTCAATTTCAAAAGTAAATCGTATTCTTAAATCGATTAGGTTGTGGTGTTCAATATTTAAATTAAATAAATTTTATTTTAATGTTTTTATGTTAATTTTTTAATAAAAAATTATCAAAAGTTAAGTTTTGCGTGAAGCTGCCATAAAGGAGATATTCCTTGCTTCTGAATAAAAAGGAAAACATTGCCCATAAAAAAAACATTTTGTGGAGGAATAATAAATTTACATTTTTGGCGATTAATTAATCCTACAAAAATAAAAATTAATGCAATATTTTAATAGGAACGCTTTTTAGCAGATGCAGTTTGAACTTTGCATTGGATTTAAATTTTTACTGCTGATTTGAAATTGGGTTAGCACAATGATTTTTTTGAATATTCAAAATCAGTTTTTTCCTTTGTGGTAGATATATCCAGAAATCTTAAAAGTTAAATTGTAAAACCCATATGTGAAGTTACAGTTTAATTCGGGTGTCTGATAGGTTTTTAAACAATAAGGTACATCGCTTCATTACAAGTTCCATCACAAATTACAAAATATATTTTAAGTTTTAAACTTAACATTCAGTGTTTTAAAGCAACAGAATAAACAATTTTAGGATTTACATAATTTCTATACTTTTCTTAACCTCTGCCTCAATATATATTCTTTAAAAGGTATTATTTATTTTATTTTTCTTTCTACAATATAGCTTTTATTTTTTTACCCACATGATTCTAATTCTTTTGTAACAGTTTTAATCAAATTAAATTTTAAAACGAGCACCAAAATTTGTTCGATTTGAAAACGATAAAATCATGTCAATTTCGTTTTTATCACAACCATGATCACAACCTAATTTATTGTGATTTTCATAAAACAAAATGGAAAATGAAATCGATTTCGTTTTTTCAATAAAACGAAATTGAAATCGAAAATTTTATGTGTATCACAACCTTTTTCGTTTTTTGATCGAAATCGATTTTCATTACATACCTGATTATTTTTTATGTGGAATGGTAGTCTTAATTGTATGCAACAGATTAGAGGCGGTTTGCGTGCGTCCAGTTTTTATGTAATGTTAGGTGAAATGTGTTCATAGTGCATTTTTAGGTCCTAATACCTATTTTATTATGTAAATTTCCAATATGGACCACAAAATTTCAATAATATTGAGGTCTGGCGACTATTTAGAGAGCGTTGTTAAAATTGGGCCCTTATATATTAGCAAATTGTACACAATACCAAATTTATTATTTGGATCGTTATGTTGGCAATATCAAAAATATGATAATATGTCCTGATTTTTTGCACTCTGCAACAAATTATCCTTTAGGATATAAAGGTATCTAATACTGTCTAGGTAAGGTAAATCGATTTCGATTTTAGTTGAAAATCGATTTTCAGGAGGAAAAAATAAAGAACTAAAAAATATCAAAATTGAATAAACTGACGACAGATGACCCACAGTTCTACGAAGAAGTTTAGTTTTGCTACCTTTAAAGACATGTAGGCACTAGAAGTTTTCTACGAACCAGTCCTCCGTATTCCGTACTCCAGAATCCGGCAGTGATACGCCATGAAGACGAGTACAATAATCCAGTATTTGCAATGTATTATGGCAAGAGCTTTAACGCAACATTTGTTTAACTCCGGATGTCAGTTTTGGTGCTAAGATCAGTAGGTTGTCGCAGTCACGATTGTATGGGTACATCATCAATGCCTCTTATTGTCTAACCGATTTTCATGAAAAAAACTCATAATGATTTCTTGTACCATAGAGCATATATTTTAACCATTTAAAGTGACCATTTTAAAATGGTTTGTAACCAATACTCCTTTATATAGCACTCACAGTGCTATATAAGTGCGTGGACCCTGCATGGAAGTACTTTTCCAAAAAGAAGTACTGGCTGTAAGCCACTGTATGTTATTGAAAAAATAAATTTCGTTTTCTAAAAAGAAGTTGTCAAAGCATCATCAAAACAATAAAACATCTCGAAATCTGGAAAAATAGAACATAAAAATCATTGATTTCGGAACAATTTGTATTACAAAAAGTCCATTTTCTATAATTATATTCATTTTCTTATGTATTTTTGTTGTTGGTTTTAGATCTACGATAACAATTACATGTGTTTAAAATAATTTTACACAATTTTATTGTGATTTTGTGTAAATAAATTACTTAAAAAAAGGAAACTTCAGTTCAAACCAAAAACTTCACAATTAATAATCTTTAGCAAGCAAAATAGGAAAATTAAATTGTAGAAAACGCGTAGAAATGGAGAAAAACGTCCCACAAAATTATAAAAAAGTGAAATTCACTTATAAATAATTGTGAATCAGCAGGATATTAAGATTTAAAAAAGTTAGTTAAGTGAAACAAAATTACAAACTAAACTCATCGAACATGGCTAAACATAATGAAAAATACTTAGAAACACAATTTTGAAATAATGAAGAAATACATGATTTTAGAGTCAGGTCTAGTATAAAGAAGCCCCCACATCTCAAAAGAGTTATAGAATGGAGATTAGATTTTGTGAGAGGATATAGCAGGATCTCAAAAAAAAAAAAAAAAAAAAGCCGGATGAAATTCTTGCAATTGGCATCGATCTAAATCATTTCGTATGTAATATGAATGTTTTAGTCTATGGAAAGCCATATACAGAGCTAGAAGCGAGAAATAAGGCAGCTACTGTAAAAATCGGTGGTTGAAGTGTTATGGTTAGGGGGCATGTGATGGGGTCTGGAGTAGGTATTTTAGTATTTACAGATAGAATAATAGACTATCGGTATTATATAGTAATTTTTAAATAAAATTCACATAAAAGTGCTGAGAAATTAGGAATATCTAACAGACTTATGTTTACCAGGATAATAACCTAAAGAATTCTGCCTTCATTATAAAGCTTAAATTTGTCTGTATCTGCACGAAAATAATAACAAAACGCATTATAACCACCTGATAGATATCAATCTAAATGAACATTTGTGAAGTTTTTATTAACAAAAATTTTAATTTTTAAACTTGACGAATAAAAATGGTATTAAATTCATATTGTAAATGCAATGAAACAAAATTGATCCTGAATATAACAAAATTCTTATCAAACTTATATCAAAATGCTTAGAAGACGTTACAAAATGAAAATAAAAAGCTACATGTTAATAAAAAAATTTAATTATTTTGATTTTTCGAAGCATATAATGTCGAATACTTTTTTTGCCTTGAATTTCAATGTCATTATATTAATGGCTTTCTAAATTATCTTTTATTTATAATAGCTTTAAAATATATGCAGATTTGAAATCTTTATGCTCTACCAAACTTTATCTCATTTTTTTACTCAAAAAATTCTGAGAACATTTCATAAATTCTAAAAAAATTAAAATAACATCGCTTATGTCGAATAGTTTTTTTGGCCACTGTATATGTTATTCCTAATTTTTTATTAGCATTGTTATTTAAACTTGGATTTTTATTTATTCGAACGTATTTTCTGTCAATGGAATTTTAAAGTTTTTACCATTTTTAAAATCTGCGGTCTTGTATATTAAATACAAATTTTCCCTATGCACCCACTCCTTATTCCTCATTATTTAATGATTTTATGAAGGTTAATTGAGAAATTCTTGATTTTTACAAATTTAACGACATCTAGGGGCTATGTGTGAAAAGTTAGAGACTTTACTAGTACTATATTTTTGTAGCCCCTGTCTTGCCTACAAAACATGTGCGAAAAATTTCCTCTACTATTACCTTTAAAATTTTATAACCTAAAAACTTCTCAAGGATTCAAATTTTCTTTGGTTCTCAATGGGTTAAAAATGTGACGTGATGGAAAATTTTCATTTGACTTTCTAAACAAAAAACTTTTTAATATTTTAAATAAAAAAAGTACTAAAAATTACAATAAAAAAATATATCGTTAATTTCAGGTTTCTAATCTTTGAATAACGAAAAATAAATATCAGAATTACGAAAAAGTATATTGGAATAAAGAAAAATACCATAAAATACATTTTAAGGTTTCTGATTCACTTAGGACCTTACATCTTCTATTTTATGTTTCTAAGGATGAAAATTGCAGAACATTCAAGTACTATTAGAAGAACGAAAATATTCTAATGTATTCGCATTCATTTAGGACCATATGTCCTTAATTTTATGTTTCCAAGTTCATAATCATGATAGAATTACTAAAGGTAAAATCACTAGAAAGTTTGTTCTCATTTTTATTTACCCTGAAAAGTCAAACACATAAATCAAAAGAAAATGTAAAAAAAATTTAAAATAAAACTTCAAATTAGAAAAACAAAAAAAAAATATTTTACAACAATTTTCTTTAAAAAAATGTATGCAACTAAATTTTATTCTAACAAATATTCACAAATATATGAATTGTAAATGTCCAGTTGGACAAATGTACGTATTAAAAGTTTACACTGCATTCCAAGGACAGAATTCGGCATTTCAGGAAACAATTTGAATCATATACTTATGTGTGTAAACAAAACATTTTATATTTTTTTTCATTCTTGATTTTTGTTTTTTGTTTTTTGCTTTTCATTTTTCAGTTTTTTGACTTAACAAGAAATAAAATTGACGACTCTCTCTAGTGATTTTACCTTCTATTATTATATTATGGTTCATAATTATAGAAAATTCAAAAAGCACCATTAGAAGAACGAAAAAGTACCACAAAGTTCCCCCTTGTGAAATCTTTCCGATGTTGGAAATGTGTATTTAGTTTTATGTTTCTAGTTTAAATATTACAGAAAATGCAAAAAGTACCAATAGAAGAAGAAAAAAATACTGCAAAGTCCATCCTCTTGAATTCTTATCTACATTTTCTTAAAATGTTTCTATGTTTAATGTAATTGAAAATTCATTATTAAGTATCAAAAACTGTATTCCAATAAATTTTTAATTGTAGTGGTATCCCCATATTAAAATACTCATATGAATATTTCAATAAATATAATTTTTTTTATGAAAAAAGTACCAAAAATAGGTACGATTTTAACGTTTGAATTTATAAAAATTTTTTTATTTTTTTTTTTTTAATAGTGAATTCAAGATATATGATAAATAAAAAGAGTCTATTTTTATTAACTCTTCTAATTTATGTTAAACTAAAAAAAAAAAAAAATTACATTTTTATAAAAAAACTAGGATATACTAATTTGGCATTGGACCTAATTTCTTTCTCCTCAATTCCTCCCATTCTACAGGATGTTGCTTCTTTTTATGAGCATGCATATTTGCATTTGAATTAAATGTTCTAGTGCAAAATGGACAATTATATAAAGTTTCACCCGTATGTTGAGTCATATGTTCCTAATATACATATATATATAAAAAAAAAAAACTTTATTAAACAAAATACAATAAATTTTTTAATTAAAACCCACCTTTAAAGTTAAAGCCTTCTTAAACGTTTTATCACATTGCTCACAACGAAAAACTTCCTTCGAATGAAAGTAATGTTTGTGACTCGATAATGATCTACGATTTGGACACACTCTATCGCAGTCAGGACACTTATAGGTTTTATCATCAAGATGATATCTTTGTATGTGGTTTTTTAAATTATCCTCATCTTTTAGCCAACTTTCACAATTCTCAATGGGACATTTTAGACGTGGTCCACTATCTTCGTAATGGGAACGTACATGTTTTTCAAATGCTTTCTTATCTTTTATTTCTTTAGCGCATACTTGACAAATATTTATTTCACGTCTATGATACATACTAGTGTGTATATTAAGTAGATATTGTGTGGCAAATCTGCAGATGAATAGGATTAAGAAATTATATTTCAGGTATTTTAGCAGTACATTTACTTACTTTGCTGTACGGTTTGTACATTTGGTGCACACAATAGTCCACTGTTCTTTTGGTATATGGGTTTGTCTATGTAATTCGAGTAAATTACGTCTGCCAAATTTACGTGGACACTGTTCACAGGCATGTGTACGTTCCTCTTCAGAAGCATGGTAGGAAATATTGTGTATACGCAGACCATAACTGGTTGTAAAAGATTTATTGCACTCCGAACAACTACAAATTATAGTTTTATAATGATAAAGTTTTATTTTACTAATATTTTCTCTCAAAAAAAAATGTCTCTTTTAAACTTTCTTTGTAAAAGCAAAATTGCTTAATTTTAAATAAATTTGTATATACAAAGGTTCGAAAGGCTTAATTCTTTAATTCATTTTCTTAAATAGATTTAAATAAATTTATTATCCTAGTCATTCTTTTAAAGCATTCAAATTAATTTAATTCATTGAATTAAATTCTTCATATGAGTTGAATTAATTCAACTATGAATTAATTCCTTAAAGAATTCATTCAACAATTATACAATTCAAGCTTGAAAAATATATTGAATCATTCAAATTTTCTTCAATTCAAATCTATTACAAATTAGCTTTAGAAAATATTTTCTAATTCATTTTGTAAAAGATTAAAAAACAAAATATTACAAATTGAATGAAAGAAAAATATTTTCATTCATTTTGGAAAAGATTTGAATTAACAAAAATTTAATGAATTCTTTATGAATTAATTCAATAAGGAATTAATTCTATTCAAACAAAAGCCTTTGAATTAAGCTATTGAATTATATTTTTGAGAATGGTATTATGGAATGAAAAATTCATATTTCTTAATTCGGAATTAAGATTTAAGGGAATTAAGCTAACATTTAATTAAGTCTTTCGAAGCTCTGTATACAAACTATTTTGTATAATTTTATTAATATGTTAGTTTTAGCAACTTGTGGAAAGATAGTCAAAACTATTTCAAACTTTTAAAGTAGTATGCACTAGGATAAATATTAAATTTACAAAATTATGAAGACTATGATAACAACTTTGACCAACCTGAATGAATTTGGATTTTCATGAATATACGCATGTTGAACTATACAATAACTTCGGGTAAACTTTTTGTCGCAACACATTATATATGGTTTAACGTTTTCATGAACACTTTTAAAATGTTCTATTATATCGGAAAATGTTTCGCCAACATAAATACATAAATTACAAGCCATTGGTATATGTTTTCTAATTATTTCTTCCGTCAATATCGGATCCAGACGATGTGACATTCTTTTCTTTTTGGTTGCATCAATATTTGTTTTAGGCTTTGTGCAAGAGTTTCTTTTTTGCGATTTCTTCCTAGGTATTTTTTTATTTTTTGTATTGTCATTTTTAGTTGATTTTTCTTGACTTTCATAATCTTCATCACTTATCACAGAAGGTTCGTATTCCTCCGAATCCCTCTCATTTAAAGATTCATTTTCACTTTCACCATCATCCAAAGGATTTTTAGTATTAATTGGCTCTTCCTCATTTTCAGCAATTTTATCGATTTCTACTTCAATTTGCATTAGATTGTCTTCCAAAATTTCTTCATTTTCTACTTTTATAATACTAGTGGAAGGTTTTTCCTCTTGCTTTATAGTTGTTTGCTTCTTTTCATAATCTTTGTGGATCTTTTCTACATGTTCATAAAATTGATGAAAATCCTCGATTTTATGCCAACATTCATTACAGATTTGTGAAGTTAAAGCATCATTAAGTAGAGGCTTTTTTATTAAAAAATAAAATAAGTATTTTATTATTACAATAATTTTATTAAAAATTCAGGCACCAGCATTTATTATTGTACCTTAAACCACAAATGTTTGTTAATTATTTCGGCCACATTTAATTGTATCCCCAAATCATCGAAAATATTTATGATCTGAGGAGTTTCCAATAAACATACACAACATAACATGATAATTATTTCATTTAATTTATAAAAATTTAAATATATGTATAAACAAAATCGAAATATTTTTACTTATTTTGTAAGCTTTCTATTTGTGTACATTGTTGAAAGAATTACAATTGCTGCGATAAGCTGCAGACTACTAAATATGTAATTTTAAATGTATGTATACAGTACATACATAAAGATTTTAAAAATTTTTAAATAAAACAGAACTAAATTTAGTGAATTAATACAATGAATATTGTTATTTAATTTAAAAATATTTAAATTTAAAATTATGTGTTTTTATTTTAAATTTTTTATTAGTAGTTTGTGGCGCGACGACGTAATTGTAATTCATTATTGTTTACAAAATAAACTAAGTCATTCACTGTTAAGTAATAACATGTAATCGCATGGTACAATAATATCAGGTAACAGTATAAAAACAGCTGATAATTTTTTGCTGCTTTCAATTTTGTAATAATAAGCCCAAATTACAATAGCGCGTAGTCAGCAACAGTATCAGCAAAAATTATCAGCCGATAACTGTCAGCACAACATGTTGCTGCCGTTATAATTACAATTCAGCGTAGGTAGCCACAATTTACAACCACCATCTAGCTTTGTTCTATTTGTGTATTTTAGCCTCCCATTTATTTGCTCACTCCCTTTGTCTCGCTCTCAATCTGAATGCAGCGCAGTGAATTTAGAAATAGGGCTAAATGAAACAGCACTGCAAACTGCTGCTGACCAAATGTAATCAACACCATAACAAACAGTGCATTCTAAATAATCAGCTGATTATGGCAGCACACACTGCTGCTGACTACGCGCTATTGTAATTTGGGCTTTACGCTTTGTTTATATTTATGTTTTGTTTACATTTACAGTTTGTTTATATTAACTACACTGAAGCCTCGATTATCCGTAATGGTCGGGACCGAAAGCAATCTAAATAATCAATATTCGCGGTTAATTGAGTAACATTTTTTATTTATATTATTCAGTTATTCAAGGATTTAATATAAATTTTTTTAATGATATAAGGAAAAATAATAGTTTTTTAAGAACATGAAAAATACATAAAGGTTTAATTTTACGTAGTTTCTTAAAAATATCATATAATGTTTCTTATTTTTCAAATTCTTATTTTTCTTAACTAGTTTTTCATGAATAAAGTAAATTTGGATTTTACCTTTCTCTGACTTATTCAAACGAGGGAACTCCCTTTTTTTGTTTTATTCATATTGTGTTTGATTGTTCAAAACCAATGAAATAAATTATGCTTAGAAACCCGAATAGAGGTAATCACGAATAATCGATGCAAAAAAATAAAAAGATGCAAAAAAAGAAAACAATTATAAAATCGACGTTGCCGGTTAATCGAGGCCCCAGTGTGATATAAACGTGCTTTGTTTTTTATATATTTTGTTTTGCTTTTTGTTTTCTTCTTTTTGACATTAAGAAAACAAATAAACCAACAAAAATTACTGTTGTTGTTGCCTTGTTGTATTTGTTGCAGCGATACTGTTACCTGATATTATTGTACCATGATGTAATCGGAAAAAAGTAAAGGTATTCACCTCAGGAATTGCAATTTTGCTAGACCCTTGCAAAGTAAGTTGTGCAAAATTTATTCTATGTGGTTGTTGTGTTTACAGAAATCGATGAAAATTTTCTACTTTGTAAGGTCGATTATCCGGGAAAGAAAATTTTTGTTTTCTTTTTTCCATCAACTTCATTTTTTTTGCATCGATTAACCGTGATTACCTCTATTATCCGGGATTATAAGCATCATTTTTTCGATTGCTTTTGAACAATCAATCTAAGTTTACTGCTTTCATGAAGCAAAATATGAATTTCAAAAAGAAGAAACAAATAACATTATATGATTTTTTTAAGAAACTAAAATGAAACCCTTATGTATTGTTCACTGTTTTTTTTTTTTTCTCCAAAATTATTATTTTTTCCTTATATTATTTAAACATTTATATTAAATCCCTGAATAATTGAATTATATACATAAATAAGAAATGTTTTAGAAATACTACTCAAAATTTTTACTCAATTAACCGGGAAAATTGATTATCTAGAATGTTTCCGGTCCCGACCATTATGGATAATCGAGGTCTCAATGTATTAAAATATTAATTCGTATAAATATTTGAGAGATAGTTATAAACACGAACACCAAAAATTATTGTGGTCCATCACTAACCACCCACCTCGTACAAAAAAGTTGAATATGGTAGGTATAATCGATTTTCCCAAACCAAATATAGCATTGTAACTTGTTAATTTTATTTCGAGTAATTTTAATTACTATTTCAGCAGTAATATTTCTAGATATTTTTGTAATAGCTTTGTTCCCGTAATCTAAATTGGGAGCACACGGAAGCGTTCCCGTACTCGAAAATTGAGTAAATGAAAGTTTTTTTGTGGAATAATGACGATAGTAATTCTCAAAAACCTAACTCATGCAACAACAAATTACATGTAATCAAATACATTTTGTTGTTGCCAGAAGAAAATAAAAACACATTTTTGTTACAAAGCAACAATTTTTTTCATTTGAAAATCGAGAATTTTGCCTCTATATGTTACTCTATGGCTCAGACTATTTCTTCGGGTAGACTCGGTAAATTGTCAAATAACAAAAATATAAATTTTTTTTTTTAATGTATTTTTTTAGGTCTGTTGTGGTTGTAAAAAAATTTGATTTGCTATACTAATTGTTTGCTCTCCAAATCATGTCGATAGCTGATTTTACATTCAAGTCATTTACGAAATTTTTTGGTTTTAAAAAGTTTACTAATTTAATACTTTAATCACTATTATCTCATCAGATTCTAACAGCTTAAAATCTTTAACTTCGATTAGGGAAAAGAAAAGCGATTAGGAAAAAGAAATGCTGGATTATTATGCTGTTGCGATTTACCCAAATTAACTAAGAGGTAACTTTTGTTCAGTTAGTTTTAGCCGACACTGTACATATAAGTTTACAGCATATTTTTTAACAAATTTTTTATTATTGAAAATATGGGTTAATTCAGATAATTGGCTCATGTGACTAAATTTACCGGTGGGTTGTTCTTTTAATAATTAATACAATTGAATTCGAGACTGAAAAATTTTTAAAAATAAAAATAAGTTTGAATAAAAAAGAAAAAAAAAAACTAATAATTAATTTATTTTGAAAATCTTAAAATTTTTTAAAAATTTAAGTTATTTTAATAAAATTTTCAATGTGAGATGAACTGTTTTTTTTTTTAATGTTTAGTTTCCATTATACACTTACCATTTAATTTAATCATTTGGTTTCAATAATCACACCTATTACTAATATAAAGTTTTTAATTTTTTTTATTGATTTTCTTTCATTTCTTTTTTTTTTAACATTTCAATAGATTTCAAATGTTTTTTTTTTAATGAATTTGTAATTTGAATAATTTGTTAATTTGAAATTCTTATTAAAATGCTTAATTATATTTAATTTGTTTTATTTATATGTATTATTATAAACTTTAGGAAAGTAAAAAAATTATTCTGTTTTTTGTTTAAGTATTAATTAATGAAATAAAGATGGAAACTACGATGAAAAAAAAAAAAACACATTTTTTAAATAAAAATTTAGATTTACGTATTAAGAGATAAGATTTGATTTAAAAAAGATTGTTAAGATTTTTGTTTTATTATAGCTTAAACACTAATTAAACAGATTTTGAATAAAATTCTTAAATTTTATTACATCTGCAGTAATTTTTTGTAAGTGTTTAAGTTTTCTGTAATTTTTAAGGGTTTTTTTATTTAAAGACAGTTTTGAAAAATATGTTTTTTAATGATTATTTTAATATATTTGTTTTAGATTTAATTTATTTAATGCATTCAATTTTTTTTTTGTTTTGGAGGAGTGCTTAATTTATTTTTGCTTAGAAAATTTGTAAGAATTACATACTATCAATTTAAATTTAATTCATAAATTTTACAAAGTGCACATTTTATTTAATTTTGTTTGGTTTTCTTTTATTTTTATAATTTAAATTTTAATTTAAATTTGGTATGAATTTTATTGTTGGTTGTAATGTTATGTATATTTTACTTATAAGAAATAAATTAAAACGAATTTCTTTTTATTTAAGACTATTGTTTTTATCAGGCATCACCTAACAGTTGTGGGTATTGGAACAAGTTATTGTGTATTTCGTTTCCGAAAATCATCTTTTAAATTTTAGTGTTTACTTTAAAAATTATACAAATCGTAGGATTTTCTTTTTGAAACAAAATAAACAATTACTTCTTGATTAATTATGATACTGAGTTTACATTTTGATACCTTAAAAATATTTACCCCGAAAAAATCTTTTATTTTAAACAAATAAAATTTAAATGAATTTAAGTCAGAATTAATGTGTTTTAAAACATGTTTTTTTTTTAGTAAAATAAAATATTTTGTTATTTTATTAATTCCAATTATCACCCTTCCTTACAATGTCTGTTTAAAATATTGTAAACTATTTTAAGCTTTATGTTGTTTTACTTTGATTAATGTAAATATATTTTAAACATTCAGGCTGTTATTTTTTTTTTCCATTGACGACAATAGGTTCTCCTACCTGTCCTAAATGACTGCAAGACGAAAACCATATTTAGATTTCAACGAATATACCGGGTTAAAATGACAACACGAATGCAGATAATGTGTAATGGAGCACAAAAATTCAGTGTTTTTTTTTTTTTTTTTTTTTTTTTTTTTTGTTTTTTGAAGGGCTTTTTAGTAAAACATAAATTTAACAAAATATTTACTATGTCAATACATTATATTAAACTTTATAAATTTAAATTATCATTTTAGGAATAATTTATTTATACAACAAACTGTAAACTTTACAAACATTTTTCCAAAAAATAATAATAAAAACTAATTTAATTGTTATTTTTTATTTGTAACTAAATAACTTAAAGTTTGTTATATAAAAAAATCGTCCTTATAAAATTCTAATTTCATTTGATTTACATGTATTTCCTGTTTTTTTTTTTTTTTAATTATTAGAATATAAAATTTAATTTTTTTATACAAAGTAAATTTTGTTTCATAGCGTAAAATTTAATCTCTTTTTATATTAAGTATTTTTTTTCTTTTTCATAAATTATGCTTTTTATTTTAATTTAAATTACTTTGCTTTAAAATAGTAAGAATAGAAGTCACTTTTTTAACACATTCATATAAGTAATAAGAAATATTTGTTAATGTTAACTAAATTTTTGAAAAAGAGTTTTTTTATTTTTTAATCTTTTTGTTAAAGTAAAAAAATTATATATTATTAAATATTATTACAATACAATTACTTTAAGTTTTGAAGAGTAAAATTTTAATTTTGTTTAATTATTACTAATTAAATGTGTGAGAAAATGTTAATAATGCTAATAATAATGTCTTGTCGTTTTATTTACCATTTTTTCTATTTCTTTCAACTGTTTTTTAACAGTGAGAAAATGAATAAAATAGCATTCAAACGATAGACCAAAATTGTTTGTACGAATCTTATATACATTAACTATTGTAAAATATTAAACAAGTCAGATTCAAGTCAGATTCAATGATCAAAATTTGTTTTCTTTCCACTATTACCGATTAAGTTCTAAAAATCTGGCACAGGACTATTTAAAAATTTAACTTAACTCCATATTTACTGTAGATTACAGAGAAGGCTATAGACTACGATATAAGCTGAACTATGGACTAGGCTATAAGCTAGACAATGCACTAGGACTATAGACCAGGTTATATGCTTGATTGAACGCTACACTATAATTGAACTGGAACTAAATTTGAACTGAACTAGAACTGACGTAGAATAAGTGATGTAAACCTAAAACTAATTTAGAACAGAAAACTAACGCAATAGGAACCGATGTAAAACTGAAATAGAATTGAACAAAAACTTATCAAGATCTAATTATGTCTGGAATAATTCGAGTTACAACTCAATGTATACACACATGACTATATTCGCCTTTCAATATAAATATAAAACAAGTTATCTTTTGTTTCGTATTATTTTTGTGCTACAGAGTAACTCCTCCATTTTGTTACTATATAATTCTATTTAAATTCGACAATATGTATAAATAATATAAATAGCCCTGTGCGGTTTCTATGAACACATATAAAAAGGTATAGTTTTTTATTTAATTTTTTTTCTTTACCTTTAGCTATGTAAATAAGATCGTACAAGTGTTTTTTATGTTTTATTTACCTCTATGAACTAATTATTATTATTTTTATTAGGCAAATATTGGAGTTATTTATTAAGTTTTATTTAATTAATTTTTCATTTATTTCATTTTATTTTCTTTCTAAATGTATGTTGTCGTAAATGTATTCTGTAAAATGTTTTATAATGCATTAGTTCGTTTATTGCTGATAGTTTTTTTATTTTAATTTATTTTTTTTTTAATAGAATTTTTTGTTTATTTTTTCCTTTTTTCTTTATGGATTTAAAGTAAATTACTGCAATGTTGATTTTGTTTTAAGCTTTTTTATTTATATTTTTATTTAATAAACTTTTATTTTTGTATATTTTATTAGGAAATTATTATAAAGACTTTAACAAACTTAATAATATATAATAAAAAATTAAAAAAAAAAAATATGATTTAAACAAAATAAATAGATTTTTTCCTAAAACGCAATTAAATAAATTTAAGAAATATAAATTCCAGTTTAAAAAAATGTACGAGTTAGTATGTATGTATAATAAAAATTAAATAAAACATTTGTATGTAGAGAAACCAAATAAAAAGAAGAAAAAAACAATAGTAAATATACATTTTAGTTAATAAATAAACGAGTTCTTGATTTTATAACGAGGATGGAGATTTGTAAAATTCTTGTATTTGTTTCGTTTTTTTCTTTTCTTTAAATATTTTTTTTTTTAGATTTTTTGTTGGTTTGTTTTTCCCTTAGCAAAAAATTTACAATTAAAAATATATAAATATTAGTTAAGTATATTAATTAAAGGGAAGAGTATAAAGTTGGGGAAAATGAAAGAGAATGAGAGATTGATTTGGAAGAGGTTTAAGGAAAGTATAGGAATTAAAGTTAAAGACAAAGTTTATATGTAAAGTGTTGATGAGGGGAAGGAGAGGGAGTAAACGATGTAGGGAGACACAAAATGTACGTTTTTAAACGTCAACAACCATTTTTTTGTGAATATCTGTATTACCGACCACCGAACAAAATTCATCAAATGAAATTTTACCGTCTTCATCTTTGTCGGCAAAACAAATTGTTTTATCTACGATTTGTTGTAGTTGTGTATCTTTAAGATTATTGCCTACCATCATTTTTAACACCTTTAAAGAAAAAAAAAGAAGAAAGCAAAATAATTTAATTTTCCAAAAATTTATTTATTAAATAAAAAAAAAAACTTACTTGGAATAGTTCTCCATTTGATATGTAACCATCATTATCCATATCATAAATACGAAATGCAAAACGTAGCTTTGATAATTTATCACCTTTAACGCTAAATTGTGATACACCTTGTATGAATTCCTTAAAATCTACTTCACCATTGCCATCAGCATCAAAAATATCAATCACACGCTGCACTAGAGGATTCTGTTGCAATTCTGGCAATGACATAAACTCATCAACACTCAAGGCACCAGAATTATCTAAATCGAGTTTACGAAAACGTTTACCCAAACGACGTATCTCATCGGCATCAACTAAAAAGAAATGAAAACAAAAGATTAAAATTAACAAAGATGTTAATAGAACAAAAAAAAAAAAAAAAAAAAAAAAAAACATAGCGTTTATATATTGTATGTACTAAAATAGTTTTGTAAAATTCTTTTTAAGCATTAATGAAAATTGTTGTCTATCGAATCTCTGGCAACTTGCAAATAAAATAAAAAAGAAAAAAGTCTGAGTAATTTTGAAACAATAATCGTTTAATTTGCTAGACAAAAATATACAAACTAGACAAAATTTTTCCGCTCTATATGTATGAATGTGTACACTCCAAATCAATTGTATAGGGAATTTAAAAAACCTATGGTTGATTTCATGATACATTTCATAGTGGGGAAAAATCGAATATTTTTGGAAATAAATCTGTAACTTTTAATCGGATGGTTGAATTTACACATAGGCATAGCAGGGGAGTGCACAATTTTAAGTTAAAAAAATCCTAAAGGTATTCAACTCAGAAATTTGCAACTATGCAAGACCATTGCAAAGTAGAAAAGTTACATCGATTTCTGTAAACACAACAACCACATAGAATAAATTTTGCACAACTTACTTTGCAAGGGTCTAGCAAAATTGCAATTTTACTATTTCTTGTAAAATTTTTAATTTTTGATGTAATTTAGAATTTTTTGTTAATTTTTGGTGAAATCTTTGATGAGATTTTTAGTTTTTGGTGAAAACCCGATTTTTTTTTTTTTTTTTTTTTTTTTGAAATTTCGTATTTTTGATGAGTATTGTATTGATAAATTTCAGGTTTTAGTGAAATTTCGTGCTTTCGGTAAAAAATACTATTCTTTTGTAAAATTTTGAATTCTTGATATAATTTTGGTAAAATTTTCAATTTATTAATTTTAAAGACGAAATTTAGGTAAAAAAAACAAATTTTGGTTGATATTTCAGATATTTGGTGAAATTTTTAAAGAATAATTAATTGTGTTTATGATGAAAACAGAAAATTTAGTTGAAATTGCGTAATTTTTGTGGAAAATACTAAAGGTATTCACCTCAGAAATTGCAACTTTGCTAGACCCTTGCAAAGAAAGTTGTACAAAATTTATTACATGTGGTTGTTGTTGTGTTTACTGGAATCGATGTAACTTTTCTACTTTGCAAGGGTTTTGCAAAGTAGCAATTTCTGAGGTGAATACCTTTACTATTGTTTGAATTTCTGGTAAAATTTAGGTTTTTTTAGTTTATAGAAATTTTTGAAATTTTTCAAATAATTTTTCTAAATTTTTAAATTTCAGAAATCCCACTTTTATAAATTCATTAAGGACCCCTTGGAGCAACAACAGATATCCCACTAAGCGTGCTCCATTAGGAGTCCCTTGGACTACAATTCCTATATAGTGTGATATGTGTACCACGAACCATTTTTCCATAATGGCGAAATTTCAATTTCTCCATATGATAAATGTTACCAAAAATTACTTTTTTTAAAAACGAAATTATTTAAATACCATTATTCCCGGCATACCAGATTTAGAGGCACACTAAGGACCTATTGAGCTATCATTTTAATGTACTATATAGTTTGGATCTGTTACCTTTCTCCTGTATTATCCTTTAGAAAATACCATTCCAAATTGATATTCTGTTAAATTGCTAACATTTCACTGTTAACTGCAAAATTAGCTCTGTTAAAAAATATGGTTTTTGTCTCTGCTAGTTAAATACAAATTTACCTTCACATACATAAATCTCTAAAGTTGCATTAAATAAAAAATCGTACTTTTTTTCGAACGCCATATTGATTTTGATATATGGTATTAAAGCAGCCACAGATTGACATATATTATCGCCAATTTTGATTAGCGCCTTGGGTGTGCCTCGACGATTAAAGTTAAACTAAAAACATCGCGTTCTTAGCCCATGAAAACCATGAATAATGATGAATATTTTTAGTGAAATTATATTTTCTGCGTAAGTAAAACTTTACACAGGAACTTATTTCAGTTTAAAATTGATTTATAACGCCAACATCTGCTATAACAAAATATGCAATATTGCTGAATTCTTTAAAATAGCTATACACGTTTAGCAAATTAATATTTTAAAACGCCACAATGATTTTTAAATGTCATTTAGAAACCAGCTTTGATAACGCTTCACTGAAATAACGATGCGAGTGTGCCTCGCGAAAAAGGCACCTCTTGGAGCCATTCACGTTTTTTCTCTCCAAGTTTGGGTATCTCCTACAGCATTTCTGTTGAGGGCAAATTAACGAGATAGATGTCAAATGATGCATAATTTCAAGAGCTATTAGGCTCTGTTTTCAGTTTTGAAATATCCGAAACGGCGTAAAATCCCTAGTGAAAAAAACAGCAAAATTTTAAAATTCTTTAAAATTTGGTTTCACGACTTTTGCACAACACAATTTGACACTGGTTACTTGCACGCTAATTAAATCCATGCTGGTCATTTTCTGCAAGTGTTTATAAAGATATATAAATAATAAATAAATAAACTTCATACACTTTTTTTTTTTTTTTTTTGAATTTTTGACTTTGGGTGCTTGCCGGCACCACATGGAGCCGTTTCAGGCCTTGAATTCTTTTCTGTTGCAGCATCAAGTGTTGGTAACATAATTGCATCAAAAGTTGTTTAAAAAAGTCAGAATTTACAAAAATATTTTGAGGTTGAAGGTCGGTTTCATAAAAGCAAACGTAAAAAAAGAATTGCCTATATATAAGTACGTGACTTTTTGAATGAAACACAGTGTTTTTTGCAAAACAAAAATTTATTTTTCAACATAATCTCAGTAAACCACTTTTTTACCATTGAAATAGATGGTGCAGAGTCCCCATAGTATTTATCGAGCTTTTCCTTGGTTTGATTGACGGAGTGTTTAATGAGCACTCGAAATTTATATCCAACAAACACACATTTTATATTATAATATTAATATGGATGTTTTTTTTTCAAATTTCTAAAAAATAATAATCTCGAATTTATTCATGATTTTAATTATTATTAATGTTAAAAATCGGACGTAATTTTAAATGTTAATACGTATGACGAATATTAACAAAATCCGAAGACTTAAGAAAAGTTTTTGGGCATTATTTCATGAATATTTAAAAAATTCAAAACTTTTAAAATATATGTACTAGATTCTAAAAATTTTCAACTGATTATAAAAAAAAAATAATAATCTTATAAATATGGATCGTTTAAGTGGCCTTTCTGCACAATTTCTTTTAATTGTAGACTCTAATGTATATGATTATGGAAAAAGTAATATTTGTTAATCAATTTTTCAAAAAAAAAAAAGTAGAATTATAGTAATTTTAAAAAATGAACTACGTTAAATTTTAATGACACATTAATAAATTAATTCAGAATTTTCTTTATGCTATCTCTAAGATGTTACTGAACTTAAAATTCTAGCACAAATCGAAATAAAAATTAAAAAATACTATACGTAATTCTGTTTTGCTAAATACATATAAAAACAAAAAATATGTATGTATAAA
The DNA here is from genome assembly GCA_951394005.1 of Protophormia terraenovae. Taxonomy (NCBI): domain Eukaryota; kingdom Metazoa; phylum Arthropoda; class Insecta; order Diptera; family Calliphoridae; genus Protophormia; species Protophormia terraenovae. Next base: position 31,669,475 of record OX596077.1, on the reverse strand, counting down.
TAAAGAAATGCAAAAAAATAACAATAATAAAATAAATAAATGAACAAAAATATTATAAAAAGTCAATAAATAATATTTCTAAATAAAGCAAAGCAAAACAAAAGCAATGCCAAGGTAAAAGACACTTAAAAATATGTACTATATAGCAGAAAGAATTTGTTTATACACTATACAATAGACTGGTCCAAAAATATATGGAATTTGCAAAAGTTATTTTTTGGGGCTCCACAAGACCGCACCTATTACATTCATCAAAACAAGTGGGTATACAAAAAATTGGACCTATTGGGTAATATTTGGGGAGTCGCTATAATTTGCAACATTTTTTCCATATAATATTGTTTGACCGTTAAAAAAAAAATAAATAAATAAAAAAAAAAGATTTTTTTCTATTTTTATGATAACCTGGGTAAATTGTGAAATCATAGCAACCCCTAAAATTGTTGAATTTATTTCTTTTGCAGTATGAAATACGGGCAGCTTTGTAGAGTAATGTTTTTAACGTTTTTGCAAATTGAATCAGTCTACTATAAAAACATATTCATACATAAGGAGTGCGATCAAAAAAATCTTAGCATAACTTTTTTCGGAAGCAATATTTAAAATTTCTTTTGATCTAGTTATCTTTGAAAAATATTTCAGTTGCTATTTTTAATGACAACCATGTTGATTTGTTGTGAGTTTGATCAAAATGAGTGACAAAAACATTATTAAAAAAATTTCAAAAAAATCCAAATTAGTCTTACAAATAATGACCTAAGAATTAAATGTCTGCTGTCAAACTGTTTCCAATGTTATTAAACAGTCTCAGGAGAATTTGACCATTGGTAGAAAACCTGGTTCGGGAAGGAAAAAAGGTCCACATGATATTGGGAAGGCCAGAAAATTGATAGCATATTGAAAAGAACTCCAAACATATCTGGTAGAAAAGTAGCCCGGTTAGCTCCGTGCTTTAACTATTTGGTGCGAAAAGTTAAAGCTAATGCGGAGTTGAAAACATATAAAGTCCAAAAAGTTGCAGACAGGAATGCTGCAAAAAATTTTGAAGCCAAGAATAAGGTACGGAAATTAAAATCAAATTTCATACAAAAATTCTCATGTTGTATAATGGATGACGAAATGTATGTGCTAGCAGAATTTTCGCTGCTTCTGTGTCAAAAATTTTATACTACTAATGCTCTAGGCATATTGAAGATAAGTATAGGACCCAAAAGCAGACAAAATTTCCTAAAAAAAATCCTGGTACGACAAGCTTTATTCAGTTGCGGCAAAACAAGAAAGTCATTTGTTACAGTGGGTTCTTTAAATATCGAAATATACATCAAAGAACGTTTGCAAAAAAGGATTTTTCCATTTATAAGAGAGCACAATGTGTCCACACATTTTTGGCCCGATTTAGCATCATGTCACTACGGTAAGAAGGTTCTGGAGTGGTACCAAAACAATAACATAGATTTTGTACCAAGAGAGATCAATTCTCCAAATTGTCCGGAAATAAGACCAGTGGAGAGATATTGGGCTCTTGTGAAAAGTGAATTGAAGAGCACAAAAAAGTGACTGAATCAACTATCAAATCTCTAATGGAAGGGTTATCAATAAAGGTCAACGAGTTCATAGGTAATGGTTAGAACTATAAAAGTTATATTTTTCTATGATCTGTAATATAATATCAATTAAATAAAAAAATAATGAAAACTCTGAGATCAACCGTTCCCATATTATTGAATTTTATATATGTTAAGATTTTTTCGAACACACTCCTTATTACAAATGAAATTGTCTACAAAAATAATAATAAAAAAAAATAAAAAAAAACATTAGTATATGGGCAATTCTTCAAACTCGTTTACTTTTGATGTTCAAAAAAATTTCGAAAATTGTTTAATGGCACATCAACGATATTTAGTACCAATATTCCTTGGCTCTAGTGAAACACAAATCTGTTCGCGTGAATGACTTTTACCGAACGGCATCAATTTTATGGCGGTTTAAGATACATTTTTTTTTTAAATTGCCAAAATTCTATTTATAGTCCTAAATCAAAAATTATTGCATTTATGTACTCTCCAATGGTGTATCTAAAATACAAATTAAAAATATCGCGATATGTTAAGTATTCGGGAATATATTAGCGATTTAATAATTATTAAACCTTCTTATAAAATTTGCAAAATTCAGTTTTTAGTGATGTAGTCTTGTTCATATTCATCCATTTATTGCAAAATTCATTATTTTTTTTAAATAAGTCATAATACAATGTCATTTATATGCATTTTTAGCGAAAAAACTTCACCAAGACAGGCTAAAAAGTAAAAATTTTATTCTTTGAATCAATATCTCTTAAACTAAAAGAGATAATATATGCATTCGACGATGTTTTTTGTAGATCTTGACTAGCAGAATCCATATAAAAATCTTTGAAATCGGTTCAAATATAAGGAATCAGGATCGTTTTTAATAAATTTTATACCCGAGGTGTCCAACTTTGGGACCCTGTAAGTCTATATGGTCCAAGCTCAAAACTTAAACTCGCCTACACCTCTACTATCAGTATGTGAAATTTCATAGAAATCGGAGCAGCCGTTCCAAAGTTCCATAATTATTTCCATTTCATTTTTTAAATCGCACACTGTGCGCCACAATGATTTTTAAATGTCATTTGGAAACCTTCTTTGATAACGCTAAACTCTAGCTTCACTGAAATAACGTTGCGAGTGTGCCTCGCGAAAAATGCACCTCTTGGAGCCATTCACGTTTTTTCTCTCCAAGTTTGGGTACCTCTTGCAGCATTTCTGTTGAGGGCAAATTAACGAGATATATGTCAAACGATGCACAAATTCAAGAGCTATTGGGCTCTTCTTTGAATTTTGAAATATCCGAAACGGCGTAAAATCTCCAGTGAAAAAACTGCAAAATTTTGAATTTTCTTAAAATTTGGTTTCACGACTTTTGCACAACACAATTTGACACTGGTTAATTGCACGCTAATTAAAGCTATGCTGGTCCTTTCCTACAAGTGTTTAGAGTCTACATTAGAAGAATTGAACTCTTATGTTTAAATCCGTGACTACAGCAATAAAAAGAAATAAAAAAAATTTGTTAGTTTCAAACACTTTTTTTTGGAATTTTTGACTTTGGGTGCTTGTCGGCACCACATGGAACCGTATCAGGTCTTGAATTTTTTTCTGGTACAGCAAAGAGTTGTTAATATAATTACATCAAAAGTTTTTTAAAAAAGTCAGAATTTAAAAAAATATTTGAGGTTGAAGGTCGGTTTCATAAAGGCAAACGTAAAAAGAGAATTGCCCATATACATTAAAGTGCCTCACGAAAAAAATTGCAAATGTACCCCTCTAGAAATGAAGATAAGTATGTTCTTATATGTTTCCCAAAATATTACGTCTCAATGTTAGGATTTACGTGAGCTGTACCATTTTTAAAACACCTCTAAAATTACGTATTTATTTCAATATTATTATCAAAATTTTAGTTATAAGAAAATTAACTTCAAATTATAATAGAGATATATACGACCTTCAATATTCATTTGAATAATTATTATGTCTCTTTTCAGTCGCGGAATATTGAGATTTTACTAACATTTTTATTCATATTTTCTTTGTTCAAACATGTAATTTTATATATTTTGGACATTTTCCAAAATATAATAGGTTTTAATGTACCATAGAAATGGTATATCCTGTTACTATTGAAGATAACAAGCAATTATCCCATTAAGAGCCAGAGGTTAATTTTATGCATTTAGTTCCCAAGAGCTTAAATTTGCAATTTTTGCAAATAAATCGCATGGAAGTACTTGTTACTCTTACATATTGATAAATTTATGAAAAGCATAATAAGTTAATTCAAAACCGCGACAATAATCGAATAAAAAGGAGTTTTTTAAATTTAACCGCCATTTTATACCAATTCGCCGCTTTTTTGATAAATTTATGCTTTTGAGGACATGTATGACCTTAACTAACCATTTATTTGGTATAAAAATTAACTTAAACAATTATGGACCGGAAACACCAAAATATTATTTGTGCAACTAAAAGGTTAAATGAATAGTACTGAATGAGAGCTTTCCAATGATGCGCTAAAATATAATTTACAATGAAAAATGTCCAAAATATTCAAACTTTAATAAAATACTATTTAAAATAAAATCATTAAAAATTTTACTAAAATCATTAAAAATTTTACTAAAATCATTAAAAATTTTACTAAAATTTTAATTTCGCGAGAATGAAAACAAATTTTAAATTATTTTTTGTTCAATATGTAGTAGACATCGTTTTTCTATCATATATTGTAATTTTTTTGACAAAAAATTAACAACTATGTATATATATACTGTCGATAGAAAATCATATTTTTGGAGGTACCTCTGTCAAATAATTATATGTGCAATATTTGTTTTCTGGTTTTTATATATTCCAAGTTTGATATACATTTCTTTGGTTTACAATTTTTTTCATTCTTACCTAATGTCCCTATTTGCAAAATTTTAGGTTCCTCTTGGCATTGTATTTAAAGTACCGTTAAAATAAACATATCATTCTCTAAATTTTAATAGAAAATAATTATATGTGCAAATTGAAATTTTTACTCAACAGACTGACATGAAGTCCACATTTTGAACCGTTTAACCAATTAAAGTTAAAATTAAAGTTATTTGGGGAATATTTAAAATGATTAGACCTAAAATACCCAAATTTTTTCATTAATTTTTTTTTATTTTTTTTTTTATTTATATCCAAAATATGTCACCAGGTCATGAACTGTCAGTTGAAGTGCTGAAATCATTAAAGTAAGACGACAGTTTATGTAAAATTCCAAAAAATGGTGTATACAGAAAATGTTTATCATAATACTGTTGAAAATTTTTAAAAAATCTGAGAAATTGCTATCATTCTAGGAGCGGTAACCCATAATCAATTGCTGATTAGCGGGGCTTAAGGACATTTTTCGAAGAAAAACAACATGTGTTACAGAAAAATAACGGCCAAATGAACGGGTTTTAATAATTGGACGTGAGCATAAAATAATAAAAGAGGTTTTAGATTAAAATTATGACCTTTGGATGGCAAAAACATAACTAATAGAGCGGTACAAAAATCCACACGCAGGATTTTATGATAAATATAATTTTTTGGTTAAAAACTTTAATTGTACCATGAGTTCATGTGCATAAGGGATGAAAAATATTATATTTAAATTATCCAAGTGTTTATCAAAAATATTACATGGGTATTCGACGTCTACAAAAGACTTGCTTGAAGCGTAATCATAGTGTCGAATCGCACATAATATAAGTAAATTTTAGTTCTAGATAGAAGTTGAAAATATTTATTGGACGTAGCTAAATTAACTCACAGCACAACATAAATTTACTGGACAAAAAATCCAATAGCTTCGTTGATGAATTTCCTACAAAAATTAGATTTTTCAGTAAATTAATGTGACGATGTTACTATATCGGGCCTCAAAATCGGTTTTTAAGTCACATAATATTATATTTCTGCAGCGACCAGTAATGAACCTCAGACCTTCATGACATAAGGATTTCCAAAGAATACTGTATGCTGAGATATATTTAGATTCAGAGCTATATGACAATATCAAATGTTTCAAATTGATTTTGTATAAGTATACTACAGTTTTGACCTATATATATGTAAAGAAAAAAGGACGAATCTGTAAAACGAAGAATGCATCTGGTAACGTTATATTAGGACAACACAATTCTTTAACAACTTTAATGAATATTGAAAATTAACTTTATTTAAATAAAGGATTTTAATAAAATTCTTGTCGTGCACATATAATTATTTTCTATGAACAATTTTAAAATCAATTAAATTTTGCCACAAAATACACATAAGAAATAAATTTTTCATTTGACTAATAAAGCTCTAATAAACATTAAAAATATAAAAAAGATTTGAATTTGAAAATCCTATTTTTGAAGAAAATAAATTACTTTATAGGTATGCACATATAATTATTTGACTGGGGTATTTTAAAAATGGTCCAGCTCACGTAATTTAAATAATTGAACCGAAATATTTTTGGAATTAGCTTAAAACATATCAAACTTTAATTTTAGGGGGGTACATTTGCAACTTTTTGTTCCCATTACAAATCAAGGCACTGTAATATACATATGTTTGTAATTTTAAATATTTTAAATGCATTTTAATAATTTGTTTGTTTACTAATAAATGCACAAATGTTAAAAAACTGCATATGAAAAACAAATGAATAACTTAAAGCACACAAGGCAAATATTTCAACATTATGATTTGTTAACTAATATATTTAGATATTAGTTTGCAAATCATAATGCAAAATAAAATTCATATAATTATTTAATTTATTTTTCATTTATTTGTCTAATAAGAACGTGTCTTCTTAATATTTTAAATAAATAATAAACTTTTAACGTTTGTAATAGGTGCATTTTTTTATTGAAATATATAGCGCCACTTTAAAATTACATATATACTTGGATATTTTTCAAATAATATTTAATATTGTGCTAAACCATGAATAAGGGAAAGGCATGAAAACATTTGTTTATATTTTTTTATCAACAAAATATGTATGTATGTATGTATGTATGTATGTATGTATGTATGTATGTATGTATTTAGTTTTAGTATTTTGAAATTATCAGACCCATAAGACCCATTTATAAGAATAACAAGAACTTAATGACAATGTCAATTAAATACAATACAAACAAATTACGCTCTTGATTATATGTTACAAAGCAATCATTTTTTGACTTATGACACACTTTTAATATAAACAGTTTGCATTTATATATATGAATACAAATGTTCTACTTTCAAATCGAATGTTTATACTAAAAGCATTTAATTCGGTTACTAAATTTTATTTAAAAAAGATATACAAATGTCTTTAAATATTTTAAGTGAGCTACGAAAGTTAGCTACGTTTTTTAATTTTATGTTAACTAACATTTCTCTCACTCAAAGACAGTTATGTTAACAGAATTTAATTAATTTCAACTTTAATAACATTTTTAAAAATGTTAGTGACCCTTATTTAACAGAAAAGCACTTTCGCTAACATTTTTTAAAATGTTGATAGTATTTTCGTAATATTTTTTCATTAAAATTATTATAAATTAAATGTTTTAATAAAACAAAAAATTATGATTATAAAAATTGTCTACCTTTTATTTCAGAAAAAAACGTGAACACGGAAACGTGATTTATTTTTACACTGACTAAAACGTGAACAAAACTTGAAAGCTCTAAAAGGTGAACAATTTTATTTATGATTTTTTGATGGTTTTTAAATTGAAAAGTCTCCGAATAAGAGTTTATTTTGTTTTTATATCACAATTTTCTTTATTTTAACTATATGTTGTATACAGTAAACACAGTTGAAATATAAAGAAAATTTATGTTTCACAAAACTGGAGAAAATTGAGAAACTTCAAGCGAAATTTTGGTTTATGATTAGGTTGAAAGATTTCGCATAAACATTTTTAGCTATTAACTCTTATATGCGGGTGATTAAGTGCAAAACACAATTCGGTTTAAATATTTCGATATACATTTGAGACCCTGATTTTGAATATATAAATATATTGTTTAAAGCTTTTTTAATAAAAAGGAAATAAATAGCAGTGGCACTGCACCATTTTCGAGTTCCAATGTGAGAATGAAGGTAAACGTCCCTTCATTTTATTTTTTATTAGCTAAAATTACAAAAAATGATAGCTAAGAAATCGGTTCTTTATATTCTTTAAAAACATATTAAAGATGGAGCTTAGGGTGCCATGTTTTTTTTGAAACAACTATCAAATATTGGCACAGGCAGAAAATTTTAAAGCTCTAATCAAAAATGTTCCAGGCTGTAACTTCCTAAACGAAATTTTTTCTTCTCTCAGTGAAGAGATAATTAAGGATTGAATATTCGTAAAACTAAACATAAAACAGTTAATAAATAACCTATCATTTATTTCAACATTAAGTGATGTAGAAAACTTTTAAGGATATAATAAATATTCGCAATATAATAAATTGTTTAAAACCTATCACAATATTAATACCACATGTCTTCAATAATATACATTTTTTGGAATCATATTAAAATTTTTCTCCAAAAATATGGACTAATGACCGGTTAGAAGGAGCAGGACTCATGAGAGACTGTATCAAGGCAAATAAAAGGTGTGTTGTCTGACTATTGCCATGGTACAACAATTTAACAAGGTATATGCATAAAGGCAACAAATACAACAATGCAATAATATCCGCCATTTTTTTCGTCATAAATAAGACTGAAACGTCAAACAAAAGAGAACAAGAAAAAAATAAAGGACGTGCAAAGCGTAAACAATGATTGTTGAAATCGAAAAATAATAAAAAGAAATTGTTAGAAATTTATTTTTAATGCATTTATAAATTTAAATAAATTAAATATTTCCATGTAGCACTTTTTTCTTTACTAAAAGTACAAATTTCACCACTGAAAATATTTAACTTTGTTTGTAAACATACCAATACATGCAAATTTGACATTTCAGTCTTACACCAAAAAAAGAAGCAAAAAATAATCAGCTGAGCTTACAATGACACCTTGTTACTCGTTTCACCATGCTATTGCCAACGGAAAATGTTGTAGTTTATTTATTTTTTATTTTTTTCTTTGAAATATTAAAATTTTTTGTTAAAAATTAATTTCTGTAGTTAAATAGTATTATTTTGGAAATCGAAAACATGAACAATCTCGAAAACTTAAACACTGTTGGTAAAAATTAGTTCTCGTTTCCGCGAGTTCACTGTACTTGAAAAATTGCAAAGAATGAGATTTCACATATGTATAAGGGCCCTATTGATGTTCAAAAAGTGGGTCAAAATTGAAAAGGTGCTCTATTTGGATCTAGAAAGTTCGAAAGCTATTCTCTCAAGGATTTCAGAACAGAAAAAATAATATTGAGATTGATCATAGGTTTTGTGTAATAGAATTTTGAAAATTTGTAATAATTATTGAATAATTAGTTTAAATTTTTATTATGAATTTTATATTATTATTTAATGTATATATTAATATATAATATGATCTCGGGTATTATTGCTATGTAATATTGTTATTTTGGCCATATGGGCTTTATATTACAAATAAGTGAAATAAATAAATAAATAAATGCGTTTTGGATAACGTAGGAATACTCATTACAATCACCATAAAAATTAGTAAAGGAAATATGATTTCCCAAATATTTTTAAATTATATAACTGTTGCGGTAAGAGTAAGAGCTAATTTGTCAATAACAGACGAAATTTTGTAGAGGAGAAATAGTGCTACAACAAGAAAGTACTAATTAGGTCATTATCCCATTTACTAGAAGTTTTTAAATAAGAGTGAAAAATTCAAATGTAATTCAAACTCTTGTCACTCAGGAAAAAATTTTTGTTTATGATATCGCAAAAAAATTTTTCAAACAAAATTTCAAACCAATTAAAATTTTATTAAGTTGCATATCAATAACTCAATTGTGATTAAAACTTCAAAGATGATGTTTACCGCACTTTTTATTTAATTATAATTTTTTAAGAAACTGCTTTTGGTATCTAAGATATTTTGCTTATAATCACGAATTTTATTTAAATTTTTCATTCCTGCCTTCAAATCTAAGGTATAATGCTTCCACTTAGCCTCATAAAATGTTGATGAGCGTATGGTCTGTAAGCTTCCAAAAGGTTAAAAATCTAACTTTAATGGCTTTTTTCTTCAGACTGCATTGAGATAATATAATTTTGATGAGACATTTTAAGATTCTAATTCAAAATGTTTAAAACAAAAATTAAATCGCAAAGAAACTTCTCATTATTTATCAAACTTTTATTTTTACACTACTTTGAAAATCAAACAAAAACTTGGAGATATCCCGTTTTTCTTTAAAAAAATATATATTGTTTGTATTCTAAACATAGTGTTAGAATTAACTTTCGGCTTCAAAATTAATACCAAATATAAGAAACAGAAAACTAAAGAGTGAGAAAAAAATTTTTTTGGAAAATCTGCATATGATCCATTTTGAATATAAGCCCTCGATATTATATTTGCTAAACAATTCGAAAATATATAATCATTTGTTAAATTCATGCAGTTTTCTTAAAGTGTTTTTAAAATTCCCGCGAATCAGGGACAAAATTCCCGAAAGCGTGACACGAAAAATCGCAAATTTCTCGGGAAATTCCCCCCAAGCTGTAACTTTCTGAAGGAAATTTTTCGTTCTTATGTATAAACCAAAATTAAGGAGAGAATCTTCATCGAAGCAAATATCAAACAGTTAACTAAGAACCTATTATTAATTTCAAGAGTACGTTCTTGGGCGTCATATGATAAATAATTGAGAGCATATCTTAGATAATGCATTTTTTGTGTTCGCTTTAAGACTTTTTATCAAAAAGAATTCGCACAAGGTTTATGACATTTAAACCTCTATAAATATATATTTAATTCAAACGATATAATCAAGAAAAAACAATAAAAGTCCTCTTTAAACCAAAATTCTATAAATATTACATTAAATAAACTCTTATAATTAAAAATAATTTTATCTTTCTTATTTCCTCAAGTAAATTATATGAGAAATTTTTCTTACCTACCATATTATGTTGAAAAAATTGTATTTTAAAATACCGAAACATAAATACCGGTATATACCGGTACAAAGGGAAACGGTATTTGAATACCGGTATTTTTAACAAAATAATAATTTCGGTATCAGTTACGGTAACCAACTTTAAGCGGTATTTAATCGGTATTTATAACGGAATCGGTTTCCAACCTTGCATAAAAGCAATCTTTTTGAATAGTGAGGTAATGTTAATGTAATTTTTTATCCAAGTTCTATATTTTATATTACTTATCTATACATTCCTAACGTTCTTTTCAAAAAAAAGTTGTTTTACGAGTCCGATATATTCAGTACATCTGGTTTCCAATTAACTACTTTCGTCAATTCTCAACAATCTTTTCTAATATTTTCGTTACAGTCTTAACAAAAACTGAAATTAAATTATTTTTTTGTATAACAAATGTCTCAAATTCATTTGCGGACCATATTTCTGAACTACATATTGAATAAGATTCGGCATTCATGTTATAAAATGAAACCTAATGGGAAACAATCACATAGAAAATTTCCTCTAAAAACCGTTAAATAAATTGTAAAACGTATAAATATTTTGGCCTAATGAAAATATTAATGTCACAAAATCCATCATCTTGTTTCATTTTTAACACCAAGGGACTAAAGTGAGCTCATATTATAGGTTAACGTATAACTTTTTATATTTTCACAAAAATATAAAATTTCTTCAATTGTACTAGTTTTTAAGTTATGGTTACATCTATACTTTAAAATTTTAGTTTGAGTTCATGCATGTAGCTCATGGCCAAGAAATTGGTACTACAATTGAAATAAATATTATTGTTAAAAAAATAAAATACTTACAGTTGGAGCACATCTCCATTGGCAGAGAAGTTTCATTTCCCTGAAAAATAAAAAAAAATACAATTTATAATTTAATAACATTAGACAATTTTTGTGAATGTTTAAGGTAGATAAAAACTGTAGCTTAATTCATAACAACTGATCTTTAAAATTTTCAGTTCATTTTTAGATTTATATTTTTATGTTATGCAAAGAACCAAATAACACTGGACGACAAAAAAATTCTCCCCCATAGACGAATAGTTGGAATTGTCACTTCCAGAACTAGTTCTGTGGAAGTGTTAGATAGCCAGTACACATTCTATGGAACGGTTTTTGTTCGAAATTGTCACATTCAGAACTAGTTCTATGTTCTATAGAAGCGTTAGAAAACGGTTTCACAACCTGTTTTTTTATACCCTTCACCACAGGTGTAAAGGGTATATATAAGTTTGTCATTCCGTTTGTAATTTCCACAATTTTCGTCGGAGAGCAAAAAAGTTTATATTTTCGGAATCCTTGTAAGAAGCGATGACGATTGGACCATGTCCGTCCGTCCGTCCGACCGTCCGTCCGTCCGTGTGTCGGTTGAAATGGCGTTTATGAAGCCCACCGATAACTGACATATATAATATATATGTCAAACGATCGGAAATGCTTTCGAAAATTTTGCTATTGGAATTCAGCAAGATCGGTTCATACAATGCGGAGATATGTTAAAAAAACCGGTTTTTAGAACCGGTTTTCCAGTTTCTGAAGCCTCTGTATATACTAGAGACTTCGTTTTTACAAAGAAGTCTCGGACATTTTTTTCTGAATTTTTGTTCTGAAAAAATTAAATAAATCGGTTCAATAATAACTGAGATATCGGACATAACGCATTTTTTATTTTTTGAAGCCCTGGTTTAAGCTATAGATTTTTATTTTTATACAGATCGGTCACAAATATTTTTATAAAATTTCGATTTTTTGAATCAGCAGGATCACTTTATAAATGGCGGAGATATGCTTTAAAAACCGGTTTTTGGAACCGGTTTTTCAGTTTCTGAAGCCTCTACATATACCAGGTACTTCGAATTTTTAAAGCGGGCTCGGAAATTATTTTCTGAATTTTTGTTCTGAAAAAATGAAATAAATCAGTTCAGTAATAACTGAGATATTGGGGAAAACGAATTTTTAATTTTTGAAGCCCTTGTTCAAGCTACAGATTTTTATTTTTATATAGATCAGTCATAAATGTTTTTACAAAATTTCGTTTTTTTTAATAAACCAAATTCGATCATAATCAACAGAGTTATGGCCCAAAAACAAATCTGTTAAGAATATAAATACACACACAAACATGTATATTAAGCATTGTAATGACTATTAGTGACGTTTTTTTTGTTTTTTGTATAGACAAGTAGTTTAGTTAGAATCAGCAGTAATATAATGAATAACAGTGTTGTTGTTGTTCTTTGTATATGCAGTCTGTACAAAAATAAATATATATGGAATTGTTGTTGTTTACATAAATACATACATAAACATGTATATTAAGCATTGTAATGACTATTAGTGACGTTTTTGCCTATAAGACAAGTAGTTTAGTTAGCAACAGAAGTAATATAATGAATAACAGTGTTGTTGTTGTTCTTTCTATATGCAGCCAGTTTGTATATACACACATAAAAAATAAATAAATATGGAATTGTTGTTGTTTATTTTTTAAAAGCAAAGCCTGTTATGATTGTTTTTTTTATATATTCAAATTTTCGTAGTTTGAAAAAAATTTAGATTTATATATGTGAAAATATGAAAGCATACGTTAAGGCGAAAATTTTATTATTTGTCGGGAATATGGTAATATGATGTCGATAAGATAGTAAGATGGTAATATGGTAATATGGTGAAGGGTATCAAAGATTCGGCACAGCCGAATCTTTTTTCAATTTCATTTTTATTCTAGTGGGCTATTTCCTAAAGGCCACTTTTAAAATCATTTTTATTTTGTAAATACCTTTTTTTAACTTTTGGAATTTTTGAAATTTTTTAAACCAGCAATTTGTTCTCAGAAGTGATGTAGAAGTCATACAAAGTTAGTTCTTAAGCACTAGTTCTCTAAAACATTCCTTAAAAAGAGTTTAGAATCACAATAAAGTTCTACTCCATTAGTGTCAGAATTGATTGTGATGCCACTATTTCTTAGGATGTTATTAAAGAATCTGAAGTGGTTCTGATTACACCAGTCATATAACTTATGATTTTAGAACATGTTCTATAATTTTTCCTGGGATGTTTCATTAAAATTGACGCATAAATCCCATCTTTAGATACAATTAAGTAGAAATATAGGGGTGGGCAAAAAAAAAAAAAAATTTTTCTTTTTTCTTTAAACAAAAATAGGTGGACTAGATGGAATTTGACGAGCTAAACAAGGATCTGCTTTCATTTTTTTTTCTATCTTTTTCTATATCGGCATAACTAATCATCACCTTATTCAAAGTGTGCACAGTGGTTCCAACCGTTTTTTTTTTAATAATCTATATCTATTGAACCGTTGGAGATCTCAATAAAATAAAATTTAAACGAATAGTGATATTTTATTGAAATTTAAGTGAAAATACCTAAAATCCCAATCCGTATAAAACGTGTTAAAAAAATATTAATTTTTCATTGAAATGGTCATCCTGTCGTTAGAGCCCAAACATAAGCAAGCGGAGTTGGATGTTGTTTTCCGTTCTAAGAGAGAAATGCAAATTAAATGAAGACGGCGTCCGACGTTTTTGTTTCTTTATATTTTTTTTGTTTGGCAACAACAAAACTACATGTATAAAAAATGTTTTTCTTCCTTTCTTAAATTTCTTACATAAAAAATATAAAGCAAATCTTTCTATCTCTTTCCTTCTTATATAAATTTAATGTAAACCTATGTGATTTATTTTGCAACAACGGCAACACCGACAGAGACGGAGAGTGAGAAAATGAGAGCTTTTGAGAATCCGTTGTAAAAATAATATAAATTTTAATTTTCAGCGTATTCCGCTGTGTTGTTTTAGTTGCCAAATCTTCATATAAAAAAAAATAATCCGCTTGGTTGTGTTTGGGCTTTTATAAGGGGCCTCTGTCAGAAAATAATTTTTCGGTGTATACCTTACATATAGAGCTATATTATTAAAATAATTTTAAGTCGATCCCAGCTTTGCAATTTGAGAACACAACAAAAAAAGAAAAAAACATTTTCCAAAATTGACAAAATTTGGATAGGGCTTGTGGGCAGAACTTTGTCCGAAACTGCTCCGGATTTACTTTACACGCATTTACATAAAGATTTCTTTTGAAAACATTAAAAAAATTATAAAGCCCAGAACGAAAAACAAATTTTATCAGTGAATAAATATTGCCACCTTTTTGGAAAAAAACCCAAAAAATTTTAAATTTTTTAAAAGTTCCAACTTCAGATTAATATAACTTTTTATCCAATTCATTTATTTATATAATTCTTGCAACAATATTATTTAGAATTTTGTAAAGAACCTGGCGAATATTAAAAAAAATGTTAGGAACAATATTAAGCCCGCCATGTTTAAAAAAAACGAGGCTAAAAATGAGGTAAAAATTTATTTCGACCCGAATATCTCTTAAACTATAGTGAAAAAAAATTGAATTTTAACTATTTGCCACCACTATAGTTATAGTGAAACATTTTTTCACTACCACTAAAAAATTTTAGTGATATTGCAATTTTTTTCATTCTAACTAAATTTAGTGAAAAAATTTGCACTACACTCAATAGTGCAAAATCTGAACAGTCACTACACATAAGCTGCAAATAAATTTTTTTCACTAAACATAAATATGAATTTTCTTTTTTCACTAAACATAAACATGACATTTTTCCAATTAATCACAACTCACTGAACTAATTTTAGAGAGCTATGATGGAAACCATCAAATTTATAATCGTTTTAGAACAACACTACATAATTTTGAATTTCTTTTAGTGTATTTTGGAAATCTTATAAGCGTATTTGTGTATATTGAGACATCCATACATGTATAAAAGAGTAACGTTACTGACTAATTCATAAAAAAATTTTGGTATCCCGAATGATATATCCATTACGAAATGATTTTTGAAAATTGGAATATTTAAGAGACTATATTTGCATACAATATATGTTTTAAAATACATTTTAAGTTTAAAATTAGTTTGTGAAAATGGGGGTTAGTCTTTATTTTGTATTTAGTGAAGGAAGTTTAAAAAAACATTATGTCATTTTTCAATTTAGTGAAAAATTTCCAGTTCCACTAACATTAGTGGAGGGTTGTTTTTTGCACTAAAGTATTTAGTGAAGAAAAAAATGTTGCACTAGGCTTGAGCTGAAAAAATTTTAACTATCACTAATTAATTTTAGTGGAAAAAATATTTTTTCACTACCACTAAGCTGAGTGAGGCTGATATTTTTTAACACACCACTAATAAAGATGGTAGTTAAAAATTTTGCACTAAATTTAGTGCACTACCCCCAACTCTGCTATCTATATATAAAATTTATTTGCTGTCACATCATAAATTATTTTTTTTTGCGATTTTTTCAAAAAAAAAAAAAAAAAAACATACCCGAGATGGCCAAATTTGGAGGGCCACCCACTACCTCTACGGTTTAATAGTTAAAGAATTATTTCCAAAAAAAAACGCTTTGCAACTACTGTTGTGTGTTAATTTTTTTTATTCGATCAATAATTTCAGTTTTGAATCAAACTTTTCCTGATTTAAAAAAAAAATTTAATATAGCTTAAAGATAATTTAAATTGATATCTATTCGAGTTTAATTTATCTAAATTAGACAAAAACGAGAGAAAAAAATATAGTCGGTCAAGCCCGACCATATGATACCCTACACCATTGAGTACATTATAATTCGGGGAGGGATCTTTTATTAGACTTGGAGTCAAATGTGGACCGACACTCAAAGTGTAAAATAAAACATACGAATACGAAATATTACGTCGATACTGACATTTGTATGAATTTATTCACTTTTGGGTGATTCCCGAAAGGGGGCCTTATATGGGAGCTATGGTAAATTATGGACCGATCTTTATAAAATTTGGCGCTGTAATTTAGGTTCATATAAAACTTATTTGGGTCGAATATTAACTTGATACTAACACTATATTTAAGTGATTTATGATCGTTAAATCCTTTTCCGGGAGGACATTTCTATGGGGGCTAGGTGAAATAATGGACCGATCATAACCAATTTCAATAGGCTTCGTCCCTGGACTAAAAGAAAGCTTTGTACCAAATTTCATAAATTTTGGTTCAAAATTGCGACCTGTAGTTTGATTACAAGGTTTACATGGACGGACAGACGGTCAGACGGACGGACATCGTTAAATCGACTCAGAAAGTGATTCTAAGCCGATTGGTATAAATTAAGGTTTGTCTTAGACCAATATTTTTGGGTATTACAAACATCAGCACAAACGCATTATACCCTCCCTACCTATGGTGGTGTAGGGTATAAATAGTAGACTCATGAACACAATATACATATATATACATATGAATACAATATATATATATATATATATATATATATATATATATATATATATATATATATATATATATATATATATATATATATATATATATATATATATATATATATATATATATATATATATATATATATATATATATATATATATATATATATATATATATATATATATATATATATATATATATATATATGAATCATGCCTAAAATAAAACTCCATTAAAAATATGTAAAAAGGTATAAGGATAATTACTCTAAACATTCTTATGTTAGTTTTATAATATATACAAAATTTTAAAAGACTACCGAGCTTTAACTTCTTGTTAAAAATACTCTATTTTATAAATGCTCAGCAATTTCAGTGAATTAGCGATTCAAATAACCAGTGTTGCCGATTTCTGTGTAATTATCCAAAAATGGGACAATTTTAAATTATTTCGAATAATTGATGAAATGAAATATCTGTATAATTTTTGTGTGATCTCAATGGAGCTTCATTTCTCGAATTAGTAAATTAACAGTTCACAAAAAGCTTATAATGCATATTTTTTTTACAAAATTGTTAAAATCTATAAATTTTAACAATTTTGTGCGAATGAAAAAGTAAATTAAAAAAAAAATAAGGCTCAAAAGTACGATGCAAGATTTTAACAGCAGCAGAAATACAAATTATGATTTTTGAATTTTTTGGAAGTTATTAATAATTATTTTTAGCAATAAAAAGTATTTTTATTTTTTTTTAAGCAAAAAAGTTAAGGACCAAATACTAGAAACTAAGGGTGTCCGCTGTAGCTTAATTTCATACTTTTCTGATGCTATAAACTCGGAAACAATAAATGGGAATGATCCGCTTACTTTACCGCCCACCTCCTCTATAAGGTGAAACATCAACGAAATTTTGTACAAATAGTTCAAGGACTAATGTAAACTCGGAAAAAAAGGGCATGGTCCGCCCACTTTACTGCCTACATCCCATATAAAGTAAAATTTTAAAAAGTTGATGGTGGGTATAAAGATTCGGTCAGGCTGAATATAACATTATCGTTTGTTCAGCTCTAAAAATATCCTCCAAATGAAAACACATTGTTAAAATTATCGCTTTTACAGTTCTTTTTCAGTACTTTTTTTGCTGGGATATTTATATTATAAATTATATATATTATATTTTTTATTAAACTAATACATTTTTAAAAATTTAAATTTTTGTGTAATTTTTTTATATTTTGGATAATTTTACGGCTTTGGTTGTGTAATATGAACTATCAACTCCGGCAACACTGTAACTAACCACAATTAGCAGCCATGTGAATAGTAAATTTAACAAGTGCTAGTAAAAGTAAATTCACTTTCGAATCTTCCCCTTGATAGATTTTGATGAGCTAAAACTGAATCTACTTTAATTTTTTTCTATCAGGTCTGGATTTTTATGGGTATGTCTAATATTTCACAAAACGTCTTCAAGCCACTCTTATATAATTTGTTTACATGCTCAATATTTTCGAAGTTAGTTCTGTTCGAAAAAAAAAAAAAATAATGTTGCAAAATTGACGATTTTTCTTAAAAGTTTTTTTTTTTAATGAAAAGGCCAAATATATTTTTATCTTTAGCATAAAGCTAGTAGTGCTACGAATAAAACAAGCCATGTATATCATCAAAAATGAATCTTAAATCTTGGTTTTATTCAGTTAATAAATATACCCATTTATGTATACCTAAAATTAAGTAAAAATTGTTTTCTTCATTAAAAGAAATATGTGAACTAGATAGAATTAAAGGTTCCGCTTTCGCTTGTTTTTCTACCCCATTCTGATTTTTTATGAGTATTCAGCGGTCACACTAATAAAACTTGAGAAATGTTTGTACAATTTTGACTATAAGTCAAGAACTGGTTTTATTTAGATGAATGATACATCAGAAGATGCAGACGAAAATTACATATGACAAGGCAACAGATTATTCTGCTCAATATTTTTGGCGATTTAATACCTTAAAAGAAATTTTTAAGAACAAAAAAAATTCTTCCATTTTGCACGAGAAATTGATTTTTCCGATCCTAATTTCAAAATAACTTCGATACTTTTGGGCAGATAAAAAAATAATGTTAGAAGTGCATCGCCTTTAGCAGAACTGTAGAGCTCTAAAAATTAAAAAAAAGAGTATGCATGTTTCGTTGTTTTATATGCTGCTACAACACACTTTGATAATGTTATAAGAATAAAAAACTAAATGATTAAAAAGAAAATACATAGTCAAGAAGAAAATAAATGAATTTGTATTTTTTTGACGAGAATAAAAAGAAAATAGGCAACACATAGTTTAATTGTCCCCAAGGTAATAATAAAAACAAATTAACAAATTTTTAATGCAAACATAAACGACTATGTATATCCCTATAAATAAAGCAGCCAGTGTTGCCAGTGGATATTTTTAGAAATGCCTACAGCTGTTTAAAACCGCGTCCAAAAATTGTCATTGTCAAAATTAGTAAAAAAATTGCTCAAAAGTTTTAAAGGCACTCATCGAGATCATCGGCACACTTGAAATTATTATATTTTTTTTCCGACTTAAAAAAGGTTTCTTTGTGTAGCCGGCCTGCGGCCGGGCTTAAAGACTTTCTCCTCTGGGTATGTCGAACACCGGCTTCGCTAAATAAGCTTTTTTCGAATATCAAAAATTTTTTTTAGTTCCGCCATTTTTATACAAAATGTCAATTTTGTTCCCAAATAATTAATTAATATGGTAGTGTTATATACCATTGAAAAGGTATTTATGATGACATCAATATATGACATCAATATAATTAAGATCCGAGAATTATTAATAAAGATATTCAGGAAAATATATTGAAACTTTGAGGGCCTATAACTCGTAAACCGAGCAAGAGCGGACAAAATTTTTTTTTGCACTATAATCACAAGTAAAAGTACTATAGAATCACTATCAAAATTGTTTAAAAATCAACTGTGCCGAAGATCTTGATTTACGCCGATTTAAATTGTTATTTTTTAAGTATAGTAAAGATTTACGTACTCACGGAACTCCCTAATTCACATAAAATCATAAAAAATCATTAACATATTTTTTTGATATAACTTTCTTAAGGAAGTACGGTATTCAAAGGTTATAATTTCCAAACTTAAAAATCATTTTACATCAATACTTTCACCATTGAAAGTACTATCAATGATTAAAAAATCGCAAATCGGAACTAAATTAGAACTTTCATTTAAGCCAAGATTTGAAAAAAAACTTCTCTTTTAACTTTGTTTTGTGTTTAAGAGCTTATTTCAAAAAAGTGGATTTTCAGAAAAAGTACATGCATTTGAAAAAAAACTAAAAATCTGTCAGATTTTTCATACGATTCTAAATCCCAAATTACATTAACGCGTAGTCAGCTACAGTATCAGCAAACATTACTTGCTGTTCGCTATCAGAATAACATGTTGCTGTCGTTATAACGTTGAGTCTATATTAGAGAAATTTGTATCAAGACAAACGTCAATTTTTTGTTTCATTTGCAGATAATTTTTTATCTCTGTCAATTATAGGGGAAAACGTGTGTCATAATAAACCATGCAAAAAGTACCAACAACAGTCAAGATAGCGTCTTTTACCAAGCATTATCAAGACAACGTTGTCAGAGCTCGAGCGCTGACAATTTTCTTTTAACGCTGCAATAACACTGACAAATTCAGTCTACATTAGACAAATCTTTATCTTTATAAAATTTTGACGTTTGTCTTGATAAAAATTTGTCTAATGTAGACTCAAAGTAATAAACAGTGCATTCTAAGATATCAACAGATTCTGTCGGCACACACAGCAGCTGCCTCCGCGCTAATGTAATTTAGGCTTTATTTAGCAACAAATTTGACAACACTGGTGCTAGTTTAAAAGACTGGAGGTAAACAGGTACTTTTTCAAAATACATATGTGGATTGTAAATGTGAAGTCTGTACATAAGTACTAATTATATCCAGGGATGAAAAATTGATACGATCGTACTTTTTTGATATTCAAAAATATCGAAGTACTTGCTCAAGTAGTTTGATACTATCAAATGATTAGTTGGTTGTTCTACAATTCATTTCAAAAATAAACTTTTCAAACGAAAATATATTTTGGAGATATTTATTTTTTTTGAAGATCTTCGATTCAGATTTACATTTCGTGTTTAGAAGTAATTATGGAATTATGACGAACACTATTCCTTGACTAAATACTGCTGATTTGAATTAAGACATTAAGACATTTGAATAAGACAATGCAAATAAGTTTATTGGACAAATAAACTTATATATTATATAAACATTTCTGGTGTAGGTTGATTGAAATTGTAAACGATATACTCCCAAAATATTTTGATATTTTTTCTATTAAATTTTACTTCTCATAAATTTTGTTCCATGAACAAAATAATATTTCTAAAGAAATGTACATTTTACTATAATTTTTAACCTCATTAAAATCATTTAATGATTTGGTATCATATTTAAACCATTTTAGATATACAAATTAAGTTCTTTTAGTTTTGCATCAAATAAAAAATAAACAACTATCAAAAATTAAACAAAATCGCAAAAAAAATGTATATCTGGAATAAGTCTACAATATTATTATTCCTTAGGCTTGATATAGTGTAGAAAGTCAAATGAAAATTTTGCATCACGTCACATTTTTAACCTATTGAGGACCAAAGAAAATTTGTTTCCTTGAGAAGTTTTTAGGTTATAAAATTTTCCAAGTATTAGGGTAGAAGAAATTTTTCACACATGTTTTATAGGCAAGACATGGGGCTACACAAATTTAGTACTAGTAAAGTCTCTAACTTCTCACACATAGCCCCTAGAAGTCGTTAAAGTTGTAAAAATCAAGAATTTCTCAATTAACCCTCATAAAACCATTGAGAAATGAGGGATAAAGAGTGGGTGTATAGGGGAAATTTGTATTTGATATAACTGGTAAATGGTAAATGGTAAAATTTTTAAAATCGCATTGACCAGAAAATGCTTAGACACCAAAAGTTTGAAACAAATAAAAATATAAGTTTAAATTACAATGCTAACAAAAAATTAGGAAAAAATATATCTTAAATAATTTCGTTTAATTCTTACTTGTAAGACTAAATGTAGTGAAAAAAGTAACATGAAACATTTTTCTGGGTAATAGATAGAGCAAATTATGGATCCTTATTTTATAGAGAAGGAACAATAAAACAAAAGTGTAGAATATGCCATGTCTCTAACATGCCCTCCATAGCACCTAAAAGTCTTTAAAGTTGCTAAAGGCACTGAAAAAATGCAAAAAAAAAAGCGAAGTACCACATTTTTATAGCTTCATGTCTTGGATATACAACATGACTAACTTATCTGTTCTACCTATTACTGTTCCTCAATGGGTTAAAAATGTGACGTGATGGAAAAAAACCGAAATGTTCCTGGTGATTTCGATGACTATACCTGCAACAATGTCTGCAACATGATTTTCCAGATACTTTTTTAGTGTTGACCTGTGTAATTTATCAACATATTTATATACCTATATTATGTTTTTCTAGGAAAAATATCAAAAATCTTAAAAACATTGTATATTTTAAAAGTGAAAAAGTCGAAAATCGATTATTTAAAAATTTTAAAAATCGGCTTTTTAGAAGCAATAAATTTACTAATGGTCAAATCCCTAAAATTTTAAGCTTTTTAAACTTTAGCTTTACACAATCCGCTGCATTCTATAAATTAAACTATCAGTAACGTTGCTCATCTTGAAAAAATCTTTACTATATTCAAGCAAAACGTTAGACAATCTTCAAAACAAACCAACAAATTTTATTATTCTCTACAATTCTAATCTATATAAGCGTTCTTAGACTATAACCATGAAAATATGTACATATGTATGTATATTTTACTTTCGATTACAATTAATTTCTAAGATTTTAAATACAATTTTTATATTAGCATATTTAAGAATTGAAGCATTAAATAGCTGTAATTTGGGGGAAAAAAACTATTCCGTGAACGAACCATAAAAATGTGTGAATACAAAAACAGGACATGAAAATAGTATGTAGAAAATATAACAAGGCTCAAAAAATGGTAAATTTGGTCGTTTGGCCATCAGGTTAATAAGAAATAAATGTCTAGCCCACTGCCAAATAATCTCAATTCTTTTGGGAGTATAAAAAAAAAAAAAAAAAAAAAAAAAAAAAATCGTCATCGTCGCATATACTGTAGGAGTGTAGAGTTTTTCTTTAAATTTTTGGTTCATGCGTAGGGGGAGGCAAAGAAAGAAGACTTAAATTGTTGGCAGCACCATTATACAGGTGGCAATAGTGGTTGTGTTTTTTTTTTTTTCATGGCCCAAATTTTGTAGCCAAGAAATTCCTATACGTAACGAATCATATGGGAACACACCATCAAAAAAAATATATATAAATTTCAAAAAAAAAAATCTGAAAAATGAAAATTTATGAAAAAAAAAAAAAATAAATAAAAATTACTTATTTACCATTTTATTTTGTTTTTAAGTACTGTTGCGTTAATAAATTTATAAAAAATATATATTAACCAAAAATAAATTTGGCTTTCTTCAACCTTTATTTAAATTATTTTCACAAAAAAATATACGCAAAAATCTGCGCTAAATTTCACTTTGATGTGTGTCACTTTTTTTTAGCAGCAGCAGAAACAGAGCAACACCACTGAAAGAGAACACTTTACTTTTTTTTGCTTTCTTATATTTTCCTTTTTTTACACTTTATTTATAACTATTTTATTATAAAAATAGGTAAATATTTTTATTAAAAATTTAATAGCAACTGCAAAAATTGCCCGTTAATAAGAAATTTTGTAATTTGAATAAAAAATTTTATATTCGAATTAGATTTTTTTCCTTTTTGGTAATGCACAAAAATTCCTTCTTTTTGGTATGTCTTTTTTTATTCCGTTGTTCGTATATACACAGTGATGGTAATTTAGCTATTTTCTTGACTAATACAGCGATTTTAAAAATAATTGAATAGGGAACAAAATTGGTGAGAGATCTAGCGATTAAAAAAAAATGTAGAAATCGAGCTGTTTCCTCGCGTGATATATTGCGATTTTGAAATCAATATATTTTATAT
Source organism: Protophormia terraenovae (assembly GCA_951394005.1). Classification (NCBI taxonomy): domain Eukaryota; kingdom Metazoa; phylum Arthropoda; class Insecta; order Diptera; family Calliphoridae; genus Protophormia; species Protophormia terraenovae. Next base: position 31,645,309 of record OX596077.1, on the reverse strand, counting down.
TTTAAATAAAGTGATTTTTAATTATTATTAAAATATTGCAAATAACGGTATACAATTTATATTATGAAATGTATGACCTATTCCAAGTTCTACAATACTAGTTTGCATATTTTGGGTTCAAATAATTAGGCATTTTGAAATCTACTGATATAAATAAATGTAATAAAAATATTAGGCTAGTGTGGCTTTTTATATTACTTGAATTAGATTAAATAAAAAAAGTAAATAAATAAAAACATAAATAAATACGTTAATTAAATTATTCTTAAAACATTCAAAATTTATAAGATAAATTATCACAAATAAGCAAAAGAGTCGGATATATTTTATAAAATCAAAAAGTCTTTAATATTCGAAAAAGTAGAGTCAGCTATCCCAAAATTGAAAAATCGACTATTTAAAAAAATTGAAAGGACGACTTTTTGTTCCAATTATAGAAACCTAACATACTGTTTCCACGTTAATATAATATGTGAGATAACGCCGGCAGAAGAGAGTAACCATTTTGTTTATATTATGTTAAATCTTAAATAAGGGGCAAACGTATTGTAATAAATCTTATAAGATTTCATTATTTTCACTCATTCGCAGAGTAAACATGTACTCGAAATTTTTTAAAACAATTTTAATGAATATATTTTTCTAAATGTAGAATAACCATTAAAATGAAACAATTTTATAAAAAGCATTGTTTTTAAGTACTTTCCAAAATACACATGCACACACACAAATATTTTTTTGAGAGTAAATCTTATAAGATAGTTGTGTAGAGAAATCTCATCACAACAGTTTCATAATAAGCGAAATTGATACATAAATGTTATATAGCGTATATACGAGAGTTTTCCGAATCCGCTCTCTGAGAGAATTATCTCACGTGTAGACTAAAATATTAGTATTATAAAAAATATTATGAGACTGTTGTGATAATATTTCTCTACACAACTATCTTATAAGATTTACTCTCAAAAGATACACACATACGAAAGTTTGTGTGTGTGATTGTGTATTTTTAAAAGTACTTAAAAACAATGTTTTTTTGTAAAATTGTTTTATTTTAATGGTTATTCTACATTCAGAAATATATTTTCATTAAAATTGTGGTAAAAAATTTAAAATTTCTTAAATAAAAAGTACATGTTTACTCTGTGACTGAATTAAAATAATGAAATATTATGAGATTTATTAGAATACATTTACCCCTTCTTTAAGATTTAACGTAATATTACCAAAATGTTTACTCTCTTCTGCAGGCGTTATCTTACATATTATATCAATGTGGAGACAGTATGTACCCCTTGTTTAAGATTTGACATAATATAAACAAAATGGTTACTCTCTTCTGCCAGCGAATTTGACACTCTCTGTTACATATTATGATACAAAAATATTGTGTGTGACATCTAGTACAAACTTTATTTACGTCGAGTCTATATTTGTATCAAGACAAACGTCAAATTTTTGTTTGAGTTGCTGATAATTTTTTATCACTGTCATAATAATCCATGCAAAAAGTATCAACAACAATTAAGATGGCTTCTTCTACCAAGCATTATCAAGGCAAAGTTGTCAGACCTCGAGCGTTGACAATTTTCTTTTAACGCTGCAATAATACTAACAAATTCAGTCTACCTAAGACAAATCTTTATCATGATAAAATTTTGACGTTTGTCTTGATAAAAATTTGTCTAATGTAGACTCGAAGTTACATTCACAATATTAACAAAGCTTATTGTGAATTTAAGCTAATATTTCGTTGTGAATTTTCTGCAAAAAAGAAGAAGACTGATTTATTCTTCGTATAATTTTTTTTTTGTTAAACAACAACGATTTTTGCACTAAATTTAAGCATATAAAAGAAGAAATATAAATATTATTTTTTTACTATAAGTGATAAAGACAATAATTTAGTTAATCAAAAAATATTTTAAGAAAAAGATAAAATAATGGCTTCTGCAAGTTCTCAAATCAGCGAATCGGTCAATACAACACCTACGCAGACAAACACCTTGGAAAACTATGGCGGTGTCACCAGTTCTTCCACTTCATATAGCAGCAGTACCACAACGGCTGGGACAGATATGTTACAAGATATGAAATCTATAAAAAAGACTTTAAATTTAGAAGAAATTGAAAAATTACCCTATGAAATTCATCGTTATTCATCATTTTCAACTAACTATGTGCCAGAGTAAGTGCATCAGAAATAGCAAAAAAATAAAAAAATCAGTGCAGTGGAAAACATGAAACAAGGAAAATTTTGTATGTAATTTGCATAACTTTAGCGTTCTTGTTGGTTTTGGTTTTTGTAGACATGTACAGTAAAAAAATTGTTATGCAGCCTTGATTTACAGCTATTTTTGCTGCTTTTGTTGTTTTTTATTTATTTTAATTTGTCTTGTTTTTAAAAACAACAACAAACAAGTATACAAAGTATTAAAATAAAATAAGACAAAAATATTAGCAAAAGAAAGGGACAAAAAACAAGTGAAATAAAATAATACAATAACGATCATATTTGCTATATAATTTTTGTTTTTATTTTTTATTGTTTATGTTTATCATAGTACCATACATTTGTGTATATTTATGTATGTATGTACGTTTGAATGTATATTAAAGAATCAAATTAATGCAGTGCTGTCAACTGCGCAGTAGGCGGTATTTAAATAACATTAGGGTAGTAGATAATACGGTAATAGGTAGCCCTAATAAATGGACAGTAAAGATATAACATTGTTTTTATTGCTTGGATAGTTAGCAGAGATCTGCGTTGAACAACGTTATCTTACTGAAACTGACTATAAAAACATCGGCGTCCGCTTAATAAGTTTCATAAATGTACTACATTTTCAAACAGTACTTAATTTTCTGAAATAAGTACTGTTTGAAAATAAAATATTACAATAACAAAATTAAAATAAAATATTACAATAAAAAATTCTAATTTTAAAAATATACCAATTTTTCAAAAAAAGAAAAAAAGTCGTGTCTTTGAAAAAGCAGCGCATTATTAAAAGTAGGGTTCTCTAAATCGATTTATTTTATTTTAAGGGAATAGTTTAAATTTCAACGTCATCTTCTAAAAATGCTATTATACAAAATATATATGGGTCATTATCAAAAATGTTTGATTTTAGCCCTTCAAAAAAATATTAATTTTTTTATGGTACATTAAAATCCTTTTGTATACATATAAAGCGACTCAAATGCATGTAGAATCAGTTCGCGTTAATCATTTCATGTGAGGGGCGCGAAAGTAATGGCTGTTTTAAGTTGAACATATAAAAATTTTTACAAACTAGAAGTTTATGTATAATTCTGGTCAAAATTACACGTAATATCAAAACCTACTAAGTTATTCAAATAAAATTTATGATATTTTCAATGTTTGATGGTATTAGTGCAGCATATTTTAGGGTTTCCTAATAAAATTTAAAAAATTTTAATAAAAACCGCGATTTTTAAAAATTTTGCGAAAAATTGGGATTGAATCTAAGTTATTTCTCCATATATTGAATGAAAATATTTTTTGTTAGAGTTTATTGCAAAGAAATGCTATTTTATATTGTGATCCTTTTTTAACACAAGTAAATACTTTTTGGTCCATAAAAAGTTTATCTTTCCAAATTTTACTAATTATGCCAATTATAGTGAATTTCATGCTGTCCACACGATGTGCCTTAGCGAAATATGTTTTGAGATAAGTGTCCCGTTTTCAACTATCAACGACATTTTACTTAAATTTATGGTACCGATCAATTATATTTATTGCCGTTTTTATATCTATATATCCAATATTTGTTTAAATTTCAAAAAGTCCATAATTTTTTTTTACTATTCAATTCAATTCGTTTATTTAAATTAAGATTATTTACAAGGATATTTTATGTTATTTTTATATAATGAGTTCAAGTTATATATCTTTTACAGCATAAACATTATTTGTGAATTATAAAAAGTAAATACATGTAAATATTAATTTAGGAGGAAAAAAATATACAAAAACCTATTTGAGTTTAATTTTAGTGTTTTAAGATAAAACTTGCAAACTAATTAATACTACTTAGGATGAAACTAATTCATTAATGTGATGATATTCCGAATCGAACAACGTCGGTAAAAATTCTGTAAAAGTCTGTCAAATTTATTTTCTACTAGTTCAATGTTTGCTAGAACATGAAGCCGACGAGTAGAGAAATTCCAAGGTAAATTAAATATTAATTTCAAAATCTTATTTTGAATGATTTGCAGTTTTTTTACGTTGAATTTTGCATTTTTTTTTACTAAATTTATTTTTAATGCTCCTCTGATTTAACTGTTGAAAGTCTGCACAACAACAAAGATGGTGCAGAATTTTTCTGTAAAGTCCGATTAGTTTACTCATGATAGAATGAGATCAAAACGTATAAACGCGCGAACAAAAATTGTAGAAGAATGGGAAAAACTTAAGTTATTTTTAGCCATTTTTCTATGTTCTTGAACTTTGAACAACAATCATGATTATAAAAAGAAACCTATTGTGCTAAAGTTTTGCACTCTATTAGTTTCAAGTCTTGTGAGTCCAGATCTTCATGATTACGTGTATTTAAATTGATTGTGGAATTCTGAATCACAAAAACAGTTTTGCCGAAAATATCTTATAACATATAAAATATTAATAATAAAAAAAAAAATATATATATATATATGTATATATACTTTTTTTTATAATTTTTTAGAAATATACTAGTAGACTGTCCAACTGATCAGTCATCACGCTGGTCAGCTTTTAATAATAATCCACCTCAATATTTAACATTAAAACTACGAAGACCTGCCATTGTTCGTAAAATTAAATTTGGAAAATTTGAAAAATCTCATGTTTGTAACATAAAAAAATTTCGTATCTATGGAGGTTTAGATGAAGAACGTATGGTTTTATTACTAGAGGGGTAAGTAAGAAAATACATAATAATATGTTAAATGTATTTTTCTAATATATCTCCTTATTTTTCCTTTAGTGGCTTACGAAATGATCATATACCAGAAACATTTAGTTTACGTAGTGATATTACCACAAATTTACCCATTATGTATTTAAAAATTGTACCACTATTATCATGGGGTCCCACATTTAACTATAGCATTTGGTATGTTGAATTATTGGGGCAAGATGATCCAATGTATACTAGTGCTTGTTTAAGAGATTACAATAAGGTATTATTAATTATATAATTTATACAAAAAAACATTTCTTATTGTTTAAATTATTTATTTATTTTTTCTTATGTTTATCAGTTGAGAGAAGTTGAAATTATACGCTTATGCTTGAAACATTTTCGTCAACAAGGTTATGAGAATGCTTTTAAAGCTTTACAAGAGCAAACACATGTACAACTTGAACATCCTCTCATTACCGAGTTGCACCAATGTTTAGTAGTTAATGGAGACTTTGAGAAGGCGGAGAAATTTATTAGTGATTGTGTTGATGAAGGTTTAATGGATGATTATTTAAATAGACAGGATTATAAACATGCTTGGCGTTTACAGCATGCCCAGGGCAGTAAACAACCAGGTTAAGCAAAATACTTTTTCTTATCATAAGTTTTAATTTTTATTACAATGTTAATTTTCTGAAAAATTGTAGGAAATCGTGGTGGTCATCAATTGGTTATGGATTCCCAAAAACGTCTTATTTATTTGTACGGTGGTTGGAATGGTTTTCAAGATCTTAGCGATTTATGGGTTTTCGATATACGCAACAACTGTTGGACGCAACTATTTGAACATACTGAACAGTTTAATGGACCCACACCACGGTCGTGTCATAAAATGGTTTTTGATCCTGTCAGCAAAAACATTTTCATGTTGGGCCGTTACTTAGACAATTCTATACGAACAACTGAATACATTAAGAGTGATTTCTTTTTGTATGATACACGTGCTCGCACTTGGATGCAAATTTGTGATGATACTAGCCAAGTGGGTGGCCCACAATTAATGTATGATCATCAAATGTGTATTGATGTCGATAAACGTACAATTTATGTATTTGGTGGCAAGATATTGACACCACGTAGTGTTAATGCTTCAACTTCTAGTGAACCAGAATATTCGGGCTTATTTTCATATCATATTGCCACTAATACATGGAATCAAATATTAGTTGATTGTCATCATCCAACGGCTTCACAACCGGAAGTCTTGTCCATAAAATCGCGCATTACACATTGTATGGTGTTTCATAATGTAAGTAGCAATCATATAAGTCAAATTCGAACATTAACATTTTTTAAACTTTAGAAAAAGTTTAAAAAATATTTTATACATATTATAAATTAAATGTAAAAAAAGTTCTTATATTTTTTTTTTTTTTTTTTAAAAAATAAAATAAATAAATTTGTAGTCATGTTCGAAAATTTAAATCTGTTATGTAAATTTCGAACAATACAAAATTACATTAAATTTTGTATTCATTTTAATTTTTAAATAATACAAATTATATAAAATATTCAATATAATAGTTAAACATATTCAAAAAATTGGAACTTAATTTCAAAATTTTTTTACTTTGAAAATTAAAATTTTAAAAATCCATTATAAAAATAACATATTTTGTAAAAATAAACATTTTTAAAAATTTGTAAAACTATAAAGAAAAAAATAGATATCGATTCCGAAATTATGTTCGAATTTAATTTTAAAATTTTCGAACTTCACAAAAAGTTTTAAACTTCCAATATTTATATTTAAATTTTTTAATAATTTGTAAAGTTTTCAATGTAAAATGGGGCATATTCTTTTAACTCTTAAAGTAGAAAATTAAAAAAAAAACATTTTTTTCCAGAAAAAACGCAAACTTTACATTTATGGTGGCCAACGTGGCAAAGAAGACATACATGATTTCATAACATACGATGTAGATAATCAAATATTGGAATTTTTGAATAAAAATCCAAATGGTGGCCAAACTGCTGGAACTATAAGTGCTACGTCTACGGGAGGCTCTAATGGCAACAGCTCAACAAATCCTGATGGAAAAAATGAGCCTTCTCCAGTAGCTCTAAGAGCCACTATTGATTGTGAACGTAATGAAATTTACATATTTTCGGTAAGTTTCGTTTTTATTTTTATTTTTTATTTAATAAGTTGTAATGCCTACTGATTTTAGAGTTTAAGCAAAATCAAAGATCGCCGTGATGTTCAACACACACCAGATGCCTCAAATTCATTTTGGGTTTATTCATTGGATTCCCATACTTGGTCAAGGATCTATTCTTGTCGTTACAACTATAACAACTCGACAGCAATTGATGATGGAGACAATAAAGACAATATGTTAGAGCCTTGTCCTCGTTATGCTCATCAATTGGTTTATGACGAAGTTGCAAAACTTCATTATTTATTTGGTGGCAATCCGGGTCGTTCCACAACACCACAATTACGTTTAGATGATTTTTGGATATTGGAATTGGAAAAGTAAGTGAAATAATAATTACAATAAAATTTTTGTTTTTAATAGTATGTCTATCTTGTTTAGGCCTAAACGTGAAGAAATTTTAAGACATTGTCGTTTTTTGCTGCGTAAATTGCACTACGAAGAAATGACCAAATCGGATCCCTACAAAGCCATGCAATATTTGCGTCAACACATAGCTGAAGTCATTGATCACAGCAACAAGGAACAATTACAAAATGTTAGTACAAAAACTTATATACATTTTTTTCAAATAAAATACTTATAAGAGTTTATTTGTAGTTCCATAAATTAGCTTCTTTGCTCTTCAAAATAGACGATGATGTGGAAATGGAACAAACAAATTTAGAAACCATACCTATAGGCGCTGAAAAATCTTTAGGCGAATCTAGTTCTGATATTACTTCATCTTCGGCCAATGAAGAAGGTAATTTTTTATTTTTTTTTTATATATATAACAAATTTATTATTATTTTTTTTTTTTTTTATAAAACTGCGAAATATTCAGATGCTTATACAAAATCTGTAGATGCTGCCAGCGATCATACTCATGCTACTGAAGATTTATCTATGGAATCTTGTGAAAGTTCTACATCTTCGGGTATTTCAGATGCCGCCTCCAACTATATAGCTTATCGTAAATCTGGTGGTAAACGTTCACGCAGTGACTTCATTTACGATTTACGTTCTCGCCGCTCTTTTCTATTTAATAAACTTGTTCAACTGATGCCTACGAATATGGTACAACCAGAACGTAATCTTAGTGATTTTGCTACTATATGAATTTATATTTAAACTAATGCAACTATTAATTTCCTCTTATAATACTTGAAAAGACTTTAATTATGTAACTTTTTTATTAATAATTATAATTATGTACGTATTTTTAATCAATTTAGGCGGTATTTGTTTTTGAATTGTTATGTTTATTTAAAAAAAAAAAAAAAAAAACATTCAAAATTATTTTAAAATATTATTTTTTATTTTTTTTTTCTCTCTCTCTCTCTTTAATTATTTTTGTAAGTTTTAGTAACAGTATGAATTTGTGTGATATTTAAACTAAACAAGAAAAAAATTGGTAATTAATTTGTATCATTGTTATTATGAATTTGTCTTATTTCTGTTTTAAAATAGGTAGAAATTAATTAAAAATTCTAAAATGTCCAACATTGTTAATTTAACTTAAGTATAATATTTATCTAATAAAAAAACATGTTTTTTCATATTTTAATATAAATGTTGTTATGTTTATTTATTTTAATTGGTAAATTTTTGATCGAGGTTCTTCAGAAAGCTGATTTCCACAGACGGAAAACAGTATAATAGTAACAGTCAGACACAGTTTTTTTATTTTTTATTTATTTGTCATCCAGTTTTCTCGACTTAATTTTCAAGTTTTTCTTGAGATTTGCTCAGATAATTGTATAAAAAAATTATCACTTTAAGCAAAAAGATTTTTCTTACAAAAATAAGATTGTAAAGTTTTTAAAAATAATATATCGTCCATTCCATGAAAGAACGCCCAAAAATATACCAAGTGTCCTCCGATTTTTATAAAATTTTATACGTATAAGGTCTTTGGGTGTCTATAAATATTTTCGTTTTCAGATTCGCTAAATTCAGAAAATTCGTGATTTTATTTCGCTTTTTCACTTTTAAAAAAATCTACAAATTCTCAAAAGTATACAACTTTAAATACAAATATTTCTGGGAAGGCTTTGCAGAAATTTGTGATTTAAAAGGCGTTTAAATTGTAATTATGTTAGCTTAAACGTGAATGTTTTATAAATAAAAAATATTTTTTAAAAATGCATTTTAATGCAATTGCATTTTTTAAATGCATTTTTCTTTAAATATGCAATTCAAATTTGTTAATTTTTTAACATAAATGAAAAGTTTGGAATCTTTACATTAAAATAAAAATCTCAAATTTTTGGGACGCACACATGTACTGTGCATAATTTCCCCTTTTCTGCAACTAGTTTAAATTTTTTCATATAAAAATTATATTTTTCTGGTGTTATGAGTATCTTTACGTATTTTTTGAAAAAAATTTATTGTGTTATTTTTTAAAACATCCTGAAAAATAATAAAACTTTATGTATCAGACTATTTATTGTTTTAAGTTATAATAAACAAAGCATTTTTAAATACACTTGAAAAATTAAAATTTAATAAGTTCGCAACTAACAAAAATGCATCTAAAAACTGCATTTATATTTTTAAAATATTATGGATCGAAGACTTGGTTTTTGAAATGCTGACTAAATTACACAAAAATATGTAATGGCCTTTTAAATACTTTTTAAAATACAAAAATCCATCAATAACTTCAAGAGATATGAATATTTAAAATTGCATACTTTTTATATTTTGTTAACTTTTATAAAAATTTTAAAGAAAATAAGAAAAAATTTTAATTTTATATGAAAAATTTGAAACATGTTGTTATAAAAATTGGATTATGCATATAAGATTTTCGCGTCCCAAAAATTTGACACTTTTATTTTAATGTAAAGATTCCAAACTTTTCATTTATGTTAAAAAATTAAAAAATGTTAATAGCATATTTCAAGAAAAATGCATTTGAAAAATGCAATTGCATTAAATTGCATTTTTAAAAAATCTTTTTTATTTTTAAAATGTTCGTCGTAAAGTCGCCATATGCGAAATTTTAAGGCCGTTTAAATCATTAAAATTCACAAAGTCTTTCCAGAGATATTGCTATTCAAAGTTACATACTTTTGAAATTTTTTTGGTTTTTGATAAAATTAAAAAGCGAAATTAAATCGCGAGTTTTTGCAATTTCACAAAACTGAAAACTGAAATTGATAAAAGGATTAATGGAGTTTATGTATACAAATTTTTATCGAAATTGAAAGCCATTAAGTAAAATAATATACTTTTTCGGGCGTTCTTTCCTGGAATGGTCGATATATAAAAAAATCCAGGAAAGTAGAGAAATAATTGGGAGAGAAAAATTTCAGTTTATAAACTGAGTATTTAAAAATTGTTCCAAAAAGTAAACAAATGTAAATAATGTAAGGATTTAACAGAAAAATTTTAAACTACAATAAAAATATTTACAACCAAAAGAAAGATGAAGTTGTTATTCACTAAAATGTGTGAAAAAGTGAAAGCTCCCACAGGCGAACAGCGATCGTCACGCTAATTTTGTCCGTTAACGGGAGATGTTCGTCTATGGGATATGGTACATAATATATTTGTTTGACAAGGGGTATTAAACATTTAAGATTGATTGTAATTATCAATATTGACAAAAGTCAAAAGAAACAGTCGTAAAATTGGTTAGATTTAAGAAAATTTTTTGTTTAAAAAGTGTTTTGTGATTTATCTATTTTTGCATTAAGGGAATGATTGAAGAATTTTACAATAATAAAATAAAAAAACTAAACATTTTAGTTTATCTTTTCATTTGCTTCTGCGGCAAACGACGTTTTGCATTTTATTTTATTTTTTTATTTATTTATTCAAGTAATATAAAGCCTTCAAGGCCAAAAAAATACATATTACTTAGTACTAATGCCTAAGGATAAAATATTTATATATAAATTATAATATATATATATATATATATATATATATATATATATATATATATATATATATATATATATATATATATATATATATATATATATATATATATATATATATATATATATATATATATATATATATATAATACATTTAACAATTCAAATTATCATTTACACGTTATTTGCAATAAATTATGATTTTATGAAATGTATGGTTTTGTTTGAATGTTGACTGATTACAGATCGCTTTTCTCGGTTTTCATAACATTTTCTTTAAATTACTTTTTAAATTTAGTCGAATTTCTATGCCCTTTGCTCAAAAAACTTGAGATTTGTAGGAATCTGTCGCCATTGTGACATGGAGAGTGTCTTCAGGACATCTATAACTGGGAGAACATATGTTTTTAGGGATCATGTTTTCATTTTTTTCTCTTTTTATACCCTACACCACCATAGGTGGTTGGGGTATAATGCATTTGTGCTGATGTTTGTAAAGCACAGAAATAATTATCGGACCACCACCTAAAAGTATACTGTTCGACTCAGAATCACTTTCTGAGTCGATTTAACGATGTCCATCCGTCCGTCCGTCTGGCTGTCTGTCCATGTAAACCTTGTGAACAAAGTACAGGTCGCAATTTTAAAGATATCTTGATGAAATTTGGCACAGATAATTATTTTGGTACAAGGACGAAGCCTATTGGATCGATCCATTATTTCACCTGGCCCCCATATAAATGTCTTCCCGGAATAGGGGTTTAACGATCATAAATGCCGTAGATATAGCAATATTTCAATGAAACTCGGTACAAAGGAGTCTTATATAAGTGTCAATCTTTGTGTCAAATTTCATCAGGATCGGACCATAATTGACTATAGCTCCCATATAAACCCCTTTTCCGAAAATCACTTAAACGTGCATAAATCCCATACGAATGATGGTATCAAGTTAATATTCAACACAAATAAGTTTTATGTAAGAAGAACATTGCCAAAATTTATGAGAATCGGACCATAATTTACAACAGCTCCCATATAAACCCACTTCCGGAATCACCCTAAAGGGCATAAAATCATATAGATGTTAGTTTAAATGCATTGTTCTGTATTTGTATAATTTATTTTACATTTAGTAAAAGTGTTGGTATACATCTGGACAAAGGTATAATGGTGTAGGGTATCATATGGTCGGTCTTGACCGACTATAGTCTCTCTCTCGTTTAGTATGAAGAACTTTTAATCAAGTGTAAAAGTCAAAGTTAAATTAAAAATTTTATTTTGCTTAAAACCAGCAAAAAGTTAAGTAAAAAACGAATAGTAAACTATTTAACTTAAAAAAATGTAAGTAAAGATGAAATATGAATGCAAACACGGACAAAAAATAAAATGCATCTACCGTTTATGATTTTTGTCGGGCTACAAGTGATGTTTTCTTTAAAAACAGGTGTCCGCGTCTGTCCAAGGGAGCGTACGCCCAGCGGAGATTTATTTATTCTAAAAATGCCACCTAAATCATGGGACCTAAAAAATTTTCCGCCTACCGGAGCTGTCCAGCTATGGAACTGTCCGTTAAGGGAGCTTTTACTGAATATGTACGTTTTTTTTTTGGTAAAAACTCAGTTTCTTGGTGATTATTTTACTGGATTTTACAATTTTTTGAAAGTAAAACCTTAAATTTACTCTTTAAATATTGAGTACTGGATTTTACCGAAAAAATAATAGAACGGACCTTATTTTTTTGAACTTTAAAATTTTAAATGGCGGAGGTACGTAACCAAAATGCCAGGGTATCCCACGTTGGTCCAAGTGGATTCCTAGTCGACCTATATCTTCATATAGGAAGCTGGAACGCTTGGATCATTTAGTAAAGTCTTGAGTTTATATGGTCTCCACCAGGGTAAATCCAATTAAAAGCACGCGGTCAATATAAACGACGCATAACTTTTACAGTTATGCGTGGTAATACACTGCACCGGTGTGAGCGAGACGCAAAATTCTCGAAGGCCGAACAACAAAAACCCGCCTGGCTGTACTTAAGAAATAATTACCGCGACGCGAGAGTTGTTCCCCAACCCAGAGCTACTTTACGACTGTGTAGAACGGACCTTATGTAAAAAATAAAATTGCTTGTGAAGACGCGGCGTTCAAGCGGCTAAAAGTTAATTTTATGTCGCCGTCTAAGTTGTTACAGTCAACTGCCGCCGATTGAAATTTGCTCGACGCAGGTCTCTGTAGTGCATTTCTCTCTCGAAAAAAAAAAAAAAAATATATAAATTTTATGATAATTGTGTTAAAAAAGTGATTAATTAATAACAAAACATAATATTTATCACAAAAAATAAGTCAACAAATATTAATTACATAAAATTTTAGCACAACAAATATAAATCAGTTAAAATTACGTTAAAACCACACCAGACGATCACGTACAAAAAAGGCCAACAAAAATATTTTTTTCTATTTACTACTACTCCCTCGCAGTTGAATAGCCCGTTCACCAGTGCAAGTTATAATTGTGGGTGTTTTCTGTAAATGTAATTTAAAATCAAGACAAAAAAGTCTAGTGTTGCAACATAGTTGTGTAGTAAAGAATTTTATGATTTCAATTGTTTCGAGTAAAAGGGCATGAATGTGTTTCGCCAGCAGTGTTGTTGAAGCGCATAAAAAGCTATTTATAGCAAACGCGGGTGGTGGCAATAGCAACAGTGGCAGCGGTACAAGTGCAGCGCCCAATGACAAGCGCGACTCCTTGAGTGGCATTAAAGGTATACGCAGCGATAAGCGCGGCAGTCTTAGTGGTAGTGGAGGCAGCAATAGTAATAGTTTGAAAAATTCGAAAATGTCTCGTAGTAAAACGCGCATACAAACAGAAGTGTGTGGAGATTGTGGAGCTTCAGGTAAATGCTGTAGGAAAATATAGAAAACCCTTAATAAAAAAAATATTTCCATAATAGATCCTTCATGGGCCTCTATAAATCGCGGAATTTTGTTATGTTCTGATTGTTGTTCGGTACATCGAAGTTTAGGTAGACATATATCTATAGTGAAATCTTTACGCCAGGGTACTTGGGAGCCCTCTGTACTGAATTTTGTTAATTCTTTGAATGCTCATGGTGCCAACAGTGTTTGGGAACATCATTTATTAGATGGTACCACATCATCTGGATCAAAGGGTGCAACACGTATACGAAAACCCTCACCCAAAGATCCTCTGCATCCCAATAAATCAGACTTTATTAAAGCTAAACATGTACAATTGGCTTTTGTTTTAAAACCCAATCTACAAGATACTGATGATGACATCACTGGTGCTAATTTAGAACATGAACTGAGTAAACAATTACATGCCAGTGTACGTACCAGTAATTTAGAGACCTCATTGCGTCTTTTGGTTCAAGGTGCTGACCCAAATTTCTTTCACGAAGAAAAACGTTCAACACCTTTGCATGTGGCTGCTAAATTTGGCCAGGCCTCACAAATTGAACTGTTAATTGTTTATGGAGCCGATATAAATGCCATCGATGGCAATGGTCTGACACCGCTTGAGGTAGCTAAAGCTAATAATCATACATTAATTGCTGAACGTTTATTGGATGCCATGTATGAGGTCAGCGATCGTATAATTATGTTTTTAGGTGGCAAGAAACCAGATCATACGGTAAGTTAATTATTTTTATCGAACAATGATTCATTGTGTTAATAATTTGGTGTAGCTTTTTTTTATTCTAATAATTAGAAGTCGTAAATATGTAATGGTTAGTATGTTAATAGAATGTTTTACATAGATGTTTATGAAATCGTTTGTAGGCAATATAAAAATTTGTAGTATGTAAGATTGTACTTAAATTTTTGCGATATTTTTCTAACAAATTGTTTGGAGTAAAAATAGATTGAAATAGGCAATTGAGTAAAATATTTTTTATTGTGAAAGTTTTTAATAATCGAGGCAATTTCTTGTTTTTATTATGTTAAATATCAGGCAAGATCACATGTTTCTAAAAAAGTACTAATATTAAAAAGAACTTAGAAAAGTTTCAACTTATAATGAATTCTTTTAATTTATTTAAAATAAATATAAGGAATTAGAATAAATTTATATAAAAAAATACTAAATTACAAAAAAAAAAAAAAAAAAAGATTTAGGACAATTCAATTACACACTCCATTCTTAAGAAGTACAAATTCAATTTTCACAAATTGTTTAAAAGGTTCTTAAATTTAAAAAAGTAATGTTTTTTAATAAAAGGTACTCAGAGCTTCGAAAGAATGAATTCTATTTAGAATTAATTCACGTATAAACTTAATTCAGCTTATAAACATTTAGTTTAGCATTCTTTAAAATCATTCCTCAAAAAATAATTCCTAGACTTAATTCTTTAGGCTTAACTTTGTATTGAATTAATTCCCTAGAGAATTAATTCCTTGAAGAATTACAATTCAATTTGAATGATTCAATTTTTCTTTCATTCCATTCTTTTACAAAATGAATGAAAAATATGTAGAATTAATTCCCTAAAAAAAATTAAATTCAATTGGATGATATATTTTTTTCTTTCATTCCCTTCTACTACAAATTGAATGACAATATTTTTCTTTAATTCTATTTGTATATATATTTTGAAAATTAGTATTAAAAGAGTTGAAAATAATTGGTATTTTGATAAAATCATTACAAAATGAACATGTTACTACCCAGCTAAACTCTGCAAAGATTGGAAGATGATTCTGTACGAATAAACTTTGTAAAGATGCTGAACTTCACAATTAAAAAGAAAAATAATACTCATAATACGTTCTCTGTAAGAAGATAAATCCTATGATTCAGAATAACCTAAGTACATATAACAGATGAAATTTAATATACGTTCATACAGAACTAAATATGGCTTACCATACACCGATTTGCAATTATATAAAATTGTTTAAAATATAAAGAATTAAAAAAAAAAACTTTCATTCAAACTAGTACAAATTGAATGGTTGAAAATTTTTATAATTCAATTTGTAATAGTTTGAATTTAAACAAATTTGAATGAAATCAAAAGAATTAAGCATTCTCAAAGAATTAATTCACAAATGAATTAATTCCATTTTATCAAAAGATTTAGGAATTAAGCTTCAGAATGAATTACAATGAATTTATTAGAAAGAATTGACAATTCTATATAATTTAATTCAATTTTAAAAAGTGAATTAAAGAATTCATTCTTTCGAACCTTTGAAGGTACTAATTTAAAAATTTTTAAAAATGTGCCAATTTAAATTAAAAAAAAAAATGGCTTAATTTAAAATAAAAAACAAATGTAAAAATTTAAACATAAAAATATTCCACAAAAGTTGTAATTTACGAAAATATATAAATTTTTAATTTTGAAAAGCGTGCTGGTTAAAAAAAGTACCTATTTGTTTAATAGTATTTTTTAAAACAGACCCAAATTAAAAAAAAAAAAAAAAAAAAAAACGAAACAAATTATTTACAAAAATGTTATTTTTTATGAACTTACTAAATTAAACTATAAACAAATTCAAGAAAAAAATTTTTTACGAAAGGTACCAATGTTTACTTTAAAGTTGGTATATAAAAAAGTAGAAATCTTCAATAAAGTTCAAACTTTTTAAGATAAAAAAATTTGCAACAAAAACTACCGATTTTATCAAAAAGTAAGATTTTTTTAAAGTAAAATTTTTATCAAAAAGTACTAATTTTCAAATAAAAGTTCCATTTTCAAGAAAGTTAAATTTCGAAAAAAAATGTATTAATTTCCAAAAAGTTATAATTTTCACCCAAAAGTGTCAAGTGTAAATAAAAGATATAAATTTCTAAAAATTAAGTACTTTTCTAAAGAAGTTACAATTTTTTTAGAAACGAAAAAAATAATAATAAAATTTTAAAAAAAGAAGACAATTTCCATACATCTTCTACTTGCATCCACTTTTATTTTAAGAAATACTTTTTTGACAAATTCTATTTTTTTTAGAAAAAAAAAGAAAAAAAAAATAATAATAAGGAAATTTCTTCAATTAAAAATGTTTATTTAATAGACCGGACGCCATTTAATTATACCCGATTCAAATACTGCTGAAATAAGTGAACAATTGAAAATAGCTCGAGGACGTTTACAATTAGTGCCCAATAAAATGTTTGAAGAGCTTGTAATGGATCTTTACGATGAAGTCGATCGTAGAGAAAATGAGGCCAGTAAGTAAATTTTAATTAATTTATATTTTTTGTCTAATACATTTTTAAAATGTTGCCTTTTTTCACACAAATAAAACCATGGCAGCAAATAAATATAATTTTTTATTTTATTTTTTATTTTATTTTATTTATTCAATCAAAGTAATATTAAAGCCTTCAAGGCCAATAAACAATATTACATAGGTAAAAAAGCCTGAATAGAATATACTAAGTGTTAACAAATGTTGTAATTTAAATATAATTTATATAAATATATAATTTATATAAATTTATATAAATTTATATAAATACATAATTTATATAAATATTCACTTTAAATTCCTTAATTCTTTTAATGATTGTTAATTTATAAATTCAAAAATGTTTATTTATCTTTCAGTATGGGCTACATCCACAATGAATGGTGAAAATGTAGCAGTGCCATTTTTACCAGCAAACCCATTTTTAAGTGCCACACGTAATCAGGTATGAATTTAAGGCAAATCCGTTATTTGAAAAGAAAACGAAAAGCTTAAGTTGCAAATAAATTAATAATTATCATCAACAATCAACCAGTGACAATGAGATTTTTGTTCTATTTAATATTATTTGTTTCATTAAGGGTCGTCAAAAACTTGCACGTTTTACTCGTGCTGAATTTAATGGCTTACTAACGGATGTTTTAATTGATGCACGACGACGTCAAAATATGGCAAATCTACGACCTCTCGATGCCACACAAACATCAACGTCATCATCAACATCCATGTCAAATAATAACAATAATGCTTCTGGTTTTTATAATATCAACAGCATAACAACATCTGTCTCTGGCATGGTTGGCAACAGTGATTATCACGATCCAAATTTGTCAGATGATGAACCAATTTATGATCCCGTAGCGGATGATGATTATGAACCAATGCCGCCTATAGCACAGCAGGTAAATTTAATGCGCCAAAAGATCTTAAAACTCAATAACAGTTTTGGTTAATTATAATAACATACATTGTAGTAAAATATTATTTTTTTTGTCAATTGCTAACTACAAAAGAATTTTTAATATTTTATATTAAAAGCTCAATAAATTTTTAATATTTTAGTGAAACTAGAAATTTAGATATTCATAACGGAAAACCGATAAGCTGCATAATTTACTTAAGAGAACAAACGACTTAAAAAATTTTAGTTTAAAGTAAATTTTTTCCGTTATGTATGTTTTTTATAGACTAACATTTTTTTTTTTCTTTTTGAATAAGTCTATTTTAATTAAAATTTTTTTGGAGAAATCCATGAAAGCTTTGTGTTTTTTTTTTTGCTTTTCATATTATCTAAAATATTTTTAATAGTTTTAATGACTTTTTAGAAAAAACAAAAAACATATATACTTACAAGTATTTAGATTTAGTAATCAAACAAAATAAGTAACATTTGTAGTAATTTAAAAAAAAATATATATATTTATTATAATTACATAAACACAAACATTAATTTATCTATGTATAACACACCCCCATATAAGATGACAATGTTACAATTGAAGCTTGACTTTATGCATAATTTTAAAATGCAATATTAGTAATTTAGTGACAATAAACGCGGCATTCCGTAATGGTCGAATCGTCTAAAAGAATTTGCTTGGCGGTCAATAAAAAATCTTCAATATGGCGTTGTTATTTAAGAATTGTTTATGCCATTTGTCGTTATAAAAAAGATCTAAATATTGTGAGAGATTAAATATTTTTTTTTTTTTTTTTTTATTTGAAGAGACTAACTTATAATGATTAATTTGTGTGTTTGTGAATTTAAGAAAACACCTCATCACAATCGTTTAGTTCTTAAATGGATAGTGGATGATAGACGCATAAAGGTTCGTTCAAATATTGGATAGATTTTTGAATAACGTTTTTTTTTCTTATAACAAGTCCCTAATTAAAGTGAAATACATACATAATATGAGATGTCCCGAATAATATACACTATTGAATTTTTATAAATGTAATCAAATATAAAAAAATAATAATTTTTAGTGAAACATTTTTTGTGTGAGTTGCAAATTACAATGGTCGCAAAAAAAAAAAAAATAATAAAATAAAAAAAGTTTCGTCTTCCTTAAAAAAAGATATGTGGACTAGATGGAATTTGAAATGCCTAACACGAATCTGCTTTCAGTTTATTCCCATTAGGTCGAGATTTTTTATGGGCGTGTCTAATATTTCGCCCTAAAAAAACGATTACTCTAGTATATTTCAGTATAACTCGAGAACGGTGTGCACGATTTATATAACCAAAATATGAGAAATAAAATTGGCTTTATAATATTAAATTTTATTTCGAAATAAGTGATCGAAAAAAATGTTGTTCATTCAAAAGTGGAAATTTTTATTTTTTCACTAAAATTTCTTTTAAAAATAAAATCTTTATCTCAAAACTGGTAATCTTTATCTCAAAACTGGTAATAGGTGGATTAGATGGAATTTAACGTGCTAAATAAGAATCTACTTTCATTTTTTTCTATCATATATTGATTTTCTTTTATGAGCATGTCTACTATGACCCCGCCTTTAGGCAGGTAAATAATCTTAAATATTGGAAAACTGGTAATAGGTGGATTAGATGGAATTTAATGTGCTAAATAAGAATCTGCTTTAATTTTTTCTATCATATATTGATTTTCTTTTATGGGCATGTCTACTATGACCCCGCCTTTAGGCAGGTAAATAATCTTAAATATTGCATGAGCAATTTTCTTTTGGTGTATCACTTATGTCAATCGTACACACTGTGCATGAGTTATGGTGGAATATACTAGAGTAATGGACTTATTATGGGCGAAATATTAGACACGCCCATAAAAAATCCAGACTTGATGGAAAGCAGATTCGTGTTTAGTACATCAAAACACATTTTTGTTTTTGGGGGAGGATTTTTTGCCGATCAGTGTTATTGAAACACTAACATTACGACAGAGAAAAAAGGTTTTAAAAATAATAAAAAAATAAATAAATAAATGGAAAAGATAAAATATTTTCGCCAAAAATTCCAATTCAAAATTTCACTAAAAATTTCATCAAGCTCTATATTTTTTTTTTTACTAATTCCTATTTTCACCAAAAAAATCAAAAATTTCGAATTTTTTTCAAAAACACGAAAATTTTATAAAAATCCGAAGTTCTAAAAAATTCTATTTGGAGAAAAATGTTATTATTTAGATGTTCTGAATTTTTATATAAAAAAAATTTCATAAAAAATCCAAAATTTTACAAAAAATATAATTAAAAATCTATTTTTTTTTTTCTAAAATTTTTAAAATTTCAACAAAAAAACTATATATCATAAATTTCTATTTGGAAAAAAATTAATACTGTAAATTTGTGAATTTTGAGCAAAAAATTCGAAATATTCGTTTTTATACCCTTCACCACAGGTGTAAAGAGTATAAATAAGTTTGTCATTCCGTTTGTAATTTTCACAATTTTCGTCGGTGAGCAAAAAAGTTGATATTTTCGGGATCCTTATAAAAATTTGAGAATTGTTATTAATGGCTCTTCTGTTAATTTTGTAGATAGATTGGAATGTTTAGGTGTATACATTGACCGGCGCTTGTTATTTGATTACCATATTGATCGAATTAGTTTTAAAATTCTTGGTATTTTACGTAGACTTTATTCTCTTGCCGTTTATTTATCTTGCCGGACGAGGTATTTAGTTGCCCATGCACTTTTGATGACTCATGGGTTTGTATGGCCAGGAAGTAGTATCTGGTACTACCTCTTATAATATTACAAAGCTCAACCGTATTACGAATATGATTGCTCGTTATGTGTACAATAATTCGAAATTTCACCAAAATTTCGAAATTTAATAAAAAAAAAAATTCGTTTTTTGTTTTATCAGTTTTATCAAATTTTTTTTGTATCAGGTGGGTCTTCATCTAATGTAGACAATGTCATCTTTGATGACTTTAAAGACCTTGGTTTTACATTTCGTTGTATGAAGTTTTAAATAAAGTTAAATTTTGATTGGTTGAAATTGATAATATTTCTATTAAGTTTATAAAATTAATTTATCCTTTTATTTCTGAGTATATTTTGAATTTTGTGAACACCATTCTTACAACTTCTACATTCCCTTCATGTTGGAAGGTAGCTAAAGTTGTTCCCATCCCTAAGTCAAGAGTGGTTCATGGAGTTGAGGATCTGCGTCCTATATCTATTCTCCCAGCGTTATCTAAGGTTGTTGAGCATATTATCAAAGATCAAATGATCGAATAATTTTCTTCTAATATTTATGAAAATCAATATGCTTATCGGAAGGGTTTTAGTACAACTGGATTACTTCTTACTCTGACTGATGACATAAGGCGCAGTGTCAATGATGGTAATATCAGCGTACTAATTTCTCTTGATCTCTCGAAAGCGTTCAACACAACTGACCATTATAAGTTAATTAAAAAGCTTAAAAATGAGTTCAATTTTTCTAGATCTGCGTGTAAGCTTATATTTTCTTATTTGGTTGATAGAATCCAATTTGTTATGTTAAATGGATTCAATTCTGATTTACGATCACTTTCTTCCGGAGTCCCACAGGCTTCGGTTTTAGGGCCACTTCTGTTTAGATTATATGTTAACAGTTTTCCATTCTTTATCAACTCTGCAATGTGCGAAATGTTATTATTTGCTGACGATGTTTACCTTTTGTTTAAAGGCTGTTTTGATTTTAAAGACATGTTCGTTAACAATATAAACTACTGTTTAGAACGAGTTCTTGAATGTACATCTTGCAACGGTCTTACAATTAATCCTGCTAAGACAAAGGGCATCATGTTTTGACCTACGAATCGTTTTGTTCTGGACTTGGATGTGTTCTTAAGTGATGTTCGTATTGACTTTGTGAGTAACTTAAAGTGTTTAGGTGTTATATTAGATAATAGACTAACTTTTAATTTTCAGATTGATATGTTAAGTTCAAGGCTTTTTGTTGTCTTGCGTAGAAATTATTTAGTCAACCTATTTCTGCCGCTTCACGTTAGGATTTGTATATCGTGGGCTCAAAAACTACTCAAGATTAGGAATGATAGGTAATAAGAGCACCTTCAAAATGGCATTCCATACTTTCTTTGGGTAATTTCCTTAGAATTTTATGTAGATTTCGATTTTGCTATACGCCTGTCACGTTTTTTCTCACTCGAACGAATTGACCCACCCTAATAAATATCCCAAAATTTTGACTTTCGCAAAATTAAAATTTTCACCAAAATTGCGACCAGTACTTTCCGCGTTACAAACATATGCACAAACGCATACAAATTGCGAAATTCTATTGTCGGTAGAACGATTTGTATTTTATGAAAACACACTAACATTGTCTGTGCAAATATCCTGGATTTAAGCAAAGAAAAAAGTATAAAACAAATTTTGTTTTTTCATACTTAAATATTAAAATTTTGGATATTTTTCAACACAAAATGTTTGTTTTTTAGTTTTAGTAAAGCCTTAGAACATAATGTTTTCTTTATTAGTTCTATGATTAAATTAAATAAATTTAATTTCAATCAAGCAGTGTTTGTCAATTTAAAAATAAAAATAACAAGGTCAATTGTAACATTTTAATTTTGTTGAACCATTTCACAAGTCATAGTAATTAACACTCATGTGTAGTGCAATAATTAAAACATTTACCATACAATTAAAAATCAGATATACATTAGTTTAATAATCATTCTCCAAGACTTTCTTCTTATAATGTATTTATAATATAATAAAGTAATTTAAGATAAATAAATAAATAAAAAGCTTTTACACCTCTTTAGAAAATTCAACACTATTTTATTTTAAAAAATAATAGAGTGATTAATATTTTTAATTTAATTCATTATTGTAGTATATTATTATTTATTTATTTCTTTTTTATTTTATTATTTATCCTTTTATTTTTATTTGATATTTTTTTTTTTTTTTAACGTATATTTTAAGGCTATTGTACATCAATCAGCCAAACCAAATGATGAATTGAAAAATTATGAAATGGAAACTTTACGTAAACAAATTAATGATTATGTTACCGAAATCAATCAATTAAAGACTGTTGTACAAAAATTATCGACCGAAAATACTGAATTGAAATCGAAATTTTCCACTGTACAGCAACCATCGACAACAGCATCAAATACTAGTGTTTATGATGAACCACTGTGAGGAATTTTATTATTTACTTTTGTTATTAAATTTTGTTACGTTTGTGTTTAATTTATGTTTTTTTTCTTTATTTTTTTTTTTTTTTTGTTTTTTCTTTTATTATTATTTTTTTATTGTTGTTTTTAAAATACTTTAAGACGTATTGAAAACACTGAAAATGATCATGAGCCCCATTCTTTGCCTGAAGGCTTAAATTCAAGTTTAGGTAATAGCAACAGCAACAATCCAGGTCAATCGCAAGCGGGCCCCTCATCAGCATCATCCTGTTCATCGGCTACGAATTCTCAACAATCGACTATTAAACGACCAGCCAGTATGTACGAACGACGTCTACAGTCCAGTATAACGAAAACAAATGCCGACACACGTAATACAACCTCAATGTATCAAATGGCTGCCGATAAATCTTTTACCGAGGAAGTTAATCAAAAGACAGACATTGTAACGCATCGCCTTAAAGAGCTGATACACTCCATGCAAGATCCAAATAATCGAGAAACCCTGGTACCCTGTGCTGAACGTATTCGGGCTGCTGTATTGGAATTAATTAATGTTTTTACCACACCGGTGAGTTATGAAACTTCTTTAAAATAATTTATGTACATAAATGAGTTTTTCTTTCTTTATTTTCTCTTACAGAATAATTGTAATGAAACAATACGCGAAACGTTAATGCAATTAACGCGTAATAATATTTTAATACAACATAGTTGTGAAAATTTACGTAATTCATTCGATACGAATGATAAAACCGCCATTGAAAAATATACAAAAGATGTACGTGAATGTGCGTATTATATAGCCAGTGCCACAAAAACTTTAGTTTTACAATTGGAATGAGAAGTTTTGAGTGAGTGTATGTATAGTTTATAGAAAGTTTTTTTCTTTTAATAATATTTTAGTATTTATACAACAAATTTCTAATAACAATCCCATTATAACATTTTTTTAGCATTTAATTTAATATTTTAAATTGTTCATATTTTTATCGATTTGTATTAACAAAACAATCAGTTTTTAATGTGTAAAAGAATATCGAAAAACAAGTATCGAAAAAAAAGAAAACATTAACATGTTCTTCCAACAATAACTATTTTCAAAATGGCCTTAAATAAACGAAAAAAATAATTTATATAAAAATCATAAATACTTTTTGAATTTTATTATGAAAAAGGTAATTTGGGATAAATGGAGTAAAATGGAAATAACTTAAAATATTAATATTAATTTTTGGGTTAATCTAAAAAAAAAGTATAAGCTTTAAACACTATACGTTTTAAAAAGTAAACGAACATTTTATTAATAGTTGTAATGAAAATTAAAATTTCCTGAATTGACACTGGACGGCAAAATTTTTTTGTTCGTCCTCCTTAAAAAAAGAAAATATGGGGACTAAATGGAATTTGATCAGCTAAACCCGAATATGCTCAATTTTTTCCCTATCAGGTCGTGGGATTTTATGGGTATGTTTAATATATCCCTCTTAATAAGGCGAAAACATGATAACAATACAATAATAATTTTTGAAATACTAAAAGATGCAGGCGAAAATTATCTTTAAACCACATTAACATTACTTTTTCTTCTACCCAATAGTTTCAGAATTATTCAGAAATAAGTGTCGGAAAATAATAGTTTATCCAAATTTAATTTTTTTTCTGAAAATTTCATTTATGAAATGAAACCCTCTGATTTTACTTTAGACGCATATACGTTAATGTTTCTTTAGGAACCATTAAAAATAGAGTTGGGCATAATCGTTCATTTTACTTTTTCGGTCACATCGTTTAAAATAGTAAAATTATTCAGTTCGTTTATCGTTCGTTTTTTAACATTGATCATAGTCTGAACGATAATTGTGTATAAATGTTTGAATAAAGAGTGAACAGCTGAAACAATTATTTCATTTGTATCTAAGAACACTTTATTAGCAACAATTAATGATTTTTTTTTGATTTTTTATTCTAATTGTCTATTTCTTAAAGCCCACTTTTTAAATCAATTTGTAAATACACCTTTTTTCTTATAATTTTTGGAAATTTTTATACAAGTTTTTTTAAACAGTTCTAGGAAGTCATTTGAGAACCAGCAATTTGTTCTCAGAAGTGATGTAGAAGTCATACAGAATTAGTTCTTAAGCACTAGTTTTCACAATTAACAAAATAGTATAATTACTATTATATTTTTTTAAGTTTCAAAATTTTTTAAAGCAAAACACAATACACCTTAAAGATCAGAATGTCCACTTATATATTATAATTAAACATTTTGCGATTTTCGATTTTAAACCATTTTGAAATGTTTAATTGATCATTGAATTTTTTAGACCTGTAGCTCACAATTTTCAAAGTAAATGAATGAAATTAGGTGTGAATGGTTTTTTTGACACAAGAAAAATTATTACTAAATATTTTTATGATCGATCCATATTTTCATCTAGCTCCCATACAAATATATTCCCGGAATAGAAATAAAATGATAATATATGCCGTATTTAGGGTCAGATGAAATTTTGCAGTACTACATGTTTGGTAACCATAAATTACCCTACCAAATTTCAAAGGAATTGGTCCACAATAGACCATAGTGTCCATATAAATTACTTCTCAAAATTTACTTAAAGTGCATAATTCACATAATAATTTTAACGTCAGGTTAAAATTTGGCAAAACTAGCTTTTATTTATGTTTCTACAATTTTAGGGGCATCAGAAACGGTAGGCAAAATGTATGTATATTTATATTATACCCTACACCACCATAGGTGGTTGGAGTATAATGCGTTTGTGCTGATGTTTGTAACGCACAGAAAAAATTATCGGACTCCCACCTTAAAGTATACCGCTTGACTCAGAATCACGGACGGACGGTGTCCGTCCGTCTGGCTAGCTATCTCCATATAAACCTTGTGAACAAAGTACAGGTCGCAATTTTAAAGATATCTTGACGAAATTTGTCACGAATAATTATTTTGACGAGGACGAGGCCTATTGAAATTGGTTATGATCGGTCCATTATTTCACCTAGCCCCCATACAAATGACCTCCCGGAATAGAGGTTTAACGATCATAAATGCCTTAATTATAGCAATATTTCAATGGAACTCGGTACAAAGGAGTTTTGTATAAGTGTTAATCTTTGTGCCAAATTTCATCAAGATCGGCCTATAATTGACCATAGCTCCAATATAAATCCCCTCATACGTACATAAATCCCATATGAATGATAGTATCAAGTTAATATTCGACACAAATAAGTTTTATATACGTAGAAACAACATTGCCAAAATTTATGAGAATCGGTCCATAATTTACCATAGATCCCATATAAACCCACTTCCGGGAATCGCCTTAAAGGGCATAAAATCTTATAGATGTTAGTATCAATGCATTATTGTGTATTTGTATAATTTATTTTACATTGAGTAAAAGTATTGGTCTACAATTAACCGCAGGTCTAATATTTGGCTCATACAGAATGGTGTAGGGTATCTTATAGTCGGTCTTGACCGACTATAGTTTCTCTCTCGTTTTTTAATTAATATTGTTCGGTGGGTTATATTATTGAAACATATTTCAAATCTAGAGAAAATTTTCTTTTTAACGATACCAATCACTTATGTTAAAATACCGTGGTTTATTTAATGCCACGTTTGGTATACCTTTGCCCCTATGTGCATCGTTCAGATTACAGATTCGTTCATGAACGGCACAATTCTAATTAAAAAAATTTTATAGTCCGGAACAAAAAAAAAAAAATATATACAGTGCTGTGCTGAACATAAGCAAAAAAATTAAAGTTATCCTAAATATGGAATTATTTTTTAAAGTATTAAATTTAGAATAAAACTGATTTCATAACATTGTTAACACACAGTCATATTATATATCA
Organism: Protophormia terraenovae; assembly: GCA_951394005.1. Classification (NCBI taxonomy): domain Eukaryota; kingdom Metazoa; phylum Arthropoda; class Insecta; order Diptera; family Calliphoridae; genus Protophormia; species Protophormia terraenovae. The sequence continues at coordinate 31,618,025 of OX596077.1, read as the reverse complement.
TTTTAAAGGATATTGTGTCTTCTTTAAAACTATGTACAATAAATTTCATTATTTTAAAATTTTTAGCACACTTTTCTTGAAACAATACGAACAAATGCAAATTATGTTTATATGGACATATTTCAAAAATTTGAGACTGAATAATTTCTAAATGCTTATATCAATATATCAACATAATTTTTTCACATGATATAAAATATTTAATGGAGAATTGATAAATGTGAAAATCAGAACAATATATATAATTTTACTATTATTTTTAAAGGTCGAAGTTTTTATTATGGAAAAGTTGAGTATTTTCGGAAAATTGCCTCGTATGACTAAGTTTACCGGTAGGCTGTCATAATTTTTTGCAAAACCTTTAAGAACATATTGAGCTATATAGTTTAATTCACAGAATTACCAAAATCAACAATCAATTTTTTTTACAGACTCAAAGATTTCAACTTCTCATCCAAAATTGACAATTTTTGACCACTGGATGTAGGGTAAACGTTTAGAACTTTTCAAAATTACACTTACACGTTTTCTTGGGGTCCCGTCTTTCAGAAAATGTCAAAAAATATTAAACTTTTTTAACATTTTTTAAAAAAGTTAAATATATAAAGTTACTTTTTTGGCAAAAAATTGCAATTTTTGAGACCTTTTTTGAAATTTTGACTGAAAATTTTTTTCTTGTTATCGAATTGAGATAACAAAAAAAAAAAAATTTATTAGCATAATTTAGAAAATTGTAGAGAATTTCAACATATTTTTAAAAACATTTTAGAAATTTTATTTTAAAAGTTATAGTGCAAAATCGCAAAAAAGTCAAGGCCAAAAATGAGAAATTTAATTTTTGAAGTTAAATATCTTTTAAACCATACGATATAATTTAGCACAATAAGCATGTTTTTTTCCTTGTCTTGCTTAAGAGAATTCAAAAATGTAAAAATTATGTTTTTCACCCTCGAGGTAGTCAACTTTGGCCCACGTCCGTGTTGCAGCTACAGACTCTATTCAACAATATTCTGAAAGATTAGCTCCTCCTCTATCGATGTTCCAAGTTTCATCTAAATCGGTTCAGTGGTTTCAAAGTTCCAGACTTATTACCATTTATTTTGCTTTTCGCAAAAACGAGAAAAATATTGTATGTTATCTATATGAAAGTGTGCATATCAAAAGCAACAAAATTTCCAATAGCAAAAATTTACACAAAATTTTAAAATTTATTGCTATTTTTTAAATTAAATGGCAGTTTTTTCTTTTACTTATAGTTTTTTTAAATAAGAATTATTCTTTGTGACAATATAGGCCGACGCAAGAAATTTTTAGTTTATTTGGAATAAGAAATGTGGAAAGTAACTTTATTTTATAGTACAAATTATATAATACTGCTTAATTAAGGTAAATAAATTTATTTTGGAAGCACAATTTAAAAAATTATGACTTTTCAGTGCATGTAAAAGGATTTTCACTAAAAACTTCGTTCAGATATTATTAAAAATAAATAGGTAACACGTTATAAAAACGGATTTGTCTACATAGATAGGTTATATAGTCTCTAAGGTTTAATATGTAATGTACTCAAAGTCCATTGAAAACATTTAAAGTTACAGGCTAAGCAATATAGCACTGCTCACTGAAAAGCTTATTCAATAAAGGTACACTTTTTTATTTCTGTTTTTATACAAGAAACAATTTATAATTTCATATAAATACGTTGCGTTCTTCCTGAAATTAACAAAATTAATTATATTAAAAAAGAAAAATACTTTATTTTATTTAAAACAATATTTATATGCTTTCACTATGAACGGATACGCAACGTCGCGTCACCCGGTATAGTGTCAAGGTGTACATCTTAAAATTTTGGACAGAGAAAAGATGTAATAAAGACTGTACTTGAATTCTGGCGAAAAAACTGTCCTTTTCTTAGAAATCTAATGAAATTTTGATATTTTTAGGTTAATAGGTTATTAAAAAGCACAGAAATTTCGTTATACATAGAGAAATATCTTCTTTAATTCATCGTTTTTTGCATGAAAAAAAAAAAAAAAAAAAATGCGAAATATATTTTAAAACATTTGAAGGATTGGATAAAGCGACACTGCTTAAAACTTTTGATTAACATTTTTAACCATGTGGTCTAGTACTCAGATGCAAAATCTGTGGAAGATTTTTTATGCAGCTTCAAGATAAGTGCGGTACAAAGTGTTGTTTAGTCAACAAATTCAAATGGAAATCATTCCAGAGAAATCAATTAACAATTTAATCGCATTAAAACTACTAAATTTTACGGAAAATGTAAAATATAGAACAAAATGAAGAAAAATATGAATATGTTGCTATTGTTGTGCACACTCCTATATGAAGATTGTAGTGTTTTATTCCAGTTTTTGTTAATAGACAAAGTTAATGTTCTTTAAATGTTTGTGTTTTTATTAATCCTTAAATATAATTCGTAAAATTATTTTTGTTGTAAACCAAATATTCTAAAAAATAAAACTATTCTTAGGTTTACCCTAATTTTGTTGCCTTTGTTCTGCACAGCACTGTATATAATAAATATTAAAGAAGTGAAAGAATATTAACACCTTCAATTTCAGACTAATATAACTTTTTATCGGATAGATATATTTAAATGATTCTTGCAGCAGTATTATTTAAAATTTTGTAAGAAATTTAGTGAATATTTTCAAAAAAATTTACATACAAGTCATAAATGAATTTTTGCAAATTAAAAAAAAAAAAAAAAAAAATACACACCCGACGTTATCAACTTTACTTCCGTGACCCGCTAAGGGTCTTTGGTCTTCCAAATCAACTTGTACACACCTTAGCTCTAACCATGTGAAATTTTCTTTAAATATCTCCAACGGTTCATAAGTTACAGAATTATTTCCAAAAAAAAAGCGTCTTGGGACCACTGCGCTGGGTTTTTTCTTAGGAAATTAAGGTTTCTTTAACGTATGAGTAATATTCATAAATTATAATAAGTATACGCTTCTAAAACGAATTTTGCTTGTTTTTAGTAATTATACCCTACACCACCATTGGTGGTTGCGGTATTATGCTTTTGTGCTGATGTTTGTAACGCACAGAAAAAATCTTTGGACCCCCATCTAAAAGTATACCAATCGACTCAGAATCACTTTCTGAATCGATTTAACGATGTTTGTCTGGTCGGCTGGCTGTCTGTCCATGTAAACCTTGTGAACAAAGTACAGGTCGCAATTTTAAAGATATCTTGATGAAATTTGGCACGAATAATTATTTTGGCACAAGGACGAAGCCTATTGAAATTGGTTATGATCGGTCCATTATTTCACCTAGCCCCCATACAAATGTCCTCCCGGAATAGAGGTTTAAATATCATAAATGCCTTAAAAATAGCAATATTTTAATGAAATTCAGTGCAAAGATAAGTGTCAATTTTTGTGCCAAATTTCATCAAGATCGGTCCACAATTAACCATAGCTCCCATACAAATCTTTTTGCGAAATTCACTTTAACGTGCATAAATCCCATACAAATGTCAGTATAAAGTTAATATTCGACACAAATAAGTTTTATTTAAGTAGGAATCACAGTGCCAAATTTTATGAGGTTCGGTCCATCATTTATAATAGCTCACATATAAAACCCACTTTCGGAAATCAACCTAAGGCACATAAATTCATATAAATGCTAGTATTAACGTAATATTCTGTATTTGTATATTTTATTTTACACTTAGGAATTAGAGTTTTCTCTCGTGTATAGACGTGTTTTTACATTGCTCTACTAAAAATAATAATTTCTTAGTGAAGTGCTGTGAAAATAATAGTGTATATAGTTGAAACAAAAGATAAGTAAAAAAAAAGCGAATGGACGCTAAACAAATCTAAAGCATTTATACATAAATTAATTATAAAATATTTATATTTTGTTACATTGTTAACTTAATATCTGCATATTAAAATTTAAGAAAGAATACAAAACAAAGTACAACACAAAAAAATATATACAAATATACATTTGTGCTTGTGTGTTAATGAGTTGCTCTAACTCTCTATTAAGTGAGAGGAGACTCAGTACAAATGGTAAAAACGCATACATTGTATTGAGCCCCTTAAACAATAATAATAATTTATATGATACACAAAAGAACAGGAATTATTTAACCGCAAAAACAACAAATGAGAGATCTCCTCTCTCTAGTGCAATTACTAGTCAGAGACCTGCGCCGAACGATTTTCACGGCGGCGGCGGCTTTGCTAAAAATTGTCGGCGGCGGCTCAAAGTCGGCTGTTAGCCGGCTGAGAGGTGAACATAACAACTTTTTATTTCCTAGTTTTCGCATCGTCTTATAGAGTACATTGGTTCACAAATGTGGTTCCAAGTCTCCTGTAAGATGTAAGGGGATCCGAAGACCGCTTGTTTGAACATTATTTTTTATTTCCTAAAAGATTTATAACATACATTTTTGTATTTTTGTACTTCTAAAGTGTCAAAACAGAAGACCGTTTGTTCGAACATTATTTATATTTTTAAAATTATTAAAAAAAAGTATATATATATTGACACAGCTCTTCTCCCTACACATATAAAATTGGATATTCTGAAACATTTTTTATTTTATTACAGATTTTAACATTCGGATATTTTAAATTCGTCGATTTTGTTGAAATGAATCAAAAAAATTATTATTATTTTTATTTTTCTTGAAAAATGGAACGGAAATAATCTTAAAATATGGTCTTAAAGTAGGGTCGAACCATTATTAAAATTTTTAAAGTTTACAAGGCTTTACCAAAGGTATAGTAAGCAAATCAATGTTTTTGAATACAACTTTAAGTAATTTTGATTATAAATGGTTGGTAAAGCTGTGTTAAGTTTTTTTGCATACGGCTGTAAAATTATAGATTATATTCAAACTAAATTCTTTAAAAATACTGCCATTTTCACAGCTTCCGATTTCTTTATATTCTGAGTTTAATGCTAATTATCAACCTCCAAAAATTAAACTTTAGAAAATTATATTTTACTATGTCTACTGATATGTATATTTTAATTCATTGCGTTTTTACTATTTCTAAAGATTTTTCCTAAATTTAGCGGGTTAAGCTTCTCCTATTAGGTAGATCTAAATTATCCAAACATTTTGTTTAAAAATTGTTCTACAGAATAATATTATTTTCATAATAGATACAAATTCTAATGTAAGCTTGATAACAAATTACTAACTTTTTGTATGTAAATTTCCATAAGAGGAAGTTAGGAACTCTTTATGAAACCTACATTAATTTTTTGGAATACGGCTATATATTTATTGAAAACTGTAATATTGAAAAATGCAGATGTTTATTCCAAAAAAAAAAAACAAATTGACTTGTTTTTTCATATATTTCAAAGCCAGAAAACATCTCGATTTGAGTTGTTTAATTATTAAACACAATAAAAACAACTAGGTTTCCATAGGAAAGAAATTTTTAGTATTTTAGAACATAGAAAATTGTTTAAAAATGCCCAGGAAAATTTTAGAACATGTTCTAAAATCATTAGTTCTAGAACTGGTATAATCAGAACCACTTCAGATTCTTATATTTGTTCAAATTTATTATTGGTTTAAAAATTTTATTTTTGGAATTAGAAAGTATATGTGTGTAAAATTTTTATTTAAATCAACAATTTGTGAAAATATTTTGGCAAAGGAAAAACATAATAAAATTATATGTGAGCAGTAAAGCTTATAGCCTGTTTCTCTATGTCGAACGAAAGCTTTCTTTCGCCTTCTAAGCGAACGAAAACTGATTTGGGTTTCTCTAACTCACTTCTATGCGAACAATGAGTCGAACGACAAGTCGAAAGAAAACGTAAGTGTTTTCATACAAAATTGGGTTTCTGTATTTCGAACGATAAGAACAAAAATGTCAAAATCAGTCACTTGCTATTTTGCATTCGACTGGTTGAATTTTTTAAAGAAAAATAGGAAAAATTCTCAGAAGGACATTGCAAATGTTCCTTAATCATGTTTATTATTCATTTTGATGTATTTGGTATCCATTAATTACGATTTTGTGTCTAAAAAACAATTTCTAAAAAAATCAAAGAAAATTTTTGTTTTTTAATTTTTTTTAATTTATTTTATTTTTTCTTGTTTATTTACTTAGTTGTATCTATGTTTAAACAATTTAGTAGTATTTTTAATATATTTACGAAAAAATGTAACTCTTAAAGAGAAATAAAACAACAACAATACGAAAAGACGTAACTCCATGCGAACGAAAGCGTAGGAAATACAGAAACCCAAATTGATTCGAATTCGTTCGACTTGCTTTCGTTCGCTTAGATTTTCGTTCGACATAGAGAAACAGGCTATTAAACTTATTGTCTTTTTTAAAGAATTACACCACTTTTAATAGTATTTTTTAAAAATCAATTGAAAATAAATTTAAATTTTAAAAAAGATCATTGGAAAATTAAATTTTTCATTTAAATTTTTAAAAATAAAAATTGAAAATTAGATTTTCATTTAAATTTTATAAAAAAAAAAAACTGTTGAAATTTCTACATTTCATTAATATTTCAGAAAACAATTATTTAAAATTACAATTTCTATTTCAGAAAAGTACAATTTAAAATAAGTTTTTATATTTTAAATTCAGAAAAGATCAATTTTTAGTTAAATTTTACGTTTTAAATTCAGAAGACTACAAATGAAATTCAGTTTTTTATTTTAAAATTCAAAAACAACAATTGAAATTTAGAATAATTCATTAAAATTTAGAACATTGAATAAGAGTGATTTAAATGATGAAATAATGTTAGATCAACTTAATTTATGTGACCTTTAAGCAAATAAAAATAAGAAATTGTTTCAAATCCATCTGGAAAGTTCTGAATTTAATTTATTTATTTATTTTTTTTTCAAAATTTCAATATTTTTTGAATTTTAAATGGAAAAATCTTCTTATAAATTGTTCTTTTCAAAAATTTAAATAAAAATTCCAATTTAAGTTGTTATTTTCAAAATTATAAATTGAAAACCTAATTTTCAAGTAATCTTTTTTCAATTCTAAATAAAAAGTATCACTTTTAATTGGTCAATTCTGAAATTTATATGAAAAATGTAAATTTCAATTGTTATATTCTGGAATTAAAAGAGAAATATTATTTTAATATGTTGTTTTCTGAATTATAATAAAAAAATCATAAACTAAAATGATATTTTCAAATTTTGAATTGGAATATCTCATTCTCATTTGTTCTTTTCTGAAACTGAATTCATAAACCTCATTTTAAATTGTTGTTTTCATAATATCATATAGAAAGTTTTTATTTTAACTTAAAAATAGTGTAGTAAAAAACATATGTGTCTGAACATAATATTAAATAACATATAACACAATAACTAAAATAATATACTTTGTGAATTGGATTAGTATGTATTTAGTTCATATTTTTTAATCTTAACACACGTTTTGCTTCATAACTTTTTTCCGAGCAATTTTTAAAATTATTTTATCATTGAAAATATGTCAGTTATTATTCTTGAAAACAAACTGTTGATTTGTTGGGAGTTTGACCAAAATGAGTAACGAAAATGATGTATGTGCTATAAATTATTAAAATTAAAAAAAAAAAAAAAAACAAATTGGTCCTACAAATAATTGGTCAAGAATTAAATGTCCGCTGTCATACTGTTTTCAACGTCATTAAATAGTATCAGGGGAATTTGACCATCGATAGGAAACATGGTTCAGAAAAAAGTCCACATGATATTGGATGGATAAGTAAATTGAAACCATATTGAAAAGCACATCTTGTAGAAAATCACCCCATTCACTCCAGTTAAGAGATGATTTTTTTATGCGTTTGTTCTGATGTTTGTAATACCCAAAAATGTTGGTCTAAGACCCACCTTAATTTATACCAATCGGCTTAGAATCACTTTCTGAGTCGACTTAACGATGTCCGTCCGTCTGACCGTCCATGTAAACCTTTTAATCAAACTACAGGTCGCAATTTTGAACCAAAATTTATGAAATTTTATACACAGGTTTCTTTTGGTCGAGGGCCGAAGCCTATTGAAATTGGTTATGATCGGTCCATTATTTCACCTAGCCCCCATACGAATGTCCTCCCGAAAAATGGTTTAACGATCATAAATCCCTTAAATATAGCAATATTTTAATAAAATTTGGCACATATTAGTTTAAATAAGTCTGCCGATTTTTAAAAAGATCGGTCCATAATTACCCATAGCTCCCATATAATCCCTTTTCGGAAAATCACTTTAACGGCCATAAATCCTATTAAAATGTTAGTATCAAGTTAATATTCGACACAAATAAGTTTTATATAAACATAAATGATAGTGCCAAATTTTACAAAGATAGGTCCATAATTAACCATATCTCCCATATAAGGCCCCCTTTTGGGAATCACCCAAAAGTGAATAAATTAATATAAATGTCAGCATCAACGTAATATTCTGTATTTGTATGTCTTATTTTACACTTATGAGTATCGGAGTATGGAGTATATTTGACTTCATGTCTAATAAAAGACCCATCCCCGAATTATACTGTACACAATGGTGTAGGGTATCATATGGTCGGGCTTGACCGACTATATCTTTTTCTCTCGTTTTTTTTTTTTTGCGTACGAAGAAAGACTAAATTTAGAAATTTTATAAAAATGGAATGAAAATGGAGAGAAGCGAACTGTAGCTGTTATTCCATAAAATCATAATTTATTCCAAATAATGTCTAAAGAAAATGTATAACGTCTATTGCCGCTGAAACAAAATAAAAGAGAAACCACTATTTTTAGTTTTTTTTTTTTTTTTTTGCTTTAAAATTTCCCTTAATGATGCAAAAATAGATAAATAATAAAACACTTTTCAAATAACATTTTTCTTAAATTGAACAAATTTTATTAATGTTTTTGAAATTAATGTTACTATCATTGACTTTTGTAAATACTATGGATGTGCGATTAATCGGTTATACAAAATTTTATTTAATCTATACACATATTAATCAGTTAATCGATTAATCAACAATTCTAATTAATAATAATTCTGATTAATTACTTTTAATTTTGATTAATCAAATTTGAATAATATTATTCAATGTTCTCAAATTTAGTTTACAATTAAACAAATGAAACAAAAAATGCTAAATATATAATATATGTTATTTGGTGATTCAACGACCCACATTTTATATTTTCAAACGACTTTGCATGCATTTTTTTTTTTTTTATATTATAATGAAAATTAAAAACATAAACAAGAAAGTCAAATAAATTTAAAATTATTTATTCACGATTTAAACTATTTAAATTCCTGATTAATTGATTAATCATAATTTTGAACAAATGAAACCAAAATTAATCGATTAATCATAAATATATTTAATCAAATTGTTGAATAAATCAAATAATTAATTAATTTGATTTTTACGTCACGTTACGGTCTTTTGCATTTTAATATGTATATATAAGAATATTTTTATCTATAAGGTAATTCATTACAATCAATCTTGGATGTTGAAATAAAAAGATACCAGTACCTATGCTACTGAATTACCTCTTATTAAAAAATATGATGAACCATATCCCATAGACGGACATGTCCTGATAACGGAAAAAATCACCGCCTATGGAAGCTTTCGCTGTATATGTAATTTTCTATAGTAGCTTCTTGGCTTGAGATTAATGTTGAATTTTTATTATACAAAAAGATTAAATGAATGCGTCCATAATATGGATGGAAAAATAATTCATATAACCATCGACGAATTGTGATGAACACGCTAAAGTTGTTACTGACTCCGGAGAGAAATGAAATGTATTCTACAGCGTAACGTGTGATAATCTTGAAGCGTAACGTGTCGTTATTCCTCTTCCTTTTTAAAGTGAATAACAAATTGCAAGACTCTTGAGATTTTGATACACACTAATATACAGTGGCTCATAGCTTAAATTATGCATTATACAATTTTATTTTTAAAGCTCCATAACAAAGTAACTGACTGGAATTAAACATAAAATTTGGTATCATAAGAAAGAGGAAGATTTCTAGGTTAATATAGTGTTAAAGTTTACCTTTAAGTAAATTAAAGATATGAAAAGAAAAAATCCAAAATTTTTATCTCATAGCTTATTTTAAGCACCCACTTATGACATAAAAAAATTGAAAATTACCAATAATTACATTCAGGTATGGGATTAATTTCGATCAATTTCAAAAGTAAATCGTATTCTTAAATCGATTATGTTGTGATGAATTTCGATCGTTTTCATTTTCCATTTTTGTTTCTGTTCAATATGTTTTTTGTCAAATCACAACAAATTAATTTTGAAATTTGTATTATTTAAATTAAATAAATTTTATTTTAATGTTAATTTTTTAATAAAAAATTATCAAAAGTTAAGTTTTATAGATTTTGCGTGAAGCTGCCTCAAAGGAGATATTCCTTGCTTCTGAATAAAAAAAGAAAACATTGCCCATAAAAATAACACTTTGTGGAGGAATAATAAATTTACAATTTTGGCGATTAATTAATTCAGCCTACAAAAATAAAAATGAATGCAATATTTTAATAGGAACGCTTTTTAGCATATGCAGTTTGGACTTTGCATTGGTTTTAAATTTTTACTGGTGATTTGAAATTGGGTTAGCACAATGATTATTTTGAATATTCAAAATCAGTTTTTCCCTTTGTGGTAGATATATCTAGAAACCTTAAAAGTTAAATTGTAAAACCCATATGTGAAGTTACAGTTTAATTCGAGTGTCTGATAGGTTTTTAAACAATAAGGTACATCGCTTCATTACAAGTTCCATCACAAATTACAAAATATATGTATTTTAAGTTTTAAACTTAATATTCAGTGTTTTAAAGCAACAGAATACAAAATTTTAGGATTTACAGAATTTCTATACTTTTCTTAACCTCTTCCTCAATATATATTCTTTAAAAGGTATTATTTATTTTATTTTTCTTTCTACAATATAGCTTTTATTTTTTACCCACATGATTCTAATTCTTTTGTAACAGTTTTGATCAAATTCAATTTTAAAACGAGTACCAAAATTTGTTCAATTTGAAAACGATAAAATCATGTCAATTTCGTTTTTATCACAACCATGATCCAACCTAATTTATTGTGATTTTCATAAAACAAAATGGAAAATGAAATCGATTTCGTTTTTACAATAACACGAAATTGAAATCGAAAATTTTATATGTATCACAACCTTTTTCGTTTTTGGCTCGAAATCGATTTTCATCACATACCTGATTACTTTTTGTGTGGAATGGTAGTCTTAATTGTATGCAACAGATTAGAGGCGGTTTGCGTGCGTCCAGTTTTTATGTAATATTAGGTGAAATGTGTTCATAGTGCATTTTTAGGTGCACTATGTACATATTTTATTATGTAAATTTCCAATATGGACCACAAAATTTCAATAATATTGAGGTCTGGCGACTATTTAGAGAGCGTTGTTAAAATTGGTCCTTTATATATTAGCAAATTGTACACAATACCAATTTTATTATTCGGATCGTTATGTTGACAATATCAAAAATATGATTTTTTGCACTCTGCAACAAATTATCCTTCTAAAGGATATAAAGGTATCTACTACTGTCTAGGGAAAGGTAAATCGATTTCGATTTTAGTCGAAAATCGATTTTCAGGAAGAAAAAATAAAGGACTAAAAAATATCAAAATTTAAATTAAAAGTGAAATTTAATAAAGACCCAAGTCGAGTTTGCCAATGTTATAGGAAAATGAAATTCTCAGTAAGTATTCAATTTGAAAAAGATCTTAGTATTTTTACATATTATCCCTAGCTGGGCATTTTGCAAAACAGTCTTCTAAATCCTCTGAAAGAAAAAAAAAAATGTATCCAAATATTAATCAAATAGCTCCAGAACGTTTAGTAACGTTTGAACGCCAATGCTTAGTAGTGAGCATTGATTTAAATGTAAGGCTTGTTGTTGTTGTTTTGCTGATGTCGTAAGTTCCTCCCTGGGGAGGATCTTTGGCAGAGCTGAGCTCGGGTCGCTCCGGAGCAAAGATACAATTATCGTGGGAATGAAATGTAAGGCTTTGTAAGCCTTGCTGAAGAAGATTGGATTGATGGATAAATTAAATGTTTACAGATTTCTTATATTTTATATACATAACTTTAATATATGTATTACTTGTGACCTGAACGTTTAAAATCATTTTATAGGTTTATTATTTTAATTTTTTTTTTTAGTTGTTTTTGATACAGTTTTGACTTTATGAATAAAAAATCGACTTCAAAATAAAATCGATTTTGGGGACCGATTAATCGATTTTGAAAATCGAAATGAAAAAGTTGATCGTAAAATCGATAATCGATTAACTAACATACCAAATCATGAAACTGCCACCAACATGTTTCACTGTTATTTTAAAATTTTCTTGGTTCAGCTCGGCATTCGGTTCTCTCACAAAAAAGAGCCTAATATATAGAATTATAACTAATTAACAAAAATTAATAGAGTTCCAAAACATTGGATCTTTGGAAACAAATTCCTTGGTAAAGTTGATTATGTAGCTCTTTTTTTGTTTAAATATTTAAAAGTCTTCTTGCATGCAATAATCAGCCAATAATCGGCCATCCATTGCGGACCATATTTTTATAAGATCATCAGCTCCTGTTATAATATGACCTGTACGATCAAATATAACACAATAAACTGACGACAAATGACCGACTGTTCTACGAAGAAGTTTAGTTTTACTACCTATTAAGACTTGTAGGCACTAGAAGTTTTCTACGAACCGGTCCTCCGTATTCCCGTCCAATAAGAACTTTTTCTATTTACCAAAATTAATTGAATATATTAATATAATAAATAAATATTCCAATAAATTTGTAATACAAATACACTTACGAATGTTATGTATGGGTATCACTCCAGAATGTTTATTCGGTACATCATCAATGCCTTTTATTGTCCAACCGATTTTCATGAAAAAAAACTCATAATGATTTCTTGTATTAGAAGCATATATTTTAACCATTTAAAGTGACCATTTTAAAATGATTTGTAACCAATACTCCTTTATATAGCACGCACAGTGCGTGAACCCAGCATGGAAGTACTTTTCCAAAAAGAAGTTGTTGAAAAAATAAATGTCGTTTTCTTAAAAAAAGTAGTCAAAGCATCATCAAAACAACAAAACATCTCGAAATCTGGAAAAATAGAACATAAAAATCATTGATTTCGGAACAATTTGTATTACAAAAAATATAAAAGGCTTATAGTCGACAATACCTATTTTTCATTTTATTCTTTAAATTTGTTTAAATTTAATTTTTATAAAAAGAAATTCAATTAAATTATGTTGTTTTTCAAGTTGTTTACATTTGTATTGTAACTATTTTCTAAATCTCTGCTGACTGTGTCACAGCATCGACGATGTTGTACTTGCCTTCATACACTCATCATACACGATTTACATGTAAATCAAATGGTATGATAAGTTGCACAAACCTGGCTAATTAATGTTGTCATACACGACTCATAAGCTCCCGTGCTAACTTGTATGATGATATGATGATCATACATAAGTGCAGCGCAGCTTCATCCATCAAATTCAGCAAATATCGTTGCCACTTGGAAAGCAAATTTGCCGCAGAAATTTATGAGTCGACAACATTACAAAAAATGTCGCCGACATTATAAGGAAATTTATGAAAAAAAAATTTTAAAATTAATATTAAAATTTAAAATTTCAAGAATATCATGAATTTACTAAAGGTTTTATATTAAATTCATTAAGCTTGACCGAAATCAGCGGCTGTAATTGAGTCGTGTTTTAGCCGAAATTTTATCGGCGGCGGCGGCTCTTAAAAAACTTCCGGCGGCTCGACTCAGCCGGCTTACAGCCGATCGGCGCAGTTCTCTGTTACTAGTGCGCCAAATTGTGTAGAATATAGCACAAAAGAAAATCAGAAATATAAACAAACAACTAGTTTAATGGTTGATGAAAAAAGTAGTACACAATTGAATGACAATTCAAACAATAATTATTATAATATTAACACTGTTAATACCATTAGCGGTAACAAAAGTGATCTGGCAAAAGATAATAGTGGAATAATTTCTCCATCACGGCAATCAATGAAAAATACTGGTGCCATACCAAAGAATAATAATAATTTAGTGAACTCAGGACATAACAAAATTCCAACAGGGATGGACCGTTATATTACCATCACTAAACGTAAGTCCAGCCCTAGGACATTAAAACTTGAACCAAATCCAAAACAACAGAAAAAAAATGAGGTAAGTCAAAATCGGTTCTCGATACTGGATAACCAAGAAAGTGAAGTTGAATCTGCAAAGAGTACCAAAAATTATAAGCCTCCTCCACTCTACTTGCGCGAGCCTACTACTAACGCTCTAGTAAAAAAGTTGTCCCAACTTGTAGGCAAAGAAAATTTCTACGTAGTTTCTCTACGAAAAGGGAATGTTTCTGAAACTAAAATTCAGACATTCACAGAAAAAAACTATAGAATTATAGTTGACTGTTTTGATAGTGAAAAAAGAAACTACTATACATATCAACTAAAGAGCGCAAAAGGCTTATTGGTTGTCATTAAAGGTATTGACAGTTCTGTACCGGCTGATGAGATTAAAGAAGCTCTTGAATCTGAAGGCTATGAAGTGAAGTCCGTTCACAATATAATTAATAAAAATAAGGTACCTCAACCAATTTTTAGAGTTGAAATATCTTATAATTCTTCCCGATTGAAGAAAAAGAGTGATACACATCCCATATACGGTTTAAGATACCTTCTAAATCGCAAGATAGTTGTGGAAGAACCAATTAAACGCAAAGGTCCCCCACAGTGCTTAAATTGTCAGGAATATGGACACACTAAGTCCTTCTGCAAATTGCCATCAGTTTGTGTTAGATGTGGAGATATCCATAAAAGTCTGGAATGTCCCCATTCAAAAACAGACATCAGTGCAAGAAAGTGTAGCAATTGTGGTCAGAATCACACTGCAAACTACCGTGGTTGCCCTGTGTATATTCAAATTAAAGGGACTTCAAAGGCAAGAAGACCTGTATATGCTCAATATCAGGATTCTAATTTTCCAAGCCTCCCTAATGGACCTACTTCTAGTGCACAACATAGAAGTAACCTGAACACGAATCGGCAATTGTCGTATGCTCATACGGTAAAAGAAGGTTCTACTACACAAATGAAATTAAACGTAGAAGGAAATGCTCAATTTCCAAATACTTTCAATAAGGGTTCAGTAATTCCCAACCAAACTCATAAAAATAATGAAAATAATGCTCCATTATTTTCATATGCTCACGCTTTAAAAGAGGGTTCAGTAATTCCCAACATAAATTCTCAAAGCTCTATTGAGAAACTAATTGAAACCATGAACAGTTTTATGTCAAATATGCAAAATATGTTACAGCAATTAATGCAAAATCAAAGCATGCTCATGCAGATTTTGCTAAGTAAAAAATGAATTCCTTAAGAATATGTTACTGGAATGCTAACGGCCTTAGCCAACATAAACACGAAGTCCAACAATTTTTAACGTTGCAAGATATTGATCTGCTACTGGTATCTGAAACTCACTTTACTCAAAAGAACTGTTTCAGAATAAATGGCTACTATACCTATGACACAAAGCAGCCTAACGGTAGGGCATGCGGAGGGACAGCAATATTAGTTCGTAAAGATATAAAGCATTTTTCAATGCCAGAATACAAAACGGATCATATTCAGGCCACTTCAATAAATATTCCCGATAACAATATAACAATATCCTCTATATATTGTCCTCCAAGATATTCTATTAATCGTAATCAATTTCTTGATTATTTTGCAACTTTAGGCCCAAGATTTATAGCAGCAGGAGACTATAACGCAAAACATACCTTTTGGGGCTCTCGTCTAACAACTCCCAGAGGTAGGCAGTTATTTGAAGCAATATCATCCAGCAAACTAGATTCCATATCTTGTGGCCAACCTACTTACTGGCCTACAGACCTCAATAAGGTTCCCGATCTTATCGACTTTGCTGTAATTAGAAATGTAAAACGTGAATGTATATCAGTGATTCCTTCACTTGATCTTTCGTCAGACCATACACCAACGATCCTGACACTGATTAATAGTCCAAGTCACTTTGAAACTAAAAGCTCTTGTTTCCCAAACAAGAAAACAAACTGGTTAAAATACAAAATGTACATAAGCTCCCACTTACCACAAAATATTCCACTGAAAAGCGAAAATGAAATACAATCTGCAGTTAATATCTTCACGGATATCCTGACTAATGCAGCTATATTATTCACACCTTCGCGTTTCTCACGAAGGCCAAAATATATTAAATGTTGCTCAAATGTTGAATCTCTTATTAGGGGAAAAAGGCAACTAAGACGTCAATGGCAAGATTCTCGATCACCAGCCGTCAAAACTAGACTTAATCAATGTATCAAAAGATTACGCTTCGCTCTGAAGAATCAAAAAGAATCCAAATTGAAAACATATCTGCAAAACTTAGACTCTACTAAGGAAACTGATTATAGTCTATGGAAGGCGGTGAAAAATATGCAATGCCCTATTGCATATGAGTCTCCCATACGCCTCCAAAATGGCCAATGGGCAAAAAGTTCTAATGAAAAAGTTGAAGCATTCGCTAGTCATTTAGAACACGTTTTCACTCCAAATAATACAGGTTCAACTCTAAGACCTGTTGTAGTTAGCGACCATATTCACTCTCCATTAAAATTCCGGCTCTCTGCCGTGAAATTAGCAGTAAAAGGTCTGAAGGCAGGAAAATCTCCTGGAACGGACAAAATTACCAGCACAATGATTTGTTTCTTGCCAAACTCGGCTCTAAAATTTATTTTATTCATTTTCAATGCCATTTTACGTACTGGCTACTTTCCAAGTACTTGGAAGTTGTCAGAGATAGTAATGATACCCAAACTTGGAAAAGACGTCACTCAAGTAACATCTTACCGTCCAATAAGCTTATTATCAATTTTTTCGAAATTGTTTGAGAAATTGCTCCTTGAGAGCCTATTATTACATCTTAATAATAATAACAGTATACCTAACCATCAGTTTGGTTTTAGGAGAAAACATGGTACTATTGAACAAGTGCATCGAATTACAACTCTCATCAGAAGAGGTTTCGAGAGCAAGCAGTATTGCTCTGCGTTATTTATTGACATATCTCAAGCTTTCGATAAAGTCTGGCACGACGGACTAATACATAAAATGACCACGTTACTTCCACAGAACGTTCATAAGTTACTAAAAAACTATATAATAAATAGATCTTTTCAAATAAGATCGAAAGATGTGATTTCTTCACGCAGAAAAATTTCCGCAGGAGTACCTCAAGGAAGTATTTTAGGGCCTCTTCTTTATATACTATATACGGCAGATATGCCCACGAGCCCTATGACTCATACATCAACTTTTGCAGATGATACTGCTTTTGTAAGTATGCATACAAATCCGGTGATTGCATCCGAAAAACTCCAATCCCATATTACTGAGCTGGAAAAATGGCTATATAAATGGAAGATCAATGTGAATGCTTCGAAATGTATCCATATAACATTTACCTTACGCAGGGAAAGTTGTCCCCCCATTCGAATAAACAATGTCCAAATACCTGAACAGGATAAAGTAAGGTATCTTGGTATTCACCTAGACCGGCGTTTAACATGGACTTGTCATATAGAATCCAAAGTTACTCAAATAAAACTAAAATCTGCCCAAATTCATTGGTTAATTGGTCCAAAGTCAGCCCTAGACTTGGACTATAAAGTACTGTTATATAAAGCAGTAATAAAACCTATATGGTTATATGGCATACAGCTCTGGGGAACAGCCTCTTCATCAAACATTGAAAAATTACAGAGAAGACAGTCCAAACTCCTAAGAATAATAACAGGTGCACCATGGTACGTCAGAAATAGCAACATCCACAAGGATCTCAATATTCCTACAATTCGTGAGGAGATAAAGAACAGTAGCATCAAATATATGAAAAAATTATCTGAACACCCAAACCCTCTCGCTAGGGATCTGCTAACTTTTGAGGGTCACAGACGCCTAAGAAGAATGGAAACACTGGATCTTGGAAGATAATACTACTAATGAAAACTCTACGTTGGATTTTGCAGTGGCAATATCAACAATAATTTAAGTTTAGGTTAAGATTTTAATACTTATTGTAAATTTCTGAAAAAGAAAGATTCAATAAAAACTAATATATATGTAAAAAAAAAAAAAAAAAAAAAAACTTAGTAAAAGTATTGATCTACAATTGGCCACAAGTCTAACATACATAATTCCACTTCTCGAAGTTTCATGCTTATACACAATGGTGTAGGGTATCATATAGTCGGTCTTGACTGATTATATCTTCTTTTCTTGTTTTAAATATATAGCTGTACCGATGAAAAAATATGTTACTCAGTAATCGGAGCTATATGGAAATTTGATTTGAACCGAAAGACGGACATCTTTATTTCAACTCCCCTACCTAGAGGACTCGAATATAAACAAATAAAACTCTTTTAATTCTTAAAAATATCTGTTAGCAGATATATTTTTTGTCTTTATTTATTCGATAATTTATTTATTATTATTTTTTTCTTTAATGTATTTTATCTTGTTTATTAATTTTTCTTAATATCGTCTTAAATATATATACGAGGGTTACAGTTTATATACTAAAATTTTAATACGAGTGAGTATGTTATATGTATGTTTTTATGTATATGTATATAATTTAATTTTCTCTAATAATAAATCAAAAAAATATATATAATAATTTATTCAGTGCTAAAAATAGTTTCCAAAATGTGCATTGCAAATACATATAATTATCAATTTATCTATAACAATCTATTTTTTTTTTTTTTTTTTTTTGTTACATTCATACTTTCTTACATTTGATATTAGATTTTTTATATAAATATTTTTTTTATTAAAGCTTTTCTTTTAGAAATTAACATTAATTTTTTTTTTTTTTTTTTTGGAGTTTTAGTTTTAAATATAATTTTATTTAGCAGGTGATTTTATACTGAATTTTAGAGGAAAGTTGTTTAAAGTTGTGATCAAAGAAGTAATGGGTTTTCCAAGTATTTCTTTTGTTAAAAAACTTTACTTTACTTCATAATATAACTACAGAAGGTATAACCATTAGAAATTATATTCTCAATTTCATTTACCCTGAAAAGTCAGTCACACATAAAACAAAATAAAATTTAAGAAAATCAAAACAAAACATCAAAAATAAAAAGTTTTTTTCAAACTAAAAATAAAATTTTTTGTGGTTAAATTTAATATAAATTTGTAAACTCTTTTAAAAAAAGCAAATATCCATGTAATTTTTTGTGTGAAATTTTTGAAAAGGAGAATTCTGCTGCTGGTGGATTTATTTATCTTTGCAAAAAAACTTAAAATTTTAAGAACAGGCAATTCTTTTATTTCTAATTTTTTTTCTTTTGTTTTTCGGTTTTCTGACTTTACAAGAATTTCAAATGACAACTCTCCCTAATGATTCTACCTTCTGTTCTTATATCATGCTTTACTTTTAGTTAATTAAGAAAAAAAGTTTAGAAACGTTTTTTTCTCTCCAAAATTCTGTTTAATATTACCGCTTGTTGTTGAGTATTTTTTGTTATGTTTATAATTTATGTCTAGCAAATTATACTAGTGTTGGTACATATATTTATAATAAAAAGGCATACCGGATAGTTTTTTTTCTGTTCTTTTTTTTAATTATAAATAAATTCTGATTTTTCTATAACAATAATTATAATTAAAACAAACAAAAATGGACATTAACAACATTTATATTATTCGAAATAAAAGTATTAAAAAGAAATGCCAGTAAATAAATTTTAATTCATATATTTTGCGCGTTTTCTGTTAATTTTGAGTTTCTTTTTTTTAATTCTAGTTTCAATTATTATTATTATTATTATTATTATTTTTTTTTTTTATAATTTGAGTTTATACGACGAGTAGTAGTAGCGGTTAATTTAGTGTTAATGGAATTATATTTTTATATATACGTATATTACATAAGATTCGAATTCAATTTATTCATCGTCAGCTTCAGTTATGGTGGAGTTTTTAATTGAAGTCTCCTTTTTCATAAGTAGTTGATTGTAATGCTGAAATGGAAATTTAAAAAGAGATTTAAAATGTTTTAGTAAAATGCACTTATTAAAACCTGAAAATTTTCTATTAAAATTCAGACTTCAATCTATACGTTTGTATAAAAATAATGATATTGATTTTAAAATTCTTCAAGATCAAATATCATTGATTTCCAACAAAAGGTAAAATAGTAATGCACAGTAGAGGAGAATCGAAATTTTTGGAAAATAAGTCTGTAACTTCTAATTGGCTAGACGGATTTACAGAAAATTTCACATAAAAGATGAGAGTAAAATTTTAAAGTAGCGCAGTTTTGATAGACAAAGGAAGATTGTTAAAAAAAAATAAATATAATTTATCTGATTTTTGGAATAAAAAAATTTTTTGTACCCTACACCTCCATAGGTGGGGAGGGTATTATGCGTTAGAGCTGATGTTTGTAACATAGAAAAATATTGGTCTAAGATACACCTTAATTTATACCAATCGGCTCAGAATCACTTTCTGAGTCGATTTAACGATGTCCGTCCGTCTGTCCGTGCATATAAGCCTCGTAATCAAACTACAGGTCGCAATTTTTAACAAAAATTAGTGAAATTTGGCACAGAGGTTTCTTCCAGTCCATGGACGAAGCCTATTGAAATTGGTTATAATCGGTCCATTATTTCACATAGCCCCTATACAAATGTCCTCCCGGAGAAGAGTTTAACGATCATAAATCTCTTATATATAGTAATATACAATTTTGCACATATAAGTTTCATATAAGTCTAAATTAGTGTGCCGAATTTCAGGAAGATCGGTTCATAATTGGCCATAGCTGTCATATAAACCCCTTTTCAGAAAATCACTTTAACGAATATAATCCCTTTAAAATGTTAGTATCAAGTTAATATTCGACACAAATAAATTTTATATAAACATAAATGAAAGTGCCAAATTTTAATAAGATCAGTCCATAATTTACCATAGCTCCCATATATGGCCCTCTTTCGGGAATCACCCAAAAGTAAATAAATTCATATATGTGTTAGTATCTATGTAATATTCTGTATTCGTATGTTTTATTTTACACCTGATATGAGTATTGGTCCACAATTGTTCCCTAGTCTAATTAAAGACCCCTCCCCTAATTATAATGTACACAATGGTGTATGGTATCATATGGTCGGGCTTGACCAACTATATCTTTTTTTCTCGTTTTTTTTTTTTTTTTTTTATTGTTTTTTGGAGAAAATGTAAATATTTCATTCCTAATAAAGTCTTTGTTAGTTCAAATATCCTAATCTGATTTATCAATCACAATTCTAAAAAAACCGGCGAAAATTCCAAAAATTACATTTTTTATAATTTTGCCCATAAAGTCTACATTTATTGCAGGTCTGGAAAAACGCGTTGGCAAACTCTTTGAAACACATAAGAGTTTCCGAAACTACATTGTGTTTGTTGATTCATGATTTGGGATTTTGGAATATTTATTTTTGCACTCGGAACAGATAATGATTTCAATTTTTTTATACAAGAGATAATTTTATTCTTTCACTTATTGTGTAAAAATTTTACACAAATTTTGATTAGAAGTTACAGACTTATTAAAAAAAAAAAATCTATTCTACTACACTGTGTAATATTATGAAGTGATTTTTAAACTTACCTCTTGATTTTGTATACGTATTATTCTATGTTGTATCTTGGGCGCCAATTGACAACTGGCCTGTTCTAAATCATCTAAGGAAGCACGACGTAACATCTAAACAAAATAATTTCGAAAAATTAATATTAGTAATTACATACTTTTAAAATTTTGTCTTACCTTTGAGCAATTTGTATTAGATAAATCTATTGATTTAGCTTGATGACTAGCTGATAGTTTTCGTATGGGTGAGGGTCCATCCAATTCTAAATTATCTAACATTTGCACCATACTATGACGGCGGGAAAGTGTTACCAAAGATTGTCGATGTTTAGTATGGTGGCCACCTTTGCCGGTACGTAAATTTATTGCTTTAAAATGATTTTGTACTGTTAAACCTAGTTCGGGGCAGGAATCATCATCCATCTAAGTAAATAGTTAATAAAATTATTAGTTTCTATTTTTACAAAGAGATTAAAATTATATAAAGATCATACCAATACTTTAGCATCCTTAAACATAGTAAAACCATCACAGCCATTATAAATATAACTTTTAATACAGATTTTATATGTCTGTTCCATATTTAAATATTCGTCGCCCACTTGCACCAATTGAGGATCAACTCTTTGTCCCGGAGGTTTGGAGGGATCAAAGGCAAATATAACACCAGATACCTAATAAGATAAAGTTTAACAAAAATAAGTCAAAATGAATTTCAATAAATTTTAAAGCAAAAATATAAATAATTCTTGCAAATTAGAGTTTTGTAGAATTATTGATTTTTTTATTAAAAGGTAAATCTAACCTGAGGAAATCTTCCTTCCAATTTAGGATACCCCGATACCGAATTCTCTAAAGCTTCATATAAACATTTACCCGTTACTTCAATTAATACTAAAGGATCTCTCATTGGTATTATATTCACTAAATCCTTCATACTAAATGGACCCGGTGGATGTATTTGATCCGATCTAAATGTTCCAGAATTTATGATGACAACATCAGCGCCGGTAGCTGCGAGTACTACGTCACACACCCAATCACCAAGATTTGTTTCTTGTGTACGTATGGACGAAAAACGACCATCCAATTCCACACTAAAATTACCCAATATTTCAGTCATTTTAGCCTCTATTACCTCCGAATATTTTGCCAATTCTTTTTTTAGTTCAGCATCTTCTTCATATTTCGCCGTAACATTTATTGGTTCTACATCGATTTTGATACGTCCATTTTCATCTCGTTCTTTTTGTATAATGATTTTCGAGAATTGACGAAAATCTGTACCAGATTTAATGATATTTATACCATTCACTTCTTTGATTTCGTAAACATGATCATGGCCACCTAAAATGAGATCAATACCAGGACAATTTTCTGCTAAATTTATATCGTTCGGTGTACGCATGTGGGTGAGTGCGATTATTAATTCACAGCCTTCGTTACGTAATTCAGCGGCCAGTTTATTGCCTGCCTCTACATAGTCTATATAGGTTACTTCTTGGGGATCTATGGTGGGTAAGGTTTCAAGCCATTCACGTTCCACCAGACCGATGAGACCAATTGAGATTTGATTGTGAAAGATAAAATGTGAAATTTTGCCACCACCTAGTGGTCGACCTGTTTCATTGTCTACGACATTTGACATGAGCCATGGGAAAGGGGTCTTTTTTATCAACTCCACAAGGACATCGAGACCATGATCTGTAAAGGAAAAGTAAAAATATACATATGTATATAAATAAATATTTTGCTTGTGATATTATTTACTTATTTATTTATCATGAATAAATATAACAAAATTAAGAATTTAAAAATTGGTAGATACTAATCAATGCAAAACAAGGAATACAAATTTTTCAGAGCTCAATTACAGTGTGTTGTGAAATTTTAAAGTTCATTAAAAGTTAAAAAAAAATTGTATGGATAGTTTTTTAAGCAACCATTTGTTAGCTCTTTCCTTACAGCTACTAGATATCTTAGAGATACTATGGCATCTGAAGATCAATTAAATTATATTATAAACAAGAAGCAGAATCGAAATCTCATTAAATTCTATAAATTTTGATAACAATTATCACTCCTCTCGTATGTATAACTTAACATGGTAATAGTAGAGGTGTAGGGCAGTTTAAGTTTGGTCTACATAGTGCCTTCCACATTAGGGTAGTCCAAAATTCCTTTTTGTGAGCTACATTTAAACGTACCTAAAATTATGAAAGGGGATGTCATTTAGATCACACTTGCCAAATTTTAACTTCCTACGATGCACTATGGTTTCAATTACCACTTTTCTTGGCCAAAATTACCAAAATGAAAAAAAAAAAAAAAAAAAAAAACATATTGTCTTGTTTGAAATATGATTTGGATGAAAATCAAAGCAATTTAATGTATTTATTTTGTATTTCGAAAATTGTATTAATTTTTACAGTTTTAATGCATCAGAAGTAAAGTCATTACAACGGAATTTTTCACATATTTCACTTATAACTCAACCTAAAGGCGTGCATTTTGCTTTAATAGCATTAATTTTAGCAATATCTGCTAGTTTATTTTTTATCTTGAGATTTTTATTCATTGATTAGACCCTTGGAAATAATAATAATTTCCAATGCTAACTTATTCGGAAAAAAAATGGATTCTCAAAAAATCGCAAAACGAGGCAATATAGAAAATATAGCCCAGATAAATGTCTATTTATTTCCGTTGAAATGTAAAATTTTTTACGAATCCAATTTCATTTTGGGTTTTATAACAACATTATTTTTCTATGATGACAACAAGTTGTAACTGATTTCATATTCAATTATAAAAGTACTTATCCTAAGATCTATTTTCCATAATAAACTTATTTAAAAAATTGTTATACTCAATGAATGAAACCGTTGAAAAAAGGCACCTTTTTATACATATTTTAAATTTGCTTAAGGAATTCAACTTTAATCTATTGTTTTATGACGACAAATTAGTAAAAGTAAGAAAAAACTCGATTTTCTGGCGTTTTAAAGTGTTTGCTATAAAATTATGATAACTAAAACACAAAAAGAAAATGTTACCAAAATTAGTTTTGGCCAAGAAAAGTGGTCAGCGAAACCATAGTGCGATGATTGAAACTGGATGCAACACGGCCATTTACGTTGATAATTCTAAAACAAAATTTTTTTCTCACCAATATTAATGATTTATACATCAAACTATTGCTAAAGAAAAATAAATATACCCATATTTTTTTATTTTTCAAAATAGCTAATAGGAAGTACAAAATCGACATTTTAATAAAAATAACTCATATTAAAAATTACATAGAAATAAAAATTAAAACTTTAATAACCAATTTTATATAAAATGGTCCTTTTTTCGTTCATATTTACTTTTTTCCAAAAATTACAAAATATGAGTATAATAATTTTTTATTAGCTATCGTTTGATGTATATATCATTATTTTTGGTGAGCATAAATTTTTTAAAATTTGTTCTGGAATCATTAACTTAAATAGGCGTGTAGCATCCAGTTCCAATCATCGTAGGAAGCTGAAATTTGGCAAATATATTCTAAATGACATGCTCTTTCATAATTTTACGTTTACGGTACGTTTAAGAATTCTACACACTTTGGTTATCTTCATACAACGTTGGACCACACTACTTCACATGTTTTCAAAGTTGAGGTATCCAATAGGATATGAAAAATATTTAAAATGATTCCAATCCCTTATATCTGAACCGATTTAAAAACTATCTAATATCATTATGTGAAATTTTATTGAAATCGGAAAATATTAATCAGACGTTCTCGAGTTATGGTGAAATACATTCGTGTATATTATTTAAGGGGAAATATTAGACACTTCTTAAAAAATCAGCATCAGAAAACTGAAAGGAGATTCTTGTTTTGTACGTCAAATTATTTCTAGACCAATTATTTTTTGATCAATGTTATTAATTTTCTATCAATTACATAGTGCAACAAGAATAAATTGACTCAATAATTCCAACTCAAAATGAAAGCGTAATAGTAGTCCAGCAATTTTTGTAATGCTAAATATGCAGTTTCTCCTGAGATGTCATCGGAGGGGTTATCCAACTTCGACATCACACAGTTAGGGACTCCCTTGAGGCATGTCAGGAATGATTTTCGTATATGCGAGGAGAACATACAGAGGAATATGGCAGCTTTGAATGACATTCATAGGGACACCACAAATTCCGAGATTGCAAGCTATCGCATGAATGTCGTACTTGGGGGCCGCCCACCACTTATCACAGATAAAGGGATAATAACTACTGGTCTCGCATAGACCGCGTCGTCCCAAATTTATGTGTAGCATGTGAACAGCGTCCTCGTATTTGTGTATATAATTATTGTACATTATATACATATTTCGCGATCTACCACCACCTACAAATACTTTCTGTGAAAACCTTATCTGATATATTTAAAAATGATCTTTAAACTACTATAGACTTAGTCAATTTTATAAGAAGTAATATAATTCTTAAAGCCCTATATGTCCGTTGGATTTCGAAGGGCAATATGCTGTAGAGATTAATGAATAATAGACAGAAGGTGACATTTTCCTTTTATTCAAATATGAAGATCTTTAAAAAAAATTACATAACAAAATACCTATCACTGTGCTTATATTATAAAATCCAAATTTAGATCACGTTTGGATGTGGAAAATTAGTATTTAAGATTTTCTTTTAATGTTAAAATGAAGTAAAAAGAAGGAAATTAGCTTTTGGTAATTTTGTTAACGTAATTTTATTTAAAATAAATACCTTTTGAGTTATTACTATTTTTCATTTCTATTATACTAAAATTCAAGGGGTCCGTGAAGAAACAAACATTTCTAAAAGGGTCCGTGAAGCATGGAGAGGTGGGAACCCCTGATATAAAACCATACATCCGAAGTTTAAGAGCCCATAAAATCGAAATTCGAACTTACTTAAAAAAAATAAAAAAAACTCTTTGGAGACTTAATCTGATGGTATACTTTCACTTTCATTTCGTGTTGGAATCATTGAGGCAATATTTTGTGGCCAAACATTTTTCGCATAGTGTAATATGAATTTAATGGATTTTTTTAAAGGTTTATTTCTAAACTTTCCTGTAAACGATGAATTGAATCGAGTTAAAAAAAAAACGAATAATTCAGATACTAAGCACTTATTAAAAAATGTTAACTATTTCAACTTACCAAAATCATGATTACCAAAAACTGCACAATGTGTACCAACAGCATTTAGTACCGGTACCATTTGTTCACCCTGAGTAAAAGTACTTACTGCAAAAGCAAACCATTAATAAATACATTCATTTACAACTAAATTTAACAATTAAAAAATTTTCAACTTACACATGCTGGGCGAAAATATATCACCACTAAATAGCACCAAAGGATCTTCATCTTGAAATGTTTTTACTGCAGTACAAAATCGTGCCGCACCACCAATCGGTTCAACTTCTGTTGTCACATCCACATTGTACACATCGTTGTAATGTAAAATACACAAAGGTTTATCATTCTTATCGGACATTTTCAAAAGTATTTTCGATTTTTCCAATTGTGTTATAATCGACGTAGAACGATGATAGCCGGCAGTAAAATTATCAACACGACCACGTGCCCGAGGACTTTGGGGCTGACTAAGAGAGTGGCGTGTATGTGGTGTAAGATCTTGATTTAAAGATTTTGTATCGTAGGTTGAGTCTTCAGGATTAATAGCTGTGGGTGATATTAGATCCGGTTCATCCAAATCGAATTCGTGTGATAGAAAATTAGGATTTGATGTTTGTATTTGTGTGACAGCACGTTTGCCAGCTTCGCGTACTTCTATGGAGGCCTAGAAAAATGGAAAAAGAAATTAATAAGTTTATTGCGTAAATTTAAAAGAAAATAAAACAATTATTAACTAATTAAGCGTATTTTACAATAACATTGACAACAATCTAGTCTATTAAACAATAAAATAACATTTAGAAGAAGCTAACACAAATTGTTTTTTTTTATTAATAAAAAAATCAAAATTTTAAAAGTAAGTGACACTGTTTCCGAATTTAGACTGATTTATAAGCAATCAAATGTTACTTGTTATCCTGACAAGTACGGAAACAGGACAGATATATATTTTGGAAAAAATAACAAATTAAAAAAATATGTTAATTATTATTTATTGAAAAATTATAAATCGTTATCGGAAGTGCAACCCTAGAATACATATCCATTATACACTTTAGAGTTATGAATAGAGCTTATATTTATATTCCACGAGTTCATTTCAAATTTTCTTTTGACAAAAAAAAAAAAAATACTCCGAAATTTTGTTTAAACATTTTGTAAGCGTAGGTTAAAATCGTTAAGATTAGTTAAACATTCTAATCCGAAAATCGGATTGTGTTATATAAAACACTTTGCCATTTCGTCTGTAATTTCTACAATATGTTTCTGGTATGTTGAAATATATTTTTCGGAGATTTTTGGTAACTGAAGGACTGGTGTGATCCATCAATGTATTGGATTAAAATCTGCTCACAAATGGCTGAGTTATGAGCAAAAAACTAATAAAGTTATTAATTTTTTTTTTTAAAACTGGGTTAAAAAAAAGATTTCTTACAAATAATTCAAATTGTCACTATTGTTTCGAAACTTTGTGTACCCGTTACTAAATATTTCTAATGAACTCTACAACGAAAATTTCCAATTTTAAAAATACTATATATAACATGATACAACAAAAGAAATGTATTCTACGATATTCATTCTCTCTAAACAATAAATAATAAATACAATTACAATAAATTATAAAATTTATAAAATACATAGTACATAATTACAACATTTAGAATTAGAATTATTTTCTTACTTAATACTAAACAATACAACACAAAATTTAATAGTTAATAAAAAAAATTAAATAATTAATTTAGTTTTTGAACCTGTTTTAACCATCCAACCACATTACGTAGTCCTTTTGTGACTTCTGTTGCTTCATTTAGAGCCGTTGAACTATGTTCAACGATATCACCCAATTTTGTTCTCAATTGTCCCGATTGTGATGTTATATCGGCCATGATTAAACTGCTATATGAATTTGTTTAATGGAAAATTTTTTGTTGTTTTATTTTTTAAATTTAATTTAAAGAAAATTAATAATAAACTTAACAAAATGTTTGCAAAAAAAAAAAGTGGATTTATGACAAATATTTAATGATCTTAATTAAATTTTAAATGAAAAATATGGAAAATGGAAATAAATAACAATAATAACAGTAATATCAAAATCAATATTTCTAAAAGAGTGTTTTGATCTTTTTGGTAACAATTTCTTAGGGATATATCAACATTTTAATTTAAACAGCTATAATTCTACCACGCCTTCTTTAAGTTGTAGTGATAATAACAGCAATTTTAAATTCTAATTATGTAGTGGATTCAAATTGAATTTATTTTTTCTAATTTTAAAAGCAATTTTAATATACACAAAACTATTTTTATATAGCATATTTTTGATTGTCCTGCTTATTGCGAATTACACCAATTTGACAAAATCACAAAAAATAAACGTAAATCTGATTTTGTAATACATATAAGGTTGAATGAAAAGTATCCGTGCTTTTTCGGAATTTTTTTTAATAATTTTTTTATTTTTATTGAAAATAAATTTTAATCTAATACCAATTAATCAGTTGCCAATCTTCGAATAGCTTCATAATTCCATCACTGTGGTTTCTGTGTCGAAAATTTTGGCCAAGTTATTTTTAGCCAATTTTTTACCATTTTACCGTGATCGATGTATAACATATGGTAATCAGTCTGTTCTGAAGATTTTTTTATTTAAAACGATTCGTATTTTTCATATAGCTATGATTTCAAGATTATTTAAAATTCAATCATTTTGCTGTGTAATTCTGCCCAAGTTTTACTTTCAGGGTGTAATGAATCAGATGGCATTGTATTCACAAAAATATTAAAATACCCTTCGGGGTTATTGCTATCGAAAATTCTTCATAATTACAAATTGTTTTCAACTTGACAAATTTCATTTCAACTTGTAACTTGACAATTTCCAAAATATCTTGACAATCAAGTTCATTCAAGGCCGTCTGGTAACCCTAGTGTGACCTGGCATTGCACAGTGGGGCAGAATCGAAATTTTTTGGAAATAGATCTGTAACTTCTGATCGGCTGGTTGGATTTGCATGGAATTTGGTATAGTCGTAGCAGAGGAGTGTACAATGTTAAGGAAGGGCGACCGAACAGATCCCTCAGGGGCGGAGCTAAAGGGGCTCAAAGTTGGGTACCTCTGACATACACATTTTTTAATCGCTTGCGAAATTTATGTTTCTCGTCCGATAAGACCTACAAAAAACATGCTTGCATATCCTATTTATCTCTCATAGTTTTTGAGTTATTTGCGATTGAATTTTTAAGTATCTTAATTTTGCATGTTCTTGGTCCAGTTTTTTCATATATATCCTAGTATTTCCGACCGATTTTATTTGTTTTTTCATTAGCTAATTAAAGAACAAAATTATCAATTGAATAAAAAAAATTTGAAGTCGATATCTTTACCGAATCCAAAAATAAACGATTTTGAATTTGAAAATTGCAAAAATTACGACTTTTTGTGTTTTTTTGTCCAAAAAAGTATCTACACTCTTTTTTCTCTAAAATAAAATTTTCTTTAACAACATATAATAATTTTATACTTTTCTGAAAGGTATCTTCACAGAGAAGACTTTGAAATAAAAAACAAGCCCAATAACTCAAGTGGTCAAGGTACACACCCTCCCGAATTTGACCCATTTTATATGAAAGTTTTGAATTTAGTCTATATTTTCTCAAATCCCAAAGCACGAATCGGCAAACGGAATGCAGTTTAAGAATCTGTAATATGTTGTTAAAAGTTTTCAATCAAAATCTACGGGACTTCGGAAAAATGTGGATTTTATAGCTGAAAATGTGAAAAACCCATTTTTGGGATTTTCGACGTTTTTTTTAGGAATTGTGGGATTACTGCTACAAAAATCTTAAAGATTTTTTCACTTTATAATTTTATATGATAAAGTCTACATTCACCGAAAATTTCGTTATAATATCTTTACTAAGAAAGATTTTATTACAGATAAAATATTTATAGTTTCTCAAAAAACTAATTTTTTACAAAAATATTCCTTTAATTGCAAAAATCAGAAAAAGTATAAACTCGATTTTTTTCATCTAAATTATATTGCTTAGCTGACATAATTCTTCGTTATACAGAAAAATAATGAAATCAATATCTTTTATAGAACCGACACTATGCCACTTTAAAGTTTATTAAGTCACGGAAAATATCCTAGTATTTCCACACTCCTCAGCTATGTCTATACCAAATTTCATGCAAATCCAACCAGCCGATCAGAAGTTACAGATTTATTTCCAAAAAAATTTCGATTCTGCCCCACTGTGCATTGCCATGATGGAACAAAACATATTTTCTGTTTGCCACTTCTGGTCGCTCTTTCTTGATTGTTTCGTTTAAACATTAGAGTTGTGAACAGTAAAATTCAGAATTGATCGTTTGGCCAGGTTGTAGCGGCACATAATGGATAATTCCCTTCCAATACTATCAAACAGGCTTTGAAGTCACTTGTGGAGGGAATCGGCCTTTGATCATGACTTTTTCCGCTTAATATTCTCGTAATTAATCCATCTTTCATCGCTCGTAATTATTCGCTTCAAAAATGGTTCGATTTTATTGCGTTTCACTGTTAGTTATTCGGTCAATCAAATTTATTTGCTACAATACACATGTGGCTCCTAATCAGTGCTCCTGGGTCCGGTGTTCATTTCGGTTTTTTTTTTTTTTTTTTGCGTTTTTCCTTTTTTATTGTTTCTTTATAGTAATAAAGCATTTCTTCAGACTTTTCATTAATTTTCAAATCAATAAAATTTGAGCAACGAATTAAAGAACTGCCTTCATAACAAATGAAATATCAGCTTTTAAATACGTATTCGCTTGATAAAATCGAAATACTGTTCTAGTGACAAAAAAATAAAAAAATGCGGATACTTTTTATACCACCCAATATTGTTATGGATAATTAGATTTAGTTTTAATTTATAATTTTTGTCCCAAAAGCATTTACATTTTTATGTTTAGTACTACACAAGAAATATATGGTCTATTAAACGATTTATCAGAAATAAAAACTATTCCAATTACTTTTTTAATAGAATCAATAATTCAATTGACAAAAATTCAAATTGCAAATATATTTTACTAAAAATAAAACAATGTATCTGCTTTAAATTATTTTACTTATTGCATCAGTTAATAAATGATTAAAATATAAATAAAAATCAGTGATAATTTAAATAATTGAATTTGTAATTTTGAATAGGTTGAATATATATTTCTGTTTGATCGCATACAGTGCCCATTATTTAAATCACGGGGATTCTTATCTTATTTCCCTGTAACATTTTAACATAGTAAAAAGAGAGTATTCGAACCAAAAAAAAAAAACCGGTTTATTCGATATTCGAGTAGCAACAATTTAAAAAAAAGAATTTGTTTAAAAAAACATTTTTATACCCACCATCAAAAAGATGGGAGTATATTGATTTTGTCATTCCGTGTATAACATGTCAAAGGAATCATTTAAGACCCTACAAAGTATATATTTTCTGGGTCCTGGTTAGATTCTGAGTCGATCTAGCTATGTCCGTCCGTCTGTCCGTCTGTTGAAAGCAGGATAGGGCTCGAACGGGATAACGTAAGGGGACGAAATTTGGCACAAATATTTGTCTTATATAAGGTTTGGGATTGAAAATGGGCAAAATAGGTTAATAAACAAAAAAGTTATGGGCTAAAAACTAGAAACACAGGGTGTCCGTTTCATACTTTTCAGCTGATATCTCTTAAACAAAAGCATGTACGACAATGTAATTCTGTATAAAAAGTTCGGGGGTCGATATAAACTCGGAAAACAAAAATGGGCGTGGTCCGCCCACTTTACCGCCCACCTCTCATATAAGGTGAAATTGTGTTTAAATAGTTCAAGGACCAATGTAAACTCGGAAACAAAAAATAGGCGTGGTCAACCCACTTTACCGCCCACCTTCCATATAACATAAATTTTTAAAAAGTTGATGGTGGGTATATAGATTCGACCGAGCCGAATATAACATTCGCGCTTGTTTTATTTAAGGATCTATTGACCTTGCACATTATTACTTCTTTTTTCTACTAAAACTCTAATTTACAATTATGTATATCAATGTGAGGAATTAATTAAATTATGGATTGATCTTCTCTCTTTGGTGGAATCGTTCCGTTTTTTTGATAAATTATCTTAAAATTTGTCTTAGTTTCAAATAGAAAAACAAGACAACCAGATAGATAGTAATCACAATTTTTATATTTTGTGCTGATTTTTTTATACAAAATCTCGATCTTAAATTGATAATGATGTAGAGTTAAGCTTCTCAAATGTCGAAAATTGCATAATAACTAAAAATTTATTTACGAATTGAAAAATGTATTTATCAAAATTTTTTTCAAACCTAATTCTTAAATATATAAAATATCGATTTATAGCTTTGTTCCAGTACCTATAAATATGATTTTAGTTAGAATTAAAAAAAAAAAAAAAAAAAACAAAAAAAAAAAAACTCTAATCTAAATCTGACTAATACTGAAATTGAGCTTATATTACTTAGTCCTAAGTTTACACATTTTATAATGAGTGTATGACTTCAATAAGTTTAGTCTTTAAGATTTATTTAAAAATAATATGAGATATCAAGCACTATTTTTAAATATTTTCTCTTAGAAATTAATTTATTTATTAGGTTTAATTATGCTCGAAATGAGAAATTATTATTTATCGTATTTAACTTTTTTCAAATTAGCCTAAATTGGAGTTTAAATTAAAATAATTTAAATACTTAAGTTTGTGTTTCAACATTGTTTCAAGATATGTTTGATGTCAGCCTTTAAAATCGAATTTCATACCTTCGATTTGGTGTTAAGTTATTACAACAAAAATTGTGGTGGGTCTTTCTCGAGTGGTAATGTCTCAAGGGGGGTCGTGAAGCTGATACTTGTAAGAACCCCCGCTATATACAAATGGTGTGACCTACACGACATATACGTAATATGATTGAAACAATATTTTTTTTTAAAGTTAATTGTGAATAAATTTAAATTTCTTCATCAATTTTAATGATATTTGGCTTATTTTATTTGAACTATACTAAGCTTTATGACTAAATCTTATAACCAGGGATTTTTTTTATTTTCATTTTTTAAAGAACTTTTAAGGAGCAAAAATTCTTCAAATAAAAAAAGCTCCACCTTATTGCACATTCTTTTAAAATTTATTTTTCTTGAAACTACTTACATATTTCAAAAAATGAAACGACTATGTATGATGTATTTGGTTCTTTTGTAAAGATGCCATGACAATGAATAAATATTTAGCTTAATATTTATGTTGTATGATTTGAGCAATGATTTAAGTTTTAATAACATGACAACAAATTATTAACAACTAAAACGCAAACTTACAACAACCAATTTCTCATTTTTTTTTTTTTTTTAATTTTTTTTCTTTGTAAATAAACTAATTATTTTCAAATTATTTCAAAGAACTAGAATTAAAAAAAAAAAATAAATCATAATGATTTTTATTTTTATAAAATTCAAATGAAATGTACTTTTTTATTTAGACACTTTCTTCAGGATTTTGTTTTCTAAAAATAAAATAAAAGATATTTTCTATTTAAATATGCATTGAATAATAGAAAAACCTTCACATTGGTTAAATTTTTATATTTTATACATTGACATAGAATTTAGTGTATTTTTGTTCATTGATAACAAGGTTTTGTTTTTGTAAGAAAATTGCACCCGCATTTAGTGTAATTTTCAGTGATAATTTTCAAAATTTATTTAAATATTCATAGAAAAAAGCAAAAACCTTTGTTAGGAAATTAAAAAAAATAATACAAAAAATTTCTTAAGGCCAGTCAATAAAAAGAAATAAAGATAACAATTTTTTTATTTTTAAAATCAAAAACAAAATACGCGTATTTTATTTATTTATTTTTTAAAAATCAATTTAACCGATAACCCCGCGTAAGTATTTCTTGTAACCATAACAATAAATAAAAGTAATTTTAGCAACAATAAGTATAAACATATTTATAATTATTTATGTAATTCATCGATTAATTTTTTTTTTTTATATAAACGTAAGTATATTTGGTTTATTAATATTGATATTTTTTATTTTTCCTTTTTGTTTTTATATTTTACGTTAATAACCAACCAACCACACACGACCGAATTTAAATAAAAATGTTTTGTGATTTTTTCTAAATTTGTATACAAATTCACTGTGAAAAGTCACTGAATTTTGTGAAAAACAATAACAAAACAAAACTTTTTAAAACAAAATATTTATGTAAATGAGTTCAGTTTTTGTTATTGTGTATATAATGTACTCAACTTTTTGGCATCAAAGAAAATTATACTAAAATGCAATCAAATTTATTTGTATATTAAAAAAAACAACAAATAACAAATATGTATATTTTTCTACGAGGATTGTTTGTTAAGTTCGTTAGAACTGAAATTATCAATATTAAACTTTTTTTTCATTTTGTATTTATAGGTGGCATTACTTAAGTGATTTTTGGTTCAATTTTCTATACAAGAACCCAGCAAAAATTTTTTGGCTTTTGGTAATGACTACTACTTACTAGACTCATTACCTAGTAATGAGTTGTCATTATTTTTCTCATTTCTTGGAGTAGTGGAATAACTAGTTACCAGTAAACAACAAGTTTATTTGTTCTGCAATGGCTCAGTTCGCTAGAGCGTACTTAATAATGGGGACCCATGAATTCGTGGACATCGCCATATAAAGGGAATGGGGTTTTCACCCGAATTATAAGTAGTTACCGCCTTTTAGCAATGTAATATGTGGGCTTACCGGAAAAGTAAAGTTTTTGCTGGGAATTTTGAAATTTCAGAAGATGTCACTATAAAGAGAATAACTTTATATACATGTGATCTAGAATAAAGAGATCTAAAATAAAAATAGTTTTTGGTCGATATTGATATATTCCAGGTCATATAAAGAGTTCGGCGAGTGCTCCAATATCTGATAAATATAATTAGCTACAACTTTTTACTTAATATAACCTGACTTAAAACAGCCCGCAAAAAAGTGATATGAGTACTAATATTCAAAATCCATTTTTATATAAATTCTTTTAAATAAGGTAATTAAAAAAAAAGGTATCAATTTAAATGACCGAGTAGCAAAAAAAAATAAAGTACTATTTAAAAAATAGTAGTCCAAAAATTACCATAAAAAAATTTAACAAATTTCAAAAATTTTTAATAAAAAGAAAAAAAAAAAAAAAGTTAAAATAAGGAGTGAGATCGAAAAATTCTTAACAGACATTTTGCCTCATAACTTTTTTCGGAATCAATATTCAAAATTTTTTTTGATCTAGTTATCATGGAAAAATACTTCAGTTATTATTTTTAATAACAACCATGTTAATTTTTCCTTATTTTCATCAAAATAAGTGACGAAAAAGATTTACGTCCTACAAGTTATTAAAAAATTTCAAAAAAACCAAATAGGTCTTACAATAAATGGCCACAGAACAGTATCAGGAGAATTTGACTATTGATGTGAAAGCTAGTTCGGTAAGAAAAAAGGACCACATGATATTGGGAAGGCCAGAAAATTGAAGGCATATTGAAAGGAACTCCAAACACATCTGGTAGAAAATCAGCTCAGTTTTCTCAGTGCTTCGACTATTTGGTGCGAAAATTTAAAGCTAATGGGAAAGTTGATAACATATAAAGTTCAAAAAATTCCAAACTGGAATTCTGCAAAAAAAAAAAAAAAAATACAAGCCAAAAATAGGACTCGGAATTTAAAACCAAATTTCATACAAAAATACTCAAGCTGTACATTTGACGAAAGTTGATAACATATAAAGTTCAAAAAATTCCAAACTGGAATTCTGCAAAAAAAAAAAAAAAAAAAAAAAATACAAGCCAAAAATAGGACTCGGAATTTAAAACCAAATTTCATACAAAAATACTCAAGCTGTACATTTGACGAAGAAACGTAGGTGCTGGCAGAATCTTCGCAGCTTGTGTCTCAAAAATTTTTATTGCTAATGCTTAAAGCAATGTTGGAGATAAGTTTAAGACCCAAAAGCAGCAAAAATTTCTTACAAAATTCATGGTATAACAAGCTTTTGCAGATGCGATAAAGCAGGAAAGTCATTTGGTACATTCGGATCTATAAATACCAAAATATGCATAAAGGAATATTTGCAAAAAAGACTTCTTCTTTTCTTAAGAAAGCACAACGTGTCCACATATTTTTGGACCCATTTGGTATCATGTCACTACGGTAAGAAAGCTCTGGAGTGGTACCAAATCAATAACATAGTTTTAGTACCAAGAGAGGTCAATTTTCAAAATTGTCCATAGCTTAGACCAGTGGAGAGATATTGAGCTCTTGTGAAAAGTGAATTCAAGAGCACAAAAAAGGTGTCCCAAAATACCGAAGATTTTAACAGAAGATGTTCACAGTGTTCCAAAAAAGTGACTGAAGCAACTATCAAATCTCCAAAAAAAGTGTTTGCAAAAATGGTCCACAATTTTATAATTAGTGGTTAGAACTATAAAAATTATATATTTCTGCAAACTGTGCTAAATTGTCAAATGATTAAAAAAATAATGAAAACTCTAAGATCAACCGTTTCCAATTTATTGAATATTATGTATGTTAAGAATTTTTCGATCTCACTCCTTACATATTTTTAATAAAATTTATTAGTTTCAAAAAAGTACGAATTTTCTAGTACTAATTTTCAATAACTGTACCAATTTTTAGATAAGGACCAATTTAAATTTTAAATTTAAAAGTACTAATTACAAAAACGTACCAATTAAAAAAAAAAAAAAAAAAAAAAAATGGAAAAAACTACATTTTCAAAAAATAATACATTTTTTTTTGGAAAGTATAAAGTACTAACTAAAAAATTATAAAAATGTTTTAAAAAGTAGCAAGCAAAGAAACAAGCCGAGGCAGAGTTTTCTGCTGCGCGATACTTTTTAATTGGCGGCGCACAGTGTGCGATTCAAAAAATTAAATGGAAATAATAATGGAATAATGGAAGGTGTAGGCGAGTTTAATTTTTGAGCTTGGACCATATAGGCCTACATAGGGCGAGTCCACAGGGTCCCAAAGTTGGACAGCTCGGGTATAAAAATTTTTGAAAGTCGAGATCTACAAAAAAAAACATCGCCATATGATTATCTTATCTTTTTTAGTTTAAGAGAAAATAGGCTTCAATGATTAACATTTTACTTTTTAGCCTGCCTTGGTGAAGTTTTTTCGCTACAGCGGATCCAATTTTAACCCGATTTTTTTTTAAATTTTCCCTAATTCATTAACAACAAATAGCAAAATTGCGTAAAGAAAGAATTTTGAAGAAATATTTACGGAGTCAAAAGTTCCAAGCATTTAAATTTAAACTTTAAAAAAAAGTAGATTTTTTCCCGTTGTTTTTTTTTTTTGCCAAAAAGTGGTTACATTCTTTTTCTGTTATATAAAAATTTTCTTAAGTAACATATATAATATTTATATTTTTCTGAAAGATAACACAAAATACTTTAAAGGAAAAAAACTTTTTAAAATTGATTTTTGCGAGAACCAGGATTTCTCAAATTTGACCTATTTTTCCAACAAATTTTGAATTTTCGCCTTAATTTCTCAAATCGCATAGCTGGAATCAAAAAAATGTTATACTTTTTATATAGTCTTAAGTGTTTTTAATTGTTTTGTAATAGAAATTTTTGCTTCTCGATATTGGTTGCAAAGATATAGCAAAAAAAAAAAAAATAAAAAATAAAAATCTCATTTTTGGAAGTTTTTTGGGAATTGCGGGATTTTCGTCGACAAATCTGAATAGCGCTTGAAATTAAGCATCAAAAAATCCACTTGCGTGTAAAATCTCATTCAAAAATATTCACTAACAAGAATTTTATTGCATAATTAAAAATGAAAAATATGTAAAAATCATAAATCCATTTTTTCTCAGTGTTTTTTGCAAAAAGTCTTCAACAAATTTTCGTATTGTAAAAATTTTTATATATATTTGAAAAGAAAACAAAATTTCCTAAACAATAATTTTGTTAAAAAAATATAAAAGTTTCTTAGAAAATCACAATTATATTTAAGTACTAACTTGAAAAATTTACAAATTTTTAAAATATTTCTTTAAGAAAAAATACTCATTATGAAAAATGTACAATTTTGCAAGAAAGGCTGAGTTTTAAAAAAAAGTTAGCAATTTTCTAGAAAGGTATCAAAAAAAAGGTAGGTACTAATTTAAAAATCAAAAACGTTCAATTATTAAAATTATAACAATAAGAATTTTTAAAAAGTACCAAATTAAAAGTACCGGTTAAAAAAAAAAATCAATTTTTAAAAGACGACAACTTTATAGAAAGTGAAAATAAAAACAGAAACTCTCTACAACGTATTACATTTGTTATCTGTTGGAGTACCAAACTTTACTTTTGATGGATACCTTAAACCCAAAACTTGAATTCGGGAGTAAGGGAATTATCTCGAATAACTAAGACATAAGCGTTATTTTTTAATGATATCGGTGGCTTACATTCGTTGGTATTAAAATACAGTAAGTCCTCGATTAACAGGAAAAGAAAATTTGTAACTGTTTTCTTTTTTTCCATCTATTTAATTTTTTTGCATCGATTAACCGTAATTACCTCTATTATCCGGAATTCTAATCAAACACAATTTGAATAAAACAAAAAAGGTGAATTTTCTCGTTTGAATAAGATGAGTCTGAGCAAGGTAAAATCCAAGTTTACTGCATTCATGAAAAGCTAGTTAAAGAAAATATGAATTTGAAAAAGAAGAAAAAAATATTATATGATTTTTTAAGAAACTACGTAAAATGAAACCCTTATGTATTGTTCACTGTTTTTTCCAAAATTATTATTTTTTTCCTTATATTATTTAAACATTTGTATTAAATCCCTGAATAATTGAATTATATAAATAAAAAAATGTTTTAAAAATACTACTCAAAATTTTTACCTAATTAACCGGGAAAATTTATTATCCTGAATGTTCCGGTCCCGACCATTACGGATAATCGAGGTCTCACTGTATAAAGATTTTATAATATTAGCTTCATTGATATCAGTTAAGAAAATTACGAGAATTAAAAATTACCTTATTACTAGAAAGAATATAAATAATTAAGATCATATTGAAAGAATATTATCTAGGTCTTATTAAACAACCATCGTATATTATGATTATATTAGATCAATATATATAGAGAGAGAGAGTAAGATTATCTGCAATTTAGATTATATTTAAATTAAGTTTTTACTCATACAACAATAAATAGATTATTGTTTTAATTTTTTTATTTAACAAATGCTAAATAAAATTAAATAATTGTCTAGTGCTAAAAGTAGAGAAAAATATACAAACAAAATGAGTTAAAGTTAAACCTCGTTTAACAGTTAGTTTAAATTTTGAGAATTTCACAAAACAAAAAGTTTATGACTTCGAGGTATTTAAATTGTAAAATGTTATAACAGGAAATGCAAAAAAGTAAAAATTTACTTTTAAATTTGTTTATTTTTTAACATTCACAGAATTTTTGTTTTTTTATGTATTATTGTTATTGTCAACATTAATAAATTAAACAATATATAATAATAAATTAAACAAATAACCCCATAAAGTTAATAATTTTCTAAAAAATTATTACAAAATTAATGTTTTTTTCTATTTATTAATAATTCAATTAGTATTATGAGTTCATTAATTGTTGT
The DNA here is from genome assembly GCA_951394005.1 of Protophormia terraenovae. NCBI lineage: Eukaryota > Metazoa > Arthropoda > Insecta > Diptera > Calliphoridae > Protophormia > Protophormia terraenovae. Next base: position 31,577,286 of record OX596077.1, on the reverse strand, counting down.
AGACACTCTTTAGACGCTTTATTATTTAACAAATAAACAGTTTTTAATAAAAATGTGTTTAAAATAAGTGTTGGTTATTATAGTATCTTCCAAAGAATTTATATAAAAAAAAATTCATACAATAATTTTTATTATTGCTACTTTTGTTTATAAACGAGTTTAAAATTATTTTAACCATATTATATGAACTACTTCAAATTGTAACATTTATTTGTTATGACACTGTTTTGTAAATTATTTATTACAGAGAACTAATTTTTGTTTTAGCGTTTATCACTTAAAATTCACACACTTTAGACAAGGTTATTTGTTTTATTATTATTTATTTTGTTATTATTATTTATTTTGTTATTATTATTATTTTTTTTATTTTTTTTTTTAATTTTGGTAAACACTGTACTCAAAACTATAGTCCCATCAAATTTTTTTCACTTTATATTTATTAAAAATTACAACACTTTTGGCGTAATGAGTACTTTCGTACTGGAGAACAACAGTGCATTTTTCACAATGATTTTTAAACTTAAGACAAGAAATAAATAATTCAAAGTTGAAAAGAAAATTATATTTTTATTTTATATTTAAGTTCTTGTTTACTTATGTTGATTTTGTTGCAATAAATCATTTATTCTCTATATATGTACAATATGTTACAATTTCCGACTGATAGTGGGCATCATCGATTTAATTTAAATTGCAGCAATAATAATTATTTATAAACAATAACAAAATCTAATCAATAGTTCAAATTGGTTTTATTCATAAACAAAATCAATACAGACAATTAATAAAGAAAATTATTATATCTATATATGTATGTATATTGGCATCTAATTACACTGTTTCTATTTGTAAAATTAATAAGAAATGAAACCAACAGTTCAGATTCTAAAAAAAAAACATTTTTATAGAATTGCTCAGATTTTGGGCAAAATTTTAATAAACAAATTGTTTAAATTCTGAACAAATTTTCAATAGAAAAGTTGCTTAAATTCTGAACAAATTTTTAATAGAACAATTGCTCGTATACCTAATTTTTTAAAAAGAAAAATTACTCAGCTTCTGAGCAAAATTTTATTTAGAAAAATTGCTCAGCTTTTGAGCTAATTTTTAATAGAAAAAATTTAATAGAGCAAATAATTAATAGAAAAATGACTCAGATTTTGGGCAAATATTTAATAGAAAAAATTGCTGAGATTGTGTGCAAGTTTTTAATAGAAAAATTGCTCAGCTTCTGAGCAAATTTTTTATAGTAAGTTGCTCATATTCTGAACAAATTTTTAATAGAAAAATTGCTCAGATTCTGAATAAATTTTGAATAGAAGAATTGTTCAAATTCTAATCATATTTTTAATAAAAAAATTGCTCAGTTTCTTAGCATATTTTTAATAGAAAAATTTCTCAGATTCTGAATAAATTTTGAATAGAAGAATTGCTCAAATTCTAAGCATATTTTTAATAGAAAAATTGCTGAGATTCTGAGAAAATTTTTAATGAAAACGTAGCTTACATTCTGGGCAAGTTTTTTATTAAAGAATTGATAAAATTCTGAACAATAATAATCCAGAACACTATAATGTGAGGTTGTTCTGTTTAGACAATTCTAAAATATGTTTAATTCAATCTAATTGTAGCTAAACAACAATTTAAAAGAAAATTAATAAATTTAACAAAGAAAAATTTTTACTAATTTTTAATTTAAAAATTTGTTTTGAAAATGGTGTTGAGTGTTAAAGTAGTCGGCAGTCTTTGATTGTATGTATTTTTATTATTATTAGTTTATTTTCACTTTGTACTCTTCATTCATTTACTGAATGGATACACAATTTAAAATATTGTATGGGAAGACTTCATCAATTACTAAGTAAGTAAACAATAAATAAACAAAATAAATAATAATTCTATTAATAAGGAATGGAATAAATGACACATAAATTGACACTAAATGCAATTACAGTCAAACATAATAAAAAATACTAAATTGTAGGTATTAAAATTATATGTATGATATAAATTTTTAAATTTTATAATTGCTTCCCAATAAACCAAAAGATATTATAACGATATCGAAATGATATCATCTAGGTGATAAAAACGATCACTAGTGATAATCGTTTTAGAATCTATAACGATAGTTATTACGGACTAAAGTGTACCTTTCCTTATGATATCGTTTTTCCATAAAATTATGATATCGTTTTCGGTATCGTTATTTCCAAAAATAACGATAGTAAAATCGTCATGAACCAAATTTTGTTCTGAACGCTATTCAATACTAAAAATTATGTTTATTTGCATTTAAATATACTAAATATAATTATAAAGAACCATTATCAGCAAAAAGGAGAAAAAAATCCTAAATAAATATATTAAAAGATATAAAAATCATCATACCTGACATATTTTATGCAAATATTATCAACAACATTTGCAAACATGATTATTCCTTGGGGACATACATATTTCTGCAATTACATACCTAAAAAACTTGGTTTTACCACAAAAAATTTGTAAACTATTGAATTTTTTGTATTTGATTCCCAGTTTGTTTTTGTATGTTGAAAAATTTTTATTTTTATTTGAAGTTTTTTCCAAATGATAATTTTTATATTTTATTAAAACGAAATATTTCGAAATCTCAATATCATAATAATATCGTTTTCAGTAATACAATATGATATTATAATCGGCATTTAATATGATATCGTTTCCGCTATCATATCGTTCTAAGGTTTATTGGGTTCACTTAAAATACAAAGCGATTTAATAGATACGAGGGTAAATGTTTATACTGTAAGTGTAAACATTAGTAGTTGTCAGTTGCCATTCCCCCTTTTGTAACAACAAAAATATCTTTTAAATAAAATGTGTTGATTAAGTTTATACAAATTATAAACCTTCCAAAGATAACTTTAGAACTTTTAAACTGATAGTGTAATTAGTAACAACTAAATCAAATGAAATACATATTTTAAAATATGCATAAAATTATCGCGTGTGAACGAAAAATCAAAATATTTGACCAGTTTTATTAAAATTAGTTTAAATGAAATTTATACAAATCAAATGAAATCAATTTAAAATTAATTCATACAAATTTTCAAGCTAATTGATTTATAGGTGTATAATATAAATTCATATCATCACGTTTATAAATATATCAACGGACATTGACATTAAATAATCAAATTTTAATACTTATAATGTATGTATGTATTTACTTATGTCATTTTCACATATACTAAGTGTAAACGATTTATTATGCAATATTTATAGCCGAGTAAAAAAAATCAACACAATTTTATTTTATAACAAATAATTGATTAATTAGTAACTTATTTGTTGTAGGTTTATTAAATTTAGTATCATGTCATGCAAACATTAATAAATGTTTGACATCTTTAATGGTAGCAATAAATGTGTAAGAATCCCTTACAATATTGTAGATGATAAACATATAAAACTATTTCTTTATTAATGCCAATGCATGTATGTGTTATTATAATTAAGTTAATTTAACGCTATTCAGTTATAAAAATATCTCTGAACTTTGGGCTTCTAAATATGTACCTACTACATTTAAATTCATATGTTTATAGATATGTATGTTAACATATGAGAAATAATTTAACTGGTAGCCAAAATGTAGCGTATAAGTTGAAGGGTTTTCATTTGAAACTTGATCCTTTAAATAACATTATTATCACAGTGATGTGTTTGTATAAGTATGTATCTATATTTTAATTAATAGTGAAATTCTTAACCACTGATTTTTTTTTTACAATTTGGAATTAAAATTTAATTTATTAAAGATTAAAATTACACTTATGAAAAAAATAAAAATTTCTCACTGTGCTTAATAGAGTGAAATAGTGTTTGGTAAGTATAATAAATTCTCTTGATTTTTTTCGAACTTTCACAACAAATGCACTATTAAAGAGGTTCTCATTAGGGATGCTAATCTCGATCACAAAAATCGTGTCAATTTACAAAATCTCCAAAGCTGGCATTGGAGGAACAAATTTTGGTATTTCAATTTCAAAGAATAAACTTAAATTATTCACAAAAAATTTTCAAAAATATTAAAAAAATTTATAACATAAGTAAAAAAATTATATTATTCATTTTTTTAAACATCAATAAATAAATACAGTATAAACTCGATAATCCGGTTAATTGATTGGTTTTTGTTAAAAATTTTATAGATATATATGTGTAATGGTTACTTAATATTTGTTACAGTAAAATTAATACAAATTTTCACCCAATATAGATTGTATATATTTAAAAATGATCAACAATTTTAACTTCGCCTTATACAAATAAGGTTGTATGTACTGAAAAATATGTTGGAACAAAATTTAACTAAAAACGTAGGTATTGAACAACAAAATGCTCAGTACGCATAATTTTTATTATAAATTTCAAATCACATTATTTTTTAATAAAAATTACTATGTTCTTAATAAATCCGGACTAAAATATGCAATCAATCCGGATTATAGAGTATGTAATGATTTGGGAAATGGCGTCCGGATTACCGAATAATCCAGATTATAGACATTCGGATTACCGAGTTTATACTGTAAATAAATAAATTAATTGAAATATACATACAAAATAAATTTTCCTTATATTTAGAATGTATTAATATGAAATATAAATCCCTAATACCAAAAAATACTGAGATTTCAAATTAAAAAAATCCCGAATCCCTGGATTTGTTAAATACAGTCTTGTTTGGCATCCCTAGTTCTCATCAAATGAGTTCAATATTAACTTATTTATTTATTTATTTATTTATTTATTTATTTATTTATTTATTTATTTATTTATTTATTTATTTATTTATTTATTTATTTATTTATTTATTTATTTATTTATTTATTTATTTATTTATTTATTTATTTATTTATTTATTTAATTTATTTATTTATTTATTTATTTATTTATTTATTTATTTATTTATTTATTTATTTATTTATTTATTTATTTATTTATTTATTTATTTATTTATTTATTTTTTATTACAGATAGTTTTATTATTTAATACCTAAAAATGTACTACAACTCTGATACGGACTTTAAATTCTACTTTGGAGTTTTTATGAAATTAAAATAACCCAATAAACCAAACGATATTATAATGATGCCGAAACGATATCATATAGGTGATAAAAATTATCATAGTAGTTTTCGAATCGAAAACTATAGTTTTTACGGACTAAAGTATACCCTTCCTTATGATATCGTTTTTCTATAAAATTATGATATCGTTTTCGCTTTTGAAATTTCCAAAAATAGCAACAGTAAAATCGGCATAGACTAGATTTTATTTGAATGCTGTTCATATTATTCTGTTAAATATTATAAGATTGTGTAAAATAATTTGCTGAAATAAGGTAAAATCCTAAATATGTAGAAAACATGCAATTTAATGCGTCAAACATTTATCTCATATTTTTATGCAAATATTTTGTTTGCATAGATATTTCTTCATTAGACATATATTTTTTCAATTATGCACTTATATATAAATTTAGTTAGACCATTTTTGATTTGTGTTTGATAATAAATTTAAGTCTGTTTGTTGAAAAAATTTAATTTGAGTATTTTTATTTTGAAGTTTTTTTTCCAAATGTTTGTATTTTTTATTTTATTGGAAACAAAATTTTGGAAATTGTAATACTATGACAAAATCGTTTTCAGCAATACAATATAATAGCATAACCTGCACCTAAAATGATATCGTTTTCGCTATCATATCGTTCTTTTATTTAATGGGAATATTACAGTACAATTCTACTTAATACGAATCATAGCTGTTCATTGTGAATATTTTCATTCAAAACATTTGTTAAAAATAGATTATTATACCCTTCACCACAGGTGTAAAGGGTATATATAAGTTTGTCATTCCGTTTGTAATTTCCACAATTTTCGTCGGAGAGCAAAAAAGTTTATATTTTCGGAATCCTTGTAAGAAGCGATGACGATTGGACCATGTCCGTCCGTCCGTCCGTCCGTCCGTGTGTCGGTTGAAATGGCGTTTATGAAGCCCACCGATAACTGACATATATAATATATATGTCAAACGATCGGAAATGCTTTCGAGAATTTTGCTATTGGAATTCAGCAAGATCGGTTCATACAATGCGGAGATATGTTAAAAAAACCGGTTTTTAGAACCGGTTTTCCAGTTTCTGAAGCCTCTGTATATACTAGAGACTTCGTTTTTACAAAGAAGTCTCGGACATTTTTTTCTGAATTTTTGTTCTGAAAAAATTAAATAAATCGGTTCAATAATAACTGAGATATCGGACATAACGCATTTTTTATTTTTTGAAGCCCTGGTTTAAGCTATAGATTTTTATTTTTATACAGATCGGTCACAAATATTTTTATAAAATTTCGGTTTTTTGAATCAGCAGGATCAGTTTATAAATGGCGGAGATATGCTTTAAAAACCGGTTTTTGGAACCGGTTTTTCAGTTTCTGAAGCCTCTACATATACCAGGTACTTCGAATTTTTAAAGCGGGCTCGGAAATTATTTTCTGAATTTTTGTTCTGAAAAAATGAAATAAATCAGTTCAGTAATAACTGAGATATCGGGGAAAACGAATTTTTAATTTTTGAAGCCCTTGTTCAAGCTACAGATTTTTATTTTTATATAGATCAGTCATAAATGTTTTTACAAAATTTCGTTTTTTTTAATAAACCAAATTCGTTCATAATCAACAGAGTTATGGCCCAAAAACAAATCTGTTAAGAATATAAATACACACACAAACATGTATATTAAGCATTGTAATGACTATTAGTGACGTTTTTTTTGTTTTTTGTATAGACAAGTAGTTTAGTTAGAAACAGCAGTAATATAATGAATAACAGTGTTGTTGTTGTTCTTTGTATATGCAGTCTGTACAAAAATAAATAGATATGGAATTGTTGTTGTTTACATAAATACATACATAAACATGTATATTAAGCATTGTAATGACTATTAGTGACATTTTTGCCTATAAGACAAGTAGTTTAGTTAGCAACAGAAGTAATATAATGAATAACAGTGTTGTTGTTGTTCTTTGTATATGCAGCCAGTTTGTATATACACACATAAAAAATAAATAAATATGGAATTGTTGTTGTTTATTTTTTAAAAGCAAAGCCTGTTATGATTGTTTTTTTTATATATTCAAATTTTCGTAGTTTGAAAAAAATTTAGATTTATATATGTGAAAATATGAAAGCATACGTTAAGGCGAAAATTTTATTATTTGTCGGGAATATGGTAATATGATGTCGATAAGATAGTAAGATGGTAATATGGTAATATGGTGAAGGGTATCAAAGATTCGGCACAGCCGAATCTTTTTTCAATTTCATTTTTATATTTTATTTATATTTTTAGAAATAAATTGATTTCAAATTATTTTATACTTTTTGTAATATGATTTTCAGTTACTTGAAATTAATTTGAATAAAAACTATTTAAATATTATTCCATTTGTTAACAAGTTAGATAAAGTAAAATTTCCACAAAAGTATTCGAATATGAATTTATAAAATTTAAATAAAATTCCAAAGTCTTCAACTAATTTGAAAATATATTTTATTTCCTTAGCTTGAATACAGTTGCTCTTTATTTTATTTTCTATTTTAAAAATAAAATAAAATCTGTGTCAAAACGTTCAATTTTTTTATTCATAGAAAATTTTTGAATATTTTTATACCCTTCACCACAGGTGTAAAGGGTATATATAAGTTTGTCATTCCGTTTGTAATTTCCACAATTTTCGTCGGAGAGCAAAAAAGTTTATATTTTCGGAATCCTTGTAAGAAGCGATGACGATTGGACCATGTCCGTCCGTCCGTCCGTCCGTCCGTCCGTGTGTCGGTTGAAATGGCGTTTATGAAGCCCACCGATAACTGACATATATAATATGTATGTCAAACGATCGGAAATGCTTTCGAGAATTTTGCTATTGGAATTCAGCAAGATAGGTTCATACAATGCGGAGATATGTTCAAAAAACCGGTTTTTGAACCGGTTTTCCAGTTTCTGAAGCCTCTGTATACACTACGGACTTCGTTTTTACAAAGAATTCTCGGACATTTTTTTCTGAATTTTTGTTCTGAAAAAATGAAATAAATCCGTTCAGTAATAACTGAGATATCGGACAAAACGCATTTTTTATTTTTTGAAGCCTTGGTTTAAGCTATAGATTTTTATTTTTATACAGATCGGTCACAAATATTTTTATAAAATTTCAGTTTTTTGAATCAGGAAGATCGGTTTATTAATGGTGGAGATATGCTTTAAAAACCGGTTTTTAGAACCGGTTTTTTAGTTTTTGAAGCCTCTGCATATACCAGGGACTTCGAATTTTTAAAGGGGGCTCGAAAATTATTTTCTGAATTTTTGTTCCGAAAAAATTAAATAAATCGGTTCAGTAATAACTGAGATATCGGGGAAAACGAATTTTTTATTTTTGAAGCCCTTGTTCAAGCTATATATTTTTATTTTTATATAGATCAGTCATAAATATTTTTATAAAATTTCGGTTTTTTTAATAAACCAAATTCGTTCATAATCAACAGAGTTATGGCCCAAAAACAAATCTGTTAAGAATATAAATACACCAACAAACATGTATATTAAGCATTGTAATGACTATTAGTGACGTTTTTTGTTTTTTGTATAGACAAGTAGTTTAGTTATCAACAGCAGTAATATGATGAATAACAGTGTTGTTGTTGTTGTTCTTTGTATATGCAGTCTGTACAAAAATAAATAGATATGGAATTGTAGTTGTTTATTTTTAAAAACTAAAACATATCTGTTAAGAATATACATAAATACATACACAAACATGTATATTAAGCATTGTAATGACTATTAGTGACGTTTTTTGTTTTTTGTATAGACAAGTAGTTTAGTTAGCAACAGCAGTAATATAATGAATAACAGTGTTGTTGTTGTTCTTTGTGTATTCAGTCAGTTTGTACATACAAAAATAAATATATATGGAATTGTTGTTGTTTCTTTTTTAAAAGCAAAGCCTGTTATGATTGTTTTTTTTTTTTTTCATATTCAAATTTTCGTAGTTTGAAAAAAATTTAGATTTAGAAAATATGCAAGCATACGTTAAGGCGAAAATTTTATTAATTGTCGGTAATATGATGTCGATAAGATGGTAAGATGGTAATATGGTGAAGGGTATCAAAGATTCGGCACAGCCGAATCTTTTTTCAATTTCATTTTATTTAACATGAATTTGTTTGAATAGTTTTAAATTTGCTTTGAAAAAGAAAAATAAGTAAAATATTTTTTTTATACCTGAATATTTTAAAAAATTTAATAATTTTTATACCCTTCACCACAGGTGTAAAGGGTATATATAAGTTTGTCATTCCGTTTGTAATTTCCACAATTTTCGTCGGAGAGCAAAAAATTTTATATTTTCGGAATCCTTGTAAGAAGCGATGACGATTGGACCATGTCCGTCCGTCCGTCCGTCCGTCCGTGTGTCGGTTGAAATGGCGTTTATGAAGCCCACCGATAACTGACATATATAATATGTATGTCAAACGATCGGAAATGCTTTCGAGAATTTTGCTATTGGAATTCAGCAAGATAGGTTCATACAATGCGGAGATATGTTCAAAAAACCGGTTTTTTGAACCGGTTTTCCAGTTTCTGAAGCCTCTGTATACACTACGGACTTCGTTTTTACAAAGAATTCTCGGACATTTTTTTCTGAATTTTTGTTCTGAAAAAATGAAATAAATCGGTTCAGTAATAACTGAGATATCGGACAAAACGCATTTTTTATTTTTTGAAGCCTTGGTTTAAGCTATAGATTTTTATTTTTATACAGATCGGTCACAAATATTTTTATAAAATTTCAGTTTTTTGAATCAGGAAGATCGGTTTATAAATGGTGGAGATATGCTTCAAAAACCGGTTTTTAGAACCGGTTTTTTAGTTTCTGAAGCCTTTGCATATACCAGGGACTTCGAATTTTTAAAGGGGGCTCGAAAATTATTTTCTGAATTTTTGTTCTGAAAAAATTAAATAAATCGGTTCAGTAATAACTGAGATATCGGGGAAAACGAATTTTTTATTTTTGAAGCCCTTGTTCAAGCTATAGATTTTTATTTTTATATAGATCAGTCATAAATATTTTTATAAAATTTCGGTTTTTTTAATAAACCAAATTCGTTCATAATCAACAGAGTTATGGCCCAAAAACAAATCTGTTAAGAATATAAATACACCAACAAACATGTATATTAAGCATTGTAATGACTATTAGTGACGTTTTTTGTTTTTTGTATAGACAAGTAGTTTAGTTAGAAACAGCAGTAATATGATGAATAACAGTGTTGTTGTTGTTGTTCTTTGTAAATGCAGTCTGTACAAAAATAAATAGATATGGAATTGTAGTTGTTTATTTTTAAAAACTAAAACATATCTGTTAAGAATATACATAAATACATACACAAACATGTATATTAAGCATTGTAATGACTATTAGTGACGTTTTTTGTTTTTTGTATAGACAAGTAGTTTAGTTAGCAACAGCAGTAATATAATGAATAACAGTGTTGTTGTTGTTCTTTGTGTATTCAGTCAGTTTGTACATACAAAAATAAATATATATGGAATTGTTGTTGTTTCTTTTTTAAAAGCAAAGCCTGTTATCATTGTTTTTTTTTTCATATTCAAATTTTCGTAGTTTGAAAAAAATTTAGATTTAGAAAATATGCAAGCATACGTTAAGGCGAAAATTTTATTAATTGTCGGTAATATGGTAATATGATGTCGATAAGATGGTAATATGGTGAAGGGTATCAAAGATTCGGCACAGCCGAATCTTTTTTCAATTTCATTTTTATTCAAACCTTTTGATGCTGAATATTTTTATTTTTTTTGGAGTTTTTGTTGAATAAAATAATAAAAGTATTTATTTTAAATTTTTCTATTTGAATATAAAGTTTTTGAATAAAAATCAGAAAAATTAGTTGAGCATTTTTTATTTAAATAAAATACATATGAATATTATTCAACGTTAGAATAATCATATAAAAAACTTGTGATTATATTCTTATAAAAAAAATATTTGTTTTTCTTTTGATTAAATGAAATATTTTAATTTTTAATTTATTTTGTTCAATCAGACACAAATTTATAATAAATTCAATTGTTTTAGTATAAATAGAAATCCTTAGTATTTTTATTTAAAAGTTAATAGATTGATTAGCAAATATTTTTAATTAGAAATAAGAAATGGAAATGAAATAAAAAGTATTTTCATTTTTTATTTCATTCATAAGTAACAGCTATGATACGAATACAGTTAGAAAACCACCACTCTTCTTATAAAGCATTTTTTCATAGCACTTTTCCGGGAGAATAAAACAGATTCTAGTCAATTTCAATAAGATCCGTGTTTGTGTAAAATTTTATTAAATTATCTTCAATTGTTAACTGAACTACGATCACAAGGGTTACATGGTCAGGGAAGTGGTCGGACTTCTATAAATACGCTATTTACCTACATAAAGGAGAGAAATTTTTTTTGTGGAAATTAGAAACATCAGTACTAGGGTTTTTAATTTCCCGACCTTTTTCAACTCCCGAGAATCGGGATTTTATTTTAGGCATTCGCGGGAATTCGGGAAAAATATCAAAAATAAACACAAAAAAAACTATATTTTTCATATAATTTTCACGCAAATATATGAATCTATTTTATCAATTAAAAATATATGTTTGAAGACCACTTTTCTGTTTTAAGTAATATTGTACTAGAAGAATTTCCAATAGATATTGAAAATTGTTTTCAATAAATACATTTGTTGGATAATTAATAAATTTAGTATTTTCAAACCCCACAAATATATTTCGAGTACTCGGATTTGTAATCGATTTTGTGTACATTCCCTACGGGAAATTTGTGGCACTTGTAAAAATGGACCAATTCCTCAGTACCGGTTGAGTACCAATTGACACCTAACTCATCACCATAGTTCCAGTTGACACCACTACAATCACTAAATATCCGTTGACAGTTTATTTGTAATAGGCATGTTAAGTGCGCAATTAGCAACTCAATCTGTGACTGAGTGGTTAGAGTTGAAGACTATGAAATGTACATCAGAAAAACGTGGGTTCGATAAAAATAAATATAATTTAATAAAAATAAATAAAAAAGAGTTTAAAAAGTAAACATTTTTTTCAAATTTTTTTTATATTAATCGGCTCTGAATATGTCCTCGTAGACCAGTCCTGTAACCTGTTCTATGACCTGTCCCAAGGGGCTAATTAGACACCTCCAATGCCAACCCCATGTAAAAGTGACAGGTTCCTCCTATATAAAGTTTCGGAACTGGAACAGGTCACTAGTCCTGAGAAACTGTCACGTGAATAGTTTTGAACCAGTTCTCTTTCTTTTTCTTAAACTCTTGTTTACACTATGCTTATCTGAGACAAGGAACAAGAAATACGTGAAATCAAGAACAGTAATGATTGAATTTTAAAATAAAACTCAAAAAATAATGATTATTTTTGATTTTTACTTTCTTCCTGAACTTATAATGAATATTTTGTGAGTTTTATTTTCTCATTATTACTTAGTTGAGAAAAAAATAAAAATCAAAAATAATTATTATGAGTTGAGCAAAAAAAAAATAAAAATAATTCCGGAATTCGATAGAACCTGTTCTGAGGATTACGTTTTTATACCCTTCACCACAAGTGTAAAGGGTATATATAAGTTTGTCATTCCGTTTGTAATTCCCACAATTTTCGTCGGAGAGCAAAAAAGTTAACATTTTCGGGATCCTTGTAAGAAATGATGACGATAGGACCATGTCCGTCCGTCCGTCCGTCCGTCCGACCGTCCGTCCGTCCGTCCGTCCGTGTGTCGGTTGAAATGGCGTTTATGCAGTCCACCGATAACTGACATATATAATATATATATCAAACGATCGGAAATGCTTTCGAGAATTTTGCTATTGGAATTCAGCAAGATCGGTTCATACAATACGGAGATATGTTAAGAAAACCGGTTTTTAGAACCGGTTTTCCAGTTTCTGAAGCCTTTGTATATACTAGGGACTTCGTTTTTACAAAGAATTCTCGGACATTTTTTTCTGAATTTTTGTTCTGAAAAAATGAAATAAATCGGTTCAATAATAACTGAGATATCGGACAAAACGCATTTTTTTATTTTTTAAAGCCCTGGTTTAAGCTATAGATTTTTATTTTTATACAGATCGGTCACAAATATTTTTATAAAATTTTGGTTTTTTGAATCAGCAGGATCGGTTTATAAATGGCGGAGATATGCTTTAAAAACCGGTTTTTGAAACCGGTTTTTCAGTTTCTGAAGCATCTGCATATAAAAGGGACTTTGAATTTTCAAAGGAGGCTCGGAAATTATTTTCTGAATTTTTGTTCTGAAAAAATGAAATAAATCGGTTCAGTAATAACTGAGATATCGGGGAAAACGAATTTTTTATTTTTGAAGCCCTTGTTCAAGCTACAGATTTTTATTTTTATATAGATCAGTCATAAATGTTTTTATAAAATTTCGTTTTTTTTAATAAACCAAATTCGTTTATAATCAACAGAGTTATGGCCCAAAAACAAATCTGTTAAGAATATAAATACACACACAAACATGTATATTAAGTATTGTAATGACTATTAGTGACGTTTTTTGTTTTTTGTATAGACAAGTAGTTTAGTTAGAAACAGAAGTAATATAATGAATAACAGTGTTGTTGTTGTTCTTTGTATATGCAGTCTGTACAAAAATAAATAGATATGGAATTGTTGTTGTTTATTTTTTAAAACTAAAACATATCTGTTAAGAATATACATAAATACATACACAAACATGTATATTAAGCATTGTAATGACTATTAGTGACGTTTTTGCCTATAAGACAAGTAGTTTAGTTAGCAACAGAAGTAATATAATGAATAACAGTGTTGTTGTTGTTCTTTGTATATGCAGTCAGTTTGTATATACACACATAAAAAAATATATAAATATGGAATTGTTGTTGTTTATTTTTTAAAAGCAAAGCCTGCTATGATTGTTTTTTTTTATATATTCAAATTTTCGTAGTTTGAAAAAAATTTAGATTTATATATGTGAAAATATGAAAGCATACGTTAAGGCGAAAATTTTATTATTTGTCGGTAATATGGTAATATGATGTCGATAAGATAGTAAGATGGTAATATGGTGAAGGGTATCAAAGATTCGGCACAGCCGAATCTTTTTTCAGTTTCATTTTATTGTATTTAACGCTTTTATCCTATCGTTCATTATCTGTCTCAAATATGTTTAAAATTTCAAGAATAATGATTATTTTCAGTCCTTGCGTAAAATTACACTGGTCAACAAAAAAAATCCTCCCCCAAAGACGAATAGTTAAACTTGATGCATTTTGATTTGCTAAACACGAATCTGCTATCAGTTTTTTTCCATCATCTCTGGATTTTTTTTTATGGGCGTGTCTAATATTTTGGCAATAGTAAGACCATTACTCTAGTATATTTCCTCATAACTCAAGAACGATGTGTACGATTGACATAAGTGATACACCAAAAGATGCGGAATAAAAATATCTTCAAATCACCCAAACTTTATTCTTTTATGTGCTCAATAGTTTCGGAGTTATTTTGAAAGAAATGTCCGAAAAAAAAAACTTTTTTATGTAAAATTTTAGATTTTTTTGTTACTAAAATTTCTTTTTAAAAGTGTCTCAGTTTATCATCTTTATATAAATAAGGCATGAATCTTCAAAATTGAGGCACAAATCTTGATTTTATTCACAGTTAAGTAAAAATACCCATGTATACATACAATTGAGTAGAAATACAGTGGTGGGCAAAAAAAAAAAAAAAAACAAATATTTTTTTTTAACAAAAATAGGTGGACGAATAAGAATCTGCATTCACTTTTTTTTCTATCACGTGCTGATTTCTTTTTATGGGCATGACTAATAACATCACCTTATTCAGCGGTCAGACTATAAAACTCGAGAATAGTTTGTACAATTTGGACTATAACTCAAGAACCGATTACACGATTTTGATAAATGATACACCAAATTGTCTTCTAGGATTGTCAACATAATTTTTATTGATTAAATAATTTCAGAGTTATGGATTAAAATTTTCACGATTTTTCACTTTTATTTTCATTTTTTTGCTACTATTTACCGAATAACTACGGAAATATTAACTGAACAAAAAATTATAAATTCGGCTCAAAGATAATTTAAATTACTATATACTGGAGTTTAATTCATCTTAATTGGACAAACCGTTCTCGAGTAATACAAATGTGACTGCCTAAAGGCGGGGTCATAGTATTCATGCCCATAAAAAAAAATCGATAAGTGATAGAAAAAAAGTAAAAGCTGATTCTTATTTAGCACATTAAATTCCATCTAATCCACCTATTTTTTTTTTATTTAAGACGAAAAAAAAAATTTTTTTTTGCCCACTTAACTGTTAGGTATGCATGGGTATCCTAACTTAACTGTGAATCCAATCGTGATTTGTGCATCAATTTTTATGACACGTGACTTTATTTACTCGTAGTTTTGCCAACTTTGAGATAAAGGTGATAAACTGAAACATTTTTGATGTTTTCACTTTCAAAAAGAAGTTTTAGTAAAAAAAAATAAATCTTGAATTTAGCATGAAGAAATTTTTTTCGGACACTTATTTCGAAATATTTGCAAGCTATTAATCGGATAAAAATTTGTTAGTAGAACGACTTAAAGCTAACTTTATATAAATCGTGCATACCGTTTTGGAGTTATAGTGAAATATACTCCAGTAATCGGCATATGTAGGACGCAATATTAGACACGCTCATAAAAAAAATATCGACCTGATGAAAAAAAAAACTGAAACCAGATTCGAGTTTAGCATGCGGAATTCCATCTAGTCCACATATATATTTTTTTTAAGGAGCACGAAAAAATTTTTTTTGTCGACCAGTGTTATATGCGATACATTTGTTGATTTGTGTAATTTATCTCTTGATTTCTGCTTTGTTTTTTAGTTTATAACTCAAATTTTATGTGGAGAATTTCTTTAGTTACTCTTTTTAATTAAATGCCTCATTTAAATCTCGCTTAATTTTTTTACATACATTTTTCAAAATTAAAAAAAATTATGTATAGAAATATTTCGAAGCGAGATGAAATGACGATTTACTATTCGCATTCGACGAATTTTGGACTAAAGGCCCAACTACATACAATACTTTTGATTCAACTGCAACTGACAGCTGCAGTAAAATACATGCATATATATGGAACCGAACCAAATTAGTACGGCAAACTTCTGCGTGAAGTACTTCAAAGATGAAAAATTTTCAAGTTTGAAGTGCATTTTGTTGGTTGTTTTATTCATATTTCAATATTTTTTCGTTGAGTCGGAAATTTTAACTGAGAACATAATTTAATTTTTACATCTTTATATATATACATCGAACTGAATGCGCGGCAATATTATATTTGCTTAATTACGATAAATCAACGCTTTTTTTGGAAATAATTCTGTAACTTTTGAACCATTGGAGATATCTCAATAAAATTTCACATGGTCAGAGGTGAGGTGTTTTCTAGTTGATTTGGAGGAGTAAATTTGCGTACAAATGTATGAAAAATGGCTTAATTTGGCTAGAGGAGGCCAAGTTTCTGTTGGGTTTTAAGCAAAAGTATAAACTTTTTATACAAGTAATTGGTAGCTAAGAAAAGGTTAGAATATGGAGACTAATAATTTATAAAAAAAAAAGTTAGTGGAATGAAACTTGATTGCAGAATTTCTCAAAGGATTTAAAATTTAGCATTTTTGTGGTTTTTTTAAAACATAAATTTAATATTTAAACTTTAATAAAATTGAAAAAAAGTGATATTTTATTGAAATTTTAGTATAATATGTATAAACTTGTCCTAAAATTAGAGAATTAAAAAATCCCACTTTTTTACATGAAAATATCGAAAATCCCAATCCGTATAAAACGTGTTAAAAAAATTTACTTTTTTCATTGAAATGGTCACCCTGTCGTTATAAGGAGCCTCCGTTAGAAAATACTTTTTGGGGTTTTACCTTACATATAGAGCTATATAATTAAAATAATCTTAAGTCGATCCCAGCTTTGAAATTTGAGAACTTAACAAAAAAAAAAAAAAAAAATTTTGACAAAATTTGGATACGGCTTGTAGGCAGACCTTTGCCCCAAACTGTCCGGATTTACTTAACACGTATTTGCATCGAGATTTCTTTAAAAAAATGATAAAGCCCAGAACAAAAAAACAAATTTTATCAGTGAATATATATTTTCAACTTTTTGGAAAAAAACCCACAAAATTTAAAATTTTTTAAAGTTCCAATTTCAGATTAATATAACTTTTTAACGGATTCATATTTTTATATGATTTTGTAAGGAATCTGGTGAGTATTTTAAAAAAATTTTAGGGGCAATATTAAGCCCGTCAAGTTAAAAAAAAAAAAACAAAACAAAAAAAAAACCAGGTTAAAAATGCGGTAAAAAATTATTTCGACCCGAATATCTCTTAAACTAAAAGAGATAACCTACACATGTAAGAGTATTTTTTGTAGAGATTTACAAGGACTATCTATAAATAAAATTTCTTTCCTCTTATATCATAAATTAATTTTTGGCGATTTTTCAAAAAAAATTGCATACCCGAGATGGCCAACTTTGGAGGCGTACCCACTATCCCCTTGGCCCGCTAGGGGTCTGTACTTCTCCAAATCAACTTGAAAACATCTCACCTCTGACCATGTCAAATTTTATTGAGATATATCTAACGATTCAAAAGTTACAGAATTATTTAAAAAAAAAGCGTTTTGGAACCACTGTGCAACGTTTTTTTGTAGAATTTTTGATTTTTAAAAATGGTAAATCGAGAAGTGAAAAATTGCTATAATTCACGGGAATTTCGTCCCGGGATTTCTCGGTATAAAAACCCTAATCAGTACCTATTTCAATGTAGGGTAAAATCGTGTACCAGATCTTACGAAAGTTTATGAGTAATTAGAGTTAAAAACAAGATCGATTAAAATTACCTTTTAAATGAATTTATTATTTCAGAACTCTGTTTAGAATTTGTATGGAAATTAAAGAAAAAAAATACATATTTATATTTATAAGTATAACAAATGATTGACTGACTAACTAAGCGAATAAATGATTGACAAAATGGCAGATATATTATTGAATTACTGTCTTTTACAAATTATAACAGTTTATCTATAAATATTTCATTCACTGATTTCATTAGAAAAGATTTCCCTCTATTGGATTGTAAACAATTTTTATTTCCGTTTTATTTCATGGGAAAGAATAAAAATATTTGTACTTATCTATATATTTAATCAAATAGAAATTGTAAATATGAGAGCAAACATAAAAGTACTTTAAACATTTAAGATAAAGGACATAATAAAAAAATTATAAAGTCCAATAATTGAGTAATCATTGTCTCATAAAGTTAAGATCCTTTTCATTAAGATTTGTGAACCTATAAAGTCATGTAGACAATTTTATGCTAAAAACATGGAAAAAGATGTTTGAAAAGACTTTAAAGCTTACCCTCATAATTTATTTCCTGTCACCCACCCTTCTAAATTATCTTCCCAACATTTCAAAATAATTGTTAATGTTGGTTTTGTTAAATATTTATATAAAAAAAAAAATTAAATCAAAATTGTAAACATTGCCAAATATTTATTTATAACAACTGGTACCATAATTTTACTGTTTCAATGGAACCTACTCTTACACAAGTACACACACATAGATCAACATACATACATATATCCTTACACTCGTATTAAGGACATTATTTAAGTGGCATAGAAATTGTTGGTGCACTTTATACGATGACATGGATGATGGTGGCCAAGTAGTAACAAGATATATATTTACTGTTCCCCGTATATATACCCTTAAGTTTTGACGTTTAAGGTTGGTTAAACAATAGACCTTGACGTCATTTAAACGAAATAATTTATGGCATTTTTTACGAAATAATGATACATTTTGTATATGATTCTTCGTACGTATATTTATTCTAATTTTGTTAAATTAGTCTTTTCTTGTAAAATTACAAAAGACAAGATACGTTAAGAGAAAGAATATTGACTAGACTTATATCTACGCATGTATTATAAGTTATTAGTATAAGCTTAACATTATAATTTTATATACATTTTCTAAGAATAGAATTTTAAAATGAAAGAAGAGTATTCTAAAAAGGATTTAATTTGTGATTTGTAATTTAAATATTGTAAAAAAATTATCTCATTTGAATAATCTTAGTAGCATTTGTTATGTTAAATGTATTGTGGATGGTACTAAAATTTCATAACATGAGAATTAAATATGATATTAATTTATTAAATTCCTTAAATTTTATTTCAGTCTTATTAGGGCTATCATGTTGGAAAATCTGTAACTTCTAATCGGCTAATTGGATTTCCATAAAATTTCACATCGGCATAGCGGAGGAGTGTATAATTTTAAGTTTTGAAGGCATGTCCCACATACTCTTCAGGAGTGGAGCTATTGGGGCTTAAAATTCATTGCTTGCTAAATTTTTGTTTCTTTTCCGATTTTAAATACATCTTCTTAAAGCTTTCGATAAAACCTATGAAAAACATGTGTGCATGTGAAATTTATCTCTTATAGATTTCAAGTTATTTGCATTGGTAATTTCAACTATCTCAATTTTGGAACCAAATCTTGCTCCAGTTTTTTAATATATATCCCAATATTTTTAACCGATTTTGTAAAATTTTTACCCAATTGGTTAAAGAACAAAATTATCCATTGAGAAAAAAAAACTAGAAATCGATATTTCTTCAGAGTCTAAAAATTAATGATTGAAATTGAAAAATTGTTTTTTTTTTTTCTAAAATTAAACTTTTTTCTTATAATAATTTTACACTTTTCTAAAAAGTCTCTTCAAAGAGATTATTTTTGGATTAAAAACAAACCAAAACACCTAACAGGACTATGTACATTTTACGAATTTTACTAATTTCTGCAAACCGAATTCAGTTTGGAAAACTCAAATGCGTTCCATTTTTGGGATCCCAACATCGCCTTAATGTAATTTTTTACCAATCATCTCACACTAAGGTCCCAAATTCGTCAGCATTTGACTGTATTTCTTGGTAACACATTTTAACGTCTCTTCATAGATTTTCTGTGCAATTGATGTCGGAACACTATGAGAGCTACGACATAATTTTAACCCCTATTGGTATGAAATGTATTATTTAGAATTATTATCCTGTGTTAAGTACCAATTGAAAGGGATATTGTACTTAGCCTTCAATTTTCGTTGTTTCCACACGTAACCGTTGATTCATTATCCTTTTTTTATGGTGTATTGATCAACTCCATTATATTATAAAACTCGCTATATTATCATATTAGCACCAACATAATTAACAGTGTTTTTTTAAATTGTGATTGAAATATCGTATTGGAAAGGCTTTGGACATACTGTCGGGTTCTAGTTCCATTAATTTTGCTTTTGTCTGACCAAAAAATGTCTTTATATAAGGAAAATTTAATTTTTTATGTATATTTCAACTAAAGAAATTCATTTATGTTTAATAGCCTTTTCACACTAAGGCACATCTTGCATCTTTCAATAGGAGTTTTCATATACATAATCGCATAAATGCGATCTATTTGGGGGATTCATAAAGTGTGCTATCATGTCGTATTGTCATATATCCTAAAATATTTCCATGTATAAAAATATTGTTATTGCTTTTCCTTTGTAAATTTTTATGACATTATGACAATACTACATGATAGCACACTTTGTGAATCCCCCAATTGTATAAATTTATAAGCTCGTAAAAAATTTGTCAAACTTTGTTTGAATATTTATTTACACAATTTATATTTCTTTGCACTATAATTTCAATGTGTAAATGACTTCGTTAACTTTTATTTTTTAATAATCAAATTTGAAATGTAACTAAATTATTTTGTTTTCTATTTTCTAATTTTTCAAATGTGTAAAAACTTTTCAATTATCAAAATTCTTGATGCAAATAAAGAAATACAACATAGAATTGGAAGCGGCATTCATGTAACACGTAAGTAAATCATATAAATTTATGAATTGCACAAATTTATCAGTTTATATGAAAACCCTTAATATTTTTGGAAAAATTAACCTTCTTTATTTACACAGATAAATGAAGTACATACATATATTTAAAAATTTTGTTCATAAATATTATGAATCGAACATGACTTTTTTTCCCAAACATTTTTCAGAAAAAATAAAATTTGGTTCATAGATATTATTAAATTGTTCTTTATGAAAATTTTAGGAATTTTGCAAAAATTTTGCTTAAATTTTGAATTATTTTTATAAGATTCTAATGCCAATGCTAAATAAATGTTCATTTTCAAAGAAAATGTATGTTATCGATATTTTTTTTTTAATATTTTTGAAAATTTGTTGTGAATAATTGAAGTTCATTTTTTGAAATTGAAATATCAGAATGTGTTCGACCAATACCAAGTTTGGGGTTTTTGTAAAATTTCATGATTTTCGGGATTTGCATACCTAATGAGAACCCATTAAATAGTGCAATTTTTGAAAAAGTTCGAAAGTTATTATTCTTACCAAAAGCACAAAATTTTGAATAATATACATCATGCCATTATATTAACGCACAGTGCCTAATTTTTGTCATTTTTTCCTAAGTCTGTTACTTTTTAATCTAGACAAAAAGGAGGCAGTGGTTAATATTGTGTGGATTGAGTGGATTCTCTTTTAATTAAAATATAGATACATACTTGTACAAACACATCGCTTTGATAATAATGTTATTTAAAGGATCAAGTTTCAAATGAAAACCCTTCAATGTATGCTCTACATTTTGGCTTCTAGTTTCTTTTGGATGTTCTGCGCTTCAGCTTAACATTTAAACTTTATTTTTATACGATAATGCATTTTCCATTATTTTTTTTAGCATATGCCCAATAAATCAAACGATATTATAACGATATCGAAACGATATTATATAGGTGATAAAAATTATCACAAGTGATAATCGTTTTCGAATCTAAAACGATAGTTTTTGCGGACTAAAGTGTACCTTTTCTTTATAATATCGTTTTTCTATAAAATTATGATATCGTTTTCGGTATCGTTAAGCCCAAATTACAATAGCGCGTAGTCAGCAACAGTATCAGCAAAAATTATCAGCTGTTCACTGTCAGTACAACATGTTGCTGCCGTTATAATTACAATTCAGCGTAGGCAGCCACAATTTACAACCACCATCTAGCTTTGTTCTACTTGTGTATTTTAGCCTCTCATTTATTTGCTTACTCTCTTTGTCTCGCTCTCAAACTGAATGCAGCGCAGTGAATTTAGAAACAGGGCTAAATGAAACAGCACTGCAAACTGCTGCTGACCAAATGTAATCAACACCATAACAAACAGTGCTTTCTAAATTATCAGCTGATTATGTCAGCACACACTGCTGCTGACTACGCGCAATTGTAATTTGGGCTTTATTTCCAAAAATAACGATAGTAAAATCGTCATGAGCGAAATTTTTTTCTGAACGCCATTTAATACCAAAAATTATTCTTTTAAATATAATAACGTGGTTTTACCACTAAAAATCTGTAAACTATTGATTTTTTGTATTTGATTCCCAGTAGAGTGTTCGACGCGGTTTTCCAACCGGTTTTAAAACCGGTTTTTTCAGCCAATGTGCTGTCGGTTTTTTCAAAATGTTCATTTTTCGAATGTCGAATATACCGTTTTTTTTAAACACAAAAAACCGGTTTTAAAAATAGCATTTTATTTCAGAAAACATGTAAAAAATAGTGATATTTGAATTGAAATTTAGGAATATATTTTTTTTTTTTTTAATATTCATAAAGACTGATTTCTTATGTCTTAAAAGTATAGTTTAAGTCTAAATTGGAATTTATTCTGTGATATTAAACAAATAAATAAGTAATAATTTTCATGTATGAATTTTTTAATCTATTGTACTTTCTGTAATATTTTT
The DNA here is from genome assembly GCA_951394005.1 of Protophormia terraenovae. Classification (NCBI taxonomy): domain Eukaryota; kingdom Metazoa; phylum Arthropoda; class Insecta; order Diptera; family Calliphoridae; genus Protophormia; species Protophormia terraenovae. The sequence goes on along the minus strand of OX596077.1, from coordinate 31,554,151 downwards.
ACAACCAATTTAATTTTTTTTGATCAAATATTTCCTTTATTTTTTAAAGGTGTTAAAAAAGTTTCACCTGCAGAATCGTTTCAATTGACACAGGATTCCATATTAAGCGATGGCTTCTGTTTATGCTAACTAAAATTTAGTCTAATTTCTGATGACTTTTTTTCTACAATTTGGAAACATAATTAATAATTATCTTTTAGTCATCTAGATATATAATTTGCTTAGTATTTTTTCCCTTTCCAGAGCCTTCTGAAGCTCCCAAACGACGTATAAAATTAAAATTTGGCTTAATTATAAAACTTTTCGTCCAACAAATCCTAAGAGGATTTGTGTATCTTTTTCTAAGAATTTTTTTATCTTTCCAGAGCTTTCTAAAGCTCCCAGAAGACGTAGAAAATTAAAATTTTGCTTACTATAAGTAAAATTTGTCCTACAAATCCTAACGGAGCCAGATTTTGAAATCTCTATCAGGGAGCGGAAATACGTAGATCTATGTATATGGATTTATATATATCTTTCCTCCAGAGATTTCTGAAGTTCCCAAACTATTCGTTCTACAAATTCCAACGGAGCCAGATGTTGCTTGTATTTAACAAATTTTAACTTGAATATCATAAGAATTATTGATTTGTTCAAAGAAATGTAGTCTTTTGATATAAATATTAACTTCTGCAAAAAACCGGTTAACCGGTTTTTTCTGAATTTCAAAAAGTGCAACCGGTTTTTTTAAAATAGCAACTATTCGAACTATTCGAAAACCGGTTTCTCAAAAAAGTCGAATAATCGATCACCCTAATTCCCAGCTTGTTTTTGTTTGTTGAAAAATTTTTAATATTTGTATTTTTTTATTTGAAGTTTTTTCCAAATGTTTATTTTTTTATTTTATTGAAAAGAAATATTTCAAAATCTCAATATCATAATAATATCGTTTTCTGCAATACAATATGATATTATAATCGGCACCAAATATGATATCGTTTCCGCTATCATATCGTTCTATGGTTTATTGGGTGATAACATTTACTTTATTTCCACGTTTAAAAAAGTAACTATTAAAAAAAAATATTTTCAAAATGTACTTGACTCACTTCCTCATAATTACTTTTTAATTTCATAAACAAATTTTAAACATAAACACTTTAATTTTTAATGCCGTTTTCACACTTGCGTACATCTTATGTGGTATTCACACTAGCCCACATCTAACATCTATCATCTATTTTACAAGATGTTAACATCTTCCATCACTCCTATTTTTATGATCAATGCACATTGAACGAAAAATGAAAAAGTTGTGAATTAAATCGTAAACGTAATTGTTCTTGAGATTATTTCTTTTCTGTTTGACTTTGTATATTTCGTTGTAAATACCGCTAAAAATTTTTGAGGTTTTAAAATTACCTTTATAGAAATTTTTACTTAAGAAAATTTAGTTTGTCACCACTAACCACTAACTGAACTTATTGACGCCTTAGTTCATAATTGTGCTCTATAGATACATCTTGGTATATTGAGCAGAGAAACATGCCGATAGAAAAGCATTGGAATCAATGTTTTTCGCTGGGTAACGCTCTTGTGGGATAATATAACATTTATAAAATCCAGCTTAATAAGCGCCGATTTGCTTTTGCTTTTGCTTATCTCTCTGAGGAACATCTCCTCATTAGTTTTTTCTATAAGTTTAAAGGGTTTATGTAGTTTTGACATAAATTAAATTATCTTTATATAACCGTTCAATAATTCCTAGGTTTTTACTGTACTAGCTCCTCTTGGAGCTTTTTATTACTAGTTAAAGTAATAACTATTTTACTAATAAAAGTAATTCAAAGTAAATTAAAATGTTCTGCAAGAATCACGTATACATAGTGTTTATAAAAAACCGACTTTTGAAAAAACCGGTTTGACCGAAAATTGGATAAAATTAAAAAACCGGTTTTTCGGTTAACCGTCTACTAAAAAACCGGTTAAACCGGTTAACCGACATTTAAATAATTGCTCTAATTTGAAGCTTAATGAAAATATTTTTGGTTAAAAAAAGTGTGTTTAAGTTAGATTTGTTGTTAGCTCCTTTTTTTATAACAATCAAATATACTATTTTTAACAACGTTAGAATTTATTCTTGCTTCCCTTTTTTGCAACTTTGTTGAAAGTATTTTGACATTTATACTAACGAGTAAACCGCTAACGGTGACTTAAATATTGTTTGCCACCAAACTAATAGCTTTTAATTTCACTTCTTATATTATCTTCGACGTAAGCACTACGTGCACCACAATATATTTATAAATTTGCTTATTCCTTCTACGAGGTAACATTTATTTGAAATAAACAGAGATCTACGTCTCAATTAAAATTGAATTTGGTTTGTTTTATTTCATGTCGACATATTTTGGATTGTGCCTAAACAAAGTGTTTAGGCACAATCCAATATATAATATAATGTGCTTTATATAATAATTTATATTCACCGCATTCAAGGTTTTCTCTCAAGGAAAAGTTTATATAATTTTTATAAAAAAAAAATGTAATAAATATATCTGCATAAAATTGGAAAAGTTAATAACATTTTTTCTGCTAAAAAGAGATTTGTTTTTAATTTTTACATGATTATTAATCATTTAGAAGATTATTAATCAAGTACATTTTCTGCACTTATTTAGTTCTACTTTTGAAGTCTTTATTCTTGTTATCCTATATAAAATCTTATTTTTTTCTTAAGCTATACATTAGTAGGTTTAATGTTACATAAGTATTTTCTTCTTTTGGAAAATTTCATTCGCATGAAATTAAAGTTTTTGTAAATGGAATGCTTAATTATCTATCTGAGTTATTATACATACAGTTTTAAAATATATTTAACTTCAAACAAGTAAATATATTTCACCTGGCTACTTGTTAACTCAAACAGCAAACATTTTTAATAGTTTAAAAATATTTTCTTATATTTTAAATTCAGAAAAAAGCAACTAAAGGACGAAATTTTATGATATTTTTTTGAAACCGGTTAACCGACACAGAAAAACCGGGTAAACAGGTTTACCGAAATTGAATATTTCAAATTAACCGGTTCGCAAATAATCGAAATTTGAAGAAAACCGGTTAACCGGTTTATAAACACTACGTATACACTTACAGTTTCTCACAAAATTGTTTCCTTTTTACAAGATATGGAAAACTAAAATTGCCAGTTTTTATGTTGGGATTATTAAGTACAAATAAGTATATCCTTTCATACAAAGAAACTTTTCCTTTTTTTTTTTTCTTTTCAAAAAAACAAAATAAAAAACCCCCACTGTGTGGTCTCTCTAAACTGCAACAATAACCAGCAGGTAAATGTTATTATAAGTGGTGCCGCACGTTTGACAAATCAGTCGTAAATAATGAATAACCTAACAGTGAATTTTTTTATAAGGATAACATTTTATCTTATATTTTTTAACACACGTACATACACACACACTGAAACATACTTTCATAAAGAAAATTTTTATTCCCACCTTCAGACACATTAAAATTTATAACTCAATTGAGTCCGTTCTAACTGCCATATTAAATCTTTTAACAAGAAATGAAAAATACAACAACAAATGAGAAGAAAATAATATGGAACAGGGAAAAAGATGAAGTATAAATGAAAAAATTCTACTAATAAATAAAAAAAAAACAACAATAAGAGTATAATACTGTTAATAGTAAAAGTATGTAAAGAGATTTCAGGGATGTAAAGTAAGAAATTTAATTTGTAAGTGAGGAGGATTAATTGTATTTTTTTTTTCATTATTAATTGTATTAGTATTTTTAATATTCAAAATTTTTATTTTTCCTTAATAATTTTTTTTATTTGTTTCCTTAATACAGAATTTATTTATTTTTTTTTCAAGACTGGCATCATTTAATTAGTTTTCAATAATAGAAATATTACAGTTAAATATAATTAACTTTAAAAAAATGAACAATTTTAAATTTGCTGAATGACTTATCTTTAATAACAAAATAAATAAATATTAGTTAAGGGTAAATTGTGTCTGGTCTGCAAGACGTGCTGATTTCTGCACCTTTTTTAAGCAGAAAAAAATTAGAAGAAAAGTGTGTCTTTGTATCTATCAACTTGCACCATACAAGTCGTATTTAAAAAAATAGCATCCAAAATAACTTTTTTCGTATCCAAATAAATATTGGAGCAATTTTGGATAACGCAAGCAAATCTGGATTTTTTTCCTTTGGGGTTAAGTGAGTTCCAAAGTCTTGATCGATAAGACAGTTACGATTCAAGTCATGGAAGCCAATATCACTAACGTAATTCGCGAGATTTTGACCACCTACAGCGTAGTCGCAGCCAACATTTAGATGCATTTATTTTTAAAAAGTAAATGTTAGAATATGTTCTTTCGGGTCATTATAGAGATTCTGATATCCAAATCTATTTAGTATTTTACTTAAGATTAAAAAAAAAATACTTCTAAATGGACCACCTTACGAACAGGTTATTTTAATAGTTCAACTGCTGTTAAAAATTCTTCCCTAAAGAAATTTTGCAGAACTAGTTCTGCTGGTGAAAGGCTTAACCAAAAATTCCTTCTTCGCAACTCCAAAAGAGCAAAAACTCTTTACATGTGTTCAGGAATTAGTTGTGGAAATATTCAATTTGTTGTGGGAAGTTTAATTACTTGTACATTGAACACTTTTTAATAATAATTCCAAAAAATTTCGACCCAAAATTAGTTTTAAAAATTTTACATCCTCGATTTTTTGAAATTCAAGGTGCGCATTAAACTAGTCATTGTAGGTTTTATGGCGAATGAATCAGTTCCATATCGTTTACGGTTCTTATTTTATGAACCTCTAAAGTGGGGTACCTCGAGCTTTTTTTCAAAAATTAACAAAGTTTAAGGTTTAACAACTTTTATGCGCATCATCCGATTTTAACTTATTTGGTGTCAATGCAAAGGACCGAAATTCCTCTTTATAATGGTTTGTAAAAATTACACATCTACTTGGCGCAAGGACCTCTAAAATGGGATATCAATGGGATCAAAAGTTGTAATAGTTTATCTATAGCTGTTAGTACAATTTTAAAATAGTATTTTTTTAAGGGTTCTGAAACTTTTATTTTAAAATTAGTATAAAAATGAAATTGAAAAAAGATTCGGCTGTGCCGAATCTTTGATACTCTTCACCATCTTACAGGAAAATAATTAAATTTTCGCCTTAGCGTATGCTTTCATCATTTTATATTTATAAATCTATATTTTTTCAAACTACGAAAATAAAACAATCATAGTAACCTTTGCTAAAAACCGGTTTTTTAAGCATATCTCCACAATGTATGAACCGACCTTGCTGAATTTCAATAGCAAAATTCTCGAAAGCATTTCCGATCGTTTGATATATATATTATATATGCCAGTTATCGGTGGGCTTCATAAACGCCATTTCAACCGACACACGGACGGACGGAGGGACGGACTATCGTCATCGCTTCTTACAAGAATCCCGAAAATATAAACTTTTTTGCTCTCCGACGAAAATTGTGGAAATTACAAACGGAATGACAAACTTATATATAAAGCAGGGACCGTAATGATTATGAGTTTTAAAATAATACTCAATCATTATTTTTATACCCACCATCAAAAAGATGGGGGGTATATTGATTTCGTCATTCCGTGTGTAACATGACGAAGGAATCATTTAAGACTCCACAAAGTATATATTTTCTGGGTCCTGGTTAGATTCCGTCTGTTGAAAGCAGGATAGGGCTCGAACGGTACAACGTAGGGGGCAAAATCGGTTAATAAACAAAAAAGTTATGGGCTAAAAACTAGAAACACAGGGTGTCCGTTTCATACTTTTCTGCTGATATTTCTTAAACAAAAGCATGTACGACAACGAAATTTTCTATACATAGTTTGGGGGTCGATATAAACTCGGAAACCAAAAATGGGCGTAGTCCGCCCATGAAAAAAGTTGATGGTGGGTATATAGATTCGGCCGAGCCGAATATAACATTCACGCTTGTTGATTTTTATTTTTTCGCTCATCTAATGATTATTTTTGATTTTTATTTTTTTGCTCACAATATAAAACTTAACATGAGAAATGAAACTGTTAACTAGTAACAAATTTTATTTTTAGCAAAAAATTTTATTTTTAATAAAAAAATAGATTTTTAGTTAAAAATTTGATTTTTAGTAAAAAAATTCGTCTTCTAGTAAAAAAAATCGATTTTTAGTAAAAAAAAACTGATGAAAAAAATATCATCACACTTGCCTTTTAGTAAATAAATCTAATTTATGATGAAAAATATTTTTTATTAAAAATTGCATAATAGTTTTATTTCTCATGTTAAGTTTTATATTGTGAGCAAAAAAGTAAAAATCAAAAGGAATCATTATTTTAGAGCAAAAAAAATTTTAATAAAAATCAAAAATAATAATTATAAGTTGAACAAAAAAATCAAAATCAAAAATAATCATTAAAAGTTGAGCGAGTGATTTTTTTAATAAAAATCATTCCGGATTTCGATAGAACCTGTTCTGAAGACTACATTTCTGTATTTAAATTTTATCCGGTTGTTCCTTGTATCTGATTTTTTTTGTTTAAATTTTCAAGAATAATGATTATTTTCTGTCCTTGTATAAAAGATAAAAGTACTAAATTGATTATCTGTAGAGGGTCTTATATGGGGCCTTTGGTCAATTATGGACCGATCCTTGTGATACTTTTTATAGCAGTTTATACATATATACAAATTATTTATTTCGATTTTAGCATTTATGTGAGACTTCGCGTTTTAGTATTTTTCGGGAATTTGAATTATATAGGAGCCATGGCCAATTATCGACCGATTATTACGGAATTTAGTGGAGCGATCTTCTATTTCTACAAAATTTTGTTGTGTTAAATTTTATCTCGATATTGACAATTATTTATGCAAGTTTAAGTAATTTTTAAGTAGTGGAACCTACATGCAAAATATTATAGTTATGGACCGATTATTAAAAAATGCTTGTAAAAAATGTGTGTGCTGAAATTTTCAGAAATACGACATATTTCAGAAATTTATATTCGTTAAACTACTATACCGGTGAAAAGTTGTATGGAGTATAGGTGAAATAATGGACCTATCACGATCAATTTCAGTAGATTTTGTAACCCCATGTATCAAACTTGATTCAATTATCCTCAAAATCGTTACAAAAAATTTGGCTGATTTTTTCAAGTGGGTTATATATATAAAACTTCTAAAATAATATCAAATTATTTTTTTCGGGATCAGAATTGTGCTAAATATACGTCTTATATTAATAAATAATGATCTACTATATTGAAATTTTAATAAGTATATCAATATGCCTAAAAACCACATAAAATCTAAAAAAAAATTTGTTAGTTGGAAAAGAAAAATTCTTGTAACTTCTGAATCCATTGGTATCACATTTTGAAGTTTTTACACTACAACGATAAATCTATTGTAAATATTGTGAACAAATATAATGAAAATTAAAAGACCCTTTTTCAGGATATCGGACATTTTTCATTTTATAGGTCCTTGTTCCAGAATGATGTGTTACTATTTTGATTTTGTGATAAAGAGAAATTTGAGTCCTTTCCAATGATACCAAAATTGTTTAAATCTGAATATGCTTATAAAAGTTAATCAAGCGTAAACTCTGCTCAATTTTGACAAAAAAAAGTTGGACACCACTTTAGAGATTCATAGAATATGCACCGTTAGATATATGGAGCAGTTTAATACGCCATATGAAGAGCATAAATGTGAAGATTATACATATGTGATGAATTTCATAAAAATCGGAGATGGTAAAAACCCGAGGTGTGTCAAAATTTTTTGGAATTACCCCAAAATTTGAAAAAAAAAAACACAAAAAATCTAAAAAAAATCTACGATTTCATAAAATATTAAAATTGCAACAAAAATTAAAATTTCTCCAAAAAGCGAAAAATTTATCCAAAACTTAAAATTTCAGCAAAAATTTGAAATTTTACAAAAAATTTATAATTTTACATAAAAAAGTTTCTACAAAAATTCACAAAAAATCCAGAAATTGTTTGGGATTTGACTTCATATCTTTATAGTTTTTTTTTTTTAATTTTGGTCGACAAAATACGAGTCCAATGGAGTTCACTTCAGTCCTATCAAACATATTGTTTGTAACAGTGTGAATATGTTTATAAAATACAACATAGGATCAGGAAGAAAACAATTAAAAAATATGCCTTGTGTTCGCTGTCTGGATTCGATTGTTTTATTGAATCAGGCACTAAAAAGTCTGTGTAGGATGTGAAATTTCGATGGACGTAATTATCAGTCCATACTAATTCGAAGACGCTCATGATATTGTTATCACTGTCCACAGAGACCGCTACTGCTCGATATAACCAATTTCTTTTGGACCATAATTAAATTTACAAAAAGAAGAAGAAAAAAGTAAATAAGATGTAAATTGACGACAGATATCGGTCGATTTGACGACGTTATTTTTTTTTTTTGTGCAATTTCCTTAAGTCGCCAATAAGTCTCAAACGCCCAGAGTCCTAAAAGTTAAAAAAACCGTGATATCACCTAAATTCAAACTGCTCTATATGTCAAACTTATCAAAATTTAGTCCTTTCAAATGGATTTAAACTAGCAAAACTAAGTTGGCCATTTGAATAGTGTCTAAACATAAAAATTGATATCTTACACGCAACTTTGCTTTAAATTTAATTTTAACATTTACTCCACCCCAAAGGTTTATTAAAATTAAGCAATTTTATTTGCACCAGCAAAAAAGTACAATTATATCAAATTTACCATCTCTGCTAAGAATACTTTTATTTAGCAATGTCCTTGAAAATATAAGCAGTAGGTTAAATGTAAGCATTACTACACCTAAATTGTTGTTGTTTTTGGTGTCAAAAGCAGATGATGGTGATGATAAGACAACAGGACAAGTGCGAATTCATGTAAAAAACATGAAACTTAAAAAAAAAAATTATCAAACACTTCAAGTTATAATGAAAAGTTTAAAAAAAGAATAAATTGAAAAAAAAAAAAAAATAATAATAATAATAAATTCTTATATAAAAGTAAAAACATGATATAAAAACAATATTCGTGTTTTATAACAAAACAATAATCTATTTACTTTTACTTTACTTACCTCCACTTAAACGCAACAATGTTGTTAAAGACAATTTTTATAATATTTAAGAGTATTTTTTTTTTATTGAGTAAACAGGATTTTTATGAAGGGAAAATCAATCAAATATCAATTAACTTTAAGGATTTTTTTTAACTGTGGAAAATATAACACCAAAAAAGAAGAAACATTTGCAATTATTAAAGGATTTTAAAAGGATATAAATTTTTTTCTTATTTAAATATCAATATTAATACTAAAAGGTAAATTTCAAAAGAAGACACTGCTCACATAATCTTTAGATACTTTTTCTTTCTTTCTTTTTGTATATATTATCCTTTTTTAAAGGATATTTTACATATAGATAAAACTTATTTTTTTTTTTTTTTTTTGGTTAAATACATATATAGTATACCAACAAAATCATATAGTAAGTAAATGCCAACCAAATAAAAAAAGAACATGAAAAAAAAATTATATTATCGAATAATTTTGCTTAAATTTCAAGCCATAAAAGAAAAACTAACTAACTGAATACATAAATTCCACCGCATAACCTCTTCAAATTAGCACCTTTTTTCTTTGTATAAATTTCTATATATAAATCCGTTTAAAGTATTTAGATGCGTTTTGTGTCTAACCGTTTTGTAAGTGTAAGAGTTTTCCGTTTTTTTACAAAGAAAATTTAGTCGCGTTTAAATTTCCAAGAACATCTAAACGCTTTGAATGCTAAAACAGAACTAAACAAACAATTTATGTAAAAAAATTGAGTTGTTACGAGTTGAACACAAACGTTTTTTAAGTTCGTTGCTGTCAGGGATGAAATGGGAAATGAGATTTAGTTGTGTTTGAAGTACTTAATTTAACCCGCCTTAAATGGTACTTTTTTCAGATTTGATAAAAGGAAAAATTAGAAAATTTTTCAATTCAAAAATTTTTGAGTTTTTTTTTTAAGAAAAAAAATATATTTATTAAATAAATCAACGAAAAGGACCATTTTTGGATGATCATTTATGTCAAGCCAAAAGCTGCTGGACTTTTTCAATAAACTACAAAAGATTGGTAGCTTCAGAGATGTAATAACGCGTACCATCGCACGTTGGGGTAAAATGTGTCAAAAGTGGCGATTAATTGAATTTTAAAATTTAAATTTTCCTAATAAAGTTGGGTGTCGAATGAAAAAAGACAAAATTAAGTATGTGTCAATATCAATTAAAATCATCAAGCTAAGTTATGTTGGTTTCTTATCCGGAGCTGTCAAAGTTAAAAATTTTTTTACGTCTTGGAAAAATAGTAAAAAAAAAAAAATAATTTTTTATACAAACCATCAAAAAGATAGAAACACAGGGTGTCCGTTTCATACTTTTCTGCTGATATTTTTCAATAAAAGCATGTACGACAACGAAATTTTGTACGTATAGTTCGGGGGTCGATATAAACAAAAAAATGGGCGTGGTCCGCCCACCCCCCATATAAGGTGAAATTGTGTTCAAATAATTCAAGGACCAATGTAAACTCGTAAACAAAAAATGGTCCGCCCATTTTACTGCCCACTTTACCGCCCCCTCCCTTATAACGTCAAATTTGAAAAAGTTGATGGTGGGTATATAGATTCGGCCGGGCCGAATATAACATTCGCGCTTGTTTTAAAGTAAAGTCTTTTAAAGCTAAAATTTAAAACAAAATCATCAACTTTAGGTATTTATGTATTGTTTTTTTTAAGTTTGTACTGATGTTTGTAACACACAAAAATATTGGTCTAAGACCCACCTTAATTTATACCAATCTGAGTCGATTTAATGTCCGTCGCTCCGTCCGTCCGTCTGTCCCTCCATGTAAACCTTATAATCACACTACATTTCGCAATTTTGAACATAAATTAATTAAATTTGGTACACAGGTTTCTTACAGTCCAAGGACGAAGCCTATTGAATTGGTTATGATGGGTTCATTATTTCACCTAGCCCCCATACAAATGTCCTCCGGAAAAGGGGTTTAACGATCATAAATCCCTTAAATATATCAATAAGGGATTTATGATCCCTTAATATAGTGTCGAATTTCATGAAGATCGGTCCATAATTAACCATAGCTCTCATATAAATCCCTTTTTAATTGTCGTAAAATACGCTAACTTACAACTTTCAGGAATTGAAATCAAAATGTTATAGGATGTTTGTTATGAAATTTTTCTGAAACATGGCACATATTGTCTATTTTAATATTTTTTATTTTTTTTTCGTAAAAATTCCAGTTGCCCTTATACAAGAAACAGCTTTACTTTATCAAATATAAGACAGAAGGGCAGAATCGAACATTTTTGGAAATAAATCTGTAACTTTTAATCGCCTGGTTGGATTTAAATAAATTTCACATAAGCGTAGCAGAGTAGATTAACATTTTAAGTTTGAAAGCAGGTCCTAAATACTTTTCAGGAGTGGTGCTATGGGGTCTCAAAATAGGGTAAGAATGATATAGAAAATTAATTTTTATTTCTTAGCCAATTTCAAATATTTTTATATTACCTTAAAGCTTTTGATAAATCTTTTGAAAAACATGCTTGCATGAACTATTTATCTCATATATTTTTCGATTTATATACATTTGAAATTTCATCTCAATTTTGCAAGATCTTGATCACATTTTTTTTTTTTTTCATATGTAGCCCAAGATCTTCAACCGAATTTATTACATTTTTTTGAAATTAATTATCTATCGAATAAAGGAAATTTGATTTCTTTACTGAGTCCAAAATAAACGATTTTATAAAATATTAACAAACAGACGGACGGAAGAATGGTCATCAGAATTCTCTTAAGAAAAAAAGTTTAAAGTTTCAAAATTATTTTTTTTTTTTATTAATTTTTTGATCAACATACAAACCAAATGTAAAATATTGATATCACCTTTCCCTGAAATGAGCGTCATTTTTCGACCCATTTAACCTCAACTTATATAGATGGGCGAATATTACCATTCTGCCAAAAAAAAAAAAAAAATGTATAATCCTAAAAATGCATTTTTCTACCTACTAATAAATAGAAAAATAAAATGTGATAATTAAAGTGTTGATATCACTTCTCCCGGAGTTAAGCATAATTTTCGACCCATTGAATCCCAATGTATAGACGGACAGACATTACCATTCTGCCAAAAAATATTAAAATTTAAAAAATGCATTTTTTACACAGTAATAAATAATAAAATAAAACGTGATTAAACGTCATTTTTGACACCTTTTACCACAATGTGAATCTTTCATATTTAGCCTGACCTTTGCATCAGAATATGCAAAAATTTCAATTCTCCTCCATTCCTTATCAAACATATATAAGCAGCAAACGATAAATGTCTTTAAAGTAAACATTCATTTAGTCTAATCTATGATCCGGAGTATTCGTAATTTGGAGCGATCGAATTTGAGCCACTTTATATATGAGTATTATGAATCGGAGATAACCTACTATATTTTTATTAAAACTGGATAATAATACGAATGTGAACAACATTTGAATGGAGCTATATCTTATACACTTGATGCCACATAGGCCACTATGCTTTAGCAATATAAAGACATATGTAGTTATCCCATGCAAAGGTAATGTCATTTGGTCATGTAAATTTAAGTATTTTAGACTTGTTCTTGTGGAATTATTTTAGGTTGATAAGCCACAAATAACTGGTGAAATTAGTCAACATTCAAATTTATCATGATGTATACGCCAGAGTATTCATTATTGGATCTATCCATTCTGCCAAAAATCGTGGTACCTTTCTAATTTGTAATGTACCCTATTTTACATCATTTCAATACCACATTTTTCTCTTTCCGTGTAAAGTCTTTGCGTGTGTCACAACTAAATAGTGAGGTAGGTATTCATATCATTTATATCAGTTGTATTATACTTAAGTCTTCTACATGCGCACTATAACCCCCAGTATTAACATCATGACCAGTTCTTTTTTTTTTTTTTTTTTTTTTTTTTGTGGTTTTTGCGCGAAAACCGAAAATGCTATTTTATTACTTAATTGAAATAACAAGAGAGAAATTCATACACAGTATTTATGAAAATTTACCCCAGTTTAATGGTAGATACAGTCAAGTGTAATGACGGGTATTTGAAAAATATTTAAATACAATTTAAATTTTGGTTTCCCAAAAAAAAAAAAAAAATTGTCTGTTAAGCCAGAGATGATTTCATCACTACAGTAATTTTATAAGATAATTTAAATTTATTATAATCCTTTTATTAAATGAATAAAATAATACTTAATAAAGAGAGAAAATGTATTTTAAATTTTTTAATATGTATACAAGTTGGGGGAATACCAAATACAAATTTAAATAAAATTTTATATAAAATGAGGTGATTTTTGAAAAGAAATATTAAATTATGGGAAAAAAATACAAATAAATAACAAACTTTTCAATGTGTTATTTTTATACCCTTCACCACAGGTGTAAAGGGTATATATAAGTTTGTCATTCCGTTTGTAATTTCCACAATTTTCGTCGGAGAGCAAAAAAGTTTATATTTTCGGAATCCTTGTAAGAAGCGATGACGATTGGACCATGTCCGTCCGTCCGTCCGTCCGTCCGTGTGTCGGTTGAAATGGCGTTTATGAAGCCCACCGATAACTGACATATATAATATGTATGTCAAACGATCGGAAATGCTTTCGAGAATTTTGCTATTGGAATTCAGCAAGATAGGTTCATACAATGCGGAGATATGTTCAAAAAACCGGTTTTTTGAACCGGTTTTCCAGTTTCTGAAGCCTCTGTATACACTATGGACTTCGTTTTTACAAAGAATTCTCGGACATTTTTTTCTGAATTTTTGTTCTGAAATGATAAAATAAATCGGTTCAGTAATAACTGAGATATCGGACAAAACGCATTTTTTATTTTTTGAAGCCTTGGTTTAAGCTATAGATTTTTATTTTTATACAGATCGGTCACAAATATTTTTATAAAATTTCAGTTTTTTGAATCAGGAAGATCGGTTTATAAATGGTGGAGATATGCTTTAAAAACCGGTTTTTAGAACCGGTTTTTTAGTTTCTGAAGCCTCTGCATATACCAGGTACTTCGAATTTTTAAAGGGGGCTCGAAAATTATTTTCTGAATTTTTGTTCTGAAAAAATTAAATAAATCGGTTCAGTAATAACTGAGATATCGGGGAAAACGAATTTTTTATTTTTGAAGCCCTTGTTCAAGCTACAGATTTTATTTTTATATAGATCAGTCATAAATATTTTTATAAAATTTCGGTTTTTTTAATAAACCAAATTCGTTCATAATCAACAGAGTTATGGCCCAAAAACAAATCTGTTAAGAATATAAATACACCAACAAACATGTATATTAAGCATTGTAATGACTATTAGTGACGTTTTTTGTTTTTTATATAGACAAGTAGTTTAGTTATCAACAGCAGTAATATGATGAATAACAGTGTTGTTGTTGTTGTTGTTCTTTGTATATGCAGTCTGTACAAAAATAAATAGATATGGAATTGTAGTTGTTTATTTTTAAAAACTAAAACATATCTGTTAAGAATATACATAAATACATACACAAACATGTATATTAAGCATTGTAATGACTATTAGTGACGTTTTTTGTTTTTTGTATAGACAAGTAGTTTAGTTAGCAACAGCAGTAATATAATGAATAACAGACATCATATGGTAATATGATGTCCATAAGATGGTAAGATGGTAATATGGTGAAGGGTATCAAAGATTCGGCACAGCCGAATCTTTTTTCAATTTCATTTAAGTATATAAAGTTTAATAGACCTGCCGAATTTAAACCGAATAATAACCTTAACCTAATCTATAAAATCTGACAATTATTTAGTTTAAAGTTTAAAGTGTGAAAAAAATTTTAAAAAGGCGCACTTTTCTTAAAATTTATTCTAAAATATTATAAATAAAAATAGCAATATGCCAAAAAAAAAAAGTAGTTTTTCATTTTCAAGCTATTAATGCCGAATGATTTTCAATGCTTCGGGGGTAGAGTCAGCTATCTTAATATCTAATTAGGGTGTCCCTCATTTGTCCTAAAACGGAAATATAAACAAAACACCCTGTATTAGGGTGGCCTTTAAAACTTGGATTTTTTACTTTTTATGAATTTAACGTATTATTTATGTAAACAGCTACAAATTCAATGTTTTTATTAGTTGGATAGCTAGTCTGGGAAGCAATCTTCCATTTTCGGATATTGTTGCAATAATACACTGAGAAAAACAAAATGGCAACAACAAAACATGGAAGTAAGAAAATACTACTGCTAACATTTAACGCGGCACAAATTGGGCTGAATATTATGTCTTGTCATTCAACACAATTATTAATGACTTCAAAGTCTAAAATTCTGCGGTGGTGCGTGACGATCGCATTATTCGTTTACGAGAAAATTTGGAAAATGTAAAAAAAAAAATCGAAAAAATTGAAAAAAAAAATGCGTTTTTTTCACCTTCATTCATATATAACTTTTGAAGTAGAAATGTAATCTTCAAGCACCACCTCAGAATTTTAGATATTATTGTCATCAATAACTATGTTGATTTTCAAGGCATAACATTCAGTCCAATTTGTGCCGTATGAAAAACAATAAATCCTATTCTCGGCAAATTTTACTCATTCATTTAAAAAATATAGCGTCTATTAGTAATTAAGTCCATACACACTGTTTTTAATTTAAGACCCCATAAAGTATGTTTTGTGGGTCCTGGTTAGATTCTGAGTCGATCTAGCTATGTCCGTCTGTTGAAAGCAGGATAGGGCTCGAACGGCACAACGAAGGGGGACAAAATTTGGCCCAAATATTTATTTTATATAAGGTTTGTTGATATTGAATATGAGCAAAATCGGTAAACAAACAAAAAAGTTATGAGCAAAGTACTAGAAACACAGGGTGTCCGTTGTAGCTTAATTTCATACTTTTCTGCTATATCACTCTTAAATAAAAGCATGTACTATAACAAAATTTTCATGGGTCGATATAAAATTGGAAA
Organism: Protophormia terraenovae; assembly: GCA_951394005.1. NCBI lineage: Eukaryota > Metazoa > Arthropoda > Insecta > Diptera > Calliphoridae > Protophormia > Protophormia terraenovae. The sequence continues at coordinate 31,537,977 of OX596077.1, read as the reverse complement.
CAAAAAATTGGCGTGGTCCGCCCACTTTACCGCCCACCTCCCATATAAGGTGAAAGGTCAAACAAATTTTTTTCATGGACAAATATAAACACGGAAACAAAAATAGGCGTGGTTCACCCACTTTACCGCCCACCTCTTATACAACATTCGCTCATGTTTACATTTATAATGTTATTGTTTTTTGTTGTTTTTCTTTGTATCAATATTTTGGTTAAGAACATTTTTTACTGATTTTCGGTTATTTTTCAACCGATTTTCCAAACAAAGGAAAGGTATTCAAAATAATTGCTGAACATAATAGCAATAAATTATTGCCGCTAGATGGCGCAAAATCCATTTTTTTATTAAAAATCCATCAAAACACCCTGTATTTGCAAATATTATGAGTTCATATGTTCAGCAAAAATACTCGCCGAAGGATTTTGTACAAAGTTGCCAAACATCATTTGGTCGAATTCTGGGAATTTGAAGGTCAAAATTGTGATTTTCTTCAATAACCTAAAAATAACGGTAATTTTGTAAATAACGGAATTATGAAAAAGTCGCAGAACAAAAGTTGCTGCTAAAGCCCTAAAGAACCATTTTCAACAATAAAAAAATTATTTTTCGCAAAAAGTCGATTTTGGCATATTGCTAAATAAAAACATATGTATGTATATATAAAATTTATGTGTGTACTCATGCCGCCTACGTTACGGTCCACAAAATTGTTTTTTATAAAAAAAAGAAAACAGAATTTTCACAAATTTTATAATTCTTCAAACAATATATTTAAAAACAAATAAGTGTGCGTTTCTTAATATATAGATATGTTTGTTAGCTTTTTAAAAAAAATACATATATATAGGCACACAAACATTAGGGTGTCTTCATTACTTAGTGTAAAAAGTTTTACTAAATTTCTGCTTTGCTTGATTCGCCTTACTTACGATATTTTAAAAAGTGGACGTAAAACTAAAAGTCGTAATAATATGTTTTTTATCAATTGGTTTATTGAAATTAAAAATTGAGAACGATTAAACAAACCTCTTAGATTGTACAAAATTAAGATTTCTCAAATATAAAATTTTTCTTGCCAATATCTTATATTTGAGAGCCACCATAATACATATTAATTAATATTGTTTTAAAATATATTATTTTATTTAGACAGAGTTGTTTAGAAATTTTACGTACATTTAGATTGCGTGATCAACTAGTGCTTATTAAGTAAATATTATTAATATTTTATAAAGTTTTTGAAATAAGAAAAATTGCAAAAAAAAAAAAAAATTAATATATCGATGAAAAACAATTTATTTCGGTCGAAGCTATACATACTTACATATTATCTATATATAGCTTAGAACGTGCCACATAGCTGATACATTAATGGACATTATACACAAGCGATCTGAGGTCATTGTTCTCTCACGATATCGTGCGATTTGACAGTGGCCATTAAACTTTTTCTTGTGAAACTTTACAAGTCGCAGACTATGTTAAAACTTAAGCCACAAAAGACTAGTTTCGTTAAAGTTAATATAAGCAGTGCTATAGCTGAAAATATTTATGATTTATGATATCATTCATGATATTTCGCTCAATACTAGTTCCTTTTATAGGGAGCTAAAGAGTAAAGATGTAGCTGTAAAGTTTTTAATCTTTGATAAATTCGAATCGAATGGTTTTACAGAGTCGTAACGCACGTATAGATATATTCTTAAAATATAATTGAAAATTTGATTAAAAGGTCTGTTATAGGGATGCCAATCCCGAAATCCCGATCCCGAAAATCCCGGGATTTTTCGGGATTACAATATCCCGAATCCCGGGATTGGACGAAAAAAATCCCGGGATTTAGTGTCATTAATACAATCCAAAAAATTAACTCAAGGCAATACAAAACATTAAAATATTACTATTCTTACTAGTTTTACTATTTTTACAAGTATTTTACTTGAAAAGCGTTTCTATGCACATAAAAATAGTAAAAGTAGTAAACATTTTAAGAGAAAATAATTTTCTATTTTGCTATATTTTACTTAAATATTTTGTACGAGCAAAACTTGTAAAATATTTTATTTTCAAATTTCAAAAATACGTTTAATTTTTTTAATGATTTTTGTTGGAACCTGTAGTTAATTTTGGATTTATGGTTTATACTTTTATAAAACTTACGTATACATAATTGTATTGTGATACTAATTTATGCACCTTTAAATGATCTTTGGAGAGGGCCTTGTTAAGGGAGCTGTGGTCAATTATGGACTGATCCTTTTAAAAATTGGTATATTGATTTGTATTAAATAATATGTGCCAATTCGTCTACACATTGACATTTATTCCTGATTAATGAACGTTTAAGTAAATTAATGGAGGTCCTTGTATGGGGCTTATGGTTAATTATAGTCTAATGTTAAAAAATTTGATTTGGTAGTTTAAGATTACAAATGATTTTATTTGTGTTAAACTCTACCACATTTAGGAAATTTATAAGGGTCAAACTCTATTCTGAAAAAACATTTGTATGGAAGATGAAATAATGGACAAATGTTGGATTATACAAGTTCTAGGACCAAATTGCGTTAAGTCATCTTCCAAATCAACCTGTAGTTTACTTGGATGGACATTAACTATTGATGATATTCAACAAAGCTAAAAATCATACATATCCTTAGATAAAATAAATCGTATTTCTGAGATATTTCCAGGTTTCCATTTAATATAATTAAAAAATAATAATAAAAATTTAATTTTTTATTGACACTAAAATTTATTTTACTATTTTCCCTTTTTTAACTTTTCCAAGTAAAAGCTTGGTTTTTAGAATTTTTTTTATATATTTTTTTTTACTAGTTTTACTAAAATTTCAAACGAAAACACCTTATGTTTACTTTTAAAAATACGAATAAATTTATTTAATTAAAATATGTATAAACAATTTATTTTTTCCATATATTTAAAATGTTTTTTCATATGAAATATCAATCCCGAAAAATCCCGGGGTCCCGAAAAATTTGAAATTATAAAATCCCGGGATTTGCAAAATCCAGTCCCGTTTGACATCCCTAGTCTGTTAGTAGTACAATATTTTGATATATGTAATACCAAATTACTTTTACTCTTTATGTAGGTTGATATTTATTTATTTTTATTTATTTATTTATTTATTTATTTATTTATTTATTTATTTATTTATTTATTTATTTATTTAATTTATTTATTTATTTATTTATTTATTTATTTATTTATTTATTTATTTATTTATTTATTTATTTATTTATTTATTTATTTATTTATTTATTTATTTATTTATTTATTTATTTATTTATTTATTTATTTATTTATTTATTTATTTATTTATTTATTTATTTATTTATTTATTTATTTATTTATTTATTTATTTATTTATTTATTTATTTATTTATTTATTTATTTATTTATTTATTTATTTATTTATTTATTTATTTATTTATTTATTTATTTATTTATTTATTTATTTATTTATTTATTTATTTATTTATTTATTTATTTATTTATTTATTTATTTATTTATTTATTTATTTATTTATTTATTTATTTATTTATTTATTTATTTATTTATTTATTTATTTATTTATTTATTTATTTATTTATTTATTTATTTATTTATTTATTTATTTACCGCAACTCGCTGGACCGAAGTTCTTAAAATTATATCCTGTGAACCCCAGAATTAATTAAAAACTAATTCCGCAAAAGTCTTTAAATTTTTAGGAAATTTCATTCTTACCTTTATAATTGAGATGAAAATTAAAACGATGACAATAAATAGCAATTATAAGAAACTTTGATACCGTTACAGCGAAAGTCTTATAATTTTACGTGAATACCTTTATATCGACCTCCATTTATAACGACCAGGGGATATGGTACTCCCCATTCAACAAAAATATTAAATATCGTTTATATAACTTCTCATTAACGTCCATAATTTATGATGGGACGAATAGGACCAAGGGAAATGGTACTCCCCATATAATGAAAATATTAAATATTGTATATGTTTTTTTTGGGAAAAACTTTCTCATCAACCTCTATAATATAAGATGAAAATACAAGTAAGTATTAGTTATCGCATTAAACGGGTTAGCGAAGCGAACCGGGAAAATTTAGTTGTATCTAAAATTAAAAATCAACCTGTTAAGAAACTAGTAAAAGATCTTTTGATAAAATTAATTAACCGCCTTTAAAGTACACACATTTTACAAATTTTTTAAACTTTAGTATCTATTATTTTCATTAAATTACCTATTGTTTAATAACTTGTGCCCACACTTTTCTCACCAGACAACAAATGAAAGGAAAACAAATTGTTGATAATCGCTAAACAAGTAAGTAATTAATGAAAACCTCCCTTTCCCCATGCTTGTGTATAAGCTGTATCTCAATCATGCGAAAATGTTGCAGTGTGTGGATTAGAATATTTTATTTAGAATTTTGAAGCATTTGATAAAATGACAGTGGTTTTAACAAAGATATTGCAAATATGTATATAAATTTAATATATTTTTTAAGAAATATTTATTGCTTTTATTCCATTAAACATTTTCTAATTTATGAATATTAATTAATACCTTTTTTATTTTAGTCAAATGTTTCTAAAAATACCTCAAATTTTTTATTGACTATTCAGAATTAGTATTTTATTTATGATGATTAATATTTTATTAACACTTTTAACATCATCAACTTTGATTTTTAATTTATCATTTTAAATTTAAATTAAAACTGACTCATACTATTTTGGTAATAACTACTTTAAAATTTCTATGTTCACATAGTGTGACATTGAAATAAAAAGTAAAAAATTTTTTTTTATTTTTGGTTTTGTTGTATTTCCGCATATTTAACAAAAATGAAAATACCATCATATAATATTTGACATAATTTTTGTCTGACTGACTGTCTGTCTGTCAAACTGGACGCTGTGAAACAAAAAGATTTTAAATTTGCACAGTTTTAACCAAATTATAATTTATGCGTATTCATACATATTAAGCGGTCAAAATAACAAGGTTAAATAAAGAAAAAGAATATAATGAGATCAACATATTGTTAAGAATTATTTTTTTTTTCTAAATAAAGTAACAAACCAATTATGAAAAGGAATTTTTTCGCAATATCTAGAAAAGAGTAGCATACTAAAAACAAAATAATTGTTTTGAGAAAATACTGGAAAATTTCAAGTAGTTAAAATATTCGGAACGATAATGATTTATCCTTTGGATTTAATTTTTGCAACCTGAGTTTATTTCGGATTTTCGATGCAATTAATAGGATCAGGTGGAGTTTACCATTTTCAAATAGCTATCGAAGAGTTTTTTTCAAATTATGGCTGCAAAAACTCCATCTTCATTTTTGTTCATTTTGTTTCACATCATGGTCTAGTTTATCGTATTATAAATTATAAATAACGATACACTGGAACACTGGATAAACATTTGATAAAAAATGATTATAAAAATTGCAAATGTTTTAAATATTCAAATTTTTGTTTGTTTTATTAAAACTTTAATTTTAATTATTTATATCTTGTTAATAAATATTTATGTAATTAAGTAAAAAAATAATCATTTCAAATTATTAAAAAGAAAATTATAATATATAAGAAAATTATAATTTTTTATATTTCAGGGGATTTTTATTTTTTATAATTTGTTTAAGGTTACACAATGCGGCTTAAATTAATATCACCGGCCCACTTGATTTTCAAAAAATGTTTATAATGATTCAATAAAACTTTGACTTGTGATTAAATTAATGTAAAAAATTTTGGCTGCTCTCTCTTAGTTTATGATTTATGATCCTTTAAAGTTTTGATATATTTTTCCGAATATCTTTATTAATGCACATGCGATTTAAATTATATTAACACCGTTTAAAAGTACATTTAAATGCTTTTCTAATGATATATAATATGACCATATTCATTAAATCCTTGAGGGAAAAAATTACAAAAAAATTATTGATATACCGAAATTTAAAAATTTTTTTATTTTCAAAAAAAGCTTATTCAGCGAAGCCGGTGTTCGACATTCATATAGAAGAAAGTCCCTGAGCCCGGCAGCAGGCCAGCTACACGGGTAACATTAAAAAGAAAATATTTTTATTTTAACTAGGCCGGAGATCTTAATTTGCTCCCACAATGCAAATGCTAATGTGTAAAATTTAAACAGAGGAATTTTAAAAGGAAATAAAATAAATATCGTATAAGATTTGTAATCTATAGACCGTATTTTCAGAAAATTTTTTTTTTTTTTTTTTTTTTGCTTTAATTTAATAATTTTTTTTTTTTTTATTTTTTTTATTAAATATATAATTAAAAAAAATTAAAGAATTACATTTAAAGCAAATAGTGCTTATCACTAGAGATCGCAATTTCTCGGACTTTTGATTTCCCGGGATAGCGGGAAAAATTTTCGACTTCCCGGGATCCCGGATAAAGTCTATAAGTAATACTACAGTCATTGGTTGAACAACTTAGACCCAAAAGGGATACGCATTTTTGCGTTAGCAGATTTATAATAGAATTGTAAATATACTGAGAAAAAGAAATTTGATCAATTGTTTAATATACTGGTTAATAAACTCGAGTTAATACTGTCGTGAAAGAGTTTTATGGCTATCGACACAATATTAAGCATTAATTATAATCTTATTTAAAAGATATGTAGCATAAAACAATGTCGTATTTGCGATAAGAATTAAACATATCAGAAATAAAATTTAATAATGATCGTCTTTTCCGAAAACTTAGAGGTAATTCAAATGTAAGTTAAAATAATCAGCATGTTTATAGAATCCAACACGGATTAGTTTTACAACATTTTCTCAACAAAATTGGGTTTATGTGTTAGATTTCTGTTTATGAAATCCAATAATAAGATTTGAAAATTTCAATATTTTCGTCCCCAGTTTATATGGAGAATTTCAAAACAACGCTTAAAATCGTTCATTACAGTGGTTTCTCGGTTTAACGAATACTCAGTTTAACGAATTCGAGATTTAAAGTACGTAACATTGAGTACCTTAAGGCCCAACCAGTCAACTTTGCAACGCAACGCAGAATGAAGAAAGGTAGCGTGAAACATTTTGTACAACTAGTCAACAAAAGTAAAAGTATCATATGTTTTTCAACATTCATTGTGTGAACAACTCTGTTTTCGGTTATTTTGTGAACAAAATAAACTACAGGGTTGTTAAAAACTTACGCAGCTACGTAAAAATCTATTTTCTGTAGATTTCTGCGATACGCTACCTAGAATTTTTGTGTCAATAGCTACATACACACATTTGCATAAAGCTGGTTGAAACAGCTGATTGCGATACGATGATTTTTAGTTGAGTGGTTGAGGCTTTATACATATTACGAACAATCTATATATTTTATTACTCGATATAACGAATAAATAAAACACATTTCTCATCCTATTGAAAGAGTACTACTCTCCCTTTTTATGCAAAAGGAAGAGAATTAGAGATTTTCGTTTAAACAATATTTTTTCATTTGAAAACTATTTTCTAAATAAAAAAAAGAGTAAAAAAATAAAATAAAAATGCATTACAAAGCTGTTATTTGATTACTTGTTAAATATACAGTATAAACTCCATAATCCGGATAATTGATTGCAGACCCCTATCCAGATTATCAAATTATCCGGATTATCGAGGTTTTTTCTAGTAAAATAAAAACTATTAAAATATAATATAATTCAATATATGAAACAGTTAAGATATGAAGTCTACATTTTTCGTCTAAAAACAGTCTATATTTAAAGTTTTTCAAAAATGTTTTATTTAACCCAAAAGAAGCGAGCTTTTTTGTACTCATTTTACTGAAACAATTTTGGGACAATTGCTTAACTGAAAATAACGCGAAATTCAATTGTAAACAACTCTTACATAATAATTCTTATCGTATTTTCTAAACTTTGCTAAAATTATCGAATTTATACTGTACTTTCATTTGTATTTTGTGCAATGTCATTTTATCATGTATCACCATACAAATGTGATGCGTTTATGCTGAAAAATTCGCTTAAAGTATCCATTCAATTGACAATTACTTATTAAGCCAATTTAACATTATAAAAAGTTCAGAAAAGTTGCAATCATAGACCTACTTTCTAGTATTTGACAACCATAGTAAATTCGTTGTAATTTGTCAAAAAACTGTTATTCGAAGAAAAAATAATTTGTTTTTTTTTTAATTTTAATTTTGTTATTTTTTTTTTTTTTTTCTTTTTTTTTCTTATTTTTTGTTTTATTTTATTGTTATAAGATAAAAAAATTGTGTTTTAACGTTAAAAACCGGGAAACCACTGTATTTAAATTAAGAATATTAAAAATGTAATTTAAAGCAGAAATATCAATCTTTTAATAAATTATTTTCGTTACGTTTTCATAAACCCATTTCATGTTGAAATTGAATTGGAATTTCGTTTTCAATCCAATTCCGTTGAGGATTTCATAAACAGGCAGAATATTAAATTGTTGGTTGCTTCAATGGGTTATCCAACGTTGTATGAAAATATCATAAACATTTTGAAAGCGGACATCATGTGTAATATCTAGACCTATTTCAATTTTCCACACGGTTGTCGAAATAAAATAAAATTTTATTAAAATTTATTTAGTTGGAAATAATATGATTAACTACACTGAAAAAAGTAATTTCAATGAATGAAGTACGTTAAATCAAATTCATTAATTTTTTTCCATAAATTTATTAGCTTAATGTACAAATTCATTGCTTCAATGAAAATATTCAATGAAATTATTAACGCTATTATGAACATTACATTGAAACCATTCGTTAAATTTATTTCTTATTACAATAGGTAAATCAGGTAATTGATTTAATGTATTAGTTCATTGAATTAATTTATTGAATGTACTAATACATTGATTTAATTAAGAAGAAACATTACACAATGAACAAAAGCATTGAACCAATGATAAATTTCATTCAATTATATCAAAATAAATGATTTCTAACGGGAAATAAAGTAAAATGAAAACAAATACAACTAAGTTTTCTTTTATCTTTTAACAAGAAATGACGCGTTTTAAACAATAGCAAAAAGTAAAAAAATTAGTGTTATGTTAAAAACGAAATTAATTTAAAACTAAATAAGATAAATTGAAATATTAAAATACATAAATATAATATAAGGAGAAGTAGAATAGCATAATTGAATACATCAAATTGAATTAATTACCCAAAAGAAGGAATTTGGAGACTTGCCTTCATAACACGTAAGTTTAATAATGTTTATGATTACAGTTTTTAAATATTACATTTCATTTATATTTATGTAGATAAAAATACTAAGATGCAGAAGAATGTGTTATTAGCCTCAAATACCAGAGTTTCAAAAAATATTGAGATTTCAAAAACAAGAGGATTCGATTCGTAAGAATACATAAATATATGAAATATTTTAATTGAATTCTTAATAAAAATATATTACAGACTGATCAAGATTTGAATGCTACATCCGGTGATCGTCAAAATAAGGAAATTTCTATAGACCAAAAAGATTTAAAGGTAACTAGTTCAAATATTTTAAGCAATTGAACGAATTTAAAAAAGTTTATAATTTCTTTGTTAAGGATAATGCTGTAGTTATATTAATGTGGCATCTAAATGGATATTCCATACCATCATTGAGCAATATAGAGGACAACAGGAATTACTATTACACGATCACATCTGTAACATGCATTTTGTTTATTTAAATTTTTTAGTGAAATGTAATATTTTTATATTAATATTTAATTTTAGCTTATATTAACTCAATATCATATAATTTAATCATTTAATATAAAATAAAATAAAAACCAGAAATACAGAACACGCCTATTATTATAATACATTTTTAATGTATAGTTTCATTGGGACAAAATATGAGTTCATTGAAACCAATGTACTGTTCACTGAAATTATTTATTTTATTTAATGAATCAATCAATGTAAGAATAAATTTAATCAATTAACTTGTACATTGAATTATAATATTAATGTATGACAATTCATTGTATCAATGAACCTGTACATAGGGTCAAAATTAGTGCACAAATTCATTGTAACAATGAACTTTTTAATTGTATTTATGTACCTTTTTGGTTCAGTGTAAAATGTGGAGGGCTCACTACATATTTTTTTAACTTTCTCAATATTTTTATAAGATAAATTCCGCATGTTTTATATGATACTGACCACTTAATTCATAATGTATGTTTACAATGTCTACATAATTGTTTCTAACAATTATAATTTTGCATTTGCTGGGTTTTAGTACTGACATTTTAATAAGATGTTAAATTGAATTCATGCTATAGAGTTATTCCATATAAATCATCCAATGAATTGTTTATAAAACCTTATTAACGACATTGTGGTTAAGATATAATTCCCAGTTGGATTTTTAGCTAAATCTTCTTTAAAATAGTACTCAACTAGAGAAGTTTTTGTTAAAATTCATGCAGTTTTCTTCCAATTAAGTGATTTTAAAATTCCCGGAAATCTCGGATGAAAATCCCGGGACGGGAAATTCCGGTTTGCAATCTCTAATTACCATAAATGTAATGATTTTTAAAACAAATATCCTGGCATCACTGTTTCAAATGCATTCAAGTGCATCAAAGGGAAATAAAGATATTTTATGTATTTAACAAATAAAATAGTTAAACTAATAAAAATTAAAATATTTTGTCTTACTGTGTACGCAAATACTTATTTAAAAGCTACTGTTTTTCTTTGTGATGAAATTTATTTTTTTTTTTTTAGGAGTAAGTAAAGAGTAGTGAATGTGTGTAATTAAAGTGTAGAGACGACAACTTTTGTTTCTTTTCTTTACAACAACAACACAAACACCTTTGTTGTTTGCATTTTTTTTTTTTTATTGATTGAACAAATATTGCAATACAGAACACATTTTTCGTTTACTTAATTTTTTAATATTTTTCACTTAAAGATTATGTTTAATTAAACTTTCACTTGGTTTTAATAATAAACTCAACACTTATTAAAAATATATCTATGTATATATATTTTTTATTAAAAATTAAATAAAATAATTAAATATTTAAGACCATAATTTTTTGTAATGCACCATCTATCATTCGAAGGTATGTTGTATGTAGTACACAAAAAAATACACTTAAGAGGAAATAAAAAAAATGATGAATCATTTAACTCATTTATTACAACTTCACTTGCCTTTTTTGGTTTAATTTAATTTAACCACTTTTTTTTAATTTACTTAGTTTTAAAGGGGTTTTTATGTGTTTATTTTTATATAATTTCAAGAACTTTCTGTTATTAAAATAAATATTGTTTTTAGGTTTTAAAAAGCATTAAGAACAAATCACTCGAAATTTAAAAGTCTGCCGCTATTTTTATGTTTTCGCACTGTGGGAAAAACACACGTATTCACTGTTGTATAGTTGTAGAATAACTAAAATTACTTTTTGTTGAGGCATTTGTGTTTTCTTTCCTTTTTTTATTTTATTTTGTTTTTCGTTTGTTTTTGTTGTCTTTTGTTTTTTGCAAAGTCAACATGTAGTTGTTGTTACAATAAAAACAATGTAATGGGAAAACAGGGATGGAAAACATAGCACAATTGCAATTGAAATTACTAGATATTAAAAGGGAAATATAAATAGGTTTACAGCTAATAGAGTTGGGGGTAGTGCACTAAATTTGCAGTTTTCAGTAATACTTAGTGATAGTGCAAAATTTTTACTACAATCTTTACTTTTAAGTGATAGTTAAAATTTTGGCTTAAATTAAGATCACCGGCCCACTTGATTTTCAAACAATATTTATAATTATTCAGTAGTCAGGGTGACTTGTGTTTAATTAATGTGAACAATTGGCTGCTCTCTCTTAGTTTACGATTTATGAGCCTCTAAAGTTTTTATTATATTTTTCTGAATATCTTTATTAATAAGCATTCGATTTAAATTATATTAATACCATTTAAAAGTACATTTAAATATTTTTCTAATGATATATAATATATATAATTTTTTCCCTCATTAAATACTTGAGGGAAAAAATTGCAAAAATTATTGATATACCGAAATTTAAAAAATTTTTTTATTTTCAAAAAAGCTTATTCAGCGAAGTCGGTGTTCGACATACATAGAGGAGAAAGTCCTTGAGCCCGGCCGCAGACCTACTACACGTACAAACCTTTATTAACGTTAAAAAGAAAATATTTTTATATCAACTGGGCCGGAGATCTTAATTTGTTTCAAATTTTTTTCAGCCCAATCCTAGTGCAACATTTCTTTCTTCATTATTTACTTTAGTGCAAAAAACAATCCTCCACTAATGTTAGTGGAACTTAGAAATTCTTCACTAAATTGAAAAATGACATAATGTTTTTTTAAACTTCCTTCACTAAATACAAAATAAAGACTAAACCCCATTTTTACAAACCAATTTTAAATTAAAATGTATTTTAAAACATATATTGTATACAAATATTGTCTCTTAAATATTAGAATTTCCAAAAATACCTTCGTAGTGGATATATTTGTCGGGACATCAAAATACGGTCCAAATTTCATCTCTCTAACTTTAAGCGTTAGGGCTGTGAAATGATAAATTAGTCAGTAACGTTACTCGTTTATATATGGATGACTCAATATAAACAAATACAAATATAAGATCTCAAAAACACACTAAAAGAAATTCTAAATTATGTAGAGATGTTCTAAAATGATTATAAATTTGATAACTACCATCTTAGCTCACTAAAGTTTCTTCAGTGAGTTGTGATTTATTGGAATAATTCGATGACCATATATATTTTAACGCTTAGTGAATAAATTTTATTTGCAGCTTATGTGTAGTGACTGTTCAGATTTTGCACTATTGAGTGTAGTGCAAATTTTTTCACTACACTAAATTTAGTTATAGTGAAAAAAATTGCACTCTTACTAAAATTTTTTGGTGGCAGTGAAGAAATGTTACTTGATTACAAATTACATAGAAATATTTAAAAAAATCAAAAAATATTTTGTATGAAATTTAATTTTTTCAAAAATAGGCGTAATTTCTGCTCGTAAAACTAACTTCTATTTCTACTCGAAAATGTTAGTATCAAGTTAATATTCGACACATATAAGCTTTATACAAACACAAATGATAGTGCCAAATTTTACGAAGATCCGTTCATAATTTACCATAGCTCCCATATAAGGCCCTCTTTCGGGAATCACCCCAAAGTGAATAATTTCATATAAGTGTAGTATATACGTAATATTCTGTATTCGTATGTTTCATTTTACACTTGATATGAATGTCGGTCTACAATTGGCTTCAAGTCTAATAAAAGACTCCTCCCCGAATTATAATGTACATAATGGTGTAGGGTATCATATGGTCGGGCTTGACCGACTATAACTTTTTTCTCGTTTTTTTTTTTTTCCAAAATTTAAAATCCCTGTTTATAATTAATTTGTTGATATTCGGTAATTGTTATGCCAATCTTTCACTGTAAGTATAATATCCATTTTTTCATTTAAAAGCACTTTTTTAACACTGGAATGGTTGAAGCATTGTAAATTATAGCCTGACGACATGAGGGATAAAGACTTTTTGAAATAAATCCGATTCTTAACTCTCAATCGTCTTTGTTTTTGAATAGAAACCGAAAATATAAATGCATCAGTTATAGGTAGATTAATAGAAGTATATGACAATCAGAGCTTCGAAAGAATTAAATAAATGTTAGCTTAAGTCCCTTAAATCTTAATTCTGAATTAAGAAATACTAATTTTTCATTCCATAATACCATTCTCAAAAATATAATTCATTAGCTTAATTCAATAGGCTTTTGTTTGAAAATAATTAATTTCTTATTGAATTAATTCATAAAGAATTCATTCAATTTTTGTTAATTCAAATCTTCTACAAATTGAATGAAAATATTTTTCTTTCGTTCAATTTGTAATATTTTGTTATTTTAATCTTTTACAAAATGAATTAAAAAATATTTTCTAAAGCTAATTTGTAATAGATTTGAATTAAAAAAATTTTGAATGATTCAATATATTTTTTAAGCTTAAATTGTATAATTGTTGAATGAATTCTCTAAGGAATTAATTCATAACAGTATTAATTCAATTCATATGAAGTAAAAAGAATTTAATTCAATGAATTAAACTAATTTGAATGCTTTAAAAGAATGACTAGGGTAATATATTTAATTCGATTAAAGAAAATTAATTAAAGAATTAAGCCTTTCGAACCTATGATGACAATACACTTTAGAATTATAAATCGATATTAATAATGAAATGTAAAATTATTTAATAAAATTTATTATGTCAGGAATTGCAGTTACTCTTCACTTGATTGGAAGTTTTTAATTTACCCATTCCACAATAAGCTGCTGAAAAATCGTCTGTGAACTGCATTATTAAATTTGTACCTTTTTAGTAATTTCAATTTTCCAACCCCGAAAGAAAATCTATAAAAACAAGATGTTTGCAAAATAAATGAGAAATATGTAAACACAATATAAGAGATCGGACTTGGAAAGAATCGATTTTGTAATGGTAACAACAAAAGAGAGAAGGTATTGAGTGATTCCATGTCAAAACGGACAGCAATCGGACTTGACATCTCCGATGTTTATGAAATTCACTACAGATATTGGTAATTGGAAGTGTTTCTCAAATCATACATTTTTAGACTCATGTCCCTTTCAGGTTTAAAAAACGAAAAAAAGGTGTATTTGTTTAATTTTAAATAACTTCTAAACTATATATGGTAGATATCTAATTTTATTTTCATATTAAAGACAAAAATATTACCTTTATAACGATATTTATATTTTTTTTACATCAAAAGTTCAAAGATCAAAGTTGGACATATAATAATCAAATCATTATATCTTAAAAAACGGTATTTTTAAGATTCTGAAAAAAATATATAAAGTTGACGTAAATCTTGTTTCAAGTTGCGTGTCTCATTTAGTTTAGAAGTTATAGACCAAAATAAAATCTAACTAATTTTAGTAACATTTTAAAGATGAAGATATTGCCTTCAAAATGATATGTAGTAAGTTGATTTACTTCAAAAGTTCAAAGGTTAAAATTAAACTTTTAAAAATTAAACCTGCATATTTGTAAAATTCTTAAAAAATTATATAATGTCAACACAACTCAACACAACCCGTGAAAAATTTCATATTGGATACTCCTTTAGTTTAGAAGTTATTTAACAAAATATAGACTAAAGTCAAATTTTATATACACAGAAAAAAAGTACATAAAAGTAAATTTTTTTCCAAAACTTTTTTCATAAAAAATAAAATTTGTTTCATAGATATTAAATTATACTTAATGAAAATTTTAGGAATTTTACAAACATTTTGCTTAAATTTTGATTTATTTTTATAAGACTATAAAGCAAATGCTAAATAAAAATAGTTAAAATAGAAAATATTAGCAATAAATGGCAATTTTCCAAGAAAATGTTGTTAACATTTTTTTTTAGAAATTTGCACAAATTTGTTGCCATAATTTGAATATAATTTTATTAAAAAGCGCTTCTGTTCTGTTGAATGAAACCAATGCGTAGCTAAGACATTTTTTTTTTTTTGGATTTTTGTGCTGAAAAAATGAAATAAATCGGTTCAAAAATAACTGAGATATCGGGCAAAACGCATTTTTGATTATTAAGCCCTTGTTTAAGTAACAGATTTTTATTTTTATACAGATCGGTCATAAATATTTTATTGTTGTTATTTTTGTTTTATTGTATAGGCAAGTGCAACAGCAGTAATATAATGATTAACAGTGTTGTTCTTGTTTTTTGTATA
This sequence comes from Protophormia terraenovae, assembly GCA_951394005.1. Lineage (NCBI taxonomy): Eukaryota > Metazoa > Arthropoda > Insecta > Diptera > Calliphoridae > Protophormia > Protophormia terraenovae. The sequence goes on along the minus strand of OX596077.1, from coordinate 31,522,108 downwards.
TGCAGTCGGTTTGTTTGTATATACTTACATACAAAAATATATAAATATGGAATTGTTGTTGTTGTTTATTTTTTTAAAGCAAAGCTTGCTATGATTGTTTAAATTTTTTTCGTATTCAAATTTTTGTAGTTTAAAAAAATGTAGATTTATAAATGTGAAAGTATGAAAGCATACGTTAAGGCGAAAAATTTTTTATTTGTCGGTAAGATGGTGAAGGGTATAAAAGATTCGGCACAGCCGAATCTTTTTATATTTAATTTTTTGTGAGTTTTATCTTATAAGAGATGAATTTTATAAGAGTTTTTAATTTTTAAACTTGAAAATAACCATTAAAACAAATAGAACACGCTTCAAAAGTTAGAAAGATATTTCATTATATATGATGATAGCTTTTCGTTGGTATTGAATATTGATCTAACGCTAGCGATAGATTTTCATAAGGAAACAGAAGGGGTTTGTTTTCTACAGGATATATTGAGCTAGTGATCGATTTATATAGGAATTCTTCAAAAGTGGTGCATCTTTTGATCTAATGATCTAATAGAAATGGACCAAATGGATCTAACGAAGTTTTTTGCTAGCTCTCGATTTATTCATACATACATATGTATATGCCCAGCAAAAATTTGTTAGCTTTTGTTAATGACTTACTAGACCCATTACTTGGTAATGAGTTATATTTTTTTTCTCATTTCTTTGAGTAGTAAAATAACTAGTTACCGGCAAATACCAAGTTTATTTTGCAGTAAAAACTTTGCCTAGGTTCAAATCTCAGTTGAGCCAACATTTTGTTTATATTTTTTAAGAATTTTGTAGGTTTGTAGTATTCGATTAACTTCTGATTGTTTAAAATGGGTACTTTAGAAATGGAAACCCATAAAGACAATGAGTTCTTCACCCGAATTATAAGTAGTTACCGTCTTTTGGCAATATAATATGTTGTCTTAACGAGTAAGTAAAGATTTTTCCGGGTGTTTATTTGAAATTGTTAAAAATAGTGAAAATAAATCGATTTATATAAGCCACCGTTTTCTGTAGAAACAGTTAAGCTAATATACATACATTCATACATATATATGTTCATATTTATTTATGTATATATGTTGTAATAAATCTTAAGATGAGGATAAGTCTTTGTTTTAAATTTATTAAAGATTTAAAGATTCTCAATATTTTCCTATTAGAAATCTTTATCTATATATATTTTTTTTAATTTAGATAAATCTTTATTGAGCGATTTTTATGGAAAATTTACAAATATAAAAAGCTCATCTGAGCATGATGAGCATTAAATATTTATAAATATTTATTTTGCAAATAACCTATTTTTTTATAAACCCACATTTACACAATGCAGACATTTTGTTATTAGGTAATGTTTATTTATTGAGTACAAAAATGGATTACTATTTTTTTAAGTAGGAAGTTGTTTTTGTTGTCAAAACTTGACCATTTTCAAACAAATTATACACACAAACTCACACATAAGTATTAAACAGTAATTGTAAACAATATTAATATGCATAATAATATGTAATTAATTTATTTATTATAATATAATATTCATGGGAATGTCTACATATTCACTACTACGCAAAAGACATAGACGCATATTTTTAAATATTTTAAAAAGAAAGAAAAGTAAAAATACATACAACGAATCTAAGTAGTATGAAAATAAAAGTAAATAACTTACTGCGTTGATATTATATTGCGCATTTGTCTAACAGCAGTTACCAAACGTGGCTCACAGCCAGCACTTAGTGATAGATAATTTTCTGGTGATGCTTTTAGCAAAGTCAATATTTGTGTTAATGATGTGTTAAGGGTTAAACCCAGTTCATCTACTACACTGGCCAAATATTCAATGTCAACCGACAATTGTTTAGAGGCCGAACTTGTTAGGGATTTGATTTGTAAAATTTGTGATTGATACAAAACGCAACATTGAGCAACTACTAGTGAGAGTAAAATATCAGCACTTGGTATGGGTTGGGAATATTTAATATGACACATTTCCAAAGCCTGCTTAAGAAGGGTTGAAGGTGACAACAATAAGGGTTCTAAATGTTGTGGCAATGTTAGTAAATATTGGCCTATTTGGGTAATACTTTCTTGGGGAGCAAAACTAAAGGCTGGCATATCTTGTACATGTCCCTGAGACAACTCTGTGGGCGGTTGTATTTCCGAGAGATGAGAATCCAAGGGTTGCAAAAGTATATTCAGTGTTATATCATGGGTTTCCACGAAATGTGTTTTTAAAGCATCGTATATATTGGCAAATATGCCCACAGATGAATTGCCCGTTTCTTGTTGGATTTCAAGACGTTTTTGTTGAAATTCTGCTATAGAATTTAATATACGTTGCTGTTCAGCAGCCTCAAAAGTTTGATAAATATTTATATTTAATAATTGATTTTCCTTTAATTTTTGCTCTAATGTACTCATACGTTCTTGTAAAGTTTTTTCAAATTTCTGTAATTTTTGTTGAAAGTCAGCTAGGCATTCCAATAGAGCCAAAGTGTATTGCAACATGGACCAATTACTGTCTGTATTAGTGTTATTTGTCGAATTTCCTAAATTAAGAGAAAGTTGTCTTTGTGTTTTTGAAAATTGTTCCATTAAACGTTTAAATATGCCTCCCAGTAAATTAATTAGCTTACATAGAGCCAAATCACTGGTAATATTTGAGCATCTACTTAGTGATTCATTTAGCCAAGTAAATAATTTACTAGTAATATCCTTCAAATGACGCACAGCATCACTGGCATGTGGTTGTGTGGTTAAAACACGATCAACTTGTGTAGACAATTGGGTCTCTTCCAATCTGGGATATTGTTGTATGAATTTATGGAAATACTCATAAATGGATAAACCCAATTGTTGTTTTAAATCCTTGGATAATATAATTGATGACTGTTCCATGTATGCATTTAATTGTATAACAAAATTATGATTAGCTTGGGCAAATTGTTGTAGTAAATCCAAACGTTCATTGCAAGTTTTTAGTAATTGTAATATATGATTATCTCGAGAGGGTTGCAAGGCTGGTAATAGTTCAGCTAGTAAAATAAATGGTTGCTCTTGAGCTTCTTCATCTTCAAATACCTGTGAACACCATTTCACTTGCCTTTGACAATTTTCTAATAGTTGGTCATAAAATAGTGTAAGAAAATGTTGCTGTTGTCCTGCTGCCTCTGTTGATTGCAATTCTAAAGTTTGTTTCCATTGCTGTTGCAAGGCAGTTTTTTGTACAGCTCGATAGTATTGAAGAAGTTGTGGTTTTCTTTGTATTGCTGAAAATATACCTACATAACGCTGAGCCTGCTCTATGCTTCCTTCAGCAAAGCATTGTACAACATTTGGTGAGGCTAATGCTTCAAGACGATTTTTAAAATCTTCTACTTGTGACTGACGATCAGAGTGACCGGGTAGTTGCTCTTGGGCTTGTAGACTTTTTTGTAAAGCTGTTATTTTGTCGCAGACACTCTGAAAGATTTAATAATAAATGGTTTTTATTGATGATTGGTTAAACTTTAAAATTAAGTTTCAATAAATTGGTTCTTTTTTAGAATTAGTACCTTTTAAATAAGTAATTTCTTTTAAAATTAGTACCTTTTCAAAACTGATGTTTTTTGAAAATTGGATTTAGTTAATTGTTTTTAGCTTTTTAAAAATATTGTATTTTTTTTTTTTTTTTTCATTTTTGCTTTATTAGAATTGATACTTTTTTTAAATTTTACTTTTAAAGAATCAGTACATAACAAAAAAAATGTTATTTTAGAAAATTTGTACTTCATTTAATTGGTACTTTTTTGATACGTTTTTTTATTAAAACTTTTTTGGAAATTTGTATTATTATTTTTTTTTTTTTAAATTAAATTTATTGAATGAAATATGTATATCTGCAATTTTTTTTTTTTTTTAAGCAGTTTTTGAAAACTGATATTTTTTAACCCTTCAATGCGCATTTTTTATTTTTGAACAAAATAATTTTTCTGTGCAACATTTATATAAGAATTAGGAAACTATATTTTTATTTTACATAATTTTCAATATTTTGATGCCAATATTATTCTATTAAAGTATTATAAAGGAAAATGGTCCGTTCATATATGCGTCATGGCGGAATGAAGGGTTAAAAATCAGTTTTTTTATATGTATTAAAAAAAAAAAATGAATTAATTGCCAAATAAAGAAATTTTTCTTTTTTACTGATTAATAGGGAAACCAAAATATGCTCTAAAAAATGGGTTTTATGCGCATTAAATATGCAGTAAAAAACGAAAAATATGCTCTAAAAACGCAAAAATATGCTCTTAAAGAACAAAGATTTTATATAATTTTTTAATAAAATTATGTTTTTTATTCAAATAAATGGTTTTATTAATATTTCAACGGTGTAAAGTAAGCCAAAACTGAAATGTATCAACCGCGTCGAAATTTGATTCACCATTTTTTACTGTATCTCATAAAAACGTTATTGATTTTCTATTTTCTTACCCATCTAATTCAAGACACTATTATCAGTTCAGAAATTATCAAAATTATCATATCGATCACTGACCGCCAAAAATATCGTAACCGACAACATTTTCGAAATTCGTGTTTTGGAAATTTGAAAATCTATAATTTAGAATCATTTAGATCATTTATCAAAATTTTATCGAAAAACATTTCATAAGATATAAAAAAAATTATCTTTGAAATATCAAAATATGCTCTTAAAGGGTTAAATATGACCTAAAAGTAAGAAAATATGCTATAAATATGCACTAAAAATCGCCAAATATGCCATTAAAAGTAAAATATGCACTAATAAATCGATGCCAAAATGATTTATTTGTTCTGAAACGGATAAATATTTAATCGATGGCTTCATTAAACGTCCAGGAAAAAGCATGCAATTGCATATTCTGGTTTCCTTGCTGATTAATCAATTAAATCAAATCATTATTAACAAATTACCTTCAAATCATTCCTCTCAAAACTATCCTCCAATTCAGCTATCAAATTACCCCAACCATCGGATTCTTGTAGTGACTCCTTTGCTGTCTGTAACTTTGTTTGCATATTATTTAAACGTTCTAACGTAGCCATACATTCTCCAGTCTCTTCTTGTACAGCAGCCACTTCTTGACGCATTACCAGCATACGTTGCTGCAGTTCTTTGACATCATTATGAAGATTTTTTGCATCTTTAACCACTCTTGGCATACTGGCGACCAATTGTTGACTACTCTCCTCAATGGCATAGTGAACTTGTTGGACATATAATTGTAATTTGGAAACATAATTATTTATAAATTCTACAGCTATTTCGGAGTCGCCGGTTGAATCGAATGTAGTGGATGATTTCGTTTCCTCGCCGTATTTCTTGAAATTATCATTAATCCATTCAACTGGATCAAATTTGTTCTCGGATAAAGCAGAAATATCCATTTTTTTTTTTTAATTTTATAGCGATATTTTCAATATTTAATTAAAGAATTTTTAAAGGAAAATTGATGATGTTGATAATTTGTTTTCGTTTTTTTTTTTTTTTTTTTTTGTTCTATTATACAAAAACGTCATCTACAGCTGTTGGAGACAGGGTTGTTTAAAATAAATCGTAAAAAAAGACAAAGTTGGCATTACTGTACAAAATAAAATTCTAGACAACAACCTGTTGAGTTTAAATAGTAATTTAAAAAAAATACCAATTTTTATAAAGAAAAATTACCAATTTCGAAAATGAAAAAAATACTTTTTCTAAAAATGTACCAAATAAAAACATAAAACAATTTATAATTTGTTTACAATTTTAAACATTTTTTTTTTAAATTATACAAACGATTTTTTTAAGTTGGAATCTAACTTTGAAGAAAAAGTAGGTACCAATAAAAAAATAATTTAAGAAAAGTACCAATATTTCAAAAATGTACAAAGAAAAAAAAATTAGTTACAATTTTCGTTAAAGTAAAAAAACTATAGAATTAAATTTCCAAAAAAATAGTTTAATTTTTAAAAAATCTACCAAATTTCTGAAAAAGGAAATTACATATTTATTAAAATACGTAGCAATTTTCCAAAAAGTACCAATTTAAAAAAAATATCATATCAATATCAAGTTTTTAAAAAAGTATCAATTTTAAAGCAAAAAAAAAAAAAAAACAAGTGCGAATGTTATATTCGGCTATGCCGAATCAACTTTTTCAAATTTGACGTTATATGGGAGGTGGGCGGCAAAGTAAGCGGACCGCGCCAATTTTTTGTTTCCCAGTTTACATTGGTCCTTGAACTATTTGAACACAATTTCATCTTATATGGTAGGTGTATCGACCTCCAAACTATGTATACAAAATTTCGTTGTCCTACATGCTTTTGTTTAAGAGATATCAGCAGAAAGGTATGAAACTGACACCTTGAGTTTCTAGTTTTTAGCCCATAACTTTTTTGTTTATTAATTGATTTTTTCCCCATTTTCAATCCCAAATAAACCTTACATAAGACAAATATTTGTGCCAAATTCGTCCCCCTACGTTGTCCCGTTCGAGCCCTATCCTGCTTTCAACAGACGGACAGACGGACGGGCATAGCTAGATCGACTCAGAATCGAACCAGGACCCAGAAAATATATACTTTGTGGGGTGTTATATGATTCCTTCAACATGTTACAAACGGAATGACAAAATCAATATACCCCCCATCTTTTTGATGGTGGGTATAAACATAATATAACTACAGAAGGTATAATCATTAAAAATTGTGTTCTCAATATTATTTACCCTGAAAAGTCAGTCACATATAAAATAAAACAAAATGTAAAAAATTCAAAACAAAACATCAAAAATAAAAAAAATTTCTTCAAACTAAAAATAAAATTGTATGTGAATAAATTTTATACAAATATGTACATTTTATTTAAAAGCAAATATGCAGTAATTTATTGAGTAAAATTTACAAAAGTGGAATTCTGCTGTTGATATTTGCAAGAATTATTTGAAATCTGCAAGAAATATTTGAAAATTCAAGTGCAAACAAAAGTATTTAACATTTCTTTTAGTTGTAATTTTTATTTTTTTGTTTTTCTTTTTTTCAATTTTCTGACTTTTTAAGAATTACGAATGACAACTCTCCCAATTGATTCTACCTTCTGTTCTTATATCATGGGTATAAAAAAATAGTTACAATTTCCATTAAAGTAAAAAAAAAAAAAAAAAACTATAGAATTTGAAATTTCAAAAAATAAATTTTTTATAAGTATGAAGCAATTTTTTAAAGAAATTATTACTTCTTAAAGTTTTTAAGAAGGTAACAGTTAAAAAATTAGTTTTTAGTAATAAATCATTTTTTTTTTTAATTTTTATAATTTTGTTCCCTTTATGGCTAAAATACTAATAATTTCCATTACTTACAGTTGATAATAGCTGTGTTTTGTTGCTAAGATTGAATGCTAACGTTGATAGTTAGCAAAAAAAACGTTATCCATCCGACTTGGTATAACCTAAAATCCAAACAAGATTTGCACAAAGAAATTTAACAAATTTTCTTTATAAAACTAATTATTTAAACTTTTTTATTTATTTTCAATTTTTTCATTTATTGACATTCAAATATTCGTAATTGTATTTCTGTTTATAAATTGGTAGCACTTTTATCGACGTTAAAGTTAACATACTATAGAATGTTACACGTTAACTTCTACTTTTATATATATTTAAAATTTGTATGAAATTACCTATGAACATTAGCAACAAAACACAGCTAATATATAATTTTCCAAATTTTTCCAAAAAATTACGAACTTTTTAATACCCATTTCGATTAAAAAAATCGAAACTTATGGGACCCATAATTTTTCAATTCTTCTATGGTACAAGAAATCATTATGAGTTTTTTTTTATGCAAATCGGTTTAACAATAAAGGCAGTGAAGCACCGTATAAACATTTTAACAATTGTGGCTATGATATTTTTTTAAGGAAAACAAAGGCCAACCTAAGGTTCTCAATACCAAAACCGACATCCGGAGTTCAAGTTGACTTGGGAAAACACACAACATTGTTTTCCTTTTGCCGTTTATTGCACCAGCACTATTTTGAAGGCCGAGTAACACGCAAGATTTAAACAAAAGGGGCTGCATGCTCAACTTTACAAAGAAACATGTATCCAAGGATCCAACGTTTTTGAATTCGATTATTTTTTATTAATAAGTTAAAATTATATTTACATATTTGGCTCAGATAGTATGTCCTATTTGTGGCGAGAACAGAATACCGAACTTAAAAGTATCAGTGAAGCATGTTGGTGGCAGTTTTATGTTTTGAACCTGTATGTCGGTTGATGGTGTTGGAATTTATTGGAGCATTAATGGACAGTATAAGATACCTTTAGATCCTAAAGGATAATTTGTTGCAGAGTGTGGAGAATCAAGGCATATTATCATATTTTTGATATTTCCAAGATAACGATACGAAGAACAAATTTGGTATTGTGCAAAATTTGCTAATTTATAAATGCCCAAATTTACCCACGCTCCCTAAACAGTCATAAAAACCACAATAATATTAAAAATTTGTGGTCCATATTAGAAATTTACATAATAAAATAGGAACTAGGACCTAAAAATGCAGTGGGAACACATTTCGCTTAATGTTAGACAAAAACTGCACGAACTGGTAACAAACCGCCTCAAATCTGTTGCATGCAATTAAGACTACCATTCCATATAATGAATTATTGGTCGGAATTATGAACTTTTGATGTCATAAGCTGCATAAAATAAGCTGTGAGATAAAAATATTAAATTTTTTTGTTTTCATATTTTTAAGGTACTTAAAGGTAAACTTTATCAATAAATAATGGTTCTATGTTAAACTAGAAATCTTCCTCTTTCTAATTATATTAAATTTTAATTTTAATTCCTGTTTGTTACTTTGTTATGGAGCATAAATTAAATTTAACAATTTAAAAAACGTAAGAAGTTTTATTTTTAGATTTGACAATATTACAAAAATTACAATTCTTTTAAAGTTAGAAATTTCTCCGATTTTTTACACGTTGACAAAAAATTCAGATCATCTGGTGGTATTTTTGAAGTGGTTAAATATTTTGGTTCTAATTTAGATAAATGATTTAGTTTGCGAGTAAAATTCAAACAAATTAATTCCTAAAATTAATAAAGATAAAAAATATTACATTTTTATTTATACTTTGTAATTATTGTTCAATAAAATTCCTGTTTTATTCGAGCTTGAGGCTAAAAATGGCGATATTTCGCCACACATCGTGTGACATCTTCCGTGCTTTTAGAAGTACTAAATTCGTTAATATAAACATTTAAGCAAAGGTTTTCTGTATTGAGTGTTAATGTTTATATTAACGAATTTAGTATGTATGTATGTATTTCTGAAGTTGTCACAAGATGTGGGACGAAATATCGGCACATTAATAATATATAACTTTTTAGTCTCGAACTAGTAAAACCGGAATTTTATTGAACAATAATAAAGATATTTCTTTATTCACTTTATTTTCTAATGATTTTGGGATATATAGCACAAATTATCATTGTATCAAAGCACAATTTTTTGAAAATAATTTTTATACTTACTTCTAAAGATTTCGAGGGTTTATTGATCTGCGTTTTATATTGTCCAAATAAATTTCGTATAAATTCATTGGGATTTGCAATTCGAAGCTACAAAAAAGAAAATATTATATTCATGAATCTGGTATATTTCAAAATTAAGAAGGAATGGGTTCCAAATTTTTTGATTTTAAAACCCACGAAATTTTTTTTATAATAATGCTTATTCAATAATTCACCTTTGGTATGGCATATGCAGTAGGTCTTTCCGCTTGATTTCGATATTCATCTTGCAACATAGAGACTTTGCATACACCATTCTCCCACATACCCTTTTGTACTTGACCGGTTTTTACATGATAAAAAGTTCCTTCACCACTCTTTAAGCTTCTGGAAAAATAACCCTCATAACGATTGCCGTTTGCTATATTTGACAAACGAAATTATTATTAATATTTTTTTTTTACGATTACCTCACACCCTTACTCACCATAAAACATTACACCCAGACCATGATGGGCATCAGCTTGCCATTCGCCCATATAAAGATCACCATTTTTATACCATTCTATACCCAGACCATGACGGCGATTATATTTCCACCAGCCGTAATAAACACCATCCTCATAAAATTGTTTACCTTCGCCCGATTTCAAATCATCCTTCCATTCTCCCATATAAATTCGTTCCATAGTACCATCTTTCATGCGACGTCTCATCATACCAAAACCATGACGTTTTCCTTTAAACCATTGACCATCGTAAATTAATTGATTCTTTGACTCTTTGACCCCGAAATGATGATGCTGAGAATTTAACCAATAACCGTGATAAGTACCTCCACCAGGATAATAAAATGTTTGACGCCATCCTGTACTTTCGGCTTTAGTGTGATTCTTAAGTTCAAACGAGCGATAGCAGTGATTATTCATAACTAACCGTTATTATTTTTGATTTTCGTAGGAAGATGGAAAATATTTCAAATATGTTTACATGTGTGTATATACATCCATACATACATGTGTATTTAGGTGACAAATTTTATTTTTTATTTTATTTACAAAAAACAGAGTCGTGTTAGTTTAATGGGGTAATTACCCCATACCAATTTCTATTGCCATAATTTTCCATATGTGTTTGTTATTATAATTTTATTACTACGTTACTGTGCGTCCTTCTTTTATTCAAATGCATGTTGTGATTGATAAAATATGACAGCTACATATTGTCGCCAGTCACGAAATAGTTTACAGTGTCACTTTTACTTTCAGTTTACTTTAAGAATTTAACGGTCTTATTCATAATAAATTCTTATTTTAGGTTTATTGTACAAAATAGATATTAAAATGTTTTCTCTTATTAACTTCTTAAAAAAAAAAAAAAATATTTATTATTTATAGTATATTAAAAACAGTCCAATAACTATTAAACAGTTCTTGTTTTGTTGTATTTTATTTTCTCTCAACTTTCTATTATACATTTATTCGTAATTTAAAAAAAACATTTAAGTTTTTCTTTTATTTCATGTCTTTTTTTACAAAAAATATTAATTTTTATTAGAAAATATTTTAACAATATAATAGCTTATGAAGGCAAAGGGATTCATACGACCGTATGCAAAAAAAACTTGAAACAGCTTTACAAAGCATTGTTAAGCTAAATTCATTAAAACTGTATGCAAAAAAGTTTATTAACTAAAATATAACAAATGTAGTATAAATATTTTAAAGTAAGTATGAACATACATTAAATTTACTACAAGGGGCATTATGATTAAATTTCTTTTTTTCTTGGTGTTTTGAAAAAAATACTCGCTTGTTCCCTCTTATTCTAGTCGTCTATATGTTCCTTCTTCTTTAGAGCGTTATATTTATTCATTATAGGTCCGATTTGTCTATCCCAGACAAATATTTAGAGAAAAAAATCTAAAAAATTCACATAACATCACATAAAAATTAATAAAAATGTAAAAAATGTTTTAGTGATGTACGTTCAATCAAAACAAATAAAATAAACTCGTTGTTCGAATACTTATTTTATCCATTTCATAAAATTTGTCATATTTTTGCTTTTTAACTTCGATTATTTATTTATTTATTTATTTATTTATCTATCTATCTATCTATCTATCTATTTATTTATTTATTTATTTATTTATTTATTTATTTATTTATTTATTTATTTATTTATTTATTTATTTATTTATTTATTTATTTATTTATTTATTTATTTATTTATTTATTTATTTATTTATTTATTTATTTATTTATTTATTTATTTATTTATTTATTTATTTATTTATTTATTTATTTATTTATTTATTTATTTATTTATTTATTTATTTATTTATTTATTTATTTATTTATTTATTTATTTATTTATTTATTTATTTATTTATTTATTTATTTATTTATTTATTTATTTATTTATTTATTTATTTATTTATTTATTTATTTATTTATTTATTTATTTATTTATTTATTTATTTATTTATTTATTTATTTATTTATTTATTTATTTATTTATTTATTTATTTATTTATTTATTTATTTATTTATTTATTTATTTATTTATTTATTTATTTATTTATTTATTTATTTATTTATTTATTTATTTATTTATTTATTTATTTATTTATTTATTTATTTATTTATTTATTTATTTATTTATTTATTTATTTATTTATTTATTTATTTATTTATTTATTTATTTATTTATTTATTTATTTATTTATTTATTTATTTATTTATTTATTTATTTATTTATTTATTTATTTATTTATTTATTTATTTATTTATTTATTTATTTATTTATTTATTTATTTATTTATTTATTTATTTATTTATTTATTTATTTATTTATTTATTTATTTATTTATTTATTTATTTATTTATTTATTTATTTATTTATTTATTTATTTATTTATTTATTTATTTATTTATTTATTTATTTATTTATTTATTTATTTATTTATTTATTTATTTATTTATTTATTTATTTATTTATTTATTTATTTATTTATATTTTATGTATTTCTACTAAGTTGTAATAATTATAGAAACAATATTTGAAAAAGAATTAATTTAATGTTTAAACAACAAAAAGCTTTTTTAAAAATTTTAATAACCGAATGTATTAATATTCGTACAACTTTTACTATAAAGAGGGGAAAAATACAAGTGTTGCCGTTATCAGCGTTAAAAAAACTTTGTGTTTTAAAACAATGTTTTTGCATACGTTTTTTTAACAAAAGATTATTAGGCTTTAAGTGTTGGGTAACAAATGTGTACTTGAAAGCAAAGTTAATAATATTTTTTGCATACGGCTGATAGTCGTTTTGGCATTTTCATATGGTAATTAATATGTTTTGATTTTATGTACATCACCAATTTCCTATTTTGTTTTTAATTAATATTATTTCGTATTTTATGAATTATTTAAAAAAAACTTTCATAGAGCTCATTTACATTGGGGATTATTTATGGCTGTTTTTTTTATGATACATATTTTGTTTTTAAGTTGCTTCGAAACATAGAAAACAACTAGAAGTCCAACTCTTTTCATTCGCTCAGAAACAAAAAATTACTCTCTTCACACGTATAAATTTGTTCTGTAGAAAATTTTACTAACACATACATAGACCTATTTTTTTGACAATTGAGTTAGGTTTTTTCTGAGCAAGTTGGAGTTCTAGTTGTTTTCTGTGCTTCGAAATCCCTTCTACATTTACACATATAAATTTGTATTGTGAAATTTTTTAAAAAAATGTTTGACAAAAAAACAAATCAGAAAAATTAAAAATAAATTTGAAAAAATTTCCTGAAATTTTTAGTTTTGCGTCGACGTGCAACTTTTCTTACTCCGTTTGCTTCTTTTGTCCACAAACGTAAAAGTTACAACGATATTCTCCAAGGGAAATCCCCAATGCACAGTGGGGCCAAAAGCAAAATAAATGGTAATAAGTCTGGATCTTTGAAACCACTGAACCGATTTCAGCGTTGCCAATTTAGTGCTTTTCGCGCTAGATTCAGCGCTTTTCAGCAACTCAAAAGTCGCATTTTTTTACATCAGCGCTTTTTCTTGAAAAGGCGCCAAATTGGCGCGTTTTGTACTCGGTTAGTTTTAGTTGCAGATTTTAATCATGTTTTCTAAACTTTTCTGAATTTGAAATGTAGGAACTTTATTTTTTTATGCAAAATATAAACAATAAAAGGAAAATTAAGTTTTTAAACATTTTTAAATTTTGTTCTTCAAATGTATAATTAATATTATTATATATACTTAATATAGAATTTTTAATGAAAATAATGTTTGTGAAACATACACATATCATATTGTGTTGGAATTTCTCATTTTAAATTGTGACTCAAATGCTCCAAACAAAGATGAATGGAATGAAAATGGAAATAAAAAATAGCAATATCTGATTATTTCTAATAGTGCTCTTTGTAACAAGTCTTCCAAATCAAATACATCTCAAATATCAGGAAGAGTAGATTTCCAATATCTAAAAACAATCCTGCCTCCAGATGAAGAACTTTAAAAGACATAATTTTTTTAGTTTAGTTTTCTTGCATTAATCTATTGAAACACTATTTTTTGTCATTTAAAGCACCAATTATTAATTTATTTAAATTACTGAAAAAATCCCTATCTAAGATAACATACTAAGGCGTAGAAAAGTCCAGAAATAAAAGTTAGAATTAGTTTCGGTACTTGGTTTGAATTAAAAGTATCAAAAGTTTCTTAGGTTTTATTCAGTATTTTCCTTCTCCTGTAAAATTACGAAAAGGGCAGCCAGCGATATGTATTCTGTATTTCTATTTATTTTATTTTCAATAAATATTTTTTTCAGACGTAACACAATTTTCATACTTAAGAATAGCTTAAGCGATGAAAAAAAAAAAAGTTTTAAAACAGGATTTGGCCACTTAGTGAGCAGTATAATGCTGGGCCTAAGACCTTCATATTTTAATTTAACATATTTATAAATTTAAAAGCTTTAAACTGAAAGATATTATAAAATGTATAACTTTTTTTGTACCTTAAATATTGTTTTTATAAAACGTTAATGTTCAATATTGCATATAACTACTAAATATTTGCACATTAACTTAAAATATATGTAATAAGTTGTTTTGCTATTAATAAAAAATACATATTTAACTAAATGATAAAAACAAATTTTATTCAAATAGAATTTAGCGTTTTTTAGCGTGTGATATGATGACCGGCGCGTTTTGGTTCAAAAAAGTTGACAACGCTGACCGATTTAGATGAAACTTAGAACATCGATAGAGGAAGAGTTAGGATTTCAGCACATTGTTGGCTAGAGTGTGTAGCGGCAGCACGGACGCCGCTACAGTGGGCCAAAATTGACCACCTCGAGGGTGAAAAACAATCAGTGCCTTTAACTTTTACAAATATAAACCGATTTTAAATATTTTTACATTTTTGAATTCTCCTAAGCAAGGCAAACATGCAAATTATCTCGTATTGTTTAAAAGATATTTAACTTCAAGAAATAAATCTCTCATTTTTGGCCTTGACTTTTTGCGATTTTGCCTATAACTTTTAAAATAAAATTTCTAAATTTTTTTTTAAAAATTATGGTAATAAAAAAATTTTTTGTTATCTTAATTCGATAACGAGAAAAAAATTCAGTCAAAATTGCAATTTTTTGCCAAAAAATAACTTTATATATTTGACTTTTCTAAAAAAATTAGTTAGAATAGTTCAATATTTTTTTGGGTTTTCTGAAAGACGGGACCTCAAGAAAACGTGTAAGTGTAATTTAGAAAAGTTCTGAACATAGATTATAACATAGATATGAAGTTCAGTTTTCAAAAACCTAAGTCGGTTGTCAAAAAAACCTAAGTCTAAGAATTTTTTTGTTTTCATTGAAAACAAAAACAATTCTAGTACGTGTGCCTTTTTGAGTAATTTTTTTCAATTGAGTTTTTTTAAGATTCATATCTACGTTATAATCTATAGTTCTGAACTCTACATCCAGCATTGGTCAAAAATGGTTAATTTTGGATGAGAAGTTGAACTTTATGAGTCTGTAAAAAAAAATTATTGTTGATTTCAGTACTTCTGTGTATTTAATTATATAGCTCAATATGTTCTTAAAGGTTTTGCAAAACAGTATGACAGCCTACCGGGAAATTTAGTCACACGAGGCAATTTTCTGAAAATATTCATATTTTCAATAATAAAAATTTCGACCTTTAAAAATATATAGTAAAATTTTTTCACAGTTATCAATTCTCAATTAAATATTGTATATCATGTGCAAAAATTATTTTGATACCTATAAGCATTTAGAAAACATTAAGGCTCAAACTTTTGAAATATGTCTCTGTAAACATAATTTGTATTTGTTTGTTTTGTTTTAAGAAAAGTGTGATCAAAATTTTAAAATAGTAAAATTTGTTATACATAGTTTTAAAGAAGACACAATTTCCTTTAAAAAAATATATGACTACTTTGCGTTTGCAACGTTTCTTGTAAATAAATTTGAAATTAGCAAAGAGTAAAATCTCTCGTTTTTTTTCGTATTGTTTTTATACGGCCTTACCACACTGTCTTATCTTACTGCATTACCAAAAATAGAAGGAAACACGAAGTTTTCACATTTTTTGCGTTTTGCTTATTTGAAATTGATTTACTATAATCGTTATAAACTCAAAATAGTCACATTATATATCACACAGCACACTCTAGCCAACGATATTCTGAAAGCATAACTCCTCCTCTATCGATGTTCCAAGTTTCATCTAAATCGGTTCAGTGGTTTCGAAGATCCAGCTTTTGACCCCACTGTGCACTGTGAAATATTTTGGAGAGTATTGAAAAAACTATTAATCACCTCTAACTCCGGATAAATGTAAATTAAAAATATCATAATTTGATAGATGAAATGAAATTTGTTTAACAAACCTTTTTAAAGTTTGAAAATGGAGTTTTGAAACGGTCTCAAAAAATATAAACAATTTTTAACCGAACATAGAAAGGTATTTGGATTATCCTGCGGAAACAAAAATGTTTTTTTCAATAATTATGGTTCAAATTGAATTGAAAAATTTCATTGTACACTCCTTACACAAGTGTTATAAAACACATTAATGGTCTGGGGAATTCGTAATCACTTCAACATTTTTTAATCGATTTTCTTTCTTTATATGTTACTTGATAGATAATTATGTGTAGATTACAATTTTTTAACATTTAGGTGCAAAAGAAAGAATTTAATAGTAACATTTTTCTAAAAACTGCAAAAAGACCAACTTTTCCCATATAAACACACCCTACAAACTTCAGGTCCGATGCGGCACGGGTTAAAGATATCTGATTTCACTAATATTTCACGCAACCCAAAGAACAATTCTAGTGGAGTTACGATCAAAATTTGGTAAATTTTGGCTCAGCCTAGCATATATGTATACATATATATATTTTTTTGGTGTTTACCTTTATCAATTCTTCATTAGTCAGCTTATAGCATGTGCAAAAATTATTTTGATATAAGTATTTCGAAAATATTCAGGCTCAAATTAATGAAATAAACATAATTCAATATTTTTTTATTTTTTTTGTTTTGTTGTAAGAAAAGCCGCTATAAATTTTAAAAAAATAATGAAAGTTGTTATAAACAATTTTAAAGAGGACGCAATTTAAACCGTTTTATCACACGCAATAATCCACTGAATTACCAGCAATAGAAGTTTGAAGATGAAGATTTCACAAGGCTTAATTTAAATTTATTTACCTGATACATTTTAAATGTAAAGTAGACATATAATATATAATTTTCAAAGCCAAAATTACTATTAAAACTTAACAAAAGTCACGAAATGCAGTATAAATAATTAAAAAATCAATTAATAACTCAATCCTATTTAGAAAAGTACTATTTGCTTAAGTAACAATTATAAACTATTTTCAAAAAGTATTTTAAGTTCCACTTTTTTCAAAAAAATGTGCTATACATTTTTTAAATTAAATTTTCTTGTCAGAATTTATTGGTTATTTGTAAATAATTAAATTAAATCTAATTTATTATTTTTGTAATTTAAGATATAAATTAACTATACATATATTTAATAAATTAACACAAATTTGAAACTTATTCTAACAGACCTCGTCTTGCCAGCCAAGGTAAAATAACTTGTGCATGATCTTTAAAACGATCATTTAAAAATAACGATTTACGATATTCTTCAGCTTCTGGTGAATCATTCATCAAATAATCAACATTATATTCGGCTTCCGTTTTTGGTTCGTATGAACACAACGACAAACAATTGAAAACTGATGCGAAACCTTAAAAAAATTAGAATTATTATAAATTTATTTAATAATTTAGAAAAGTACATAAAGAGCGGTTATTGATTTGAAAGTAAAATAATAGTGACTCGGTTTATTTAAAGAAAATAAACCAAAATGTTCTGAAAGATAAAAACGAAACAATATAATAACATACCAATATAACCATATTTTAACAAGTCTATATGTAATTCCTTTAGACTGGGTATTTTTCCTGAATATTTCAATATCGTCAATTGCTTTCGCAAATGATCATGATAAATTTTTATAAAATAATCGAAATATTTTATTTTGATATCCAGTTGAGTGCCCGACAAAATAAACATATACAAATCCAAGGTGGGTGAACCGTATTTACATAATTGAAAATCGATAAAATATATATCTTGTAATTGACCCTCGGGGGAATGTTGAAACATGACATTGTTAAGCCAAAAGTCACCATGATTAAGAACATTAAATTCATTGGGATCAGGAGTGCTGGCAGCAATGCTAAGCTCAAGATAATTGTCCAACAAATTGGGCTGGAATGATTTTAATATAGGCACTTATATATGTATATAAAAAATATTTAAATACAAAATACTAACAATCAAATCAATATATTCCTCATGACCCTTATATTGCTTTATATAATCATAATAGTAATCAATTCTAACATTTTCATATAAAGATCGTGTTTGTTCGGAAAACATATGCTGTTCAAACATATAATCATATGGACCATAGACTTCTACATAACGTGCCGAGACAGCATGAAATTCAGCTAACTTTTTTAGAACTTTTACAGTATATTGTAAATTTAATCCCTCAAAACGATTTTGTAGACTAAAACCCATAGCGTTTAAATCCTCCAAGAGTATAGCATTCTCTTGCATATCTAAAGTTTTAGGTAAATCATAATATTTTGGAGCAAATGTTATATCAATACCCTGTTCTCTATAGAGCTTTTCGAAACGTGGTAGTATTACGCGATATACTGATATTTCCTTGGGAAATAAAGACCATAAAGAGTCAATCTTTTCAAATTCTCCCGTAGGTAGGGGTAATTTTAAGATATAACATAAAGTTTTGGTAGAATCGTCAACTGAGAAAAGCATTAAAAGTAGTTTTATTTAGATTTAATGATGTATGTATATGTTTCAAATGAATTTACCTTTTATAATGTCTATTTTAATTTTCAACAAGTTTGAAGCATAACTTTCTTCTGATTCAGCAGGAGCCTTGAGCGATATTGTTTTCAAACATTTAAATTGTTCTTGATTTTGTTTTAAAAATTCAATAAAATAATCCTTATTAAGCCATGATGGTAGATGAAGTTCTGCAATTGTTTCAGAGCTGATTCTGTTGAAAAATTATTTAAAAAATGTTGTTTAATTATACACATTATTGAATCACTAAAATAAGTTTCAGATTTGTAGGTTTAACATTTTGTTTATTGTTTTTTTTTTTTTTTTTTTTATAAGATGATTAATTCTGAAAATTCCAGAAATTGGATAGAATAACTATTAGAGTGACTCATTTAAAAGTAAACACTATTATTTATAAAATGACCTATAATTTCTCTGATTTAAAAATTGTTGTTAATTTTAATCTGTTTAGTTAATACAAATATTATTTTAAAAAACCTCTTAAGGGGTTTTTTAAAGTTATTTTATATTGTTTTTTTAGCCACCCTTACACTATTTTTTTTGTTGAAATAATGTTTAAACTTCTGAAACGATTAAAATGAAAATTGGCACATATGTTTTACCATGAAGGAAACTCCTGACTATATGCCACGCCCACATTTTCTAAAAAGGATAACATTACCTTTTGAAAGAATACTCAGATATTGCAATATATTTTATTTTTTCACACATAATCAAAAAAAGTCCATAAAATCGAAATTCGAACTATGTTTGGAAAACCTTTGGAAATTTGTTTAATCTGATGGTATGCCGTTATTTCGCTTTGGTACCATTGAGGTAACATTTGATGACCCAAAATTTATTGCCTAATGTAAAAGAGTAATTCAAAAATTTACAACTTACTTATTAGCTTGCTCTTTCCTTTTTGAATTGTTGTCCATATTTAATTGAAAACTTATTAAATTGTTATAGATTTTTCGAATAATTTAAAATGTATATCAACTACCAATGTTGCATTTAAACAAAACGTTTAATTATTTGTGTAATTTTATAATTAAACTAAACAAATTATTAAATTAAAAAAGTTATTGTAATTTATCCGTTAAATAGTGATCAAACTGTTTTTGGCTCTAGTCAAAAATCAACTGTTTGTTTTGATCACATTCTGTCTAATAAAGCTGAATTTTAATTTGTTTAATCTAAAACTATGGTCAAAATGCAAGGTGCAAAATCCTCCATAGAAAAAAGAAAAAATAATAATAATAAAAATTTTTTTTAATTATCAAAATGATTCATTTAATCAAAAAAATATTTAAACTTGCATCTCTCATCGAGATAATAATTTATATCAATTACTCATACTTGTAAAAATTTTAGAAACAAATGGAAAATTCATTTGTTGAGAAGGCTCGAGTTCAACATTATATTGAAAAAAATCTAGAATGAAGAAATGAAGTCCAAAAAAATATTGAGGGTGAATTTATTAATCCAGAATAACACAATGGGTATTTATTCCACCCGGCCTAGATTCTTATAACCAAGTCTTTTATTATTTAACTTTTAATAGCCACCAAGTTCATTCTTAGGATTCTTAATACCTTAAAAATCTCTCAAGAACATAACAACCCAGCAAAAAAAGAGGGCTATATTTTATACTTTTTTTTTACTTCAAAAAAAGTGAAAGAAAATGTAATTTTAGCAGGAAAAAAGATAAATAGTTGTTGATAAAATAATTTTAAAGGAAATTTTGTTTTTTTTAAACTAAGGAGAGCATTCGAAAATATCTTAACATATATAAAATGTTTTATTCTTTTTTATTTAATTGATATTATATTATAGATTACAGAAAAATATAACTTTTATAGTTCTAACCACAACTTATGAACCCGTTTACTTTTTTTTTTGGTAACCCTTCCATTAGAGATTTGATAGTTGTTTCAGTCGCTTTTTTGAAACAGTTTCCACATCATCTTCAATGTTTTGGGATACCTTTTTTGTGCTCTTCAATTCACTTTTCACAAGACATCAATATCTCTCCACTGGTCTTAGCTCCGGACAATTTGGAGAATTGACCTCTCTTGGTACAAAAACTATGTTATTGTTTTGGTACCACACCAGAGCTTTCTTACCGTGACATGATGCCAAATCGGGCCAAAAATGTGTGAACGCATTGTACTCTCTTACGAAAGGAAGAAACCTCTTTCCCAAACCTTCTTTGATGTATATTTCGATATTTATAGAGCCGACTGTAACAAATGACTTTCTTGTTTTAACACAACTGCATAAAGCTTGTCATACCAGACATTTTTTTAGGAAATTTTGTCTGCCTTTGGGTCCTAAACTTATCTTCAACATTGCCTCGAGCATTAGCAATATACAAATTTTGACCCAGAAGCTGCGAAAATTCTGCCAGCACATTTGTTTCGTCGTAAATTAAACAATATGAGTATTTTTGTATGAAAAAAAAAAAAAATAAAAAATGTTTTGCCCACCACTGCATTTCTACTCAATTATATGTAACATGGGTATTTTTACTTAACTGTGAATAAAATCAAGAATTGTGCATAAATTTTTAAGATACATACCTTATTTTATTCGCAACATTACCAGCTTTAAGATAAAGATGATAAAATGAAACATTTTTGATGTTCTCACGCCCATAAAATGGAAAAAAACAGAAAGCAGATTCGTGTTTAGCACATCAAAATGCATCAAGTCCAACGTCTTTTTGAGAGGATTTTTTTGTCGACCAGTGTATTCGACACAAATAAGTTTTATATAAATAGAAACAACATTGGCAAAATTTATGAGAATCGGTCCACAATTTACCATAGCTCCCATATAAACCCACTTCCGGGATTCGCCCTAAAGGGCATAAAGTCATATAGATGTTAGTATGATGTTAGTTAGTAATTTATTTTACATTGAGTAAAACTGTTGGTCTACAATTGGCCACAGGTCTAATTTTTAGATCATACATAATGATGAAGGGTATCATATGGTCTTTCTTGACCGACGGTAGTTTCTTTCTCGTTTGACAGTTGAGTTAGGTTTTTTGTGAGCAAGTTGGAGTTCTAGTTGATTTCTATGGCTCCAGTTTTTCAGAAAATGACAAAAAGTATTGAAGTTTTTTAACAAAATTAAAAAAAAAAAAATTAAATATAAATATTTTTTTGAAATTTTGTCTTTGTTCAAATTCAAAGCCAAAAATGAGAAATTACATTTCTGAAATTAGATATCTTTTAAACAATATTTTATCCAGCAAAGAATCAAGATCGGTTTGAAAAATCCATGTGTATTATAATTTTTTTTTTCTTACAAAAGTACCCATTGCGTAGTGTAATATAGTTGCAAAAACTCGAATCATAATATGAAAAATTATATTATTCTATGATTATAATGTTGATGTTTATTATTATTTATACTAATATTTAAAGCATACTAATATTCAAAGCAACCATATAATCCAATCATAATATGTTGCTCTTCGATTTTTTTTCTCCGCGTGTATTATTAATCTCTTTTCCTGCTTAAAATACATTTGTTTTAATTTTTTGAAAGTTAATACATATTAATAACTTCCAAAATAAGTACATAGTTCTACTGAAATTTAAATTGTTTATAATTAATTTTGTACTTTGGAATGTTACACACCAATATTTCTATTTATGTACTTCTAGTTGTGATGTGTCATGATTTTTGTCTAAACTGGTCACCTTAATCGTTATCAATTTTCATTTAAAATGGGTATTTTTTTTAATATTTGAGACACATTACCTTATTTCATTGTATTTAATCAAATTAAATAGTACAATCAATATTTAAAATTTTATAAAGATCAAACAGTATTTTTTTAAAACATATAACATAAAGATGCAAATAAAAATTTGTTTATTTTTATTTTTGTTGTATAACATTTTTATAATTGGAATACAAAGTTTAGATGTAAACGAAGCAAGTATTTAATACATTTTATAATAAATAATGTCATCAAAATTTACATACATATATATTTAATTAAATTAGAACTCGGACGAAATAGAACTTTTTAAGCATTTATTTGCCAAACTGAATAGAATTTTGGATGATAATACCTTAATGCAAAAAGATTTGAACAATATAAAAAACAGGTACATATTTTCAAATTAATATGTATGAATATTTAAAGAAAATGTTTATGAAATCTATATGTATATTCTAGAATTCAACAATTGGAAAACAAACTTAATCAAAAACCTGTTACTTCATTAACAACAACCGATTTTAATGAAAGAGAAAACCTGGTAAGTTGTAGTAGCAACGTAGACCTTAACTCTTCTGCTTATAGCCCAGATAATTATTGTTTTGGTGATAATTGGATTATTATTCAAAGACGTTCGGATGGTTCTGAAAATTTCTATCGTGATTGGAATGATTATAAACAAGGTTTTGGTAATAAATCGAATGAATTTTTTGCGGGCTTGGAAAAAATCCATCGTCTTACATCAACACAACCACATGAATTGTTAGTAGTAATGCAAGATTTTGATAATTCCAAACGTTATGCCAAATACGATCATTTTGAAATCGGCAGTGAAGATGAGCATTATGTTTTAAAAACTTTAGGAGAGTATTCGGGTAATGCTGGAGATTCGCTTACATATCATAAGGGTTCTAAATTTTCCACTAAAGGTAGCGATAATGATGAACATCCATTATTTAATTGTGCCGAAAAATTTCGTAGTGCTTGGTGGTTTAAAGCGTGTCATGAAAGGTGAATTTGAAATGTTAATGCTAAAAACTTAATTCAATTAACTTTTTATATTTTATTCTTTTTAGCAATTTAAATGGATGTTATAGTGATGCTAATTTAAGAGATCCCAAAATCTCTGTAGCTTGTGGTATTCATTGGAAAACATTTCGTGGCCAATGGTATTCTTTGAAGAGTGTAGAGATTATGATAAGACCGAAGGTTTAAAATTTAAATTTTTTATAGAAACAACAATATAATAAATACTACAGCCTTAGCGTATAGTTAATATTATTTTTATTTATTTATTATTTATTACTTTTTTTTTGTGATTCAACAGATTTAACAAAAAATATTTTCTAATTCTTCAATTTGATATTTTTAATGAATATATAAATCTCAAGTTATAAGAAAACTAGAGGTGCTAGAGAAAAATGAATAGAAATCTGTTATCACTTTTGTCATTAAAAATCGAAGCAAAAGGAAGAAAAAAATCTGTGATTACCTTTTCACAAAAAATTAATTTTTTATATTAAGAGCTAAAATCTCTTTTTAAAAGAAACTAGAAAAAAAAAACTTTTTTTGCGTTTTATATAGGTATGTATATATTGAATCTGCCTTTTTAAGGACACACAATATGTATTTAAACCTTAAAACTAAAAATTACATTTTATGAAGAAACTAAAGACGTTAGGGCAAATATAATGAAAATCTATGATTACTTATATATCTAACCAAAAATCGATTTTTTATATGAAAATCTAAAATATAATTTTATAATTTAACTAGAAACTAGAGGTGCTAGCGCAAATGTCACCAATGGGCATGATGGCCATTGTCACTTTACTGACCCTATGGTAACATGTTCATGTTAAAGTGAGTAGTCACGTAGCAGTTTCGAAAAAAATAATTCTTGAATTTACTTTTTAAAATTGAATTAAATCGTAGAATTATTATTTCAAATAATTTCTAAAGCTTTTGATACAATGGAATTAATTCATTTATGAATGATACAATGGAATTAATTCAAAATGAATTTGGGAATGCTTAATTCTTTTGATTTCATTCAATTTTGTTTAAATACAAACTATTACAAATTGAATTAAAAAATTTTTCAACCATTCAATTTGTACTAGATTGAATTAAAGTTTTATTATTTAATTCTTTAGATTTAAAGCGTTTTTATATGTAATTGCAAACACGATTTTTGGTAAGCCACATTTATGTACACACATGTTTTGTGGCGTGTGCTTTTTTTAGTATCAGATATCTAGTATTTTGATTAGTTCTGTATTGAACGTATACTAAATATTATCTGTTATATACATTTAGGTTATTCTGAATCATAGGATTTATCCCTAGATCTCACAGAGAACGTATACCAAGTATTATTTGTCTTTAAAACTGTGAAGTGCAGCTTCTTTACAAAGTTTATTTGGACATAATAATCTTTTATTTTGAGTGGAGTTTAGCTGGACAGTAACTTGTTGAAAAATATATCATTCAATTGAATTTAATTTTATAGGGAATTAATTCTACAAATTTTTCATTCATTTTGTAAAAGAATGGAATTAAAGAAAATTTTAATCATTCAAATTGAATTTGTATTCTCTAAGGAATTAATTCTCTAGGAAATTAATTCAATAAAAAGTTAAGCCTAAAGAATTAAGCCTAAGAATTATTTTCTGAGGAATGATTTAAAAAAATGCTAAATGTTTATAAAATTAATTAAATTTATACTTGAATTAATTACATATGTATTAGAATTAATTCTTTCAAAGCTCTGTCACGTAGATAATAAAAGTGACTAGTTTTTCCCTAATGTAGTCGGTTAAGTAACTAGTCATAGAGTAACACATAGAGACGAAATTCTCGATTGACAATTAAATAAAATTGTTTTTTTGTAAACAAAAATTTGTTTTTATTTTCTTTTGGCAACAACAAAATGTATGTTTTTACATGTATTTTGTTGTTGCATGAGTTAGGTTTTTGACAACCGACTTAGGTTTTTGACAATTAGTTTCGTCTCTTGTTTCTCTTTGTAACTAGTCCGCAACAGCCACAGAGACTGCTGAGTTTTTTTTTTTTTAAATCTGATAATTTCATAACGTAACTGTAAATAAAATATATTACTCTTTTCATACAACTATGTGCATTTGTCATGAATTAAAAAAAACCTACAATAGTAGACCGAAAAAACTGCTGCCGCCGATAAAATTAATCGGCGCAGGTCTCTGTAGTAGACCACTAAAGCAACACTAAAAACAACAACAAAACAAAACATATGTTTTTCTAAATGTTTGTGTATATGTACCTTGATATATATATGTAAACAATGTCGACGTCAAAACATTTAGTAGAATCATTAATAATATTCCAATAAGTCATTCATGCACTTTGAGTGCAACATATTTTCATTAGAAACGCGTATATAATTTTAACTAATTAATTTCTTTGATTGTTAATATAAAAAAAAGTTTTTCAACTTAAGATATTAAAATAAAATGTCTTCGGAATATTATATAAATGGTACCAGAGAAGATTCAAATGTTAAAGAGTTTGAAGATTTGAGTAGGTCTCAATTAAATTTAAATATATTTAAATGTATATGTATTTTTTATTATTTTGAAGGTGCTCCTATCCAGGAACTTATTATGGCAGCAGTTGAGGCACGCAAAAATGCCTATTGTCCCTATAGTAATTTTGCTGTAGGTGCTGCTTTACGTACTGGCGATGGTAGCATTTACACAGGGTGTAATATTGAAAATGGTGCATATACGGCTGGTATATGTGCTGAGCGTACGGCTGCTGCTAAGGCTATAAGGTAAAAAAATGGTATATTTAAATTTACATGAAGTGGGTACGATTATATCCATATGGGTACTCATTTATCTCCCTAACTTACTTAAAATCGTAAATATGTCCTATACTATTTATTCGATTGCAAAGATTAAGCTGTCATTTAAAAGCTCTTAATGGTGCATTACAAAAGTAAAATAAAAAATATATATAAAAGATTCATTAATACAACTTTTTAAATATTTTGTAATATCTAATGCAAAAAAAAAAAAAAAAAAAAATTCGGCCGGGCGGAAGGATTTTTAACTCTGTGGTATGTCCAAAAGCGGCATCGCTAACGTAATTCTTCCTTTTTACCCAACTTTTTCATAACATTATTTTTTTTTTTTTTTTTTTTTTCAATACGAGTTTCTTAGAGTAATACGATTTTCAAAGAACTATAACTTCCAAACTATTTAATTACACTCAAAAATGTTTACATCATTATTTTTTAAAAGTGCTATCAATGGCGAAAAAGTCAAATAAATCGGAGCTGAATCAGGGTGGTCTATTTACACCTCCATTTGTATATAAATTCGCACTAAACTATACGTACATAATTGGGGATTAACCCAATTATAAATACTTTAATTGCAACTGATACCGGTTGAAAAAACATTTATTAATTATTCTAAGAAATAGCAATCATATAATTACAATGACATATTTAATATTTTTAGAAATTTACTTTTAACTTTTTAATTTTAGCGAAGGTAAACGTGATTTTATCGCTTGTGCTGTTGTTGCTCAACAAGAAGGTGCCTTTACCACTCCCTGTGGCGTATGTCGACAATTTTTAGCTGAATTTGCTACCAAAAAAGATTTTCCCCTTTATGCCACCCGACCTCTAAGTCCTCCTTTCCGTGTGTTATGCACTACAATTATGGAATTGTTACCAAAAAATTTTGCTCTTACAAAGTAAAAGATATACAAATTATTACCCAATTTTATATGTGAAACATTTAATTGATATTTTTGGTTAAAGTATTTTATTGATATTATTGTATTTATTAATTAGCCAATATAAGGCCGTATTCAATTATATTAAACCTAAATGAATTGTAAAAAATATCGACAAAAATTTATGTGTTAAAAGTTGAATAAATTTAAAGAAAATTAGACAAATTTATTAAGAATACTAATAATATTTTAAAATGTTCTTGTGTTAATGTAAACATGTTTTAGGTAAATATTTCTTTTAAACTAAAAATTTGTTTATTTTTTATTTTATTTTTTAAATTTTTTTAAACGTTTTTAATATCAAACAATTGTTTAGTATGAAAAATAAAGTAAATACGAAGAAAATTTTTTTTGTCATGAATGCTTGTATGCCTCATAGAACATAAACACATTTGGGTCGTATGTAAATATCGTGCATCATAGTGAAGAAATTTTAAGCTATAATATGGATTTGATGCCAACCAAGTCCACTTTTTGTATTCAAGAATTATTCATTTTTTATTTTTTTTTTCTCAAAAAGTAAAAAAACAAGAAAATTGTTAAAAAATGTTTTGTTCTAAAATATATGAAGAATTTTTTGAAGTTTAGAAAAATTCTTAATAACATCGAATTTTTATTGGATTTTATATAAGTATATCTTGTTTTATTCTAAACACAATAGCATTTGCAAACAAAAATATATTGATGGGCAAAATCAACAAAACTGACATCAAACTCAAAAATTCTAAAAATGTAATATATTTACATAATTTGAATGTACATAAAATATTATTATATATTAAGAAGGCTTCGTTCTTCTGCTTTCTAAATAAGTTTAAAAATCTTAAATTGACTTAAAATTTATGAAGCTACGAGATCTATAGTAAAGGAACTACCCTAAAAACGGGTTTTTTGGCATATTTCGAAATTTAGAGGGTGTTTCAAAAAATTTTTTTTAATTGTTTTGTGATGTCCTCAAGAAGGGGTGTAGCCCACATTAGCGTGTTATTAAATATGTATTAACATTTTATTTTACATATGTACAATGCACGATTAGAAGTTATAGATTTATTTCCAAAAAATTTCGATTCTGACCCAATGTACATATGTAATTGTGAAGAAAACACAATTCCTTTAAAACATGCATATACATATGTATGTAATGCACATTCAACTCGTTAAATTAATTAAAATAAAAAATTCGTTGTTTTCTTCAAGTTTAGGCAATGCAGTGCATTACTGTGTGTTAGAAAACCGTACCATAAGGTAGGCCAAATGGTCTTATATGACAATGACTTTTGTGATTTATGCAAAACATTTCTAAGTTTTCTTAACGACAGCTAAAACGACAACTTGCAAATTAATTTACAAAGTTTATCTTTTTGATGACGATATGTTTGTTGTCACATTGCAAATACAAAATATATAACATTAAAC
Source organism: Protophormia terraenovae (assembly GCA_951394005.1). Lineage (NCBI taxonomy): Eukaryota > Metazoa > Arthropoda > Insecta > Diptera > Calliphoridae > Protophormia > Protophormia terraenovae. The sequence goes on along the minus strand of OX596077.1, from coordinate 31,493,137 downwards.
AAGTTTGCAATCGTAAATTGCCTTGTTGGCTCTGTTTGGCGGTACCAAAGTAGAGTTTGTGGACTATAATTAGACAACAGCATAATGGAATACGTATTTTCTGTGCCGCTACCCACTTCATCAGCATTCGTGGTTTATCCTTTAAAGAAAATTATATATACATATCATCTTTGAAATGATGCATAAAATATTTTATTGTTCGACAATTTGTTGAAGACTTTTGTTGAAATAAAAATTTCAATTCTGTTTACAAAAACATTTTCCATAAATTTCAGTCTGATTATACAGTACTGTGCAGAACATAAGCAACAAAAAAGTTAGGGTGATCCTAAAAGCTCATTTTTTCTAAGTAATCAATTGGCAACAAAACTAATATTATTAAATTGTTAACACAATTTGTTTCTTCTTACAAAATATAGAAAAAACCGGGTATTTTCTATATATGTAAAAGCGTGTACAACATATGGAAATTTTGATGCTTTTCCATATGTAAGAAATGCGGCAAATTTTTTTTATTTTGTTGGGAATTGCTAAAAGTTAATGGCAGTTTTATAGTAAAAAATCTGGAAATTGTGCTATTTTAATTTTTTTTTTTTTTTTGTTATTTTTTCTTTTACTAAATAAATAAAAAATATGTGGTTTGTTATAAAATACCCTGATGCAATTTTATAACAACAAACTATGGATTTAGATCTAGTTAGCCTATAACCACCTCCGGTACTGGTATTATCTCGTGACATGATAATATACACAAACAAATAAACAAACCTAACAAACACTTAATTTTTATAATAAGTATACATATGTATATAATAAAGGTATTCACCTCAGAAATTGCAAATTTGGTAGACCCTTGCAAAGAAATAAAGTTGCATCGATTTCTGTAAACACAACAACCACATAGAACAATATTTTGCACTACTTTTGAAAAATTGTCAAAGTAGAACCAAATGCAAAATTATCAGAGTAAAAATTAATAAAGTTGCAATAATTTTTATAATGTTGCCACTCTATAAAAATGTGTAAATAGTATTAAAAAATCAACTCTAAGCTGAAAAAAAAAACACTGAAAAATTTAGTTCAACCATAGTATAATAACATAGTATAATTATAAAGTATACTCGTAAGAACAGCTGTTTTACAATTTTTTCATTGGCAAACCTCGCGGTACTGTCAAATTGTTTTTGTATTCACATGTAAATTTTTTTTCGAGTTTTTTACTTTTGTTCTCCTTCGTTCTCCCATTTTTCCGTTCAAAGCATTTTGACATTGTGGGCAGTAGTTTTACACTAACAAAATACAAGCAATTTTTGTTTTTGTAGATGTGCGAGTACTTTATTATTATACTATGAGTTCAACGTAAAAAAATAGTGTTTGGAATTTAACAACAACAATAAAACAAAAATTTTAAAATTAATTAAATAATACAAAGAGGAAAATATCAATAAATAAACTGATTAATAAGAATTATATAAATAAAAAATATATTTAAAGCGAATTATCACTTTTTTCAGTGTTTGCTAACTTTATCTAAATTTTTTTTTAAATTGGCTGGTCACATCAAATTAAAACAATGCAAAATTGCAAGGGTTGCAAAATTAATACTTAAGAAATTATGAAATCCCCGGGCGGCACAAATTCATTTACTAAACCCAAGCCGAAACTTTGCATCGGCTTGTGTCTCTGGTACTTATCCTTTGTTTAAAAACTGTTATTAAATTGAAAACAAATTTGTTTTTTATTTTTTATCAATTTATTTTTCATCCAATGCAACATTCAAATTTTCTTTATTTATTACTTTTTTAATTAGTTTTCTTTTTCGTTTTTTTTTTTTCACTTTAATTCATACTACAACGCCATTTTGACTAAATATGAAATTTTATTTAGGTTTCCTTTGTTTTTTCTTTTATTTTATTTAGTTGTGGTAATTAAATCCAATATGTTAGTTTTTGTTTTGTATTTTGTTGATTTTACTCCTTGCAAGACATTTTGTGTGGCTCAGTGTTTTTGTTGTTTTGTTTTCAGATGTTTGTTGGTATGTAAGTGTATGTTTGCTTGTATGTTTATGATTTTGTAACGGTCCATTTTATTTTTATTGTTTTTTTTTTCAATTTATTTATTCATGCTAAATATTTAATTTTGTTTATTTCTTTTTTTTTTTCTTTATTGATTTTATTTTTCATTTATCAAGATTACATGAGAATAATAACAAAAAGACATTTAATTAATTTAATTTTATAATATTTTTGTTTTTCTTTTTTTTTTATAATAATATGTTTATGATATATTTTAACTATATAATTTATTTTGTTTTAATAAATTTTGTGGGACAAATGATTGTTGAATGAAAAGTATAAGCAAATTAAAGAAAAATTAAAATATGAGTTTGGGAAGAAACTTTTTTTTTGTTATTTATTTGTTTTTTTTTTTTTTTTTTTTACAAGAATAAAGAATTTTTGACAAGTCTGTATTTAAGAATTTAAGCTGATTCTGAAGAAAATGCTCTAGATTTTTTTAGATCTTTTTTTAATGGACATTTTTAATAAAATTTTGTTAATATTTTTTTCTTTTGTTGTATATTCGTTTTATTTATTTAAAAAGATTCTTTTCCTTTAAAAAAAAGCAGTAAAAAAGGTGTATAAAGTAAAAATTTTCTTTACTATTTTAATAGAAAATAATAATAAAAAGATTTTTATATTGAAACAATCTAAATAAAGATTTGTTAACAATAAAATTCCATTATATATTTTTTGTTCTTTTTATTAATAATTATTTGTATAATTTATTAATAAAATATAAATATAATATGATATATTTGGTAATAATACATATATAACAACATTTTTTTAAACTTTTTAATTTACAGTAGGGCCGAAATTTTTAGCAGAATATTTAGAAATTTATTGAATAAGATTAATATAGAATAGAATTGGTCTTTTATTGATATAAACAATTTTATAAATATCTTAAATGCTTTTTTAGATTTTTATCAATTAAGTGAAATATTTATTAAAAATTTCTATATTTTTGAAATGCTTTCACTTGAAATAATGTGTAAAAAATATCTTTAGCACGTATTTCCAGATTTCATCAAAGTTGTAAAGGAATAAAAAATAAGATTTTCTTTTTTTTTATAAAATCATGATTATTAAAAATTTCAGCTTATGGGCTGCCAGATTTCATCATTATTTTTATCAAGACAAACGTCAAATTTTTGTTTGAGTTGCAGATAATTTTTTATCTCTGTTAACTACTTTGAGTCTACATTAGACATACGTTTTCCCCTTTTAACGCTGCAATAATACTGACAAATTCAGTCTACATTAGACAATTCTTTATCATGATAAAATTTGACGTTTGTCTTGATAAAAATTTATCTAATGTAGACTCGAAGTTATAATATGTAAATTTTTGCTGTTTACATTGCCAGATTTCTCCAAAGTTTAGAAGTAATACAAAATTAGGTGTCATTTAAAATCAAGCCAATTAAAAATTCCAAGACACAATGGGAGATTGAAAAATTTAATGAAAATAAATATACAGTTTCCAAACGTATGTTGCGATTTCGATGTAATTTAACATGATTATAGCAGGAATGTAAGTGATTTTAAGATATAAGCCTCACATAACCAGTTATGAATTGAGCTTTAAAAAAAATCTATATATGTATATGTGTCAAATTTTGTTCAAAAATTTGTACCAATAAAAATTTTATTGCATAGTAAAATAAATCAAAGGAGGTTTGAATTATTTTGAATGATTTTTTTATTTAAAGATTTCCTAAAAAGAAGACAACGCGTGAAATTTCAGATTTAGTTCTGTTTAATTTAATTTATCTAATAAAAATTAGGCAACATTCTGTCCTGCGGATTCGTAATAAATATTTTAAAATAATTTTAATTCTTCTTTAACTGAATAGAAAAAGAAAAACTACAAAATTTGCTCTAATTAAAGCCACTACTGTAAATTTTATAAAGTCATTGATTAAATACATAATTTGAATATGATTTTAGTTTTAATTTTGTTTTTTTTTTTTTTTTTTGTTCAGCTGGGAATATTTCAATTTATATTTTTTCATTACATTATTTATATTTTTTATTGAAACAATTTATTTAATTTCTGCAAATACATGACATACACTGATAATTATAATAATAATAATTTAATTATAATAATCATAATAATAATTGTAATGTTTATATGACAACTTTTTCTAATAACATTTTTTTTTTTAATTTTTTTTATTATTTAAATTTAGCTTATGATTATAGTATGTTTTTTTTTAATTTAATTTTAATTATTATTATTTTTTTTTTCTTTAATATTATTTATTATTTAAATATATATTTATAGTATGTATATATTTTAAATATTGTTTTTTAGTTTTTAGTATTATTTAATAATTTGTAAATATGTATAATTGGTTTTTTTTATAAATTATTATTTAATTTTATTAGTTTTTTATTTATTTATTTATTTTTTTATAATTATTTTAATTTGTGTTTGTGTGTTGTATATATTTTTGTATTTTAATTTTTCTTTGTTTTAATAATAAACCAAAAAAATGTATTGTTTAATTTCCATGATTTATTTTTTAGTTTTATACTAAATACTTTTTTTATTATTTTATTTATTTAAGTAAACAAATTGTCTTAGATAATTTAGCAATTACAATTAGCATTGGGTGTGCCTTGAGGTTGATCGGTCAGTCTTTGGCCTTTTTGGCCACCACCTACTAACGTGGGATCGGCATCTAAACTTTCTGACATTTTGTCACAAATAATATCCACCAAACGTTCAAAAACAGCCTTAAAAAAGAATAAGAATAATAATAAATTATAAATAAAAAAATATTTTCTCTTTTAATAATCTCACCTTAACATTAACATTTTCTTTAGCCGATGTTTCAAAGAATTCCACACCCAATTGATCGGCCAATTGCCGTCCACGTTCAAATGAAATTACTCTCTGATCTTCCATATCGCATTTATTGCCCACCAATATAACTTGTGCGTTATCCCATGAATACGTTTTTATTTGAGTTACCCTAAGGGAAAAATTATTAAGTATTTGATTTTATTTTTCTAACTTATTTAAATTTACCAATCTTGTACAGAATTGAAACTATCTTCGTTCGTGACATCATACATTAGAATGAAACCCATGGCACCACGATAATATGCTGTTGTTATTGTTCTATAACGTTCTTGTCCAGCAGTGTCCTGCAAAAAGAAAATATAAATTTGCATACATTTTAATTCAATAAAGAAAATGAATTTCTATTGCATTAAAAATTTAAAATTCAATTTAATATATAGAATGTTTTTAAATTACTATATATTTCATCTTTTTCTTTCTCTCGTTTTTTTTTTTTCAAAATCTAGCTCGCGAGATAAAACTTAATATAGAAGGTTTTTAGCATTGTACTACATATTGCAACATATCTCGTCAATGATTTGTTTAAATAAAATATTAAAAAAATAATTTTTCATCATCAGTTTTTTAATAGATATTAAAAATTGTATCGAACCAAAAAAAAACAAGCGCAAATGTTATATTCGGCTCGGCCGAATCTATATACCCACCATCAAATTTTTCGTTACATGGGATATGGGCGGTAAAGTGGGCGGACCACGCCCTTTTTTTGTTTCTGAGTTTACATTGGTCCTTAAACTATTTGTACAAAATTTCGTTGATTTTCACCTTATATGGGAGGTGGGCGGTAAAGTTGTCGGACCACGCCCATTTTTGGTTTCCAAGTTTATATCGATCTCCGAACTATCCGTACAAAATTTCGTTGTCGTACATGCTTTTGTTTAAGAGATATCAGCAGAAAAGTATGAAATGAAGCTAGAACGGACACCCTGTGTTTCCAGTATTTTGCCCATAACTTTTTTGTTTATTAACTGATTTTACCCATCTTTTTTGTTATACCATAACTTTTTTGTTTATCAATTGATTTTACCCATCTTCAATACCGAACAAACCTTATATAAGATAAATATTTGACCCAAATTTCGTTCCCCTACGTTGCCTCGTTCGAGCCCTATCCTGCTTTCAACAGACAGACAGACGGACGGACATAGCTAGATCGACTCAGAATCGAACCAAGACCCAGAAAATATTACTTTATAGGGTCTTAAACGATTCCTTCGACATGTTACACACGGAATGACAAAATCAATATACCCCGATCTTTTTGATGGTGGGTATAAATACCATACAAAATTTGTTTTTTTTTTTTCAAAAACTTAAACATTTGAAAATAATGAAAAACTAGATTATACCTGGGGTGCTCTGCAAAATTAAATAAATAATATTTAACAACCCACTTATTTAAAATCTAATAAAGTTTAAAAATTTCACAGTGGAGTAAAATCGAAAAATTTTGGAAATAAATCTGATTTATATAAAATTTCACATAAGCGTAGCAGAGTATTCTAAGTTTAGAAGGGGTACACCACATAGCCCTCAAGAGCTCAAAGTTAATGTGTTTTCGAGAAACTACAAAAATATTTTATTTGTAATAAAATTTTTGTTAGTTATAATATCCCAGGAAAAATTGTATTAGTTCTACAACTAGCTACAGAACACATGAAAATAGCCTGTACTTGTTCTACTTTGGCGTTACGAACAATGATTTTTGTTTGAAATTGTCACTTCCAGAACTATTTATGTGGAAGTGTTACCTAGCCAGTACCCATTTTATGGAACGGTTCCAGAACTAGTTCTTTAATCAATGATTTTTTTTTTTCGAAATTGTCACATATAGAACTAGTTCTATAGAAGCGTAAGAGAACGGTTTCAGAACCTGTTTTTTTTATTCTAATGAGCTTTTTCTAAGGCCACTTTTAAAATCAATTTAATTTTTATATAAATCAATTTAATTTATATATAAATTTTTATAACTGATGTAGAAGTCATACAGAATTAGTTCTTAAGCACTAGTTCTCTAAAACATTCCTTAAAATGAATTAAGAATCACAATAAAGTTCTACTCCATTAGTGTCAGAATTGGTTGTGATACCACTAGTTCTGAGGATGTTATTAAAGAATCTGAAGTGGTTCTTATTATACCAGTTCTAGAACTAATGTTTTTGGAACTTGTTCTAAAATTTTTCCTGGGATCGTATAAAATAAGAAAGTTTAAAAATAAATGTTTTCTTTAGCATATTTAATTCATAAAAAAATTAATTAGAAAAACCTCTATATTTCACAAAATTTTAAAAATTTTTTAGAATAATTATTTATTTTAAGTTATATGGTAAAAACTCAAAAAAGTCAAGGTGAAAGATGAGAAGTTATATTATTAAATTCAAATATCTTTTAAACCATAAGATTATGTAGTACATTATGTTTTTTTTTATTTTTTTTTTTTTATCAAAAATTAAAATTTTTAAAATCTGTTCTTGTTTGTAAAAGTTACAAGCTCCAATGTGTTTTACCAAGGTACGGAAAAATTCGGATTACGAATTTAATTTTCGAATAACAAATTCGCTCTTTTTAATATAATTCATAAATTTAAAAATAAAATTCACTTTTGGAATAAATTTGTATTCTTTACTTTTTTTTTTTTTTTAATTTGTGTTACGAAAATAAAAAAAACTTTTTTTTAATTTGTATTTATGTGGAAGATCGTTATTTTACGATTACAAACGGTTCGGTAGCCACACATATGGTACAATGATGTGTGCAAGTACACTTATACATACATGTAGATGTGTATAAAAAAATATTTTTTTAGCGGTATACTGTCGATTAGAAAAAAGCCTAACTATAAAACTCCAATGATATTTGTTGTTTTAAATTTGTAAGTTTATATGTATGTATGTAAGTATATGAATTCATTTTTGGCTGTGATGCAAATAATTATTTAAAAAGTAGCTATCGTAAAAAATAATTGTGTTGTTGGTGTAATATCGATAGATTTTTTATTTATGTGTAAACAAATATTTTATGGCGGTCAACATTGAAGAAATGCAACAGCAAAAAAAGGATTTGTTTATAAGCAAATAATGTTCTAAAGGTCAATAAATTTGAGTATTTTAAAAGATTGTAGAAAAATATTTTATAACAATCATAAACATGCATTGCATGGATTGATTGGAGAAAAATTTAATGGGATTTTAAAATTTTGTAAATGTATTCATCTACATATGTATGTACTAAAGGGCTGCGCAAACACATTCATTTTCTTGCCGGCGTAAAACATTCACTTCAATGAACTCTGTTATAGTGAAAAATTATGTATATTGATAAGTATACCATTCATTCATTATAAGAAAGTGTGAGTAGATAAAACGAAAATAAAAAAACAATTCTGTGTATGTTTTGTCAATGATCGTAGGCTAACAGTTACTTCGCTGTGAGTTTTTTTTCGCTGTTCGTATCAACTTCACTCAGTGTACGACCATTTTCATGAATAATTCGAATTATCAGTAGATACTATGAATGTTTATGCTTTATGTGATGGATATTATGTTTTGCTTGTTTGGTGGTTGCTTTATAACGTAGTAAAAAAAAAAACAGAAGTTTTTGGTAACATTCTAAAGATTTTACATATTGATACATATATGTAGTTACAAAATGAAATATTGGGATATTTTAATTGTATTTTTATTTATAATACATCAATTAAATTTGTTATAATTTTCTATTTTATTAAAAAAAAAATAAATAATTAAAGAAGAAAATATTTAAATTAATCAAAATTAAAAGAAATCTTTTTTCTTAAGAAGATATTCATACGTTTTTACATGATTATTGTAATCTTAAATAATATTCATATATATTTTATTTAAATGAAAAAAATTCAACAAATTTTTATGATTTTGATTGCAAAATAATATATTTAAATAGAAAAAAAAAAATTATTTTCATAATTTTATTAAGCAAAAACTCCAAAGAAATAAAAATATTCCGCCACAGAAGGTTTGAAAAAAAGTTACATAGTTTTTTTCAAATATTTAAGTATAAAAATGAAAATATTACTTATTTTTATTATTCCAGTCAAATTTAAAAATATTACAAAATATTAATGATGATCAAAAATATTCAAATATTTTCTAAGAATAGAAAAATTTAAATGTTTTGAAAAATATTTTTTAAAATTGAATATTTTCAATTTAGTTGAAGACTTTGGAATTTGATTTAAAATTTTTATTTTATGTGACAAATAGAAAAATATTTAAAAAAATTTATTTCAAATTATTTTCAAGCAATTGAAGAATATTTTACATTTTTTTATTTTACATCTAAAATATAAATAAACTACATAAAATAATTTATTTTTAACAAATATTTTAGATGAAAATATTCACAAACATTCAAAACTTATTATATTATATATAAAAGATTGAAATAATAATTATTAGTTTAACAGAAATAAAACTTATTTTCATCGGAGAAATACAAAACAAAATAATGGAAAATTTTACTTTCAATAAAAATCAAATAATAATTTCTTAAACAACTATCAAATTTTCATATAACATTTAAATTAAGTTCATAAAGTTTAAGATATAAATTGACTATTTTAAAAGTAGATATGTCACTGAAAAAGGTATAATCAATTCGGTGTGGATCAATGTATTTCAACTTGTAAAACAACAAAACACGTATGCTATACCCTACAGTAACAAAAAGGTCACAACTCGTCCATTAGTAAACAAACAACCAAAACTTCATATTAAAGAACACACATGTACAAACTAATGTATTGCTCTGTATTTTTTGTATTTCTTTATGGGTAGTACACACATGTACGAACTCATATATGGCTTTTGATCTTTTTTTTGTGCTTCTTTGGTGGTGGATTTTGTTTTTGCTTTTGCCACGCACTTTTTATATACAAATAAAAACAAAAGCGAAAAAGAAAATACAATGAATTATCTATTTCATTGCACAATGAAATCGTATACAACATATCCACACAACTCACATAGGTTCTCTACTATATGGTTTTGTATTCTCTACTCATATGTTTTGAGTTTTCGTGGTCAGTTATTGTGGATAATACTCATTCATTCATTTCACAATGAAAAAGCACACAACATGAACTAACTGTTTTTACGATGAATGTATTCAGCATTCGTTTTTCGGCATTCATGCAGCCCTTTAGTATGTACAAAATAATTATTTATTAAATGTGCAAAAAAATATACATATATTATAATAATTCTAATTTTTCTATATTGCTAATTGAAAAACATATATTTACATACATGAATACATATATATGCAAATAAAAAACACAAACTCAATAAACATAGTGTTGTTGTTTCATTTTAACAAACAAAAGAAAAACATGCAGTTATAAACACACAAGCGCATGTACAAATGTCTTTTATATCCACACGTCTTTCTTTCAACATAAGACAACACATTTTTTATATCGTTGTACACGACTTCAATTCGAATCATTCGTTTTGGGTTAATTCTTGAATAAAATTTTTATTTTCGAAAATAAAATTTTTGATCTTCGAGCAAATTTAAAAATTAAATTTGCAAACAAAAAAATAAAATTCGTTCAAAAGAATTAGGATTAAATTCGCTGATAAAAATGTTGTTCCGAACGAATCAAAAAATGAGCGTTCTACCTACCCTGTGTCTTACCAACTCGATATAGTCAACTTTAGCCCACAGTAGCTCCGTCTGTGCTTAAGTTACACTTTCCTGCCAATAAAATTCTGAAAGCCTAATTCCTTTTCTAGCGATGTTCCAAGATCAGTGCAGTAGTTTAAAAGATCCAGATTTATCACCATTTATTTAGCAAAATGACCAACTGTACAATGTTACGTATGATCATAGTATTATTTGGATTACATATTACTCATACGCAAAGTAGTCTTTCAAACCAATATTACAATACTTGGACAATGTTTAGGATTGCCAGATTCAAATTGTGATTTAACTTGAACTTGCTGAAAAACGATCTTGATTTCCAAAAAAGAACTTGACAGTCGACTTTCGCAAATAATGTTTTACTTTTTATATGAAACCTATATAGAAGTAGATATGGAGATACATATTGTCGGTATAATAGGATTATAGCTTTTAAAATGTTTGTGAAAATAAGAGTTTATATAGTTTAGGCCATGAACAATTTTAAGAAGAGCGGCATTAGATTTTTGCATTTATTTGAAAAAATAAACATATGGCACAGCTTCTTTATATTGAGTCAATACAAATATTTCAATATCCATTAATATTGCTTTTTAACATTTATTCACGGCATTAAAAAAATTATTACATCGTATGCAAGTTTTCTATTAAGTCTTTAGAAAATATTAGTCGAAGTATAAAATATCGTAATAAGTTCTGTTTAAATTTAAAACAGTCCTCTTTTGTATAATGATTCGTATACATATCTCATATTTAAATTATTTTAAGATTTTTTAAAATTCAACCATTATGTTGTGTAGTTCTGTACAACTTTCACTTTCAGGGTGTAATAAAGCAAAATATCTACAATTAATTTTCAACTTGAAAAATTACATTTGGACTTGTAACTTGACAACTTCTAAAATATCTTTACAATCAAGTTCATTCAAGGTCGTATGGCAACCCTAGAAATGTTGCACAGTGGTTCTAAAACGCTTTTTTTTTAAATAATTCTGTAACTAATGTAACTAAAGTTAGAGATATCTCAATAAAATTTCACAGAGCTGAGGTGTTTTCGAGTTGATTTGGAGGAGGTCCTCCCCCTGCCCCAAGACCTCCCTGCTCCTCCAAAACAATTGGAAACTACCTCAGTAATAACTATGTGAAATTTCATTGAAATATATTTAACAATTCAAAAGTTACACAAAGTTATTTAAAAAAACACGTTGATACTGCTGTGCTCTTACGTCTATAGAATGCTTCAGCACACATTTACTATAGAAATTATGGAAAATGTGCAAATTTTGCCGAAGGGGGTTAAGTTTCAGTTAGTTTTTAAACGATTTTGTAAAGTATTTATGCAAGTATTTGGTGTCATTGGAAAGGTTATTACTTGAAAAATAATAATATATAAATAATAAAGTATTCAAACTAAATATTTTCATTAAATTGATCAAAAACGAAAAATTTTTGTATTTAGTGTTATTTTTCAAAAGAAAAAAAAAACAATAATAATAATAATATTTGAACTTAAATAAAATCTACATTAATTAAGCCATCATTGTAAAATTTTAGAACAATATAAAAAAAATTAAAAAGTTTTATCACTGAATAAATATTGCCACCTTTTTGGAATAAAACCAAAAAAATTTACAATTTTTTTAAAGTTCCAACTTTAGATTAATATAACTTTTTAACGGATTCATATGTTTATATGATTCTTGCAGCAATATTATTTAGAATTTTGTAAGGAATTTTGTAAGGAATTTGGCAAATATTTTGGAAAAATTCTAGAGGCAATATTAAGCCCGCCAAGCTAAAAAAAAGGAGGCTAAAAATGAGGTACACATTTATTTCAACCCGAATATCTCTTCAACTAAAAGAGATAACCTACACATGTAAGCATATTTTTTGTAGAGATTTACAAGGACTATCTATATATAAAATTTCTTTTCTATCATATCATAAATGAATTTTTGGCGAGTTTTCAAAAAAAATTACATACCCGAGATGGGCAACTTTGGAGGGCCACCCACTTCCCCAATGACCCGCTAGGGGCCTCCTCCTTCAAATCAACTCGAAAACGCCTCAGCTCTGACCATGTGAAATTTTATTGAGATACCTCTAACGGTTCTTTACTTACTGAATTATTTCCAAAAAAAAAAGCATTTTGGAACCACTGTGTGTTGTTAAATGAGAAGATTTGTACCCAAGGGGGTTTTAAGTAAAATATGCTTCATATTTATATAGAATTTTCTATCATATTAGTTTTTATATAAAATATTTGAAAAATTTTCTTTTATAGAAAATATTTGAAAAATTTAATTTTTGGAAAAAAACATCCTACGACCTCAAAATTGCAAAAAAAAATAAAATAAAATACTTTGTGGTAATTGTACATATAAAATGTTTAATTAAAATATTTTCTTTACACTTAAATTACACCTACAACATTTTCTATCTTACTCCCCTATTAAAAAAAAACTCTATCAACCATAATGACGCCATGAGAAAAAAAATATAACTGTATACAAATATATACATAAAAAAGTATATAATTTTATATATTGAATTTTTATTGCTGGAAAACAAAAAAAAAAAAAAAAAAAAAAAAAAAAAAAACTATAACAATCAATTTATATGTATATATGACGGGTCGTAATAAATTTTTAACAACAAAACAAACAATAAACACAGATACCTATTAAATAAACACAAACACATAAAATCCAGCCACCCCCAAACCCTACTCGACCCATTGACCCAAAAAAATAAAAAAAAATAACAGAACCATTAGATAGAGAACCAGACTTGCCTAACACATCATCAAAAGAAAAAAAGTGTAAATGAAAAACACTTACCCATATTTGTAGTTTAACACGTTTGTCATGACGAAAAACTGTTTTCACTTTAAAATCGATGCCAACCGTTGAGACAAAGGCAGATGTGAAACTGTCATCGGCATAACGAAACAGAAAACTTGTTTTACCCACACTTGAATTACCGATTATTAGTAATTTAAACATGTAATCGAAATTTTGATCGGCAGCATCTTTTTGCCATTTGGGATCACCGGCATTGGCCATCTGGAAAGAAGATGAAATAAACATTAAAGATTTTGTGTAAATACATTCAATATAAAATAAATAATTAAATTGAAAATTGTAGGTATACATTAAATATTTAAGAATTAATATTTTATATTTAAAATTATTAAAAAAAAAAATCCTGATTTAAATAACCACTAAGTAGTGGCTGCTTCTCTTAATTTAATGTTGTCCCAGTTTTTGAAGCGTTAAAATATATGTTCATACATACATACATGATGGTAAAATAAATTTATTTTATACTGAGGTATTTCAGTAATGTTGAGAATTATAGCCTAGTATATGTATTTGGAAAAGATTTGGAAAAAATGACTTATTTTAATTAATAAAATAAGAAAAACTATTGTGGAAATAAATCCATAACTTTTAATTTACATAAACTGAAATTCAATGATGAAGTTAAGCAAAATGAAATTTTGATAAAATCATCTCCATCATCTATATAATTAATAGGCAAACACATTCTTCGTAATCCCTTTTACGCTCACACCAAATACCCGATTTTAATAAAAAAATATGTCATTAGATGTACACAATATAGATTTTATTAAAATTCGTTCAGTATTTAAGAAGTTATAAGCGGTAAAAGTTACTTCTAATACATATACTAAAAAACTCACATGTATATATTTGTATAAAGTTTATACAAATATATACATGTTTATACTATAAACAAAACAAACAAAAGAGCGTCTCAAATTATTTAATTTCTTATGTAAACAAACTCTCTCATTCAAAACAGTCTCATTTTTTTATTAAAACAAACTGGACAAGTCAGTGTTGCCAATTCAGCGCTTTTCGCAGATTTCTTTTGATTGGTTGCAGATTTTAATCACGTTTTCTAAATTTTTCTGAATTTTGGGAAAAAAAAATTATCTCAAATTTCAGGAAGAAGCACTGGAAATGCCATAGTAAACATAGTTGGAACCTTGGGATATGAGTCATTTGAAATAATCTATTTATAAACTAATATAATATATGTATATCTACCCTGATTGTATTTTTAAAGAAAAAAATAGACCTATTTAAAAAAATTTTACGATTTTCAATATCTAAAAACAATCCTGCCACCATTTTTATGAAAATTTACTTTATAAGATATACTTTTGTAGTTTTTTGGTGTAACCTATTGAAAATTTAATTTTTGTTACTTGAAACACCAATTATAACATAATTATAACATTTATTCCAATTAAATTTAAATTACAGAAAAGAGCCCTATCTAAGATAATTTCCTAAGAAGTAGAAAAATCCAGAAATAAAAGTCAGAACTAGTTTCGCTCCTTGTTTTGAATTAAAACTGCCTTTGTTTGTATCAGTTTTTTCCTTCTCCTGTAAAATTACGAAAAGTAGAGATACGTCTTTTCTAATTTAATCCATCGATATTTATTCTGTATTCCAATTTATTTTCAATGAATATTTTTTAAGATGTCAGACAATTTTCATACTTGAAAAGAAAAACAAGTTTTAAAACATAAAACTATTTTTAAAACTTAGTATATAGCCACTAAGCAGGATAATGCCGGGACTAAGACCTTCATATTTAAATTTAAGATATTTATTATTTCAAGAGCCTTAAAATGAAAGTTATTATCAAATGTATAACCTTTCTTTGCACCTTAAATACGTTTTTTATAAAACATGAATGTTCAATATTGCATAAAAACACTAAATATTTGCACATGAACTTAAAATAACAAATACATATGAAATAGGTTGTTTTGTTTTTAATAAAAAATACATATTTAACTAAATAATAAAAACATATATTATTTAGTTCAAATATAATTTAGCGCCTTTTAGCGCGTTTTTAAATAATGACCGGCGCGTTTTGGATCAAAAAAGTTGACAACGCTGGGACCATAGATTAACAACTAGATATTTATGTGAGAGAAAAAAACCTAATTCAATTGTCAAAAACCTAATTCATACAACAACAAAATACATGTAGTCACATATATTTTGTTTTTGTATTTTCAAAAAAATGAGTAAATTTTTGGAAAATTTAGTATAGGGTGGCTCTCACATAAACTTCTAGTTCTATTCTATGGCTGGGACAAGTTGTAATGAAACATTAACATTGTTGTTTGAGTTTTTTACAATTGAATTGCGAGAGTTGTAAAAAGAGCGAGATAAACAAAATATAAAAAAATGTTTTACTTGAATTGCTTTGTTTATTTTTCGTCTTAAGCCAAAATTACAATAGCGCGTAGTCAGCAGCAGTGTATGCTGCCATAATCAGCTGATCATTTAGAATGCATTGTTTGTTATGGTGTTGATTACATTTGGTCAGCAGCAGTTTGCAGTGCTGTTTCATTTAGCCCTGTATCTAAATTCACTGCGTTGCATTCAGATTGAGAGCGAGACAAAGAGAGTAAGCAAATAAATGAGAGGCTAAAATACACAAGTAGAACAAAGCTAGATGGTGGTTGTAAATTGTGGCTGCCTACGCTGAATTGTAATTATAACGGCAGCAACATGTTGTGCTGACAGTGATCAGCTGATACTGTTGCTGACTACGCGCTATTGTAATTTGGGCTTTATGTATTATGAGAAACAAAGTAAAAAATGTAAACAATTTTAGTTGCTTTTTTAAAGGTGTTTTGTTTTTGTTCCTTAACTATTTCTTTTTGTTAGATTGTTAATAAGCGGGTTGTATTTGTATAAAATATTTTTTTATGCAATAATTCATTTTATTCACACTAAACATTTTTATTTCAATACTATAGGGGTAGCGAAACACCCCAGGTATACTCTCGTTTCCAAAAATCGGTGAAAATATTAAAAATTGGATATTTTGGAATTTTAACCATGAAGTGTTCGTCAAATAAAAGACGTTTACAAACGATTTTAGATATTTTAATATTTCAGCAACCGCATTCTTTTTTATACTATCTTTTGGATTTTCAAACATTTGGGCAAAAGTTAACATTTTGATATAAAATTGGTCTATTTCGGAAAGATCTAGAAAATAGGGCATGCTTTATTTTTTTTTTCAATAATAACCTCACAAAAATATCTTTCAGAAAAGTATAAAATCTTTAGTGATGCGGAAGAAATTTTAAATCAATAACAATGGTCGAGAAAAAAATTTTTTCGTCCTCTTTCAAAAAAAAAAAAAAAAAAAAGAAAACCATGTGGACTAGATGGACTTCGACATGCTAAACACGAATTTGCTTTCAGTTTTTTCCTATCAGATCGAAATTTTTTGTTATAGGCGTGTCTAATATTGCGCCCTAAATATACCGATTACTCGAGTATATTTCACCATAACTCGAGAACGGTATAGACGATTTATATAAATGATACATCAAAACATGCGGAATAAAATTGGCTTTAAGTCGTTCAGTTTATCCGCTTAATAGTTTCGGAGTTATTTCGAAATAAGTGTGAAAAAAAATGTCCAAGCTTTAAGATAAAGATGATAAACTGAAACATTTTTGATGTTTTCATTTATCAAAAGAAATTTTAGTAAGAAAAAATCTTAAATTTTGCATATAAAATTTTTTTCGGACACTAATTTTGAAATAACTCTGAATTCTTATCTCTCTACTATATTATTTATCTCTATTGTCTGTTTAACAATGTTTTACATTGTACTTGTGTGTCATAATTAAAACTTTGTTCTTTTTTTTTTATCACATTAAAATGTTTGAAACGCGTTGTAACTTTATATTTAGTGTCAACTTAAATATTATAAAAAATTCAATTAAAAATTGTTTTTTAATGCTAGAAACAAGTTTTAATGATATTTTAATTATAGTTATTTTTTTTAATACATAGTTTGTATATAGACTTAAATTACAACTATGATATTATATTCTCTAAAAAAATACATATGTATATGTATAAAATATAAATTTTAAAGAGATTATTTTTGCCTTTTATTAAGCATACAAAACAAATTTCTAAGAAAGTTGTCCTTGGAAAATGTGTATATAATTTTTGCATTTATTTAGTTTTTCTTTATAATTGTAGTTAGTTAAGGTTTAGAGACTAATTTATAATGGACAATTATGACTGTAAGTAAAAATATATATATTTTTTTAATTTTTATTATCTTTCAGATCATAATGTTATTAACAAATTAAATACAATTTGAAAAAAAAAAATATATATATATATATATATATATATATATATATATATATATATATATATATATATATATATATATATATATATATATATATATATATATATAAAGTGCATTGGTATAGCTTTAAGAGTACTTTTAATGGTTCTATGAGTATTGAGTAAAAACTATCTGGGGATTTTAAGTAAATAACAGCTAGAATCAAAAGCTTAAAGAAATGGGAATATTAAAAGTTCGCTAACAAATCTAAAAGTTAAAATATTTAAGAAAAAGTTTTAAATAAAGGTTGGTTGTAAAATATAAGTTTTCATTGTTTCGCTAAAATATGTTGCGGATTTTAAAAATTTCATTACATATTTTTTTTGTAAATAAAAGATAATTGCTTAAAAATTAGTTAATAGATTCAGATAATATGATTATCATATAAATTCATATTTAAAAAAATAAAAAACAAAAAAAAAAAATAAAAACAAGCGCGAATGTTATATTCAGCTTGGCCGAATCTATTCTATCTATCAATTTTTTCAAATTTTACGTTATATGGGAGGTAGGCGGTGAAGTGGGCGGGTAAGCGGGCGGACCACACCCATTTTTGGTTTCCAAGTTTATATCGACCTTCAAACTATTTATAAAAATTTCGTTGTCATATATGCTTTTGTTTAAGAGATATCAGCAGAAAAGTATGAAACGGACACCCTGTGTTTCTAGTTTTTAGTCCATAATTTTTTTTGTTTATTAACTGATTTTGCCCATTTTCAATATCAAACAAACATTATAAGATAAATATTTGTGTCAAATTTCGTCTCCCTACGTTGCCACGTTCGAGCCCTATCCTGCTTTCAACAGACGAACGGACACTTATGATAAAATTAGAAATTTAAAAAAATCCACTCAAAAACTATTGTTTAATTTCTAAAGAATCAATTTCAGAACGTATTTTTATTATTTTATTTAATGTTCTTTTAGCTTTAACTCTGAAAATAATTGATATATCTCTTTTTTTAAACAAATACAAAGAGTTTTTGTTTTTAGCACCTTTTTTTAATTTTTAGCACTTTCTAGCACTTTTCTTAGTAAATTCTAGCACACAAATAATGGACCGATCATAACCGTTTTCAATATGCTTCGTCTTTGTGCCAAAATAATTATTCGTGCCAAATTTCATGACGATATCTTTAAAATTGCGACCTGTACTTTGTCACAATATTTACATGGACAGACAGTCAGCCAGACGGAAGGACAGGCATCGTTAATTCGACTCACACAGTGAGGGGTCTGATAATTTTTTATATTTCTGTGCAAAGTCGATTTAAAGAATGAAAAACTGAAAACTTATATTGCGTTCAAATCGAAGCTCGATTGTAAAAGTATATTTGTACACCAAATAGGCCTTTTTTGCTTCACTATGCAATATTAATCGTAAACATTTTAATTTTTCCGAATTTAAAACTTATCATTATAATTAGGGCAAGTTTTTCAAGCTTTTCGCTTGGAAAGTAAGCATTTGCATATTTCAAAAGAATTTTACAAAAATGCTTGTTTTTTAAATCTTTGCATAAATTTGCATATAATGGATTCAAAAGTTAGTTTTCTTAACAAAAACACAATTTTTTTGTGATTTTTTGGAGTTCAATCATATGATTTCTAAAAAATTTTTTGTATTTTGAGTACATTGTAAATATTGTAAAGAAAAAATTTCGGACGCGTCAAATATGATATTTAAAATCAAAATAGTTGTATTTTTATAAAAAACGAAATCTACCAGAGATTGAAATTTATAGAATGCATATTTGTACATATTTTTCAAATATTAATATATAAAAATACATAAATTCGTTAGTTTTAATATACATATTCATGCTATTTTTGCATATTTCTGTGCATATTATATAATTTCTTCTTGCTTTTTCAAGCGCATATTTTAATTTTTTTTGTGCATATTTAAATTTGCCCTGATAATAAATAATCATTTTTTTTTTTTTTTTTTTTCGTCGAGGAATGTTGACAAAATATATTTTTTTAAATTTAATTTCATTTTGAGTTATCTTTGATCCAAATAATTATTTAATTGAGATTACCGTGAAGAAATTCCCTTTATCTTCGCTTGAACTCTAATAATTATATCATAACGCTGCAATAATATGAATAAATTTGGTCCACATGTGATAAATTCTTATCATCATAAAAATTTGACGTTTTTTATGATAAAAAATCTCTCGAGTAGACCCTACGTTAATAACATTTTGTTTTAACTTAAAAGTTTAAAGCGTTACGAAGATATACTGATTTAAAATTATAAATGTTTGGTGTACAAATTGTTTCTTTGTTCAATATATGTATGTACTTTATAAATAATAAAAGTATATATGCATTTGTCATATAACATATTTTATAAAAACAACTTTTTTCCTCCCACATTAAAAATCCTTTAAGTCAAATTTATTTACACAACTTATAAAGAATCTGTATTTTATTTTCATACTTCATTCATTCATTTATCCATTTCTTAATCAAAAAATATAGAATCTTAAAAATTTTACATCACCACTTACATTTTTACATGTCAAAATGATTTTTCTTATATATATAAAAAAATACCTGCTTCATCTGTATGTATTTATTTAAGTAATTTTTTTTATATAAATTTAAACGGGTGTAGATATTTTTGTAGCGGAAATGACTGAGTGGTATTCAGAAGTATTTCTAGCATGAACAACAATAACCAAAAAACACGCACAAGTGTTTCCGTTATAAGTAGATACACTTAATTCCAACGTAATGCTCACATGTACATACCTACATACATACTACATGTGTAGACTTGTTAAATACATTTGCAATATTCACTTACATGTAGAAAAAAAAGGAATGACCCAGTAGTTTTAGTAAGTGTCATCCTATATTCATTTTAGGTCACTCAATACTCAGAAAAAATATGGTTCATTAAACGATCTATCAAAGATAAAAGCTACTTCAATTACTTTTTTAATTGTATCAATTATTTTAATATTCAAAATTAAAATTTCGTAATATTTTTTAAACAAAAATTAAACAATTTAAGGGCATTCAATTATTATTCTTATTGTATCAACTAATAAATTAATCAAATATAAATAAAATGTGATTAATTGAACATTCCATTTTTTAATAGGTTGAATTTTAATTAATAAAATCATTAAAATATATAATTAATATTCGTAATTAAAATTTAGTTTGGAAGTTTCAATTAAATTATTAATCAGAATTATAAAATGACCCAAAGATGTGTTATAATTCAACACAGCCTAGGTACCAGATCTATTAAAGAATTTCGTTAAAAAAGGGTGCGACATGGCAGCACGTTGGGGTAAAGTGTGTCGAAAGTGGCGATTAATTGAATATTCGTATAGTTGGTTACCGAATAAAAATAGACAAAGACTAAACAATTTTTATTTTCATCAGCTTTCGGTGTATTTTTTTTTTAATAAAAAGTCTTTTAAAGTACAAATATAAAATGGAAACATCAATACATATATATGGGCAATTCTCTTTTTACGTTTGCCTTTATGAAACCGACCTTCAACCTCATATATTTTCTTAAATTCAAACTTTTTTAAAAAACTTTTGATGCAATTATATTAACAACACTTTTTGCTGTACCAGAAAAAAAAAATTCAAGACCTGATACGGTTCCATGTGGTGCCGACAAGCACCCAAAGTCAAAAATTAAAAAAAAAGTGTTTGAAACTAACAAGTTTTTTTTATTTCTTTTTATTGTTGTAGTCGCGGATTTAAACATAAGAGTTCAATTCTTCTAATGTCGACTCTAAACACTTGTAGGAAAGGACCAGCATAGCTTTAATTAGCGTGCAATTAACCAGTGTCAAATTGTGTTGTGCAAAAATCGTGAAAACAAATTTTAAGAAAATTCAAAATTTTGCAGTTTTTTCACTGGGGATTTTACGCCGTTTCGGATATTTCAAAATTTAAAGAAGAGCCCAATAGCTCTTGAATTTGTGCATCGTTTGACATATACCTCGTTAATATGCCCTCAACAGAAATGCTGTAGGAGGTACCCAAACTTGGAGAGAAAAAACGTGAATGGCTCCAAGAGGTGCATTTTTCGCGAGGCACACTCGTAACGTTATTTTAGTGAAGCTAGCGATGATATATGTCAATCTGTAGCTGCTTTAATACCATACATCAAAATCAGTATGGCGTTCGAAAAATAGTACGATTTTGCATTTAATGCAACTTTATAGATTCGAGTAAGTGCAATAAAAAATTGACATTGTCTTATGACTTATTTAAAAAAAATGATGAATTTTGCAATAAATGGATGAATATGAACAACAATACATCACTAAAATCGTAATTTTGCAAATTTTATAAGAAGATTTATTAATTATCACATCGCTAATATATCTCTGAATACTTAACATATTTGTGTTTCACTAGAGCCAAGGAATATTGGTACTAAATATCGTTGATGTGCCATTAAAAAATTTTCGAAATTTTTTTGAACATCAAAAGTAAACGAGTTTGAAGAATTGCCCATATGTACATAGCCCAATATTTTCAACCGATTTATTATATTTTTTGTAATTAATTAAAGAACAAAATTAATTAATAATAGAAATTTTAAGTAGATATCTTTATTGAATCCAAAAATAAATGACTTTGAATTGGAGAATTTCCAAAAATTAAATTCTGCAATGTATTCTCTAAATGAAAAAAAATTATAAACTCCAAAAATAAATTTTTTTATCGATCAATATGAAAACCAAATGTAAATATTAAAATCTTGATATCACTTTCCTTGAATTTAGCGCCATTTTCGACCCATTTAACCCTAATGTGTGTCGCTACAAAAACTGCTGGGGTATTTACTTTGTTTTTCTTATGTGAAAAAAAAAAAAAAAAAACACAGTGAAAATTTTCACTGCTCTTTACGTAATGTCTATACATGTAAATTTTTTACCACTAAAAATGGCTAATTTTTGTCTGAATTAAATATAATTTTAAATGTTTATCAATTGTAGGGCAAAACATATGTCATAATAAACCAACAACAATCAAAATGGTGCCTCTTATCAAGCAACTTCAAGACAAAGCTGCAATAATACTGACAAATTCAGTCTAAACTGGGAACATTTTTATACTGATAAAATTTCAACGTTTGTCTCAACAAAAATTTATCTAGTATAGACTCGGTGCAAGAAAATTTGAGTGTAATACAGGATCTACACAAGAGATTTTTATATCATAATATGTAACAGAGAGTGTCAAATTCGTTCTCTGAGAGAATTATCTCACATATAGACTAAAATATTAGTATAAGTATAAAGGCCCAACCAGTCAACAAAAAATCATCGTAACCCAATCAGCTATTTCAACCAGCTTTATGCAGATGTGTGTATGTAGCTATTGACACAAAAGTTCTAGGTAGCGACGCTACCGTAGAGTATCGCAGAAATGTACAGAAAATAGATTTTTACGTAGCTGCTTGACTTTTCAACAACCCTGTTGTTTATTTTGTTTACAAAATAACCTAAGAACACAATGAATGTTCAAAAACATATGATACGTTTACTTTTGTTGACTGTTTGTACAACATGTTTCACGCTACTTTTCTTCATTCTACGTTGCGTTGTAAAGTTGACTGGTTGGTTTTAAGAAATAACATAATATCAACAAAATGGTTACTCTCTTCTGCCAGCGAATTTGTTACTCTGTTACATGTTATGATACAAAAAACTCTGGTGTAGACCCTTTGTAAGGAACAAAAGAAAATGGAGAAGAAAAATAACATGTTTCACTTTGTTTGTTTTTTTCTGTCCTCTTGCATTTTAGTGCATGATGATGCAATATTATTTACAAAAAAAAGTTCTTTATATAATACATAACGTGAGATGAATAGAAAAAATAAACAAAATACAATTTATGCAAGTATGACTTCATAGAATTTAGTTAAAATGGAGTACAAGTCTAAGTACAAGTATGTATGTATATAAGTAGTGTGTCAGTGAAGATGATTTTTTTCTTTTGTTTATCAAATACATATTTACAAGTTTCTGTACTTGAATATGAATACAATATTTTCTCCTTAAGAAATTAGACCACAAAAATAATACAAAGAGATGATGATGGAAAAGTTTTGCATAAATCTTAGATATATAAAATTTAATTAATCTTTTCGAAGTGACATCAACTGGAGGTTTGTTTAGTTTTGTTGGCGTTTTTGTAATTTAAATTTTATAAACAAACGTTTTAGTAAACAAAATAGAAGGATATATAAAAGAGTATTATTAATGCCAATATTATTTTTAAATGAAAAGTAGTTATTCTTAATTTTTTATTTAATTATTAATTTTTGGTAATTTTTTATATACATATGTAAGCTAATCCATGAAAACAAATTTTTCATAGATTAAACAGTTATGCACTGATTCTACGGCACAGGATTTCTCAGTCAATTCGGATACATGTTGTTTTGAAGTACTAAGCCTATACACTGAAAAAAGTAATTTTGACGAATGAAGTACATTAAATAAAACTCGTTGATTTTTTAAAGAATGATTTTATTTAACGTTATTGTTTCAAATAAAATATTCTAAAATCAACGAAAAATCAACGCTCTTATGTCCGGTACATTGAAACCATTCGTTAAATTAAGTTCTTAATTAAATAAGTAAATTATTTTTTTGATTAAACGTATTAGTTCATTGACTTAAAAATATAGCATAAAAATACTGATTCAAACGTAAAATTCGTTGATTCAATGTACTTATACATTGACTTAAGTTCTTAGATTTTTTTGGAATTTTTCTTAGATTGATGGAAAAGTGCAAATAATAGAAAAATTGACTAAATGGAGAGTACAACTATATTTAAAAAAAAACCAAAGATGGCACATTATTTTTCAAAGTTATCGACAAATAATCTCAAGTTGTCCACAAAAAATAAATGTTAAAATTTTTAACTTAAAATTGACATTTCAAGATTAATTCTTAAAAGTGTTGCCCACTTTAGGGGTTCATAGATGAAATCAGCGATTTTAAACTACAGATCGCAATTTTAAAGATAAATCAATGAAATTTAGCACACTATCTTCCATTAAGTCAAGGACAAATCCTATTTAAAACTGATAATGATCGGTCCATTATTTCAACTAGCCCCTATACAAATATCCACCCGGAATAGACTATAACGACTATAAATGTCTTAAATATTGCAATATTTTATTAAAATTCGGTTCAAATAAGTTCTATATAAATATAAATTTTATGAAGATCGGCCCACAATTGACCATAGCTCCCATATAAACCTCTATTCCTAAAATAACTTTAACGTACATATATTTCATACTAGGGTGATCGACTCGGTTTTCCAACCGGTTTTTTCGGCCAATGTGCTGTCGGTTCAAAATGTTAATTTTTCGAATGTCGAATAGAACGGTTTTTTTTTAAACACAAAAAACTGGTTTTAAAAACAGCTTTTTATTTCAAAAAACATGTACAAAATACTGATACTTGAATCGAAATTTAGGAATATTTTTTTTAAATATTCATAAAGTATGATTTCTTATGTTCTAAAAATATACTTTAAGGTTAAATTGAAATTAATTCTGTAAGATTAAACAAATAAATTAGTAATAATTATCCTGAATGAAATTTGTTTTATCTCTTGTAATACCCGTAATATTTTTATACCCAATTTAAATATTTTATTGTTTTTTTTTATCCAAAATTTTCTTAATTTTTTGAAGATGTTGTATTAAAAAAGTTTCTACTTAAAAATCGTGATGATTGTTTTCTTAGAATTTAAAAGTTATTTCCAAAAATAATTATATTTAATCAATTTTAACTTGAATATTATTATTAAAAAAAAAATTTTTTCAGAATTTCAGAAAGTGCAACCGGTTTTTTTTTTAAATACCAACTATGCGAACTATTCGAAAACCGGCTTTTTTAAAAAGTCGAATAATCGATCACCCTAATTCCATTAATATGTTGGTATAAAGTTGGTATAAATATTTGACACAAATAAGTCTTATATAAGTAGAAACTACGGTGCCAATTTTTATGAGAATTGGTCCATAATTTACCATAGCTCACATATAAGGCCCACGTCCGGGAATCACCTTAAAGTACCGAATCCCATATAAATGTTAGTATAATGCATATGTATGTTTTATAAAAATATGCATTATATTTAATAAATGTATCGGTCTACAATTGGCCACAGGTCCCATAAAAAACCTTTCCCCAAATTTTGATGTGCATACTCAATGGTGTGGCTTTTCTTTTTCGTTTTATTTATATTTGTTCAATTTAATAATTGATACAATAAGAACAAGAGGAAAAGGTATAGTCGGTCAAGACCGATGGTACCCTACACCATTGTGTATGAGTATAAAAATTCGGAAAGGTGACTTATATTAAACATGTGGTCAATTGTACACCCACACTTTTACTAAATAATGCTACTAAAATAATGCGTTGATACTAACATCTAGATTTTATGCACTTTAGGGCGATTCCCGGAAGTGGGTTTATATGGGAGCTGTGATAAATTATGGACCGATTCTCATTAAATTTGGCAATGTTGTTTCTACTTACATAAAACTTATTTGTGTCGCATATTTACTTGATACTAACATTAGTATGGGATTTATGCACATTTGTATGGGGGCTAGGTGAAATAATGGACCGATCACAACCAATTTCAATTTCCTAGTATCATAAAAGTCGCCTGTGCCAAATATCATTGAAATATCTTCAAAATTGCTACAAATTGCCAGTACTTTGTGGACAGCCAGCCAGCTGTACAGCCAGCCTGACGGACATCGTTAGATTGATTTTAAAAGTGATTCTGAGTCGAATGGTATACTTTATGGTATACTATGCGTAACAAACATCAACACAAACGCTTAATACCCCAACCACCTATGATGGTGTAAGGTATACAAATAATTGCAAGACGATGATAAATTGTTTTATTTTTAGTAAAAGATATTAGAAAATTTGAATTTTGATAAATTGAATAATTGTTACAATTAAAAAAGTTATTTGTATAGTTTTTATTTTTAACATATTTAAAAAAAAAAAAACTTATTTTTTCTGTGAAATTTCTTATTTTTTATTTTTTATTTTTTTTAATTTTTCCGTGTAATTTAACATTACAAGTTTATTTGAATAATAAAGACATAAAACTATTTTGCATAGTGAATATTTAAATTTAAAAACGAAAACAGAATAAAATAGAAATATATTCATAAATATTCCATGCCACAGGATACTTGCACACAAACTGTCCCCAAGTCGATACAAATCAACAAATTGAAGGTTAAAATAAACCAATCTACTCCTACAAGCATATAAATCTGCAACAGTTTTTACACACGCACACAAATGCACCACAAAAACCATAAAGTACTATTTCCTGTTAAAATCGTTTCCTATTTTTTTCTTCCATTTTTTCTTTTTTTTTTTTTTTGTGTTAAGCACTATGGCGCCGTTAAACATTTTTATAGATTTGAATAATGAAATGATAGAAATACATATATTTCAGATCTGTAAAATAACATATTCTATAATCTGGGGCTTTTAAGAAAAATTAAAAAAAAAAAAAAATAAATAAAAAATAGTTGAGAAAATTCCATGACCAATTAATTATTTTCAACTAAATTGCTTCCGTTTGCAATAACTCCCCAAAGAAAGGAAGAGAAGTGACATAGTAATATAAAACAATGTATATATATATATATAGATCTTCTTTATCGAATTTAAGTATACATATATTTATTATATATATACATAAATGCAAAGCATCAATGTCCTTGAAAAAACTATAGCAAATGTAGTACGTGCTGATAAAAATAGAATAACCTCCAGTCATTAACGCATGAATACTTTTTACACATTGAGTCACTTACTACACCAACACATGTAAAGAGAAAAAAAATATATAATAATACTGATGTAAAGTCAAGAGTAGCAAATAAAACCAGCCAGGATAGATAAAATGGTTGCTATTTGTTTACATAAGCTTCATGGTTCTTAAACAGGATAATATAACACTAACACTGAAACACAAATATATACATTCTACTCATATACATACATACATACATACATGGATGTATGTGCAGAAACAAAGACAAACATTTGTTGACTTAACCACACAACTATCGGAGATGCAAAAATGCATATAATAAATTTTCAACAAATTCCAACAAAATTTAAATTATTCGTTGTTTTTAGTTGATGGTAAGAATTTATTTGTGATTTTATTTTCTATTAATAGATTTTAAGAAATAATCAATTTATTTTTAGAAATACTAATAATGACCTTTTTAGTAAAAAGTTTTAGTATTTTAAAGTTAAATAATTGCAATGCATAGAGGCACTGTTAAATACAAAAATTCTTAACTATTTATGGCATAAGTAATACGCCAAAAGATGCCTAATAAAAACATCTTCAAATCATCCAAACTTAATTTTTTTATGTGCTCAATAGTTTCGAAGTTATTTTGAAATAAGTGCCCAAAAAAATCATTTTCATGCAAAATTTTAGATTTTTTTGTTACTAAAATTTATTTTAATAAATGAAAACATCAAAAATGTTACTGTTTATTATCTTTATTTTAAAGCTGGTAATGCTGCGAACAAAATAAGGTATATAAAATAAAATTGTCTTCAGGTAATATCAATCATATTTTTCATTCGCTCAAGAATTTCAGAATTATGGATCAAAATTTTCACGATTTTTCAAAAAAAAAAAAAAATATTTTTCGCTACTAGTTACCAAATAACTACGGAAATATTAACTGAATAAAAAAATTATGTAGATTCACCCCAAAGACAATTTAGATCACTATCTACTGGAGTTTAATTTATCTTAATTGGACAAAAAGTTCTCGAGTTATACAAGTGTGACTGCCTAAAGGCGGGGTCATAGTAGTCATGCCCATAAAAAAAAATCAATACGTGATAGAAAAAAAAGTAAAAGCTGATTCGCATTTAGCACATTAAATTCCATATAATCCACCATTTTTTTTATTTAAGACAAAAAACAAAAAATTTTTGCCGACTAGTTTATTTCCACTTAACTGTATGTATGCATGGGTATCCTAACTTAACTGTGAATCCAATCAAGATTTGTGCATAAATTTTTATGATACGTGGCTTTATTTACTCGTAGTTTTGCCAGCTTTGAGATAAATATGATAAACTGAAATATTTTTCATGTTTTACCTTTTAAAAAGAAGTTTTAGTAAAAAAAAGTAATCTTGAATTTAGCATGATTTCGGACACTTAATTCGAAATATCTCCAAAACTATAAAAATTTGTTAGTAGAACGACTTAAAGCCAATTTTATTCCACATATTTTGGTGTATTATTTATTTTCGAGTTATAGTGAAATATATTCGAGTAATCGGCTTATTTAGGGCGCAATATTAGCCACTAGTTTTTTTTTGTTGGCCAGTGTAATTTGTCTTTGCATAATATATCTACCATATTTTTGTGTCATATTTAGCTAATTCTGGCGGAATGTATATTTTGAAACATGTACGTACAAGATAAGAATAGAGCTATTTATTCACGTAGAAATTTAAGACAGGGGTATATGATGACTCTACGTTTTTAATAAGAATTACTCAAAGATCCTCTACGATAGCTGATTTTCTGAATTATTGATGCTTAGGGTAAATGTTTGAATTGTCAGATCGGAAAAAAATAGCAATGTAGTGAAGCACCTTATTGACATTTTCACCTTACCAATATCGAAGTTATATAATCTTTGATCGACTAAACCTATTCTATTGGTACCTACTGCAATTTATATTTAATATCTTGAACAATAATAGTAAGCACTTCTGGAGTAAATATTCTTTTTAAAATGTTTATAGTACTCGGTGGAAATTGTTTGGTTGGTACCATTTCGTTATAGTATTATTAGAGTTTTAAGTGGTTCCAATTAAGTACATTTGGATATCAGATTTACTTTATTGTTGAATATCCAGTTTTTCCCGAGCCTAACGTTTCGTCACCCTCATCTTCACTGTATGGAAATGACAGTTGCACATTATCTCGATTTAAAATACAAGACATCATTCCCTCTTCATCTTCTTCCTTTTTAGTTGCTGTAAGGCGTTAAAATCTGGAAAGACCGTTTTATGGCATTTAATAACGTCCACCCCACATTTTTTTGCATCAAGAAGTAATTTTTTTAAATAATTGCCAATTTTTCTGTAATTTAATTTTCGTTCCTGAATGACGATAATTTACTCATAAATTTGGTAAATTCAGTTTTATTCAGGAATCTTATACTTTCAACAACATATCATGATTGTTTTTAGAATGATTGTACGTAGACGAATAGAAAGAAACTTGTTTACGAAGAGAAAACACATTATGGTCTATCCAGACTAGAGTTTGGGGTTTCCCGTGATATTTTGTTTCCCGGGAAACGGGAATGAAAAATTCAATTTCCCGGGAATCCCGGGAAACTTAAAATATAAGAAAAAAAGCAATGATTTTTATAAAGAATGTTATTTTTTCTATTCAATACTATAATGCAACATTATACAATTCAAGCTTAAAAAATATTTTGAATATAAAAATTTTCTTCTATTTAACTGCCTGTTTCTCTATGTCGAACGAAAAATTCGTTTCGAATAAATGTATGGAAAACAAAAACAAAATTTTAAATTTATTTGTTGTTTTCCATATATTTATTCGAAACGAATTTTTCGTTCGACATAGAGAAACAGGCAGTAAATCTTTTACGAATTAAAGAAAAAATAGTTAAAAAATATAAATATTTCCATTAAATTTGTAGAAGATTTGATTTAACAAAAATTCAATGATTTATTTATAAAATGATTCAGTAGAACTATGATTTTTAGAATAGCGTTATGGAATAAAAAATTAGTATTTCTAATATTTAATTAAAAACTGTATACTATATATTTAACTCAAATAGATTTTCATGCTAAAAATTGGCATAAAGTTCAGTATAAATAGTTTTTCTTATCGTTTTAATTCGTTCTAAAACATAAATCTAAAAACTTTTAAAGTTGGTTCTCAACAATATTTTGTGGTCAATTGATATAGTGTTCTCAAATCTGATAAAAATTAGTTTTCATTTGAAAGATATTGTTAATCATTTCAAGACAAAAATTTTTGAAAAATAAAACACATTCATAGTTTAAAATATTTACACGTTTTAAATTTAAATTTTGAAAAAGTAGCGGTATGTATTTCTGATGTTAAAAGAAAAGTTGTCGATTTTTCATTTGAAAATATTTACATATTTCAAAATTAATAATTTATGTTTATTATTGCCAAAAATAGTCCAAAATCGTGCTTTTAAGATATTATAAAATCATGTGATACAAACTGGACTTTAATATGTCGAAAAAATCTGAAGATATTGGCAAAAAAGTATGAAAAAACCTTTTAGAGCCAAGAGATTTAAATAAAGTTTGAAAATGGTATATCATCATTAAAATGTTTAAAAGATTATAGCAATATGTAGTTAAAAACTCGTGTAATCAAATAGGAATTTTCATCAGCGCACCGATGAATAATATAATATATCACTTGTATCGAATTTTATGTAATGTAAAATTTTCACTGAGGCGATACTAACAGTTACATTTTTTTTTATAGGATTATAAAACTACGTGAATATTAAATTTCCCGTTTTCCCGGGAAAATTGAAAAAAAATCCCGGGAATTCCCGACGAAAAATTTACGGGAATTCCCGGGATTTCCCGCCCGGGAATTCCCTGACCCCAAACCCTAATCCAGACCAAGAGATCGACTTGGCGTACTTTTTCTTTAAACTCGAACTTTTTCTAGTTATCGTACTCCAATCGACTCAAAATTGATTTCATTCGATTCAGTAGATATCAGTTATATATATAATGTTCATCTTTTTTTGATTTTCTACTTGAAATAAAAGATATTGAACTCCAAAGTCAAATTTGGTCTGACCAGAGCAAGATAGTAATCCTAGGGCTAATTGGTACTTTCAACAGACAGACAGACATAGCTAGATCGACTCAGAATCTTATCGGGACCCAGAATATATATACTTAATGGGGTCTTAAATGATTTTTTTCGACATGTTACACATGGAATGACAAACCCAATATACCTCCCATCTTTTTGATGGTGATTTAAAAAAAAAAACAATTGGAAACAATTTTGAGACTGTCCTAGAAAATCCTTTTTAACTCCGCCATTCCTGAACGGATTTCGCTGAATTTCAATACCAAGATAAAAAATTCAAAGGTATATAACTTTAAATGGCAATATCTCTGGGAAGGTTTTGTTGCAAACAGCGTTTGAATTTTGCTTATGTCGGCTTTAATGAGAATATTTCAAATATAAAAGATATTTTTTTTTAAATAAGCGTTTTAATTTATAAAATTGCATTTTTCATTAAATATTCTATTTGAAATTTTTGATTTTTAACATATTTGGTAAGTATAGAACAAAGAATACTAAGAATTGAAGGCTTGTCAAAAAAAAAAAAAAAAAAAAAAAAAAAAACTAACGCGGTTGTCAAAAAAAACCTAACTTTAAGATTGTGTTAGTCAAATTTTATTTATATGTATTAGTGCTGAAACCACTTTCACTACACATCATAAGCACACATAGTTGCATAAAAGGGTATAAAAAATTATTAAATATAATTCATCACAATTACATATATTGCCAGATTTTTATCTTTTGATACGAATTACATCTTTGGTATAGAATCTTAAATCTATTTTTATACCCTTCACTTAAAAAATAGGATACATATTAGTTTGTAATTTTATACGAAAGTCTTAAAAGTACCTCAAATTTGAAAAATATTCGTGATTAAGGAGTGCGATCGAAAAAATCTTAACACATGTTTTGTCTCATAACTTTTTTCCGAAGCAATATTTGAAATTCTCTTTGATGTAGTTATCATTGAAAAATATGTCAGTTATTTTTTTTTTTTAGTAACAACCATGTTGATTTGTTGTGAGTTTGATCAAAATGAGTGGCAAAAATGATGTACGTGCTATAAATTATTAAGAAATTTCAAAAAATCCCAATTGGTCCTACAAATAATTGGTCAAAGAATTAAATGTCCGCTGTCAAACATACCACTGAGCTAACCAGGATACTTTTCTACCAGATGCGTTTAGAGTTCTTTTCAATATGCTTTCAATTTTCTTGGCCTTCCCAATACCAAGTGGACCTTTTTTTTCCCGAACCATGTTACAAACTAATATGTATCCTATTTTTTAAGTGAAGGGTATAAAAATAGATTTAAGATTCTATACCAAAGATGTAATTCGTATCAAAAGATAAAAATCTGCGAATATATGTAATTGTGATGAATTATATTTAATAATTTTTTATACCCTTTTATGCAACTATGTGTGCTTATGATGTGTAGTGAAAGTGGTTTCAGCACTAATACATATAAATAAAATTTGACTAACACAATCTTAAAGTTAGGTTTTTTTTGACAACCGCGTTAGTTTTTTTTTTTTTTTTTTTTTTTTTGACAAGCCTTCAATTCTTAGTATTCTTTGTTCTATACTTACCAAATATGTTAAAAATCAAAAATTTCAAATAGAATATTTAATGAAAAATGCAATTTTATAAATTAAAACGCTTATTTAAAAAAAAAATATCTTTTATATTTGAAATATTCGCATTAAAGCCGACATAAGCAAAATTCAAACGCTGTTTGCAACAAAACCTTCCCAGAGATATTGCCATTTAAAGTTATATACCTTTGAATTTTTTATCTTGGTATTGAAATTCAGCGAAATCCGTTCAGGAATGGCGGAGTTAAAAAGGATTTTCTAGGACAGTCTCAAAATTGTTTCCAATTGTTTTTTTTAAATCACCATCAAAAAGATGGGAGGTATATTGGGTTTGTCATTCCATGTGTAACATGTCAAAAAAAATCATTTAAGACCCCATTAAGTACACGCAAAGAAAAAACATGATTCCGAAATGCTCGCGGAAATCAAGTGATGTTCCTAAGTAGTTTATATGGCTAACACAATCAAATTATTGTGTTTTAGACTAAGCTGAATCAATTATTTTTTGTTCTGATCATTTTAACATATGATACTTTGTAATAATATAAAGTCGGTGTACTAAAAGAATAATATGTTTCATAGTAACATATTATTTCAATGAAATATTTGTATGTAATATTTTAATGCGAGGGGTGACAATAATATGCTCGTCTTTATTGTTATCTCTCTTTCGAAATAATTTACTCATTCAGTAATGAAATCTTAAATGTGACGGACGTAAAGTGAATAAAAACGTTTAAAAAAGTTCACAAAATTTTTATTAAAAAACTATTATTATTTTTTAATAACGAGATCCACGGAGTGCTGACGGAGCAAATCATCAATGGCCACATTTCAAATTGGAAATATTTTTCGGTAAGTACAATAAATATCAATAATTCAGTGCGGTCAAATATAAAAATAATAATAAAAAAAATGTATTTCTAAAATTTTCTTTTAGGTGTGTGAATGTGAAGATGAATTTTCTTGAACGAAATCGTCCATTGAAGGCTGTGGTATTTGTTTTTTAATTATTTTCTATTCGCAAAATTTAAATTAAAAAAATAATAATAATAAATAAAAATACATTTTAACCGTATGCATAGTATTATGATTGGGGGTATTATAATATTTAATATAGGGATCATGTTATATTTATGCAGTATGGTTGTGAGGACTATCACATATAAATGTTATGATTGTAAGGCCCATATTATATTAATATTGGATAGGACAATATTATGTTCACAAAAGGGTATAATAACTGATATGATTGAGGGAATCATAAACCTAAACATTAATGATAGTTACCGATTATGATTTGACCAACCATGTTTTTTCTTTGCGTTTATATATATTCTGGGTCCCGATAAGATTCTGAGTCGATCTAGCTATGTCTGTCTGTCTGTTGAAAGTACCAATTAGCCCTAGGATTACTATCTTGCTCTGGTCAGACCAAATTTGACTTTGGAGTTCAATATCTTTTATTTCAAGTAGAAAATCAAAAAAAGATGAACATTATATATATAACTGATATCTACTGAATCGAATGAAATCAATTTTGAGTCGATTGGAGTACGATAACTAGAAAAAGTTCGAGTTTAAAGAAAAAGTACGCCAAGTCGATCTCTTGGTCTGGATTAGGGTTTGGGGTCAGGGAATTCCCGGGCGGGAAATCCCGGGAATTCCCGTAAATTTTTCGTCGGGAATTCCCGGGATTTTTTTTCAATTTTCCCGGGAAAACGGGAAATTTAATATTCACGTAGTTTTATAATCCTATAAAAAAAAAAAATGTAACTGTTAGTATCGCCTCAGTGAAAATTTTACATTACATAAAATTCGATACAAGTGATATATTATATTATTCATCGGTGCGCTGATGAAAATTCCTATTTGATTACACGAGTTTTTAACTACATATTGCTATAATCTTTTAAACATTTTAATGATGATATACCATTTTCAAACTTTATTTAAATCTCTTGGCTCTAAAAGGTTTTTTCATACTTTTTTGCCAATATCTTCAGATTTTTTCGACATATTAAAGTCCAGTTTGTATCACATGATTTTATAATATCTTAAAAGCACGATTTTGGACTATTTTTGGCAATAATAAACATAAATTATTAATTTTGAAATATGTAAATATTTTCAAATGAAAAATCGACAACAACTTTTCTTTTAACATCAGAAATACATACCGCTACTTTTTCAAAATTTAAATTTAAAACGTGTAAATATTTTAAACTATGAATGTGTTTTATTTTTCAAAAATTTTTGTCTTGAAATGATTAACAATATCTTTCAAATGAAAACTAATTTTTATCAGATTTGAGAACACTATATCAATTGACCACAAAATATTGTTGAGAACCAACTTTAAAAGTTTTTAGATTTATGTTTTAGAACGAATTAAAACGATAAGAAAAACTATTTATACTGAACTTTATGCCAATTTTTAGCATGAAAATCTATTTGAGTTAAATATATAGTATACAGTTTTTAATTAAATATTAGAAATACTAATTTTTTATTCCATAACGCTATTCTAAAAATCATAGTTCTACTGAATCATTTTATAAATAAATCATTGAATTTTTGTTAAATCAAATCTTCTACAAATTTAATGGAAATATTTATATTTTTTAACTATTTTTTCTTTAATTCGTAAAAGATTTAAATAGAAGAAAATTTTTATATTCAAAATATTTTTTAAGCTTGAATTGTATAATGTTGCATTATAGTATTGAATAGAAAAAATAACATTCTTTATAAAAATCATTGCTTTTTTCTTATATTTTAAGTTTCCCGGGATTCCCGGGAAACTTAAAATAAATTTATTTCTAATTCTTTTTCCAAAGCATTTTATATAAGCTGTAAAAATAGTAAAGTTCAACACATCGATGTGGTATACTGTTTGGGTTTGTAACTGAAGAATGTTAAGTCCTGAGTTCGATCCTTGGCCAAGATTTCGAAAATTTGTTTTATAATTTATCTTGAAACAAAAATCAAAAATGTTTAAACGTCAGATAAGGAACTGTAAAATATATTTTAATATATAATTAAAAAATGTTTTCTTTTTGAAATTTATTTAATAAATTCCTCTGGTGTTCATCATGATTTGCATTCATACACAACTTTACTACTTCCTAGGCCACAAGGCATTTTGAAATTCTGAAATCAAAAAATTGTTTTACTTTAATTTGTTTAAAAAATAATAATTATTATTCAAAATTGTTAAATTTAAATATATTCATCTTATAGATGAAGTGATGAAACTGCAATTTTTTGCTGGGTAGCAGTATCAAACTGGGATTAAATATTTGTATATTTAAAATAAAAATATCTTTTAAGTTATTCATCCCTGACAATAAAAAACACTTAAGTTTTTACATATATCGTACACACATGTAGTCATTGTCGTATTTAAGTATTAAAGTTAACAAGAATTTATGTTATGAATTCATAAATTCTAGATTACGATAAACTTTTTTATATACATATATTTTTAATACTAAATAAAATATCTATCAGCCTTGCATTTTAAACTATTGTCCTCGTAACAAATACACATGCAATTCGCAGAAAACACTTACATTTTAATAGTGTACATATTACAATACATGTAGCAACAGGTTGGCAGGCAAGGATGCTTTTTGTGTCACATGATACAACCATAAAAATTTTTATGCTATTAAAGTGAATAATTTATAAATGTGCATTTTATATTAGATTTTACAGGTCAAAAGAAAAATTATACCCTATAGCGTTTAAGGGGCATACTAAGTTAAGGTTATAAACTTGAACTAAAAATAGATCATTAAAT
Organism: Protophormia terraenovae; assembly: GCA_951394005.1. Lineage (NCBI taxonomy): Eukaryota > Metazoa > Arthropoda > Insecta > Diptera > Calliphoridae > Protophormia > Protophormia terraenovae. The sequence continues at coordinate 31,455,941 of OX596077.1, read as the reverse complement.
AGACAATAAGTTATTATGTGATTTAAAACTAAAAGAGTTTAGATTGTAAAATTTATATTAGTTTAGATTTTAAACTATTCGTAAGAGTCAGAAATATTTGACAAGGTCGATAAATAATTTTAACGGAAAAGAATACATAAAATCATATTATTAAAATATGTATTTATAATAATGACAAAGTGAATTCTCTAGTGAATATTATACTAATCATGATTAGTTTATCATTATCATCATATCAGATAAAAACAGCTGTAATCATTATGTGTTCAAAAAGATTAAAAACGACATTGAAGTGTTTATTTTTAATCATTTATAAGATATTTTCCCTTTTTTTGTTATATATGTACCTACTTATAAAAAGGAAAGTGTAATGAATAATTCCTTAATCCTTTTTGTTCTTGTTTATAGCCTTTTTTTTGCAAAATACTTATCTACATCATTGACCTCTTACAAACTCTTAGAACTTTTTTTAATCGGATGTAAATGATGAAAAAATATATGAATGTGGCAAGAAATAACTTTTATCCTACTATTTTACTAGCAGACACTTTTAAAAGGCATATTGTATTATATATAATTTTTATCTTATGTGGTTTTGTTGCTATTTTATTCCCAAAGGCACTTTCAGATAAAATGTGTTTTTTTTTATTCTGTCTCTTTTTTTTTTCTATTTATATTTGTGTTTTGTTTATAACTTTTTATAAAAATATTTTTCTTTTATTTTATGTTTATTTTTTATTTTATTTAACTTGGGTTTATGTGTAACCTTGTACTAAATATTATTATAATTTTTTTTAATATAAAAGTCAATAATAAAAGAATTTATACATAATAATTATTATGCACATAAATAAGATATTTTTAATGGAATTTTTAAATAAAAAAATAAGCTTGAAGCATATTCATCTTTTTACAGAAAAATTACTGAAAAAATGTTGTATACAATAAAATATAGTGTGTTGTCCTATTTAAATAAAAATAAATATTATATGTTCCCACAATTAAAAAATTTAAAATTTATAGAATAAGATATTTAGTTGCCAAAACACAAACTTGTAAATACGCTGTATATGTAAACAAATAATGAATTTGAAGATATTAAAGAAAGTATGGAAAAAAATATTTTGTCGATATTGGAAATTGAAGAAAAAATGCGATCAAAATCAGTTTGTAAGACCTTAAGACCTTATTTTGACGCTTAAGTCCGAAAAAAGACGACAAAATAAAAAAATCGACTATCCGTTCTCTAATCGACTTTCGAATATTCGATAAATTTAAAAAAAAAGTCGAAAATAGTCGGAAAAAAGAAAAAAAAAAGAAAACTTTATTTGAAGGGAATAAATAGTTTCTTAGCATTTTTTTATTAAGAACCCTAGTTTCTGCTAACATTTTTTAATTTTATTTTAAAAACAAGTAAAAGCTCTATATTCGGTTGTGCCGAATCTTATATACCCTTCACCACGTTGAGATGGAATTAGATTTGGTTTTATTTATATATATAAAAGAGTAATGATTGAGTGATTGACTGACTGATTTACTTGGTGATTCATCATCGCACAGCCCAAACGGTTAAGGCTAGAAATATGAATTATGGACTGTGAATTGGTCTCCTACCGAATAGATCCACTAAGACGAGATTTTTGGAAATTCGAATGTTTAGGGGGTAAAAAGGGTAAAAATGGGTAAAATCGGTAACCTCATATCTCCTAAGCTAATAGAGATATAATAAATAATAAATTAAATAGTTTGAATGTTTAATAATAATTCTAAGACAATGTTAAATTAAAAAAATGGTATCGTGAAAATTTACGGACCGATTTGACTGATTTAAAAAACCGAAATTCCAAAAAATATTTATGATCGATCTGTGCAAGAATAGCTCAAGTAGTACCTGCAGAAATCGTAATAACGCGTTTTGGCCTATAACTCGGTAAATACTGGAACGAAGCCTCTAGCTTACATAGTTCCTTCAAAAAGTTGAAAAAAAACGATATTATATGCCATAGTTCATTGTTGTTGTTTTCAGCACCCATAAAAACAACAACTATAAGGGAAACGCGCATTAAATAAATAAAATAAGATTTGCCAATAACTGGTTGATTCAAAAAACCGAGATTCAAGAAAAATATTTGTGACCGATCTATATAACTAAGAAACCGGTTTTTTTTAATATCTCGGCCATCTTTGAACCGTTTTTTTTTTAATTCAATAGAAAAGTTTTAGAATAAATTTCTGATTTTTTGATACATATATCATGTATCTATGTTATCGGAAGGCTTTATGAACAAAAAAACCGGTTTTTTAGACATATCTCCTCCATTTATGAACCGATCTTGCTGAATTTCAATAGCAAAATTTTCGAAAGATCGTTTGATATATATATTATATATGCCAGTTGTCGGTGGACTTCATAAACGCCATTTCAACCGACGGAAGGACAGACGAACATCGTCCTATCGACATCATTTCTTATAAGGATCAAGAAAATGTAGAAATTTTTTCACTCCGACGAAAATTGTAGAAATTACAAACGGAATGACAAACTTATATATACCCTTTACACCTGTGGTGAAGGGTACAATTGTAATCTAGTATATTTACAAAAAATATTAAAAAAAATATATATATGTATATATGTTTTTCCATTCCGTAAAAATTCACAGTACTTTATATTTAAGGTTTACAAACTCAACTCCCTTTAATATCCCTCTCATATTAATGCATTCCATGAACAAGGGCCACCTCTCAAATACTGGTTTATCGAAATAAATTCATTTACATAAAATATTTTTTTTCCATTTCTCTATTTTCAATGTCTTATAAATAAATGACTTTTAACAAACTCATTTTAAAACATCCTGCATAAGATGCAGGATGTAACCTTTTAAAAAACGAATTCAATTTTTAACTTAAAATAAATTTGTTTAAATGAAATTATATGCAAACATTTCCTGTAAAGTCTTGAATACTTAAATAAGCATGATTCTGATAGAAAAATATTTAGATACTAATATTAGGTTGGTTGCAACAAAAGGTGTTCATGTTCCCAACTGAAATTCTTTTCCTAACTTTAACTATTAATGAGCTAAATAAAAAGATTAGAATGATGATTTTAAGGTTTTTTGGGGGCGCTTATTAGAAAAAGCCAAACATTTAAAGAATTTACAAATTTTCATTTAAATTGGAAACATCATCAATATAATTTTTCTTCATATAAACGAAATAACCTTAATCCATACATTCATGTATACTTTGTAAATAACTCTTTTCTTGCAAGCAGATTAAATTCAATATCCTTTTTGAGAATTTATATAGTATTTAACAAACATTATACATACATACATATTAAACAGACACACACATATATATACATACAGACATATAAATAAACACGTGTGTTATGTGATAAATTGGTGTAAATCCATTAAAAAAAAAACACTTAATTTTTAACTTATTTATTTGATATACCTTTTCCGTTTCCTGTTGTATTATAAACATGGATTAATCCTACAGTTCTGCACATGGCATTTTAAGTGCACTGGTCTGGAAAAAAGAAAAATCTTTTGTCCTCCTTTAAACAAAAACAGGCGAACCAGTTTAAAATGCTAAACATGAATCTGCTTTCTGTTTTTCCAATCAGGTCTTGATTTTTTTATGGGCGCTTCTAATATTTCCTCATTATTAAGGAAATTACACGAATATATTTCACTTCTTTTCTATCAAGTATTATTTTTTTTGGGCATGACTAACTAGACTTATTAGTTACATTAGTACAGCTCGAGATGAATAAAACCCCTATAGATGCCGATTTAAATTATCTTCAAGTTACCTTAACATTATACTGTTATCCGTTCCATATTTTCGAGGTTAAGGAGCTAAATGTTTCATATTTGCATTACCCATAAAAAATTTTAAGCCGACTCGTGTCCACCTCGTCAAATTAAATTTAGTCCACCTATTATTGTTTAAGAGAGGATTTTTCTACCGACCAGAGGTATTTTTGTCAGCATTTTTTCAACTAATATATATGCGCAGTTATCAAAAGCAAAGGACTTCCAACAAAGTACTAAATGTTAGTAATATTTACTTAAGATAATTTTGTTCTTAGTGTCCGACTGAGCTAGTCTGCGGGTTGTGAGTTGGATTCCCATCGGAGACTCTGGTCTGTTTCACTACAACGGGTTGATGGTTTATGTCATATAAATAAATAAATAAATAAATAAATAAATAAACAAATAAATAAATAAATAAATAAATAAATAAATAAATAAATAAATAAATAAATAAATAAATAAATAAATAAATAAATAAATAAATAAATAAATAAATAAATAAATAAATAAATAAATAAATAAATAAATAAATAAATAAATAAATAAATAAATAAATAAATAAATAAATAAATAAATAAATAAATAAATAAATAAATAAATAAATAAATAAATAAATAAATAAATAAATAAATAAATAAATAAATAAATAAATAAATAAATAAATAAATAAATAAATAAATAAATAAATAAATAAATAAATAAATAAATAAATAAATAAATAAATAAATAAATAAATAAATAAATAAATAAATAAATAAATAAATAAATAAATAAATAAATAAATAAATAAATAAATAAATAAATAAATAAATAAATAAATAAATAAATAAATAAATAAATAAATAAATAAATAAATAAATAAATAAATAAATAAATAAATAAATAAATAAATAAATAAATAAATAAATTAATTAATTAATTAATTAATTAATTAAATAAATTTTAGAACATGTTCTAAAATCATTACTTCTAGAACTGGTGTAATCAGAACCACTTCAGATTCTTTAATAACATCCTCAGAACTAGTGGTATCACAACCAATTCTGACACTAATGGAGTAGAACTTTATTGTGATTCTTAATTCATTTTAAGGAATGTTTTAGAGAACTAGTGCATAAGAACTAATTCTGTATGACTTCTACATCACTTCTGAGAACAAATTACTGGTTCTCGAATGACTTCCTAAAACTGTTTAAAAAACTTGTATAAAAATTTTCAAAAATTCTTAAAATTAAAAAAAGGAAAAAAGAGTATTTACAAAATTAAATTGATTTTTAAAGTGGCCTTTATGAAATAGACCATCTCTAATGCTTCTATAGAACTAGTTCTGAATGTGACAATTTCGAAGAACTAGTTCTAGAACCGTTCCATTAGCTAACACTTTCATAGAACTAGTTTTAGAGGTGAAAATTTCAAACAAAAATCATTGATCGTAACGCCAAAGTACACAGAAAAAAGTCACCAATTAACAAATATATATGAAAATAATTCATTCAACTATAAACTTGTTTAAATTTGGTACCTCTCACCAAAATGATTATATCTATTACTAAAAACTGTAAAAAATACAAAACAGAAAAAAATTCCCAATTAATAAATAAATTAAATCAATCAAGTAGTTGATTGGATGAATTAAAAATGTATATAGGATATAAAGTATAGTTAAATTTTATTTTTATTTAATTTTTGCTTAAATTTCGATGCAAAATGAAACAACTATGTTAATTGAAAAAAAGACCGTAATAATTTTTTCTGTGTAGAACAAGTACAGGCTATTTTCATGTGTTCTGGAACTAGTTGTAGAACTAATACATTTTTTCCTGGGTATTTATGTATTTTAAGATCATTTAGCACTCATGTAGTATTTCGTAATGTTTAAGAAGTTCATTTGGCTAATTTATTGTTCCTTAGTAATCTAGGGGGTAGTAACTTTAAAGTCTTCTAAAAGCTATTTACTTTCAATTTTCTTTTCCTTTCCTTCACGCACATTTTCATAAACCTAGTAAAATAGAGTTAGAATTAAAATATATACGACAGCTTATTCGTTTCTAATCTAACTTTTATAAATACAAACAGATTTTTGTCGTGGTTTTTAAATGTATGTATTGTGTGTTAAATGTTTATTTTTTTATTTTTTGCTTTTTTTATATTGTTGCCTTTAATGTCAATATTGTGATTGACATTTGTTAGAATACAATGGCAAACAGTCAAAAAGCCATTAACATTGTAAAAGAAAAAAAGTTATATTTATGTATTATCATCAATTATTTATATTACCGTATTGCTATCAGAGACAGATACGTTTTGAAATTAATTGGTAGGGAATTGGAGACAATAATATGTATATAAGAATACTTTTATAAGTGATAGAATAAGTGGAGTAAGAAAAATTATATAAATCAATAAAGGTTGAAACTTTGTTACATATGTATACAAATGGAAAAAAAAATCATATAAAATTAAAATTTTCAAAGAACTAAGTACTGGACCATTGGAAATATATTAAAATGAAAATTATAAAGAATGTTATGACACATTCAATGTGAAATATTTATACAGTATATTACGTTAAGTTAAAAAGAAATAATCTACTTATTTTATACTTATAAAGTACTTTAATCGAATAGTCATTACATTAAAAAGGTTGTAGTATTTTTTACTTACATAATAACATATTAAATTTATAAATTAATCAAACTTTTAGGAAGAAATTTTGTTATAAAGTTTCAGTATATTTGCAAATATTATCAATAAGCCAGTAAGTATTGTATTCTTGTTAAATTTCATAATTCTACATTTTATTTGGTATTTAAATTCAAAATAAATTCTTATTAAAATTTTGCTAAATCTGAACTTATTTATTTTTCTATAAGTAACCCACTGAGCGTATACATAACATCAAATTACTCTTGATATTAAAATAGAGCACTCATATGTCAAGTTGTATGACTACAAAAGAATTTAAAAAATCATTTCTAATTTTTATTTATATCTCCTCTTTTTGTTATTTTTAATATCAACAACCAAAAATTTCATATGTAGTTTAGATTTTGGTAAAAAGGAAGAATGATTTTTTTGTTTGTTAAAGTATAAAAGCAATGTGAGTATGTGTAGGTTTATTTAAATTTGTATATGTATATTTTCTATATACAAATTGTTTACTAAATATAAATGAATATATGTTTGCATTTCTCATAGGATGGTTCTTTTTGTATGAAGATAAATAAAGATTTTAGATGCTTTCAACTAAAATAAAAATTTATTTTTTTTTTAAGTTTCTAATTCAAAAAATGGTTTTTCTGATGAACAAATATATAAGTTTATTAAAGCATTTAAAATTTTAGTAATATTTATCTGAGACTCCATAATGTATATACTCTCAGCCCTTATGAATAGAAGAGTATCAGCTGATTTTCATTTTAAATTTGTACAATTATTAAAAAAAATATATAATAATAATTTTACGGAACAAAAAAATGAAAAATTTTCACAAAGTACCAATTTAAAAAAAGCAATCGTTTAAAAAAATCTAAAAACCTAAAAAAAATGGCAATATTAATAAATACAGTTTCGTAAAATTGAAAAATTCGTTAAATAGCGAATATATTTTACTAACAAAATATACTTTAAAAGATTTATTTTAAAGTCTACATTTTCACCTTTTAACAATAAAACACAATTTAGTTATCTATAACAACAAAAGTGAAAAATAAACAAAGAAAATAAAAAAAATTTTTTTTTGCAAAATTAAATTCTTAAAAAACAAATTATTTTTTCATCGAATAACAGCTTTGTAACGAATTTTTACTTGGTTTTCTTTTTATTTAGAAAATAGTTTACAAATGAAAAAATATTGTCCAAACGAAAATCTCTAATTCTCTTCCTTTTGCATAAAAGGGGAGAGAGCACTCTTTCAATAGGATAGAAAATGTTTTTTATTTACTTTCTCTTATTTTAATAGATTTCAAATCACATTTTTTTGGACAAATTCGTTGTATCGAGTACTAAAATATATAGATTGTTCGTAATATAAGGTACTCATTGTTAAAAATTTCGACCTATGTTAAATCCCGAATTCGTTAAACCGGGAAACCACTGTAGTATAAAACAAGTCAGAAAATATAGTCGGTCAAGATCGATTATACGTACTTATATAAATCTTATTTGTGTTAAATGTTAGCATAATACTTACATTTCTGTAGGATTTATGCACGTTAAAGTGATTTTCGGGATTCAGAAAAAAAAATGTCTGAGCCTTCTTTGTAAAAACGAAGTCCCTAGTATATACAGAGGCTTCAGAAACTGGAAAACCGTTTCTAAAAACAGGTTTTTTAAGCATATTTCCGCAATGTATGAACCGATCTTGATGAATTTCAATAACAAAATTCTCGAAAGGATATCCAATCGTTTGATATATATATTATATATGCCAGTTATCGGTGGACTTCATAAACGCCATTTCAACCGACACACGGACGGACAATATTTAAAATTTATGTATATTAAATATTTAAAATTTATGTATATTAAATATTCAAAGTTTTATCTAAAATTAACATTTTTAATTCTTCCCAAAACTGAAAAATTTACTTTTCCAAAGGTACCATTTTTTCATTTTACAAAAAGTATGAAATTTCTAAAAAAAAAAAAAAAAATACATTTTCTCAAAAAATTATTACTAAAAGAAAAAATCAAAAAACAGTAAAAATGTTTAAAAGTTGTGTATTTTTTAAAGTATCACTTTCATATTATATATTTATTTTCAAAGAAAATCTACACTTTTCTCAAGAAGTATAAATTTTTGGAAAGGTAATTTTTTTTTTACCAAAAGGTATCAATTTTCAATGAAAAAAAAAAAAAAAACTGAACAGTATCAATTTTGAAAAAAAAAAAATATTTAAAAAATTATTTTATTGTTAAAAATTTTTTGTTTGCAAAAAATTATAAATTTTCAAAGAAAAAAATGCAAAAGGTACAAAAAAGTACCAAACTTTAAGAACGCTATCAATTTAAAAAAATGTTCGTACTATTATTATTACTATTTTTTTTTTTTTTTTTTCAAAAACAAAACATTTTCTTTAACCACTAACAGTTTAAAAAATGTATAAATTAAAAAAAAATATTAGGTACCATTTAAAAAATAAAATAAATATTTCATACCATTTTCAAATAAACGACCAATATTTTAAAAAAGTACTAATATTTCAAAAAGTACGATTAAAAAAAAAAAAAAAAAAAACATTTTTTAAAAATTATAAATTTAAAAAATCTATTTTTAATTAATTTTTAAGGAAAAAATGTATTAATTGGTACTTTAAAAAAGTACCAATTTAGATAAGTTTACATTTTAAGCACTTATTTTTGTAATAATACAAATTTCAAACTTTTGAAATTTGTGTGCTTATTGGTAAAAATAATCATGACAATTTTCCAAGAAATAAAAATATTGTTTCCTACTACTTATTAAAACAATTCACAAAGGTACAATTTTTCAAGAAACTTTAAAAAAAGTTATAACTATTTCTTTTTTTAAAAACTAACTTTTTAAGATACTAAAATTTCGCACCAGAAAAACATAAGTATCCTTTAATCCAGCTCGCCACATACTACCGCTATGACGTCAAAAAAATTGTAATAAATATGTACCTCTTCAACTGCAGATCCAATCAAAAAGTAATGGATGGGAAAGTTTTAAAGGACTCAATCTTTCAGGGAAATTATCTTATAATACGGGATGTACTACATATCCATTGATATATGTATATAATCTCTATAAATTGTAACTCGTCAAAATAAATATCTTGAATAAATTTTAATAGCGCCATGGCAGACATATAAAACATATTTTTTCTTTATGGAAAAGTTACTACCCTTATTAAAGTATATATTCAATACAAAAAGGTTTATATTTTTAATTCAAGATACATAAGCATATGTATGAGGGTAAAAAGTCTATTGTGTGGGTTTTTTTTATATAAAAAAAAAAAAAAAAATATTTATCAAATTATTTTTATTCATCTAGTGATAGACAAATTCAAACAAAACAGCAACAAAATAAAAAAAAATAAATAGTTAAAAAAGCTTTATAAATTTGGTTCAAATTGACAACCAAAACTTTTTTTTCATTTATTCAAATCAAAATTAAACAAATAAGTAAATTACAATATGTCAATAGAAATTGATAAAAAATAATACTCAATACACAAATATTTAGAAAACTAAAACAAATTAAAGAAAGTTATTTTTTTAATAATTGATATACACACAAAATATTTTCGTATTGATTATATTTAGATATATGTAAATACTTTTCTACACATAATTACATACGTTACATATAAAGGTAATTAGTTATGATTTTCGACTTTTTTATTTTCAAAATATTTCAATTTTACCTCATTTTTAAACATAACCTAAAATTTATTTTAAATTAAACTAATAAAACTCATCTATACCCATATAATTTATATTATAAAATTTATCCAATACATTTTTTGTTTGTTAATATATTTAAAGTCTTATCGCAATATTATAAAATTTAGGTCAATTTTATTGTTTTTATTTAAACAATAAGGTCAAAAAGTGTTTAAAAAAAAAAAGAATATTAAAACAAACAAAAACGATTTTAAATATGGGATTTACTTCACAAAATTTAACCCTTATAATGACATTCGTCCATATTTACATACAATAAAAAACAAATTAATGAAAGTCCACAAAACATTATAAATTATAATTACAGACATACATACTGTTTATTAGGGAAGAAAAAAAAAGTTTTAATGTTCTCAAATAAAATTTATTTTAAGATTTTCCTTTATATTATGAAATTAAAAAATAAATTATGTACTATATTCAGTAATGGCAACTCTTGGCAACTTAACGCACAGAAATTATTAAATGCTAGAAGAGCTAAATGAAAAATACTACATTTTTGCGGTACAATCAGGCATATTTTGGAAAAAGCGCAAAAGGGAACTAAAATAAAAATTTATTTTTATTTACATATCAAAATGTTAATAGCAATTTGGTAAATCAAAAATAAAAGCTATGGAGTTTTTATTGTTATGAACCAAAATCCAAAATTTGTCAGTTCTTTCAATAATTTGCAACTAAAACTACTCACAGAAAAATAATTAGTTAGAAAATGGTCATAATTATAAAAATGCAATAATAATAAGAGCAATTTTATTCCAGTTATTAAAAATCCTTAAACTAAACAATTTATCTTAATTTTAAAAATTTTTTATATTTAGTTCAATTCTATTGTATTTCCTTAATTTTCAACAAAAATAATTAAAAAGAAATGTCAAACATTTTAAAATTTATTCACAATAGTCATATGAGAAACTTTTATGATTACTATATTCGCTCGGTTATAGCAATCGAATTATGAGATAGTTCTTGTAACTACCCAAATTCGGTTGGCAATAAATTCGGTTGTGAGAACAAAACAGTTTTCTCTGTGTATTTTATTTGGTGAAGATAGTTATTTAAAATTTTAAAAATTGACATTTGATATTGTTCAAAAAAATATTTTACGATCAATAAGTGAAAACTATTTAAATTGTCAAAATAAATAAATTAAAATTTGACCCAAATCGATACGCCATTAACCAAAAACTAATTCAAACAAAAAGCGATTGTAATATGCTAGAAATGTTGGGAAAAAATAAAAAGACACTAAAGAGGCTAAACGAAACGGGCTAATAAAATCAGTGATGCAAATTTTTCTCTTTTCTGACAATGCTGTGAGACGCGGTCGCACGTCAAAGTTGAATTTGTTTAAACTTTTTTTAATATCAGCTGATTGTCGCTCGTCGTCACGTACCGCGTATAAGTATGGGCCTTCCACCAATCCACCTTTTGGACTACCAAAAAACGGGAAAAATCTAACCCGAATAGGGTAAGTTGGCATCACTGATTTTATTAGAACTCCAGCAAAAATATGTACATATTAGGGTATCCACTTATTCGGGTTTTCATATTAATCGGTTTATTCGACAAATAATTATTCGGGGTTAAAATTTGATCGGTTAATAACCGATTAATGGCAAATTATTCGATTAACCGAATAGTCTCAGTAATACATATTAGACATATAAATAAGACTAATTATAAAATTTAATCGATTGAAATAGTTATTTAGAATCTTTATATAGAACAAAGAGTTTATCTTATTAGTTCTTTCGGCCATATGTATGAAAAAAATGCTCTTATCGACCTAATACTACAAAATATTCTCCTAATTCAACTTTATTTAATAAATCAGTCTTTTTTATTTAACTATTTTTATTTTCTATGTGAGAATCATTTTCTGTCATAAAAGTAAAAATTAATATTATATAACTCTGAATTTACTTTACTTACAACTATATTTTCGGAATTTCTATTGTTACAAGATCAAGTATTTGTAAAATTTTAATCTTTTCATGTCGCATTTTATCAAATGAACTGTCTCAATAAAAAAGAATATCTAAAGAAGTAAATAAGATCCTAAACTTGTGATCCAGAAGTATTACAAAGTTGGACTTGTTCTCTTTTTTCATACCTATTCAGTGAGAAGGAAGTCATGTTCACGACTTCATGCAAATTTTCAATGAATGTCAAAATAAATTTTTATTGGCGAAAGGAATTTAATTTTAATTTTTATATTAACCAACATATTAGCTTTAACTTTTCGCACCATTATATTAAAAATAATATGTGGTTGACATAAATTTATCTTAAAAATAAAAAATTTCCAAATTTATAACTCCAATAAAACTAAATTTCGGTTAATCGGTTATTCGACTCAAATTATTCGGTTTATTCGTTATTCGAAAATAGACAATTTTAAATTATTCTAACAGTTAATCGACCAAAATTAATCGGATAACCGAATGACGGTTAATCGATTGGATACCCTAGTACATATGTATGTGTATTTTAATATAAATGTTAAGTATGTATGTTTCGTTAATTATTTTATTTATTTATTTATTTATTTATTTATTTATTTAGTCTTTAGATACAGTATTATCCTTACAGACTAGCATTAAATTTAAAATAAATTATTTAAAAACATTTTAAATTCCCTACTTGGGACACTAATGTCTAAATAAATGCAGTTTTCATTATATAAACGCATAGCTCTAGTAAGTGGTTCATTTAATGCAAAGTTATTTCTATGCAGATCAATATAAAAAAAATCTATTTCTTGATCTAAGAAATCTTTGAGGAACAAGAATTTTTATTGACTGTAATAAATCAGAACAATCAATATTACCAGAAACGATGTTATATAAATAAATTAAATAAGCAATTTTTCTCCTTGCTTCTAATGTTTTCAATGATAGTAAAGCACCAAAGAATATATGAATATTCTTTGAAAGCACACTTACCGCTATAAGTAGCAGCAGGGAAATTTGTAAAATTTAAAAAAGCAAGAGCATATTTAATGAATTTTATTTGTATTCTTTCAATGCGGTTACTATGAAGCAAAAATAAGTTTCAACAAATTATAACTGTTTTGCGAAAATTATATGAGGATTACAATGGGTTATTTACAATTTCTATTAACCTTTAATAATTTGTATATAAAATGTCATTCAAGATGTTAGAAATTAGTAATAAAAGTAAAAGTAATTAGGAGTGCGATCGAAAAAAATTTAACATATATAAAGTTCAATAATTTGGAAAAGGTTGATCTTAGAGTTTTTATTGTTTTTTTTTTTTTTATTTAATTGATATTATACTACAGATCACAGAAAAATATAAATTTTATACTTCTGTCAACTACCTATGACCTAGTAGACCTTTTTGGGTAACCCTTACATTCGTGATTTGATAGTTGATTCAGTCACTATTTTGGAACAGTCTGCCCATCTGCTTTTAAAATTTTTGATATTTTGGGACACCTCTTTTGTTCTTTTCGATTCTCTTTTCACAAAAGTCCAATATCTCTTCACTGGTCTTAGCTCTGGACAATTTAGAGGATTGACCTCTGTTGGTACAAAAACTATGTTATTGCTTTGGTACCACTCCAGAGCTTTCTTACGTAGTGACATGATGCCAAATCGGGCGAAAAATATGTAGACACATTATGCTCTTTTATGAAAGGAAAAATATTTTTTTGCAAACATTCCTTGATGTATTTTTCGGTATGTATAGAGCCTACTGTAACAAATGACTTGCTTCTTTTGCCGCAACTGCATAAATCTTGCAATAACATGAATTCTATAGGCAATTTCGTCAGCTCTTCGGTCCTAAACTTATCTTTAACATTGTCTCGAGCATCACCAACATAAAAATGTTGATAATGAAGCTGCGAAAAATCAGCCAGTACATACGTTTCATCGTACTTTACACAACATGAGTATTTTTGTATGAAATTCGGTTTTAATTGGGACTTTTTGGACTTTATATGTTCTTAACTCAGCAATAGCTTTAACTTTTCGCACCAAATACTCAGAGCACTGAGCTCTGACTATTTGGTGCGAATTAAATTATTTAATTTAATTGATGATAAATTTTTATTTTTTACTAGCACTTTTTTTCAGAGACCGGATTTTAATACTAAAAAAACAATCTTTTTATTTTTATTTCAATCGAAAAACAATCTTTAATGTTCAAAAAATAATAAAAATCCATCATGATTTTTATTATTTTCATCAATATTTTAATTTTTTTCATCATGATGAAAATAAAAATATAAATATCTTTTGTGATATTTATTTCAAAAGTTGAAAATTATTTTGAACTTTTTTCATCGGATGGAAAAAATTCTAAACAACAACAATTTCATTTGAATAAAAAAATATTTTGAAAACAAAACAAAGTATGAATAAAAAAAACAATCATTTTAAATTTTTTTCGAACTGATATTTATCGTTAAAGATATTTATCGTTAAAGATATTTATTTTTTTCATCATTGATGGATATTTATTTTAAAAATAAAAATCCCTCACATATTTTTTTCAACAAATGAAAAAATATTTTGAACATTAAAGATATTTATTTTGATTGAAAAATAAAAATAAAACGTTTTCGGGTGCTTGCTTTTTTTAAACATTTTATAAAAAAAAAAAATATTTTTATGTAAAAATGGAATTTTTTCGAAATTTATACATCGATTTTATTAAAAATAAATTGCAGCACATACATACAGTGTCTCACATATGTTAGTGAATTTTAATTTTTAAATAAAAAAATGAGTTATTTTAAGTTATAAAATTAGGTAAATAAAAAATAATAATTTTTTTATGAATGGAATTTTTTTGCCTGAGTTGTCTTCTACCAAATGCTGCAAAAAGTAGCACAAAATGTTGAATCGTTTCCGAGAAATTGAGAAAAATAACACGTGCAGTCATTTCAGGTACCTCACAAAAGTATTTGAATTTTTTAATTTTTTACATTTGAAGATACTCAAAATACAAAAAAGGCGAAAAAATATATGTTTTTTCATATTAATTGTTATTAAGTATTAGTGTTAAGCGTTTACTAATTATTTTTATAAATTTTGGGGTAAAATTTTAGGGAAATTAAGCGAGGTTTCTTTACATGTATCTTACAAAAGGGAAAATTGTAATAATCGGGTAATTTTTCCTAAATTATTTCTTAAATTTAATTTGTTTTATTCGGAAATATAAATAGACTTTGTCATGCCTTCGAAAAATAATTTTTACTGCAAAAGTTCTCAATATTGACATTCCAAGCGGGGTACGTAGTTTCATTATGTTGTTAAAAATTAAAAAATCTTCAACATTGAGCCTACTGTATGTGGACTATACTGAAGTATTAGTCCACGTATTTTAACAAAACTTTCAGATTGTGTTTCTGTAGGTATTAGCTATTATTAAATGAGAGATTTGGATACCGGCTACAAAAATACAAAAAAATTGGAGCCATAGTACAAAACGCGACAAAAGGCATATTTTAAGTTATATAACTATATGACTTTCAAGGTATAGGGGAACTAAAGGTAAAAATACCCGAAAAAGTTTACTATTCTGTTAATATTACTTATTTTGATGAAAATAAAGTTGAAAATTTTTCGCTCCAACATTTCTGGACTGCAAGTTATTGATCCAAAAATAATATGGCTAAGTAATTAGAAAAATAAACCCATGTACAAGTATGTCGGGGTATATTTTGGAGCTATATCAAAAAGTCAGGTATTTTAGCCTTCAAATTTATAATTGGCTATATATCGGGAAGATATTCCCCAACATTTTGAAATAAATTTTTGATACGTAGGGTACCAAAATGGGCTTGATATTTAAGGTATTTTATTTTTAATGGTGCCATGCCTCATAATTATCGACTTGGACCCTTTGTATATGGGGTTTTATCAAAAAACTCATAAGGAACTAAAACCTTATAATATTTTTTACTATAATGACAAAAAAAATTATTGTATTTGTCATTTATAGAGGAAAAATAGGCGTGTTCGTCCTAAATCAACCTTCTAAGTCCATTAAATATAAAATTGGACTAAAAATCCCCCAACATTTTACTCCAAATTGGGGAAATAAATTAGTAAACATTTAATTGTGATACCTATGACCTATTATTAATAAAAAATACATGGATTTCTCCAATTTGTATTTTGTTTGATATTTTTAAATACAAAGGTGATAAAAATTCAAATACTTTTGTGAGGTAAATTCGATGAATTTTCATACTCTTTCTGGAATAACTTGGATACAATGAAATATTTTTGATTGCAGTTTTTTGCATTATAAAGAAATAACAAATAGACAAACACAATTCAGTTAATAAATCTAGAATTAATTTTTTCAAATCACGTAAATAAACCGTTATAATTATTAATTTAAAAAATTCAAATACTTTAGTGAGACACTGTACATCTTTATGAAGTAGAAATGTAGAAAATGTATAATTTTTAGTAATTTTTGATTTTTGACAAAAGAATTTTTTTTTAATAATATTGTTTAATATCTCCGAAACTGTTAAGCAGATTTTTTTGTAATTTTATTGAATTCATTTTTTTTAAATTTATTTAATTTTATTTTGTTGCCCTGTGTAATTAGATTTTTTTAGGATCATTTTTGATTTTTTTTTTTTATTGTGTTTTTCAAACCTGGTACCTGTTAGTGTTAGAATATTTCGATTTTGAATAAATTATTTAATTAGAAAAATATTTGAAATCATTTTAAAATTCTGACTAATAACACAAACAACAAAATCGCAAAAACAAATTATATCTGGAAACTTTTAAAAAAGTTTGAAAAAAATAAAAGATACATGTTTAAATAACAGAGCTAAAGGGGTTTTACACTGTAATACCTTGTATTAATACTAAAAATATTTTCAAATGTATTATGGTATAAATAAGTTCAATACTTTGTATGTTGAAATCTTGAAATTTTTCAAACGTTATTACATTTCTTTTTGCAAATTTCGGAAAACTTTTTCATATTATATCTTATATAGTGAAACAAGTTAAATGAAACATTTCCATCACACTACACTTTTAACCCATTGATGACCAAATGAAATATGTACCTCTAAGAAATTTTTAGATTATACAATTTTCTGAAAAAATAAGCGAAGAACAATGGGAGCTTTTAAACCAAAACGCTGTTATTGAGAGATTATATCAAGGTATATGGAATCCTACTTTGGTGACAAACTATTGCTAATTCTTATAATGGGAAAAAAGGTAAAATAATACGTTCTTAAATCATAATTTAAGAAAAAAATATGCATACATTTCTGAATGAAGTTGAAAGTAAAAACATTATATGTTTTAAAATTGTGACGTCATGGAAATGTTTCATTTAACTTTTTTCACTATAAGAATTAAACAAAATTATTCACGACGCACAAAACGAATTTTTTTGGAAATAATTCTGTAACTTTAGAACTGCTGGATGTATTTGAATGAAATTTCGCATGGACAATCTTGAGGTGTATTCCAATTAATTTGGAGGAGTACAGGTTCTTAGCGGGTCTGGGGACGGGGGTGGACTTCCGAAGTTGGTCACCTCGGGTATGAACATTTAAAAAAAATCGCCAAAATTTTATTTATAATTTGATGGAAAAACAATTTTGCACATAGACATTTCTCTACAAAAAATACGCTTACATGTGTGGGATATCTCTTTTACTTTAAGAGATATTTGAACCAAAGTAAAATTTTGACCCATTTTTGGACATGTTCTTTTTTAGTTTTTTTAACTTGGCGGGTTCAATTTGAGTCCTAAAATCTTTCTAAAATATTCTCCGGATTCTATACAAAATTCTAAATAATTTAGATAAAAAGCTATATTATTTTGAAATAGAAATTTTTAAAATAATTTTGATTTTTTCCAAAAAGGTAGTAACATTTTTTCACTTTAAGATCCATTATTTTCCACTGGACCATACATTTTTTTCATGTTCCTAAAAGAATGCTTAACGTAAATGTATGTCAAAACAAATCCGAAGGCATTTGGGGTAACAGTCTCCCCGCTAGCCTTATCAGAATTTCGTTAATTTTAATTTTTTTATTTTTTTTGTGGAGCTCAAAAATATCAAAGCTGAAATTAAAAAAAAAAAAAAATACCTTGATAAAATGCTTACATATGTTGGCTAAACTTACAAAAAATATTTAATAAGCCACGTCTCTTATAACGACAGGCTGACCATTTCAATGAAAAAAGTCAATTTTTAAAGCAAGCTTTCCGCGAACTGGAATTTTTGGTATTTCGAAGTAAATGGGAATCTATTTATTCTCTACTTTTAAGGACAAATTATTTTATATTATACTAAAATTTCGTAATGATAGCTTAATTAATGTAGATTTTATTTAAGTTCAAATATAATTTTTTTTTTACAAAATAACACTAAACACAAAAATTTTACGTTTTTTTTACCAATTTAATGAAAAAGTTTAGTTGTAATACTTTACTATTTATATATTATTATTTTTCAAGTAATAACCTTTCTAATGATTTCAAATACTTGCATAAATACTTTACAAAATCTTTTAACCAACTGAAACTTGGCCCCCTTCAGCAAAATTTTCACATTTTCTTTTACTTATTTCTATGGTAAATACATAAGTGCACAGCAGTTTCAACATGTTTTTGAAAATAATTTTGTATAGCTTTTGAACCGTTAAATATATTTCAATGACCCCCAAATCAATTGGCATACACCTCAGGATTATCCATGTGAAATTTCATTCAAATACATCCAGCAGTTCTAAAGTTACATAATTATTTCCAAAAAAAAAGTCGTTTTGGGACCACTGTGTTTTTGTTAACTGTTATTTAAACAGGCATTTTTATTTTTTCCATACTTTTGGTGGCTACACATTTTCTGTCAGTGCGATTTTAAAAATGTTAAAATTTTTTGCAATCTACGGTCTTTTGTTTCTTATATCAAATACAAATTTACCCTCTACACCCACTCATTACTCCTCATTTCTCAATGGTTTTATGAGGGTTAATGGAAAAATTCTTGATTTTTACAAATTTAAAGACTTTTAGGGGCTATGTGTGACAAGTTAGAAACTTGACTAGTACTACATTTTTATAGCCCCTTGAATTGGCTATAAGAAAAACCAAAATGTTCCTGATGATTGGGATGACTGTACCTACAATATCTGCAACATGATTTTCAAGATACTTTTTTAGTGTTTACCTTTGTAATTTAATTTAATTTTTTCGAAAAAATTGTTTGTGTTTTTAAACTGAAGCATTATCAAAAATTTATATAATTTTACAAAATTAACACCTTCTTATAAATGTTTACTTTTTTTTAATAATGCACGCAAAGAAAAAATATGGTTCCTGTGACCATAAACTAAGAGCAACATACTATGATTGTAATATATGATTCCAAGTTATATTTGTACGTAATCATTACTATGATTCCAATTTATAATTTATTAGTAAGGTTTATAACCTTATTAATAACTTTTAGTAAGTTTTATAACCTTTTCTTAAGTATTGCTTTCAATTTCATCATGTTTTTATCATTTAATAATTCCATGTTATCATATATATAAACTAATTTCATCATATTAATAATTCCATTTTATCATATATATTATTCCATTCTATCATATATATGTACTAATACCATCATAAGTATAATTCCATTTTATCATATATATGAACTAATTTAATCATATATATAATCCCATGTTATCATATATATGATCCCATATTTTCATATTTATATTCATTTGTACCACGATATGTGGTACATTCATCATACTGAATAAAAACAAAACTTGTCAATTTATATTTGTTCATATATAAACTAAATGAGAATTATTACTACTGGACTGATACACAAAAATGTGTATTCAAAAGGCGTTAAAAGTTAATGGCTTAATGGTTGTAGAATTAACCAAATTTGTAAAATGAAATGAATAGTTATGTAATTAACTAAATTGTTGTGGAATTGACTAAATGATTGGATTTATTCATAAATATGATTTCATATAAACATATTTAAATACATATTATAATTCAGTGAACCATATTAAAATTTTGATTGTGGGTAATCATTAAATGATTAAAGAGAGTCATAAACGTTGCTATCATGAACACAGTATATTTAAATCAATGAAAAACGACTATATAATCATTGAATAGTTGTGGTGATCATGCTGTAACCATGTTTTTTCTCTGCGTGTGTTTACTTAAAAATAAATAAATGTTAAAAAAAGTTAGTTCTTTAAGTTTTTTTATTTAAAAAAATTCTATTTGTTTGTGTTTTTCCTGAAAAATTATAATTGTACTTTTTAGAAGTCTTTTTTTTTTTTTTTTTGTAAAAAAATTGTTAGTTTTTTTGTTTTTTGCCTATAACTCTCTCATTTAAGGACCAATTAGCCGATGCCGTCGGTTTTCAGGAGCACTCAGAATATTTATTTGAAAAAACAGGCAGAGAGTTATTCAGACTCTTTTAACTAATAGGTCATAGACTATACAGTTTGTGGGGCCACAGATTAATATTGTAAAAATTAATAATGGTATCATATAAAAATTAAGTTGACGCTTTAGCTGAAATGGAAAAATTTTTAATTTTATACATTGAAAAAATAAAAAAATATACCTTAAACTGTATTTACTACTTTACTTATTTAAAAACAAAAGTTAAAAGGATGAAGATGAAAATTCCTAAAAAATAACATTTGGTTTGAAACTGTCATTCAAGAATTTCGAAGAATTATGTCAAATACAATTGTCAACTGTTTTTATATGTATGTATAATATAATTTTTTAAGAATAACCAAAAGACACTTTATGCTAAAACTAACCCCACAAATATTTCCTTTAAAATATTGTATATAACCAAAACCATAGATTAACTACTAGATATTTATGTGAGAGAAAAAAACCTAATTCAATTGTCAGAAACCTAATTCATACAAAAACAAAATACATGTAGTCACATATATTTTGTTTTTGTATTTTCAAAAAAATGAGTAAATTTTTTGAAAATTTAGTATAGGGTGGCTCTCACATAAACTTCTAGTTCTATTCTATGACCAAAACCATATAGTACCATGTACAGTTATGAACAAAAAAATAGAGTCAAGTATATTTGTTTGAAATTTTTTGAGTTTTCGACAAAATTTTATGCAAATTATATAAAGATATACAAAAATAATATCCTTTAACATTATCCCAATAATGGTACATCGTCTCAAGCACAACTAGTCCTTTTTCAGTGCGGACAAACATTTATTTATTTTGTAAAATTTTTTTAAAATTTTTATGAAACATTACTTTTTTAAATCTCGATAACGATATTAAAAATAAAAAACTGAAAGAAGTTGAGAATCATCGATGATCTTTAATTTCGAGAACTATTTGTACTTGGCACTTTAAAAATATGGGTAAAAACGAAGGTCCCAACAATAGATAACTGCCAAAATCAATCACTATAGTTAAATAATTTTATTTTTAATTAAAAGGCAGCAGTTATAGACAATTTCAAAAGATTTAATGTAAAAAAGTTCTTTGGAACAGAAAATCACTAAAATTTTTTATCAAGCCTTGGACTTTTAATGCCAATAAGTCGATTAAAAATTCGGTAGGAATTTAAATTTCTTCTAAGAATATGAGAAGACAATTGACGAAAATATAAGTAATTTATTTCAAATACCATTTTGGAAAGCCCCAGTCTTATAATACAGATAGGGAAAGGCCTCAAATAGTATCCTCATGTACCCAAAAGTATAAAAATTGCATATTATCTTTTAAGAAAAGAAGTACTTATTTTATAGAAGAATATAAACGTTAAATTTGGTAGCAGAACTTTCGTAGAGAACCAAAAAATACGGATTTGGAAACCCTTAATACCCCCTGCACACTTATGCATAATAATGTTGGTAATATATCGGGGAGGGTTACTACTATTTCAAATTGTCAGGTCTATATCTCAGCATCAGGAAACTCTAGAATAGTCTTCCAAAGAAATAATATTTTCTACAATTGTTTTCTAATGTTACCAGAAGAAATTTATGTTCCATTTTGAACCGAATATATAGAATTGAAACTTCCAGACTTAAACAAATTTTGGGTGATTTTTCGTTTCCGAAGAACTCTCTCTTTTTGCACTAAATATTTTTTAATTGATCTTAAGTTCTGCCATTTAATTGAAAATAAAATTATTTAACTATAATAATCGATTTCGGCAGTTATCTTTTTTTTTTTTGGACCTTCGTTTTTACCCATATTTTTAAAGTGCCAAATCTACAGATCCTTTCTGATACAAATAATTCTCGGAATTAAAGATCATCGATTTTTCTCATTTTTTTATTTTTAATATCTTTATCGAGATTTAAAAAAAGTAAGGTTCCATAAAAATTTTTCAAAAAAATATATAAAAAAATTTTAATAAAGCTACTCTTGACCCTTTTTTTCCGCACTAAAAAAGGACTATTTGCGCTTGAGACCATGAATCGTTATTGGGATAATGTTAGAGGATATTATTTTTGTATAGGTTTATAACCCAATATATTGGCAATGATTTGGCATTCAAAGTTTTATTGTTTTGCATAAAACTTTGTCGAAAACTCAAAAACTTTAAAACAAATATATTTGACTATATTTTTTTGTCCGTAACTGTAGTAAGTATTAAATTTGAAACTTATATTAAAAATCTGCTATATAAGATTACCTATACATACATATATATAAAGGTAATAAATGTGGGAGAAAATGTTAAATGTTCTTATATATGCTGGTACATCTTTGCTAAACTTTTATTACAAAAAAAAAAGAAAAAAAAAAAACTTTTATGTTAAAAAAACATATGGCTGGTTTTACAACTACGTAAAAGTTAAAAATAATACTTTGAAATATTTAAATTTCACAATGGTACTTACTGTTGCCCTATAGGGATTCAAATCACCATGATAAGACGCATTTACGCTTAAAGCTATAAATACCTACTTGTTATGCTTTTAATGGCCATGAGTAAGAAAAAATATATATTGTTAACTGTTTTTTTGTCTGATTGAAATAAATAAATAAAATATAATCAGATGCTTAACTGTTATTATGTTTAACTCTGTTGCTTTTAAAAATTGTGTGCGTCATAGGTTTTATAAACGTAACTAATATGTCAAAAGCATATACAAAAATATTTAAAAAGCAATTGTCAATCTTATTTCGTTTTTGATTTGTTATTAAAAGAATTATTAGAATTGACTGAATATGTATATAAGATATGTTCCAAATTTACAGGTTTTAGTTAGAAATAATCGGAAAAACAACAAAATACTTAATAAATTCTTAGTACGGGAATTTATGTGTATCAAGTACTAGAACAGGGCTAGTACTTGATACACAGGGACCGGGATACACGTTAGCGTAAGTAGCAAATATAACAAGTAAATTTAATATACAGTGCTGTGCAAAAGAATAGACTTATTTTTATTTGGTAAATATTTTCCATTATGAATGATATTTAAATTTATTTTTTATTGATTTAAGAACTGTACTAAATGATACACCATCCACAAATGTTTTTGTTTTTTTATGACTTTATTTAAATAAAAAATAAATCATTTTCCTATGATTCAAAATAATAGACTTATTCAATATTTCTTAAACAAATATATATTTTTTTCATTAAAGACTAAAACAAATTAAATTTTCTACTAATATTGAATATTATAATAATATGCCAAGTTAATTCAATAACCTGAATGACCGCCATTATTGTTTAAAATGCACTGAACTCTTCTAGGCATTGATTCTATAAATGTTTGGCATTTTTCTATAGAAATTGCCTCTCATTTTTTTAACATCTTTCCAAAGTTGATTTTTACTCCGAAATGTCTTCCCATCTAGACCTCTCTTCAGTTCAACCCAAAGGTTCTCAATAGGATTTAGATCCGGTGACTGTGAAGGCCATTCTAAAACAGATACATTGTTAGCACTCAGCCAAGATTTAACAAATTTTGAGGAATACTTAGGAAATTTTTTTCGAGCTGCTAAGTTTTTTAAGCTTAAAAATGGTAACTTCCTGGCGGTTCTACTTGGCAAACCTTTCTCTAAAAGTTTTCGTCGGACTGTTGAAGCACTAATTATGTTACCTATTTCTTTAGAAACGGCTTTTGAAGATAGAAATGGCTGCTTCTTCACTAGAAGAGCTATCTGTGAATCCGTGGTAGCGGTTATTTTGCAAGGTCTACCACGTGTTTCTTTTGATGGCTTCCACTTGATTGCGTTTCTTACGAAATGATGAGACCTTCCAAGCAATTCCACATTAAATCAAGTGTTTTTCCTTGGTCACGTAATTATTTCACTATTCGCCTTTCTTAAGGAGTGCTATGTACATTACGACCCATCATTTCGTAAAAATAATATTATTTTATAATATTTTTTCAACAATAATATTTCATTAACCTTACATTTAATTATTTTCAGAAAATTTATCCAAATTATTATTTTGCACAAATTATATTTTAACTTTTCTTGAAATGTTTACGAAAGCGCATAAAGGAAAGAAAGGAACTTCTAAAAAATAACCATTATTTTTAGTATTGACAACATCAAATATAACGGTACCAAAAATTCCTAAGAGAATGTTTTTTTAATAGTGTTAAATCGAAGAGAAAATATTTAATATACAATAGCCTATTATATTGCACAGCACTGTATCTGTATAATTTATTTACATTTATAATTTAAAATTATTTCATACCTCATGGCGTATGATTATTGTTGATTTAAGAAATAAAAATAAATTATTAAAATACAAGAAAAAATTAATGATAATAAAAACTGCGTTTCCATTTTGCAAAATTTATAATAATAGAATATTAAGTAAGTAATCATATCTAAGTATCCTACATTCCTTGGGGCACTGTAAATGTAATAAAAAGATCTTAAAATTGATAAAAGTAAAAACAATTAAAGTTCATTATAATATTCGATCTTATAAAAATTATAAAAAAAAAGTATTTATAAATATTAAATAGCATTGTACAAAAAATTCTTAAACTACAACTGCATTGCCTAGAAAATATAAAAATAGCGGTTTTTATAATTAAGAATAACCATGCAAATATGGAGTGCTATCGAACAAATCTTAACACACATTTTGCCAAATAATATAAAATATTATCTTTGAAAAATATGTCAGTTATTATTTTTAATGACAACCATGTAGATTTGTTGTGAATTTGACTTAAAAAAATCCAAATTGGTCCTACAAATAATTGGCCAAAGAATTAAATGTCTGACGTCAAACTGTTTCTAATGTTATTAAACAGTGTCAGGAGAATTTGACCATTGATAGGAAACATGGTTCGGGAAGAAAAAAGGTCCACATGATATTGGGAAGGCCAAGAAAATTTAAAGCATATTGAAAATAACTCCAAACACATCTGGTAGAAAACCAGTCCAGTTAACTCAGTGCTCTGACTATTTGGTGCGAAAAGTTAAAGCTAATGCGGAGTTGAAAACATATAAAGTCCAAAAAGTTCCAGACTAGAATGCTGCAAAAAAATTTGAAGGCAAGAATAGGACAGGGAAATTAAAATCAAATTTCATACAAAAATACTCATGTTGTATAAAGAACGACGAAACGTATGTACTGGCAGATATTTCGCAGCTTTTGGGTCAAAATTTTTATATTGCTGATGCTCGAGGATATGTTGAAGATAAGTTTATGACTGAAAAGCTGACGAAATTTCCTAAAGAATTCCTGGTTTGACAAGATTTTTATAAATACTGAAAAATACAACAAAGAATGTTTGCAAAAAAATCTTCTTCCTTTCATAAGAGAGCAAAATGTGTCCACATATTTTTGGCCCGAATTAGCATACTGTCACTACATAAGAAAGCTCTGGAGTGGTACCAAAACAATAACATAGTTTTTGTACCAACAGAGGTCAATGCTCAAAAGTGTCCGGAGCTAAGACCAGTGAAGAGATATTGGGCTTTTGTGAAAAGAGAATCAAAGAACACAAAAGAGGTGTCCCAAAATATCGAAGACTTTAAAAGCAGACGAGCAGACTGTTCCAAAAAAAGTAACTGAAACAACTATAAAATCTCTAATGGAAGGGTTAACAAAAAAGATCTACGAGTTCATAAGTAGTGGTTAGAAGTATAAAAGTAATATTTTTCTGTGATCTGTAGTATAATATCAATTAAATAAAAAAACAATCAAAACTCTAAGATCAGCAGTTTCCAAATTATTTAATTTTATATATGTTAAGGTTTTTTCGAACGCACTCCTTATATACATACATATGTATAATTTTTTAAATTAGAGAAAGCGCTTTAGAATGCAATCCGTGAATTCAATGTTCGTATCGTTTTTTTTTTTTTTTCAAAAATGTGCACCTACTTCGATTTTGGAAAAATTGTACTTTTTTTTGGAAAATTTTAAACATGTTTTATTGTTTTTTATTTGTAGATTTGTATTTTTTATAATAGGTATAGGATTTTTTTAAGATTGTGATTTGTTCGTAATTTTTGTTACTTTTTAATAAAATAGATTTTCCGGTTTATACTTTTCCGACGATATCTCTTAAACAAAAGCATGTACGACAACGAAGTTTTGTAAAAATAGTTCAAGGGTCAATATAACCTCTCACTTGTTTTAAACAAATTTTTATAGTATTACAAATTTAAACTAATTTCAGTTAAATTTTAAGTCAATTTTGAAAGTAGTACACATAAAGAAAAAATACGTTTCAAATACAATTTTTAATCGCTTGCCAAATTTTTGTTTCTCGTCCGATTTAAAATATTAAAATATTCTTCAAAGTTTAATAAGTCAAGGAAAATTCCAAAAAACATTGTTCTATTGTGGATGTGAAAAAGCCATAACAAAATAAATAATTTTTTCCCGCAGCCAATATTCGAACGTGTGTGCTAAAATATGGAAAAAATGGAATTTTCCATGACTTATTAAACTTTAATGTGGCATAGTTTCGGTTGTTTAAAAGATATTAATTTCAATCTTTTTCTATGTAAAAAGAATTATGTCAGCTAAGCAATGTAATTTAGATGAAAAAATCAAGTTTTTACCTTTTCTGATTTTGCCAATTAAAGTAAAATTTTTGTAAAAATTTGTTTAAAGATATCTTAACGAAATTCTCGGTGACTTTAAAATTTATCGTATAAAATGAGAACTTTAAGCTTTTTGTAAAAGGAATCCCATAATTCAAAAAAAAAAAAAAGGACGAAAATCCAAAAAATGGGTTTTTTTACATTTTCGGCTATAAAATCCGCATTTTTCCGAAGTCCCGTAGATTTTGATTGAAAACTTTTAACAACAAATCATAGATTCCTAAACTGCGTTCCGTTTGCAGGTCCGTGCTTTAGGATTTTAGAAAATATAGACTAAAATCATAACTTTCATATAAAATGGGTCGAATTTGGGAGAGTGTGTTCCTTGACCGCTTCGGTTATTGAAATTGTTTTCTATTTATCTCTGTGAAGATACCTTTCAGAAAAGTATAAAATTATTATATGTTTTTAAATACAATTTTAATTTAGAGAAAAAATGCTGTTTTTTCGGTCAAAAAATCATAATTTTTGCAATTTTCAAATTCAAAATCGTTTATTTTTGGACTCGGTAAAGATACCGAATTCAAATTAAAATTTTCAAATATTATTTTTTTTTTCAATAGATAAGTTTGTACTTTAATTAGGTAAAGGAAAAACTAATAAAATCGGTAGGAAATACTGGGATATACATATATGAAAAAATCTGGACCAAAAACTTGCAAAATTGAGGTACTTAAAATTTCAAAAGCAAATAACTCGAAAACTATAAGAGATAAATAGCACATAGAAGCATAAAACGTTGGCAAAATTAAAGCAACAGTTATTTTAATGACAACCATGTATTTTTATACCCTACACCACCGTCCGTCTGTCTGACCGTCTGTCTGTCCATGTAAACCTTGTAATCAAACTGCGGCTCGCAATTTTAAAGATAAGTCAATGAAATTTAGCACACGATCTTGTATTAGGTCAAGGACGAACTCTATTGAAACTGGTTATGATCGGTCTATTATTTCACCTTGCCCCCATACAAATATCCTCCCGGAATAGGGTCTTACCGACTATAAATGCCTTAAATATTGCGATATTTTAATAATTGACCATAGCTTCCACATAAACCCATTCTTCCGAAAATCACTTTACCGTGGATATATTCCATACATATGTTAGTATAAAATTAATATTTGACACAAATAAGTTCTGTATAAGTAGAAACTACCACGTTTGGGAATCACCTTAAGTAAAATAAAAAAATTCTAATTTTTAACTCCAGAAAATTACATTTCGATTAACCGGTTATTCGACACAAATTATTCGGTTTATTCGTTATTCGAATATAGACACTTCCAAAATTCTCGGACAATTAATCGACCAAAATTAAGCGGATAACCGAATAACGGTTAATCGATTGGATAACCTAATATGTATATTTTATAAAAATATGCATTACATTTAATGCATGTTTCGGTCCACAATTGGCCAAAGGTCCCATAAAAGACCTTTACCCTACACAATGGTGTAGGGTATCATATGGTCGGTTTTGACTGACTATGTCTTTACACATCATTCGTTTCTACTTTTGCAAACAGATTGTGCTAATTTCGGTGTTCTTCGACTGATTTTTTCTCTCTGTATATCTAAAAGAGCAAAGTCGCATGATAACTTTAGAGAGTAACAGTGAAATATGTTAAAAAAATTCTTTTATTTAATTAAGGTTTTATACCCCAGCAAAAAAAACGATCAAGAGCTTCCAAAAAAGAACATTTTCACCACTTCAAAAGTAAAACAAAGTGCATATTTTAAACTTTTTTGAAAGTTCTTAATAATTACTTCCAAAAAAGTGAAAATAAATGAAATTTTAGCAGGAAAAAAGGTTAATAATTTCTAAGAAAATTAAAATTTTAATGTATTTTTATTATTTGCGAATAAGGCTAAAACTAAATTTTTGTAAAAAAATTTCATAAAAATATTTTTAATGGAAGTACTTCAACAGAAATGAATAAGAAGCATAAAAGAAGAACATCCTACCAATGACAATCATGGGTTAAAAAAATAACTTCTGCAGCTCTTTTGCACCAGTAAGTACTTCCTTCCAATGCCAACACAATGTTAAATTCATGATTTTTTTCAGCTCTTTTTCAGTTCCTCTTTTGCTGGGACCTTATCATCTTTTAAAACTTTAAACAAAATCTTTAATTTTTAGTCGTCTTTTTACAAAATGAACGCACTTTTATTTTAAATATTTATGTGTTAAATCTTTAACCCATTAATGCCCACGGCGATCTAGCCAACTTAGAGTTTTAAAATTTTGAACATCATGTCAACTGAGGCATATAAACCCATTGACATTGAAAAATTTTTTATATTTGGTTTAGTAAGCCGTTACATATAAGTAACAGTGGGCATTACTCACTAATTTTTGGACCTTGTATTTTCTATATAAATCTCATGGGCTATATAAGCAAAACCTAAAAAATTTTAATTTTTTTGAAAAAATACACAAAAAAAATTGATGTACTTAAGAAGTTTTGTAACATTTGTAGTAATTCATCATTGAAAATGTTTTCTAAATTCATATATGGTACCAAGTGACTACATCCGGTTACCGGAAATGCCTGCCTCTGCTTGATCAAGGATCGCATCTTCCTCATGATCTACGTTTTCATGCTGATAGGTAGTACAAGAATAAGGATATACAAAAATAAATCTGACCTGTATGCGTCTGTAGTATCTAGGGCAAATTTTTCTGTAGCTATAACCACTTGTTTTATCAAATTATCATGTTTACTGCCCAAATAATATATTTAATTAAAAAAATGTTTTCATTTAGTCCTTTTTGTATTGAAAATAGTGGGGGCCAAAAAGCACTGAGAACGACCCAGTAGTACATATACGTAACACTTTCTTTTTCCACTTTCTAATTTTCATCGAACACTCCTTATATATTTTTAAACAATTAAATAAACAATTTGATTTGTTTTCTTTTAGTATACAAAAAAAAATCGTTAAAATATGTTAAATGCAAATAATACCCTTTTTGCAATTATCCTGCCTTTAAAATCGAGTTTTTGCAAGCTGTCAAATAATGAACTTTACAAAATCACTTTTTGCTCTAAAAAAATAGGAGAGAAAGTGAAAAAAAAGAACATTTGATAATAATGGACGAATATTGAACTACAAAATTCATAACAAAATTGAAGTTTATTTTATCCCATTTTTTTACAATATAGTTTTAAACTTTGAGTTTGTTGCGTTACATATACGTAACAATGGGCATTAATGGGTTAATTTGTTTTTGCAATATTTAATGTATGTATAATGTAATAAAAAACTTTTAAATTTATCACTCACCATTTTGTGTAGATTTGTTTTAAAACTCCTTTAAAATGTAAAGCAGAATGTATATTGTATTTATTTGTACTTGTTTGTACAAATTTGTAATAATTAAGAAATTTGGCAACGTTGTTCCACTTTTTATTTTGTTTTTTTTTTTAAGGATTTTCTTATTTGATATACTTTTTTTTTTTCAATAAATAACAATAAATAGAACAAACAATTATTTAGGTGGACACAATTAATCCATATACACCTGATTGGTTTTTATATTTATTTCAAATTTGTTTTTTTTTTAGGTTTTTATTATTATTTAATTTAATATTTTTTAGGCACGCACTAGAAAATAAAAGCAAATTAATATTTTGCACAATAAGTTTTTGAAAATGTTATTTCTTTAAAAATGGCAACGAACAGAGACAAAAATTCAGCAATTTTTTCTTTATTTTTTAACAAGACACTTATATTTTGTTGAAAATGTTTGTAAGTTATTAGATATTTTGTTTAAATTAGTTAGAGTGTATGAGTTTTTCTTTTTATTTTTTCTTATACTTAATGATTTTAAAGGACTCTTGTAGTCAATTTCCTTTTATTTAGTTTTTTTTTTCTTAAGTGATTTTTTTTTCTTCCTTTCTTGTAGATACAATATTTAATGTTGTGTTGTTGGTTGGTTGGTTGTTTGTATGTACGTGTACTACAACTACTGCGCTGGTATTTGATATTTTAGCTGTTGATGTCTGTCTGTTTCTGCGTCTAATTCTGCCTCAGTTACTGTGTTGGCCACAGATGATGTTGCAAATGATACGAAAAATATCTTTGGTGGGTTGGCTACATACAACAACTACAATAATAACAATAACGAAGACGACATAAAATGGCCCTTTCAAGTAGAACAAAAATGATTAAATTCAGAAGTTTAAGAGAATGGAAACGTTTGATGTGAAATTTTTGTTGTTTCAAAATTAATGAAATGGTTTTGCTAAAACTTAATTGAAAATAAATACATAATTTCAGGAATTGTAATTTTGTTAAGTAAATTATATTTAAAATGCATGTAACCCTGCGTCAAAGAGTAACAAGAGACGAGACTAATTGTCAAAAACCTAAGTCGGTTGTCAAAAACCTAACTCATGCAACAACAAAATAAATGAAATCAAATACATTTTGTTGTTGCTAGAAGAAAATAAAAACACATTTTTGTTTAGAAAGCAACAATTTTTTTCAATTGTCAATCGAGAATTTCGTCTCCATATGTTACTCTATGCCCTGCGTATAGAGAACAAAAACAGCTTACTTTGGTGCCACAAGAAACTTAATATAAGAAGGTCACTTTTAAGACCATGGGAAGTTGTCATCTTGCTATGGGGGGAGAGACAGAGGACTGTGTACAAAGTAATAACAGACATCAGCGTTGAAAATTAAAACTTAAGACCCAACCAGTCAACAAAAAATCGTATCGCAATCAGCTGTTTCAACCAGCTTTATGTAGATGTATGTATGTAGCTATTGACAAAAAATTCTAGGCAGCGTATCGCAGAAATCTACAGAAAATAGATTTTTACGTAGCTGCGTGATTTTTTAACAACCCTGTTGTTTATTTTGTTCACAAAATAACCAAAGAATAGAGTTGTTTACACAATGAATGCTCAAAAACATATGATACGTTTACTTTTGTTGAATGTTTGTACAAAATGTTTCACGCTACTTTTCTTCATTCTACGTTGCGTCGCAAAGTTGACTGGTTGGGCCTTTAGTGTTCACACCTCACATTGGCTCCAAAATGCTTTTTTTATAATTCTGTAACTTGTGAACCGTTGAACATATCTCAATAAAATTTCACAGTGGAAGGCCAATGTACGCGTCACACGTCGACGAGCGGCAGCGTTATTACCAGCTTAAAAAATAATCATTTATTTACAAAAAAATTGACAAAGGAAAATTTGAAAACATTTTTTAATATGGACCGCGCGAACGCGTCAGAAAACATGATTAGCTGTTTGTCGCTCGTCCCCGCGTACATTGGTCTTCCACCATAAGGTGCTTTTGAGTTGATTTGGAGGACTAGTGGGTGGCCCTCCAAAGTTAACCATCTCGGTTATGTAATTTTTTTTTTAAATAGCCTAAAATTCATTTATGATATAGCAGAAAAGAAATTGTATATTTAGGTAGTCTTTTTTCTCTCTTTTTAGCCTCGTTTTTAGTTTTTTTTTTTTTTTTTTTAACTTGGCGGGTTAAATATTGACCATAAAATTTTTAAAAAATATTCACCAGATTTCTTACAATATTCTAAATAATATTGTTGGAATTTAAAAAAAAAGTCATATTTTTTGGGCTTTTTTCCAAAAAGGTGGCAATATTACTCACTTATAAAATTTGCTATTTATTCTGTGATATAATTTTTCTAATGTTTTCAAAAAAAATCTTAACGCAAATGCCTTTAAAGCAAATCCGGAGAAGCTTGGAGCAACGGTCTCCCACAAGCCCTATCCAAACTTTGTCAATTAAAAAAAAAAAAAATTACCTCTAAATCATACCTCCATATATAAGGTAAACACCCAAAAAACATTTTCTTACAGACGCCTCATATAACGGCAATGTGACGATTTCTGTGAAAGAAGTCAATTTTTGAAAGAAGTTTTTCCCGGACTGAGATTTTGGGCTTTTTGGTACAAAAAAGTGGGAGTTATTCCAATTTATTTATTTTAGGACAAGTTTATCTTGTATATTATGTCAAAATGTCAATATGATATTTTTGTCGATAGCCACTGCCCCCTAGGAATCTGTACTGCTACAAATTAACTCACAAATACCTCACCTCTGACTATGTAAAATATCTCCAACGAGATATCTCCAACGGTTCACAGTTGAAAGATGTACATAGTTTTTCCTAAGGACTGAATTATCTTATATAGTACTAAAGTAAGGCTCAATGGCTCCAGATGCTGGAGAAGAAAAACACACGGACATACAAAAACTTTAAGCAGATTACTTTCCTCTAATCTGATTATGTTACTCCCCCCAAACATTTTGAAAGAGTGTTGAAACTTCTAGTCCCCTGTAGACTTATAGGAAACTATGATCCCAGAATGTATACAAACGTCTGTAACTATAGTGTTAGATCTTTATCTTAAAATAAGTTCTCACCCAGTCTCCCGAATGGACACAGTGTATTATATGACAGATTGTCGACAGTGAGGCGGCACTTTTGTCACACTTAGTAGTCTCTATTTGTCAGCCAATGCACAGATTGGGCAGAATCGAAAATTTTTTGAAATAAATCTGTAACTTCTAATCGGTTAGTTGGACTTAACTTTTTTGAATTTTATCTTTAGAGATGGTCCACATAGCTACGAAACCTCTACAAATTGATAGTAAACTATGGTATCTACAACTCGTGGTTTCCAGCTATTGATCGGTAATTTTAAAGTTTATTAGCCTCTCTCTTTTAAAGAATTAAATTATTTACATTCCAACAATTTTACTATCAAGTCGATAAATCTTTTTGGTTCCGTTACAAAATTGCGCAAGACACATAGAAAAATCGGACAGAGGTATTCTCTATATATCCTGTATCGTCGATGTATTTGTTGATCACGTTGAGTAAGTTTTTTATTGTATTTTAATGTAAAGAAATACGTAAATTCAAAAACATTATTATTTTTGAAGAAGTATTTTCACTCTTCTTTGCATATCTACATATTATCTAAGATTTAAGCATTAATTTAAGTAAACATATGTTTTACATTAATTCGAAACTATATTTTTCAAAATAATATATTAAACACTGTGGGAATTTAACACAAATGACTTTAAAGTTCCAATTAAACAATGACTGTAAGTGCATTCTTTAAAAATTTCTTATAAGATTTCTTGTCTGGCGACTGAGGCGGCACATCTGTAACTGATTTTACTGTTTTGCTGCTGCTGCTACTCAATTCTCTGTCTCTGCCAAGAATATTTGTTGTTACTGTTACTTTTCACACATATACACACATAAATCGATAACTAACGCAATGAAAATGGTTAAAATGAAAAAGAAATAAAAAAAAAATTATATATAGAACTGAAACAAATTGTATCTATTACGTTTTATTATGACTATTGAATGAAAATTAATTGTGGCAACAAATTTTTAGTATAGTTATAAGAAAAATTCAATACTTTTTTTGTTTTGGTTAAGTTTTGGAAATTTTATAGTTTTTTTTTTCGTAATAAGTAAATTATTAAAAAAAAATTATAGCTATGTGCGTTTAGTTATTTTCCTTTTTTTTATTGTGAAGCGTTAGTAAAATTTTAAGAAAAATTTAAAGCATACGTTAACATATATTGTAACACTTTTTCTTTAAAATTATAAGCTTTTTTAATTACTTATTGTTATTTGTTTATCCTTTTTATTATTTTTATAATTTATTGAAATTTTTTGGTAATTTTTTATAATTTTTATTTGAAATCGTGTGTCTACTTGATTTTTCACTTTACGCCAGGATACTAAAGAAAAATTAAGAGTACAAGATTATAAATTTTTGTTTGTCGTTTTTTCCACTGCTCTATACTGTGTGTGTATGTGTATAGAGTAGTCTGCTCCAATTCCTCCTGTTCTTTTTCTTCTTCTTCGTTGTGCTTTACATATACAGTTAAAATAACACAAACACAATTTTTCCTACGTTTTATTTTCTCTATTGGATTTTTTTCTTTTGTTCGTAACTGATTTGCCCACTTCCCACTCTCTATCCTTGGCTTTCTTTATCACAATTTATTTAAGTTATACTGGTTGTGTGTAACTATTTTCTTTTATTGTATTCAATATGATACTTTATGACACACAGATGTTCGGAGAGTGTAAATAAAAAATCAATAGGAGTTTATTTATTTTATACGAACGTTTACTTTGTAGTTTTATTGGTAATGCGCATGTTTTTTGTTCAAATAACTGTCATTGTTGGTCTCACCTATTCGAAGAATGCTATTTAGTTGCATTTAACGGTAAATATGTCGGCTCTGTTATTGCGTTACAAAGGAATGTAATGAAATGCAACTCTGTGGTGTAGTTTTATCAACAAGACAAGGGCTGCCATTTCTTGTTTTCTTATTGTTTTGTTGTTGCATTCTACGCACATGCAAAAAACATTGTGTCTGATGCTTGGTGTTTAAACATAGTTCTTTTAACATTTGCTTTAACAACCGTATTTAAATTAACATTAACATCAAGTTGAACGGTCTACATTTTATGTTAGTGTTAATGTTAAATATTTTATGTTAGGTGAGGATCATGAGTGAGTCCTCTTATTTAACAACAATTTTTAAATAGGAGTTGGTATGATGAATATTAAGTATGTATATAAAGCTACCTTTATTTATTTATTTTTTGTTCTAAAGCGATTTTTTATTAATTTTACAATTTTTGGTTATTACAAAAAAATCACCAAAGTATTTTCATTGTTCATATACCCATCATCAAAAAATGATGGGGGGTATATTGGGTTTGTAGTTCCGTGTGTAACATGTAGAAATAATTATCTAAGACCCTATAAAGTATATATATTCTGGGTCCTTGTGAAAATCTAAAACAAGCTAACGGTGTCCTTCCGTTTGACTGAAATATTTATCTTATATAAGATGTTTGGTATTTAAAATCAGAAAAAACGCTAAACAACACTTTGCACTAATCTTGAAGCTGCATAAAAAATCTTCCACAGATCTTGCGTCTGAGTATTAGACCACATAGTTAAAAAATGTTAAGGAAAAATTTTAAGCAATGACGTTTAATACATTCCTTCAAAAGTTTTAAAATATATTTCGCATTTTTTCGTTGCAAAAAAATTTCTGTGCTTTTTAATAACCTAAAAATATCAAAATTTCATAAGATTTCTAAGAAAAGGACATAGTTTTTCGCTAAAATTCAAGTACAGTCATTATTACATATTATCTCTGCCCAAAATCATTTTTTGGAACTGTGCGGTTTAAGATGTACACGTTGACAGTATACCGGGTTGCGTATCCGGTCATAGTGGATACATATAAATATTGTTTCAAATTAAATAAAGTACTTTTCTTTTTTAATATGATTAATTTTGTTGATTTCAGGAAAAAAGCAACGTATTTATATTAAATTATAAATTCTGTGACAAAAAGGAAAAACTACATAATTAATTTTTACTACTTTTCTGGAGAGCGTTTTTAAGGTTTAAAATTGAAATTAAAGGTTATAGGTATACAATTTTAAATTACCTTTCGTATAAATATATCCGCAATTCGTATGAAAAATATTTGATATACTTTTGGACCCGATGTGAATACTGGTTATCGAATAATATATCAATAAAGTAATGGTGTTGTTTTTCCTTTTATAAAATTTATGTTTTGTTTAAATAATATCTCAAGTTATACATTTTTTCCAAAATGGAATTTTAAAATATATTATGAATATGTTAAATAATGTACTTATTCCATTTTCAAAATATTAAAAAAATAAAGTTTTTGTCTTGAAAAATAACATATTTCAAATAAGTATATGAAATTCCATCATTAATTTTAATTTATTAAATATGGAAAAATAGCATATGTTAATTTATACATTTTTTACATTTTGAAAAAAGGAAAATCAACCGAATTATGTCGTTTTTCAGACAACTATCTACTAAAGTAATGGTCAGATTTCTGTCCAACACTTTAGGACAGAAAGTGTTGGAAAGAAATCCAACACTTTTTTGTAATAACAAAGGTTAACGAAAAAGTTTATAAAACAAACATCATTGGCCCTTAATTTTAAAATATCAATATTTCCCGTAAAGCTTCTTAAAAAATTTATAAAAGTTTAAAGGGCGAAAAAAGTATTTTCGCTATTTTCATCAATTTAATTTTAATTTATATCCTATAGTTCCTTCCAGACTACAGTTCATCTATATTTAAAATTTCATTAAAATCCGTTCAGCGGTTTAGGCATGATTGCGTCACAAACAAACAAATGATTTTATATTATATGGATATGGATTATAATTATTTTATTATCATGAAAAATTCTATAAAACCAAAAAATTAGTTGGCCACACTTACACTAAACTCCCATCACTATGAAAAACAAAAAACGAATTGTTTACTCTTGTTTCAATTTCACGAAATTCCTGACTGCTTTGGCAACTTTATTACAAATTGTAAATATCGTTTGGAAAAAAAAAAAACGTTTAGCGCACTATTTATTTACAATTTCTTCAATAAAATAAAATGGCATCAGCTCTAGAACAGTATATTAATCACACCGTTTCAATTATAACAGCAGATGGGCGTAATTTCATTGGAACACTTAAGGGATTTGACCAAACTATCAATGTGATATTGGATGAATCTCATGAACGGGTCTTCTCAACAACAGCCGGAATTGAACAAATTGTATTAGGTTTGCATATAATACGAGGTGACAATATAGCAGTGATAGGACAAATTGATGAGACCATCGATTCAAGGCTAGATTTTCCCAATATAAGAGGAGAACCTTTGGGACCGGTGGTACATTGAAAAATTTTATAGTATACTCAATTGTATATCCAAAATAATTGTTAAGTTTTTAATAAAAAAATATATATTTTGAAATAAAGTGCTTTGGAGTTTTTCTTTTGATATTTTATTAATTATCTTGGTCGCAGTTGAAAGTGACTTCATAACAATCTAGATTTTCTAAATTTACCACGGCAATACTTTGTGTTCTGGAAAAACTGGGTACACACACCAAACGAGTTTTCTGTCCCTTACTACCTTCATGAAGACAAGAGGCAAATTCATTACAGTTGCCAGCAAAATAAACATGAGGACAATCTTTCATGACAAAAGGATCAGAATCGATATATGGATAACAAGCCAAAGTATCGGGAGCAGTAGGTGCCATATGACCCCATTGTAGAGTAAAACGTAAAGCATCTAGAGCTTTTTCTATGGTTGTACAGCGTATTAAATCCTTTACATTTTGTCCAGCGGTACCCACAACTAAAGCATCATCTACAGAACAGGCATAAGGATTTGAAACACTTTGAAAGTTCTCATGTTTGCTGGCCGAGGGAAACATACAACTGTGGAAGGGCTGCTGAGGCAACATAAAATTTGCAGGATCATAAGGTCCAGGCATAACATCTACGGGTAACGTGCTAGACCAGGAAGTAAACCAAGCATCTAAAGCCTTCATGGCATCTATGGTATCTTTGGAATCTGCACCTTTTGTTTGCAGAGAGGATATACGTTTTTCTTCACAACTTCTTACCGAATTACCAGCAATAATTAAACGTAAATTTTTAGATTTTCCGGAGCCACTTAGCAAATTTCCTCTTAACCAATGTTGCAAGAGATTCAGTGAGTCTACATAATTGTGAGATTGTACCCA
This sequence comes from Protophormia terraenovae, assembly GCA_951394005.1. NCBI lineage: Eukaryota > Metazoa > Arthropoda > Insecta > Diptera > Calliphoridae > Protophormia > Protophormia terraenovae. The sequence goes on along the minus strand of OX596077.1, from coordinate 31,416,926 downwards.
ATCTAGACCGGAAACCAAAATCAAAAGTCGCTCATCCACACCTTTTGGTTTTAGCGTCCTTTGTATGCCACTTTCATAAAATATCATTTCTTGGACATCGAAACGTCCATCTTCCTCTATGAGGCCCATGGCAGCACAAACAATGCCAGTAGCCATTTCCTCACTTCTTACCTTACCATGTAAACGTACGCGTTGCAATTCATCTTCTAATATTACTTTATCCTCTGGATCAGAATAATTCTCCCGCGGCGGCTGCGGTGCCAGTTGGTTTTCTTCGGAAATCTCCTTCAATATGCTGGGTTTATGTGCCTGATGTTTGTAGATGGTGCCAATTATGATGCATTCCTCTTCTGATTCTTCACGCAAATCACACAGTTTCTTTATGGGCACCGATGTGCCCCAGTGTTCAATGGCTCGTTTTTGCATTAAACTGGACATTTCGGCTAAACGATGGGCATAAAGATGGGAAAATTGCTTTTGATAATCGAATGCTTTTATCAAAAACTTTTGGGAATGATTTTCATATTTATGTGACATTTTTTGCTTTAAATTGGTTTATTATGTTTATATTAATTAGTTATTGGTAATATTAGGAAATTATTTGCAAATTGCAATCTTTTGTTTTATTAATTTAGCCGCCAAACTAGAGATGATATTTGAGCGATAACAAAACATATGTTTGAGTAAAAACAGGGCTGTTGGAATTTAAAAATATAATTTGAAAACACAATAACAGCGCATAGTCCTAGTAGCTCTGGGTTGGGGAACAACTCTCGCGTCGTTGTAATTATTTCTTAAGTGCAGCCAGGCGGGTTTTTGTTGTTTGGCCTTCGAGAATTTTGCGTCTCATTCTCGCATTAGCTAAGTGTGTAGCTGTCGCATAACTGTTCCTTTACGGTTTTTCGACCATACATTTGTCACATGCAGTCGTTTTATTAACATTTTAACAAGATTGGATATCTGGTGGAGTACCATTTAAAAAACTCAGGATTGATATTGGTGGAGACCATTAAACTCGGGGAGCTGAATTCGGAGACTCTAGCTTTCTACACGAAGGTGTAGATCGAGTGGAAGTTTTGCGGAGGAGGCTTCTTTGGATGTACACCCTGGCATTTTGTTAGCCGTGAGGCTACGCCATTTTTAATTAAATTACAAAAAAAAAAAAAAACAAAAGTGGACTCGAATGTGTTTTTCGCAACAAGAGATCTGTGCTGTGTTGCCATTTATGTGTAATTTCGCATATCGTGTGTAATGTTTACTATGATGTGTAGTCCATGTATAATTGAGTGCGCCAATTTAATAAATTTAATTTACGACCTTTAAGTTCTACGAAAATACATTACGTGACATTTTGGATAAATCTTGTAAAAAACGATATTTTGAGGATATTAGAAGAACTAATGTTCACACACATTAGTTTTTGATTTGTTTTTTTGAAAAACACAATGAGTTCACATATTATTTTATTGTGTTTTTCCTTTTGGCCTGTTTTTCGTTTGCCAAAATATTGTTGTAAATTATTGATTTAAATAAACACACACACTTTTTAATTCTAAAAAATAAAATGGTTAAACAAATAATATTTATGAACGAATATAAATTTCATTCATAATTTTTTAATTTTAAAACTGTTCGACAATTTTTAGAAATTCTTTTTTCAACAAATTTCTATGTACTAAAAATACTAAAAATTTCTTCTCTATATGGAAATTTAGTAGGTTTTTTATGTGTTAAATAATTAAAAACTCCAATTGAGATGCCTTATCTGTGAAGGAATGACGAAGGGCTTTAATAGACAAAATTTTTTAAGGGATATCTCAATATTTACGGTCCAATATCAATAATTTTCATTAGTTAAATTGTCGAAAATATTACCGATATTTTGATGTATATATTATGGCCAACAAAATCCTAGATATCTGTGACAAAAAGGAAAAAAAAAGGTTTAAAATTGAAATTAAAGGTAATTTTGAATTATATATCTGCATTTCATATGAAAACTGTTTGGTATATTTTTGAAACCGATATGTATGTTTATTGATTATCGAAATATATAATAGCAAAGAAGTAATGGTCTTGTTTTTCCCTTTATAAAATTTATATTTTGTTTAAATAATATCTCAAGTTATACATTTTTTCCAAAAAATAGAATTTTAAAATATATTAAGGGTTTTCATTTAACCGGATAAATATACAAAGTTTGTAAATTTCTGCGTTTGACTTACATTTTACATGAACGCCCCTGGTAAATTATTTGGAATTATTTTATTTATTTTGCAGAAATTTATTCTTTGTTTTTTTATCTATTTCAATATAAAAAAAAAAAAAAAAAAAATTAAAAATAATAAAATTTTCTTCTTTCAAATTTGATTCTTCAAACATAAAAGTTTACGAACTCATTTACGCATTGAAATTAAAGCATAAATATTTTTTAATTGTGTAAATAATTTTTCGAACAAACTTTGACAAATTTTTTATGAGCTCGTATATTTATACAGTTTATGAGCTTTATGAGGCATTTATTTGGTTGAATGAAAACTCCTATTATGAATATGTTGAATTATGTACTTATTCCATTTCCAAATTATTATACAAATAAAATTTATGTCTTAAAAAACTACATATTTCAAATAAGTATATTAAATTCAATCATGAATTTTAATACAGGAAATATGAAAAGAAAGCATATCGAGGGCTTATATTCAAAATGGGCCTCATGTATATTTCCAAAAAAAAAAAATAATTTTTGGGCCAGACTCTTCAGTTTTCTGTTTTTTTTATATATGGTGTTAATTTTGGAGCCAAAAGTTAATTCTAACACTATGTTTTTAACTTTTTGTTTTTGAGCAAACAAACAATATATTTTTTTTTGGAAAAACGGGCTATCTGCAAGTTTTTGTTTAATTTTCAAAGTAGTGTATAAATAAAAATTTATAAATAATGAGAATTTTCTTTGCAAATTGATCATTTTGAATTAGAATCTTAAAATATCTCTTAAAAATTATGTTATCTCAATGCAGTCTGAAGAAAAAAGCCATTGAAGTTAGATTTTAAACCTTTTTTGGATGCTTATAGACCATATGCAGGTACACCCATCAACATTTTATGAAGTGGGAGCACTATACCCTAGATTTAAAGACAGGAATGAAAAAATTGAAATAAAATTCGTGATTATAAGCAAAATATCTTAGATACAAAAAGCAGTTTCTTAAAAAAATTATAATTAAATAAAAAGTGCAATAATCATCGTCTTTAAAGGTTTTAATCACATTTGAGTTGTTGATATGCAATTTAATACACGCAGAGAAAAAACATTTCTCAATATGGTTCCACCAACAATATTATTTTCATTGCAAAGATATATTTTCATCGCAAAAATCGCTATTGTTGAATATATTTTATTTTAAAAACAATTTTGTTGTAGCAATTATACATTTGTTCTCAATTCACAATTAAATTGTTGGCACAGCATGTTAAACAATATGTTTAAATTAGAACCACATTATTGTTGTTAAAATTCCATGTGCAATTATTTTCAATACCTGAATATATTGTTATGTTTGCAGATTAACAATATTTTTATTGTGATTTAACCATATTATTGCTGTATACATGAATCAAGTACATATATGGTTGCAGATCAACAACAGTTTTTGTTGTGATTTAACCATATTATGATGCTACATCTAACCATAATATAATTTACAGACAACCATAAAATCCAACCATAATATGACAGTACTCGATTATGGTTGCTATTCACCATATTTTTTCTTTGCGTGAAGATGGTCCTGCCAACAACAAAATTTCGCTTTTTTTTTATCTCCTGATATCATAAGTTAAACATATTGTAAATTTTTTTTCCCCAAAAATATTATGCTTTACTTCTATTTCCGATAACAGTTTCTATATTCTGCTGAACAATTGGGGTTTTGCATATGGCCCGTTTTGAATATAAGCCCTCGATATGTTAATTTATAAAATTTTTACATTTCGAAAAAAGTAAAATCAAGCGATTTATATTGTTATTGAGACCACTATCTCCTAAAGTAATGGACAGATTTCTGTAAAAAATTTACACAGTGTGTAATGGAATACAATTCTAAAAATAAAGAAACGGAAAACGACATAAGTCAAGTTATGTAGTTTTTCATTTTGGCCACAGATATATTCAACCTTATTACGAGTGTCGACAAAATCAATGTCAATCATAATACGAAATTAGAGGAAATGACAGATTTTCGTCACGACAACGACACTCGTAATAAGGGTGATTATATCTATGATAATAGAGGCCCCTTTAAACGTTATATCAACCGACGGCCATACATTATTTCGTCAACCCTTACCATAATGACCTAGAATATATGTACATATGTATGTATTTTAAAGGATCTTAGGGAGGGTCAACATTTTTTAAAACAAAATTTTAACCTTCAAATATATTCTAATTTCAAGAAGATCGAGAATATTTTCATTACATATATTTTAGTGATTATCCTGAAAAGTCGGGCATTTAATATTTTCTAAAATAATTTTATTAAAGTGAATTCGAAATCGAAAAGAATATGTGTAGAACATGATTGAAAATAAACTCTTAAAATTTCGTCTTATTTTCCTTCGAGGTATTTCCCAAAGCCAATTTCAAACCCAGACAAGCCATTTTCTCGGCTTTCAAATAATTTTCATCATCAAATTGGCATAAAAACTTGGGAAAAGCATCAGAGGCGGTATCAGCATCCGTATAATTCCATTTAGGTATATTTAAAATAGAAGACAACAAAAATGTATGATCCTTACTGGATACACCAGCATTTTCTTCTGAATCATTTTTATCACCTAAATGTTGTTGAAAATATTTACCATAAAACTCATTTTGATTAACAGAACAAGAACTTTGAAAATCGGAGAGTGCAGGAACTTTCAATTCCTCATTTGTCTCTTTATTAGTAGGGGATGTTGAGGGTGTAAAATCAGTTGTCAATTCTTGTTTCGCTATTGTTTCCTGGGTATCACAACAAATTGTTTCATTAGTTAGACACGAAGACGATATTTTGTTGTTAATTTTTTGTAAAGCTGGAAATAAATTCTTTTTATCCTCAATTTCACTTTCATCTGAAGTTTCATGTTCATGATGATCACCAAATTTAAATAAGGCTTTGGACAATTTCTTTTGAGCAGTGGCATTATTGGCATGTCTTGGTGTTGAATTTTTAATTTTTACTAAATTGGAACTGCTGGCACCGAACAAAACATCTGAATATAAAGTGCCTGGTCTACATGCAGAAGTCGGTTCAGCAACATTAACCAGTTGGTTAGAATCTTGCAATTTTACTTTGTTATTCGGAAATTTTAACCAATTTGGTGATTTTTTGCGTAAAGATTTGTGTTTCTTGTTCGAAAACGTATTGTATGGGTTGATCGATTTTTCGGATCTTTTCCAACTTCCCGATTTAACTTTTGTAGGCGCTACGGATTTGTTGGTTGCTTTTGATGATCCTCTAAAATTCACTTCCTTTTTGCCTGAAGTTTGAGGTAATTGTTGGGATTCTTCTATATTTAGGGAAGCTTTTGCATTGATATTTTTTGATCTATCTAGTTTTTTATTAGTTTTATATTTTGAAGTTCCAGTTTTGTCGTGATTTTGATGAGTTTTTTGATTTAATTGATCCTGGTTAGAAGTTTTACTAAAAATCAATTCATAATATTAAAACGCTATTTTAATTAAGAATTTTGTTGCTTACATGGTCTCTAGAAAATCTTTTACCATTTTGGTAAGAAACATTTGTTTAGATATAATATAATAAAAATAAACCAAAAATTTATTTAAAAAAATTGATTTGATAACTCAAAGCGAAATTAAATTAAAATTGAATGATAAAGGAGTATAAACATAAATATAATTAAATTTTAGATTTATCTGAAATAGCTAAACCTGTTCTAAAGAAATCTACAGCTAGCTAAAATCTTTAGCTAGCTCAAAATTGTCTAAGGAAATTGTCTAATATCTAAATAAATATTTATCTTGCTCAAGGTTTTCTAAGGAAATTTTTAATTAGCTCAAGATTAACTAAAGAAATCTTTAGGTAGCTCAAGATTATCTAAAGAAATCTTTAGTAAGCTCAAGATTATCTAAAAAAATCTTTCGCTAGCTCAAGATTATCTAAATAAATTCTTAGTTAGCTCAAGATTATCAAAAGAAATCTTTAGCTAGCTCAAGATTATCTATAGAAATATTTAGTTAGCTCAATATTAACTAAAGAAATCTTTTGTTTGCTCAAGATAGCATTGGTAAAATGAAAATTGCGCGGATAGGTCCAGGGGAAGAGAAAACAAAGAAAATATTAATTTTCTCATATCTAAGGGAGTTACAGTAAAAATCTTAAAAAGTTCAGTAATTTTCATATTAAATTTCGAATAGGGCGGATAGGTCCAGAGGAAGTAGTAAATATTTGCTCCACCGGAAAAATCTAGTATTATCTAAAGATATCTTTTGCTAGCTCAAGATTATCTAAAGAAATCTTTATTTAGCTCATTATTATCTAAAGAAATCTTTAGCTAACCAAAGATTATTGAAAAAAAAAAATGGTTATCACGAGTTTATCAGTTTTATACAAAACACCCTATGAAAAATGAATCAAAATTCTTATATATTAATTTCTAAATTTTCAAATAACTTTGATGTATTCCGTTTATATATATATTTTTTAAAATATTCATTTTATTTGTTAAATCATGTTACGTCTTTTCTCGAACAATCTCAAACAAAGATGGTGCAAAATATCTGCAAGGTAAATTCTATATTTTACAAGAAAAAAATGTTTTAAACCTAATATTTGTTGAACTCGATTAGTTCTATATTGCAAACTCGCAACTTGAATGATCAAAATCATCAATTAACATTCGGTGGTGGTTTGGAAAAACCTCAAGGCGGTTTAAAGGAAGAGAAATATTTCTGTACACAAAACTATGATTTAATGGCGAAACTGCGAGAACAGGGTTCGAAATTAAAATGTGAAAATTGTGTAGGTGATTGGAAAGAATTCGAAAAGGTTTTGGATGCTAGTAATGATCGAAGAGCCTTAAGGGAAACATGTTCTGCTAATAAACATAAAAATTGTTTAGAAGAAGCATTTTTCTTAGATGAGGTATGTTTAAAATGGAATAGTTAATTTATTATTACAAATTTGATATTTTCTGGAATTTGTTGTAGCAAAATGAATGTTGTACCAGATTACGAAAAGAAAATAAACTTTTCAATCAGGAAAAAACAAAAAATAATGTAAATCCTGTAAATAATACAAAATTAGAAAATAATGAAAATGAAGAAGAAATGGCGTAGAGAGTGTAAATATGAAATCGTCTGAATTCTAAATTTGAAGGATATAACGGCAATAACATAAATAAGATTTTATATAATTATTATTTGATTTTATATATAGTTATATATTTTTTAATATCAATTTTATACTAATGCAATAAAACCTTTTGGGGGTTTTGTATATAATTTGATTTTCGAAATCAAAATTGTTACTCTAACCTCCTGAAAATAATTTCAATTTTGATTACGAAACCTATTATATAACAATAACCCACAATTTGGCAATATAAAATATTTTAGGATTGTACATTTTTATATAATTTATTTTATTACTAGTTTTTTTTCTGGGTCTTATTTGATTTTTTTCTAAAAATTAAGCCCAAATTACAATTACGCGTAGTCAGCAACAGTATCAGCAAAAATTATCAGCTGTTCACTGTCAGTACAACATGATGCTGCCGTTAAGCCCAAATTACAATTGCCCGTATTCAGCAGCAGTTTGAGCTGACATAATCAGCTGATAATTTAGAAAGCACTGTTTGTTATGGTGTTGATTACATTTGGTCAGCAGAAGTTTGCAGTGCTGTTTCATTTAGCCCTGTTTCTAAATTCACTGCGCTGCATTCAGATTGAGAGCGAGACAAAGAGAGTGAGCAAATAAATGAGAAGCTAAAATACACAAGTAGAATAAAGCTAGGTGGTTGTTGTAAATTGTGGCTGCCTACGCTTAATTGTAATTATAACGGCAGCATCATGTTGTACTGACAGTGAACATCTGATAATTTTTGCTGATACTGTTGCTGACTACGCGTAATTGTAATTTGGGCTTTATAATTACAATTCAGCGTAGGCAGCCACAATTTGCAACCACCATCTAGCTTTATTCTACTTGTGTATTTTAGCCTCTCATTTATTTGCTCACTCTTTTTGTCTAGCTCTCAATCTGAATGCAGCGCAGTGAATTTAGAAACAGGGCTAAATGAAACAGCACTGCAAACTGCTGCTGACCAAATGTAATCAACACCATAACAAACAGTGCATTCTAAATGATCAGCTGATTATAGCAGCACACACTGCTGCTGACTACGCGCTATTGTAATTTGGGCTTTAAGCTTTTGGTGAGGATTCGATTTTTCGATAATTTTTTTTTTTTTTGTTGTGCAATTGAGATTTTTAGTACAAAGTTCTATTTATTTTCTTGTATGAATTTTTGTTTATAAAAATAAAATTATTATTATTTTTATAGAAAATTTATTTTTTTTTAGATTTTACTATTTTTGGACCGATTTCAATTATTTTCATTTTCAACATTCCTAAGATCTACGTAAATCCGATTTTACCAGGCAGATGGACGAATACACTCTTTTACCTTAAAATATCCAGAATGTATGCTCATTTAATAGATTTTTGAGTTAACAATGTAGAAATACCGATGTAAAAATTTTCTTGAAATTTTCATAGCATCGTCCGAAATTAAAATAGGTTTTCTCATACAAAGAAAATACTAATTAACGAATAAGTTAACTACTGTCACAGCAAAAAGTTTTTATAAAACGAAAGAAAAATTCGTTTCGACAATGAAATTTATTTGTTGCTTTCCATACATTTTGATGAAACGAATTTTTCGTTCGTTTTATAAAAACAGGGGGTTAATTTTACAGGAATACCTTTTTCATCAACCTCCTCACTTAAAATTAAATGGACCATTCCATACAACAGAAATATTAAATAGTGCAAAATTGAGTACATGCGAGTTGTTTTCGTTTTCGTCGGATTTTTTCGTAGAACTTGATGCTTTTATTCTTAAATTATAAATTATTTTATTAAATACTAAACACAAAATAAATTTAAGAAAAAAATTTTGGATTCGTTTCACTATTTTTATTTTTATGCAACAAGTGCACAAATTACAAGCTACCTACTGTATGTAAATGTTTATGTAAATGAGATCCAGATAAAGCTCAAATTACAATAGCGCGTAGTCAGCAGCAAGGCTTATTTACTATTAGGTTAGAGCAATTCTACAACAAATACAACAATAAAAAAAAGTTCTCTCATTTGTTTTCGTAAAATGTCAAATTTTGTACATTGAAACAATAACAAAAATGATATAAAAAATGTAAACAAAACACACATAGAAACAAACACCATATAAAAAAAAGATTTGACAGCCATAACACATAAAGAAAAAAAAAGTCAGCTGTGTTTTCAACTCTACCTAATAGTGAATATACCTTGGTCAGCAGCAGTGTGTGCTGCCATAATCAGCTGATTATTTAGAATGCACTGTTTGTTATGGTGTTGATTACATTTGGTCAGCAGCAGTTTGCAGTGGTTTTTTTTTTAGCCCTGTTTCTAAATTCACTGCGCTGCATTCAGATTGAGAGCGAGACAAAGAGAGTGAGCAAATAAATGAGAGGCTAAAATACACAAGTAGAATAAAGCAAGATGGTGGTTGTAAATTTTTGCTGCGTGCGATTAAATGTAATTATATGGGCAGCAACATGTTATTCTGACAGTGAACAGCTGATAATTTTTTCTGATACTGTTGCTGACTACGCGCTATTGTAATTTGGGCTTAAAGCTTTAAAATTTATAGTGCTGTTTCATTTAGCCCTGTTTCTAAATTCACTGCGCTGCATTCAGATTGAGAGCGAGCAAATAAAGGAGAGGCTAAAATACACAAGTAGAATAAAGCTAGCTGGTGGTGGTAAATTGTGGCTGTCTTCGCTAAATTGTAATTATAACGGCAGCATCATGTTGTACTGACAGTGAACAGCTGATAATTTTTGCTGATACTGTTGATGACTACGCGTAAATTTATTTTGGGCTTAAATGTTTAAAAAATTACAAACGAAACGTCAAAAAATTTATTTAACATTGCTACCTTTGACGAAGGTTTCAAAAACTTCCATAAAGTATTAAAATTACTCTGATTTCTAATTACATTAAATTTTGTAACTTTCATATTTATTTTTTATTGAAAACCCTATCAAAATAAAAAGTATTGCCACAACTTAAATGTTTCGTTTTTTTAGGATTACAAATTGTTTATTGATCTCTTGGGGATAAATGCAGACAAATATTTAGCTTTATTATCTTTAGCACGATTAAGAGTGTTCCTTAATACTAAAAATAATATATAAAATATAATTTTATATACACTGAACCAAATCAGGTAGGTAATATTGACGAAAATTTTTCGTAGAATTTTAACGAAAAAAAATATTTAAATTAACAGATTTTTTCTTCAAATCAATAGAATTTTTTGACGAAAAATCTGTTAAATCGACGAAAATTTAGTTAAATTGGCAGTAACTATTAATAAATTGGCAGTAAGAAAAACAACACACAATTTTATTCAATTTAACAACCCAAAAAGAAGTTAATTTGAATAAATTATCTGTTAAATTAACTAATATTTTTCGTAAATTTTAAAATTGACTAATATTTTTTAGTCAATTTGAATAAAATTCTGCAACTGGACTAAAAATTTGTAAATCTACTAAAAGCATACACATTTTACGAAACTAAATAATTTATTTTATTCAAATTGAATAAAATTCTTCAAATTGAAGAAATTTCTTCAAATTTACTAAAGACATGTAGAATTTTCCTACAGGGGCTAAACAGTACTTTGGAATTGACAAAATTTTGTAAATTTAAATAAAATTCAAATGTTAAATTGAATAAACTCGCATTAAAAAATTTTTGTTATAAAAAAAGTTGAGTAAAAAGGAAGAATTACGTTAGCGAAGCCGCTTTTGGACATACCACAGATTTAAAAGTCCTTCCGCCCGGCTATTAAGAAAAAATATTTCCACAAAAAATTATTTTTTTGCACTAAAAATTACAAAATATATAAAAAAAAGTTGTCTTTATAAATCTTTTATATTTTTTTATTTTATTTTTATAAATGCGCCATTAAGAGCTTTTAATTAATACCTTAATCTTTGCAATCGGATAAATAGTATAGGAAATATTTAAGATTTTTAGTGAGTTAGGGAGGTAAATGAGTACCAATTTGAATAATATTTTCTTCAATTTGACTAAAAATTTGTCAAATTAACTACCTTTTAATTAATTAATTGAATTAGTCATCTTCAATTCTACATCCCATTTTACCGTATTTACTGCTCATTTTTGGTTCAGTGTAGGTATTAATATTTCGTTACGACAATATATATATCCATGGTCATATGAATTTTTCTTAATCTTGGCAACCCTTAACTAGTCACAACTATAAAAATAACAAATGATTAAAAGTCAAACTATTATGAAAATAAAAAGAAATTAAAAGAACAAAACAAAAATAATTCACAAAAACATTTCTCAAAATAGTACGCAGTTGACGGTAAATGCAATAGAACAGAAGTTTTGTGAAATTTATTAAATATTTTTTTTTAAAGAAAATCAAATTATAAAAACAAAACATTTGATAACATTAATTCCAGTATGTTATTAACAGTAAGACGTATAACACAACGTTTATATCCAAAACAAATACAGTAAGTAAGAAAATAAATTACATATTAGGAAAAAGAAAATATTTTTTTCCAAATCTTAAGATTACATAATAATTGTCCTACATTTTTTTTTGTAAAATAATCTCACAATAACATATTTTGTTTATTTATTTAGACTTTCGAAAATGTCTCAAATTGGTGAATTGGGTAGTGGTGCCGGCAAAGGTGGCGGTGGTGGTGGCACCATTCGTGAAGCTGGTGGCAGTTTTGGTAAGATGGAAGCCGCTCGTGAGGAAGAATTCTTTTATAAACAACAAAAGGAGCAATTAAAGAATCTCAAAACAAAAACAGAAGATGCTGCAACGAAAATAAATGAAGCTGCCAAAAAGTAAAAAGAAAACATGAGAGAGAGAAAGAGAAAGTTTTCTCATATTTATGCCATTGGCTTTAAAAGACTGTTGTTTTTAACGGGATTGCATATTTTTTTGTAGTAATATAAGTTTGAAAAATCAATGAAATAAAAGTAATTTTCTTTAAAAATTAGATAAATTTTATTATTTTTAATTTATTAGGCACAATTTACATTTGTATTTAAGAAATTTCTAATTTTCTTTTAAATAAATTGGAAACTGAAATATAAATTGAAAATGTTTAAATATGTACTTATTTATCTTTGTAATGCGTATTTATTTATCTTGCAAAAAATAATGGGAAAAACCATAAAATCATTTTCACCACTTACAACCGTATTCAAAATAAATAATGTATGTTTGCTAACGATTTGCTAACTTTGGCATATAGATCACCCTAATTCAGCTCCGATTTATTTGTTTTTTTTTGCCATTGATAGTACTTTTAACGGTGAATATAATGATGTAAAAATTTTTGACCGCAAATAAATAAATTTGGAAGTTATAGGGCATTCAAAATCGAAATTCCCTAAAAAACTCGTATCAAAAAATTTTTCGTTATAAAAAAAGTTGGGTAAAAAGGAAGAATTACGTTAGCGAAGCCGCTTTTGGACATACCACAGAGTTAAAAACAATTCCGCCCTGCCGAAGGCCGGCTATTAAAAAAAATAATTTCCACAAAAAAAAAAAAAAAAAATTTGGTACTCATTTACCTCCCTAATTCACTTAAAATCGTAAATATTTCCTATACTAGTTATCCGATTGCAATGATTGAGGTGTGAATTAAAAGCTCTTAATGTTGCATTTACAAAAATAAAATAAAAATAATATAAAAGTTTCATAAACACAACCTTTGAAGTATTTTGTAATTTCTTGTGCAAAAAAAAAACTTTTTTTGTTTAAATAATTTTTCTTAATAGCCGGCCTTCGGCCGGGCGGAAGAGTTTTTAACTCTGTGGTATGTCCAAAAGGGGCTTCGCTAACGAAATTCTTTATTTTTACCCAACTTTTTTTATAACGAAAATTTTTTTGATACGAGTTTCTTAGGAAAATTCGATTTTCAAAGCCCTATAACTTCAAAAATATTTATTGACGGCCAAAAATTTTTACATCGTTATATTCACCGTTAAAAGTACTATCAATGGCAAAATCAAATAAATCGGAGCTGAATTAGGGTGGTACATTTATACCAACATTTTTTTTGCACAAGAAATTACAAAATACTTAAAAAGTTAATCTTTGCAATCGGATAAATAGTATAGGAAATATTTACGATTTTAAGTGAATTAGGGAGGTAAATTAGTACCTAACTTTTTTATATGTAAATTTCCATAAGTAACTCGTTAGCTAACATACATTATTTATTTTGAATACGGCTGTTACTCTTGATTTACCTATTAAATAGTTTTGTCCCTAACTGTATATGATACGGATAATTAATACATCGATGTATCGTTCATGGTCCTCATAAAATAAAAGTTGGTCTATAAATAACTAAATTGTGGACGGAAAACTAAAGAAGCTTTTTTATAGAATTGAAGCACACCGAATAGCTGCGGGCTTTGTTTATATCTGTTCAAAAACTGAACGTTCTCTTCAACCAAGAACCCGCATTTTTTTTTTTTTTTTTCAAAAATCTGAATTTCCTAAAAAATGTAAATTTTTATGAAGAAACCGAAATTAAAAAAAAAATGTCACTAAAAATTCGAATTTTTACTTTACGAAAATACCTAATTTTCATCAAAAAGCAAAGAAATTGTTAGTGGTAAAAATTTATTTCCAAAAAATTAAAAACATATTAAATGATATTTGAGAAAAATGGAAATTTTTGGAAAAAATTGGTAAAATTTTTAAAACTAATTTTTTTCCTTCAAAATATTTTTTATTTAGTTAGAAAATTTGTATATGTATAACAGAAAAAGAATGCAACCAATTTAAAAAAAAAAAAAAAAAAAAATCCGTTGTTCAAATTTATTTGCTTATAACTTTGACTAAATATTTTTTAAAATATTTTTTATTTATTTGCTAGATCGACTCAGAACCTTACGAGTACCCTGAATATATATGTATATACTTTATGGGGTCTTATATGATTATAACGCCACTCTATTTACCACCTATAATTTTTTGATGTTGGATAGAATTTTATTAAATTTAATAAAAATTAATATTTTTACTGTACGTACATAATGAAAGTAAAATATCATCAGTTCTGTAGATCTTTTTTTGAGATTCAAATTTATTTCTCTTCCCTTAAGGTGACGAACAAGAGAGCCAAACAACTGGCCACATGTAAAGACTTCTATTTTTTCTATAGACTTTATTTTTATATATTTATAGTGTTTTCCTAAAATGTCTTATCACATTATATTGTAGCGGCATCAAAAATGTGAGTAGAATCAGTCCCATTGATAAGATGTTATAACTCTCACGTTATTTAGAATTGAACAAAGAGAATTTAAATAAACAAAACTAATGAGCACAAAATAACAACAATAACAGCAACAAACCGGTCTCAACCGCACTAAATTTGTACTTAAAAAAACAAACTATAGCAATTATGATCATATCAACATTTTAAAGCAGACAGTTGTGGAGTTAACAACGACGAAAAAAACTTAAGGTTTTTTACAATAACATATTTCAGCCATGGCTAAAAATTTATCAAATCCTTTAAAAAATGCTTTAAGAAGTCGCATGAAGAATGAAGTTCTTAAAGCAATTTCTCCAGAATCACGGGCCAGACAATCAAAAGCCATAACCGAAAAGGTAATTGACAATTTTCATTCATTGTTCAAAACTGTAATATATTGAAAAATCTATTTCATCGATTTGTATTGTGTTTATTTTTTTAAAGGTTTTACAAACAGAAGCATTTCGCATGGCTCAGCGTGTTAGTATTTATTTGAGTACTTCCACGGAAGTGGATACCAGCGAGTTGTTAAGTGAATGTTTTCGTTTGGAAAAACATGTCTTTGTACCCACCTATGAGGGCAGTCAAATGGAAATGGTTCGTTTGAAGGATTTAAAAGATTACGAAACATTGCCTTTGACAAAGTGGAACATTAAGCAGCCTAGTATTAAGGAGGGCCGTGAAAATGCTTTAACAAATGGTGAGTCTTTGATAAAGGAAAATAATTTAGGTAAAAGTGCTGATTTAGTAGAATTTTAAGCGAAAAACTAAGGCAAATTTATGAAAGGATTTAGTACTGTATTACGGCGAAATTCCGTTTTTACTATAAACTAGTAAAATAACTAATCGGTTAATCTAACATTAAATACTTCAGCTATCGGTCGGCTAATTAATGGTTTCGGTTTCTAAAACAGTTAGCTAAGATTGTACATACAATAAAGCCATTGAGAGTATGGCAAGATAAATATGGTTTTCTAACTATTGGTTTCTAGCTCGGACTTCATTCGGAACTTCGATCTTGATTAGTTATGCTTTACTATCCGGAAGTAAATTTTAAATTTGAATTCCTATGTTCAAATGTAAACTAGAAGGGAATTTCATTATACTTAGAGAATACTGCATTGTAGTACTGTCAGATGATTATAGGTCGAGTCTAATGTATCACACGTTCCTTAAATAAAAAATTCAATAAAAGTTTCGGAAAGTCGATTTGAATAGTCAAACGGAGAATGCCAACTTATTTTAAAATTTAAGCTGCAATAAATTACCTTTGGTGGCATTTTTTAATTGCCAATTTAAAAAAAAAAAACTTAAATTGGTACTCTTTCCAAAAGTTGGTACCTTTTCATTTGTTTAATATTTGTCTTTTTTAAAAGAACTTTAAAAAAAATGTATTTTTTTGTAAATAAGAGCTTTTTTTAATAACTAATTGGTATTTTTCTGGAAAACCGATACTTTTTTTTTGGAAAATTGGTAATGGTACTATTATATTTTTGTAAATTTCGTACTTTTCTGGAATGTTTGTGGTACTGTTTTTGAAAATTTGGTACTTTTTTTAAAACTAGTACTTTATTTAAATTGCGTACTTTTTTAAAAATTTGGTACGTTTTTGTAATTTATTTAAAATGTGGTCTTGTTTGAAAACTATTACTTTTAGAAAAATTTGTTTGATTTGGCAGTTAATTTTTTTAATTAAATTATATGTACTTTTCGAAATTTGGCATCTTTTTTGGAAAGTTGATGCTATTATTTATGGAAATTTGCTACTTCTTGAAAATTATTATTTTTTTTTTTGAAAACTATTGCTTATTTTTAAAAATCTGTTTTTTGAAAATTGTACTTTTTCAAAAATCTAATCTTTTACTTTGCTAATTTTATTGAGAATTGGTACCTTTTTAAGAATGAAAGGGTAATTGTTTTTGTAAATCTTTTCCTTTTTGAAAATTAATACTTTTTTTACTAAAATCATACGTATTTGAAAAAAATAAAATAAAAATATAGAATTTGAAAACTATAAAAATGTTTACTCACTTTTCTTAATCTCTCAAATGTATTGCAGGTTACGGCATTGATTTATTTTTAATACCCGGTGTTGCCTTTACCTTAAGCGGTGGTCGAATGGGTCATGGTATGGGTTACTATGATAAATATTTAAAAAGACACATGACCACTTATCCCAATATGAAAACAACATTAATGGCATTAGCATTTCGGGAACAGATTGTTGATGAAGAATCTTTACCCTTAGATACACATGATGTTAGATTGCATACAATAATAACTGAATAGTAATAAAAAAACAAATAAAACAAAATTATGTACATAGAAATTAAAAAAATGCAATGAGGAAATTCTAACACACACACAAAAATACTCTCTATAGAGACGATTTTTAGATGATAAGAAAAAAAAATTATAATAAAATTTAAACAAAACATTTACATTGTAGAAAAAGATAATTAAAAAATAAAATATTGTTTAGTATGTTGTTTTAATTTTTGTTGTTCTTATTGTTATAAAGATTTTACATACACAATTGCAAATAAGAATAAATCAAGGTCAGCTTAAAATAATGACAAAATAAAATAAAATTGATATTTAATAATCAGTTTTTAAAAGCTTAATAAACTAATAAAGTTCTAACGCATATAGGGACGAGAACGCATGCCTCGACCACGAATTCTTCCGGTAAAATGATTGGTTGAATAGTGAGGTCCATCTCCGGGTCCACCCGCAAAATGACCATCTGGATTGGAACGATAGTGTGGCGATCCACCCTCATTCCAAGTAGAGGGTGAATTTGTGCGTAAAATTTTTGTTTTACGATAAGCAGCTACAGCAGAAATACGAGAGCCCCGATTGCGTCCTACCCTTGAACCACGCATTAAAGGTGGTATTTTATTGTAACCCGTAGGTCCTGTGGGCTGGGCACCACATGTCTCCAAGGCCAAAAAGTCATCGACATGTAAAGAAGGTGGTCTTGAAGTATTGGGTGGTCGAGAACGAAATAGATCTCCACGGGAAGGAGGTGGTCGAGGGAAACCTCTGCCTCGCATAGAAGTAATATAGATTTTCTTCTCTGGCCTACCAGTAGAGGGCTCCACTTCAACTCGTCTAGTGCGGAAACAGGGAGCAGTAGGGGTACGTTCGCGATTAGATTGTGGTGAAGCAGATAAATGCAAAACTCTCTTACAGTCCGAAGAGAGATTACATTCTGGCGTTAAGCATGTTTGGGCTAATTCGGTCAAATCGCAAGTGATTCTTTCATATTGTGTTTCAAAATCCTCGGATGTGAGAGCTTCTATGTTTAAGGTTTGCAACCAATGTTGAGACACCATTTGGCTATCATCCGTCTGGGGATCATAAGTAGTGAATATAGGGCGTACATCATACTGTGTTACTATACTTTCAGCTTGTGGTAAATGAGGCTCAGAGGCTAAAGCATTTTCCTCAGTAGTAATGTTAATATTAACATTGGCCATTAATTCTTTTAGTTGTTTTATATCGGTTAATAATGTTTCATTAATATCCTTCTTATTACGTTCTAATATTAAGGAAATATTATCAATTATATTCGATTTAGGATCGTCCACCTTAAAGCCAATTATCTGGGCCAACTCTCCAGCAGAGAGTTTTAATGATCTGGCTGGTAAGTTGGAATATTGTGTTGTTAATTCTTCGATTTGTGTAAGAGAACGTAATAATAAAACCAAAGACTCTATATTTGAATTATAAGAAGTAGATTCATTTAAATTGATAATTTTCTTAATCCATTCCTGAAATTCCGAGGATTTTTGTTTTAATACCAAAGCTAAATGATAGAATGTAATGCTGGAAAATAAAATAAATATTTACAATGGTTATTTAATTTAATTTTAATAATTAAACTTACTCATGCTCTGTTAGTATAACCAAATTTCTAACACCCATTGCTGATACCTCAGAAGTAACTTCCACTTGCATTAGATTGATAAATATGGCTTCCACTATTTTCGGTATTAATTCTTTGTTGGGTAAAGCAGAGGCCAAATTTAATAAGGGATTATTGTTATTATTATTTGAGCTGGTATGCGAAGAGGAAGCTATAAAAGATATTTCCGAATCCAAAAAACTTTCCAATATGCGATGTACAGAAATTTGACATTTAATGCCCACTTCCGTGGATGTTTTCATGGTCAATAAGACATATAGGAAATCCAATAATTTTCCCGACAATATGGATAATGTTGATATTTTCAGTGAAGCATAAGCATTGAGGCGGGCAAAGAATTGTAAGAGACGTGCCAAATGTGCAGTAGGCTGTTGTCCTGCTGCTGACCATTCATTAGTTAATAGATCACTTAAGGTCTTTGATATTAAAAGAGTCATATTGGGTGCCAAATCTGCCAGTTGTAAGCATACTCTAGTTAGCAAATCACTTAGTTGGGGAAATGATGACGGTGCCATGGCCTCTATAAGACGAGCAATTTGTGCTCCCTGTGGATGTAAATGAGCTGACCACAGCTTACGTTCTCTTATTAAATGTTGAGCTTGGGATTTAAGTGATTCAGAACTGTTAGAAGGATCCACGAGAGGTAGTGGGAGAGGCAGAGGAAGTGGTAAAAGTTCAGCCAAAACTAGAAGACCTGTAGGGGAAAAATAAAAACGATTATTATTACTTAATACCCGAATTTTTATCAAAACTTTCGAAACCGAAAACATAATGCTCAAAAGAAATTGCATTTACTTCCGATTAAACAGTTTGAATATTTCCAACTAGATTGAGGTAGGGTGCTTCACTTCCACTAACAATCTAGTGGAGTATAATATATAAAAAAAATAGCTTTTCGACACTTGTTTCTAAATAACTCCGAAACGGGCAAATAAAAAAATAATGTTGAGGTGATTTTAAGAAAACTTTCACCTACATATTTTTGGTGTTTTAATTATCTAAATCGTATCAACGGTTCTTGAGATGGTTAAATATACTAGAATTTTTGCCTTAATAACAGGGGAATGTAAGACATACCCATAATAAAATCAAGACCTGGTAGGAAAAAACTGATTGCAGATATGTCTTCAGCACTTCAATTTCCAGTTCAACTATTTTTTTTTTTTTTTAAGGACAAAACATGTTTATTTTTCGACAAGTGAAATTTTGGGAATATTTGCACAACTATGAGAAATTACCTTTTTAATGGTATATTTATTTTTTTAAATTCTGAACCTAAAAGCAATTACAAGAAATGTATTTGCTTATTATTTATACAGATTCGTCCTATTTATCTGGAAGTGCAGCTAGCTCTCTATTTTGATTTTGCATGGTCTCGCTCATCATGGATACAAATTTCCAAGAACTCAACATCACGAATGCCTACCGTTCTACTGCATCTAAATATCATAGAATGAGTTTCTCAGTCAAAAGCCTCTGTAGTGGCCTTTGTGGCGTTCCCTTGGTTAGTACTTTCTTCAGACATCCCTCTCCTAGGCTTGAATTAATATTTCGTTAAAACCTAGACATGGTGCCCGCCTTGCTTAATTTTGTGTGACTCAATATGTGGAGTTCTATGCCGAAATAAGGTTCGAAAGACCATAAACAAGATTGCAATTTTAAATTGCTTTATTGTCTCTATTTGACTATACCAAAGCAGAGTTTGTTGACTATAATAAAACCTGATTTTATTTTGAGGTAAGCATGTTGAAAATACGTGTATCAACTAATTACCTTAGATAAAGATCAATCAGTATCTATAGTGTCATCTTAAAAAAGACAGTGATCGGTTTACTATTTTTCGGTTTCAAGTATCCAAACTTCCCACCCTAAAATATGAAAATTTCCCTAACCTCTCTCCTTTCCGTCTTACCTGGTATAAATGTCGATGGACAATCAATATTTTTCAAAATTTCTCTTATCATCTGTGTCCACAGAGACTTGTGCAATAATTCCTCATCTTGTTCATTAGGCTGGGTGTAGGCCAATAATGTCTGTACAATTTCAAATTTAGCCTTTTCAACTTCTTCTGCAGCTGGACTTGTTGCCGGGAAGTAATGCATCAAATAGTAAGTGCGCATTAAATGATCAATAGCAGTTAAATCTTTAAATTCAACATCTCTACATTGTATGGCAAATGAGAGCATTTCACGCATAATTTGCAAAGTGGGTAAAATTATTTGACAACAGTGCACTCCTTGTATAGTCATAAGGGCGGGCGTATGGAGACCAGGTTGTTCAAAGTAGGCGCAAAGTTTTTCCAAAATATGCATTAGGGTTTGCATACCATCAGCAGCATAGAATTGTAAAGCCACATAACGATGTTTTAATTCCTCTGTATCGGCAGATTTGAAAATTTTCGTAGCAGGTCCTATAGACAAGTGGCGTAGAATCCTTAAACCCATAATAAGATCCCCAGGGAAGGTGGTTATATATTCCAAAGAACGTGTTATAACTTCTACTAAAGGTGTTATGTCATCGTAAGCAAAAATATTTATAGCCTCTAATGGTTTGAGATAAACAAACATTTCTTGCAGTACGGCCGAAACAGAAGGTTCAAATGTTTCATGATTTTTAGCCAACTCTAAAATACGAGTACCAAACTCTATTAGATAATCTAGATTTTCACAATATCGTACACAACAATCCACCATATCCACAGCATAACTTAAAACAGGACTTTTGTATTTGGCACCCGGTGAAGTAAGCTGACGTTGGGCCTGTAAACGTTGTTCTTGCTTGATTAGATCCATAAAGACTTGCATTTGTTTGTTAAGTCCTAATACTTCGACCGTATATTGGCGTCCACTTGCATTACAAGTTTGCGAGTACAAAGCATGTAAGTGGGTAGCCAAGGCCAAGGAATCATATGTATCACTTATAGTGGAGTAATAGACAATAGCATCTAGGTGATAACGTGTTTGTATTTTATACGCCAATTCTATGGCTAACTTTTCTAGTTCCTTGTGTTGGTCGCTTTCTTTTAAAGCGACTTCGTCTTCGGCAGAGACCATTTCAATGTCTTCGTTTGTTATCGCAGATTGAACAATTGGTTCTTTACTTTCGGTGTCTTTTGTGTCATTTTCATCAGTTTTGTCTGGGTTTTCACAGCTGTCAGGAGATTTTTCTTTAGCTAAATTTTCGCTAGGTGTAGTTTCATCTGAGTTTGAAGTTTTTTCTACGAAACGGAAAAGTAATTTATGGTAAATTATTTTCTAATAAAAATTATTATAAAAATTAATTACCTTCTACCACCTCTTCTTCGACCTCTGGCGGCACTTCATCAATGCCCAGCAAGATCGCCACCATCATCTGTGTCACCTCAAAACAATCATCAGTTAAATAATCAATACCCACACTACATTGTAGTAGAGATCGCAATACATCCAAACTAGTTACAAGCAGCGAAGAAGGCAACAAACTTGCATTGCTAACAATCAAGAGTAAAGATTCAGCCAAAGAATGTTGTATAAAATAAGATCTCAATGTATTGGCAAACGTTTTTTGAGCCGCAGCATCTACAGATATTTCAAATTTCTTTGAAACAGGCAGAAATCGTTTAGGTTGTTGATAAGAAAGACAATTTTCCTGTAAAGCATCCAAAAGTTGTTGCAAGCAAGCCTCTAGCACTTGATAAGGTTCCAAAGTAGTAGGTTCATAGTTGGTTAATACAAAAAGCTGAGTGCAAGTTTCACGCATAGTAGAGAGTGATTCTTTAAGATGTAATTTTTTAATAATAGATTGTAAAAAATATTTAGTACGTGTTAATTTCGAATTCTGCAACAAGTCCAAGATTAATTCATAGCCATTGATGTCTGGCGATAGAAAATGTTGTAGGGCGGGTTTGCAATCCAATAACGAGTAGATAGTTTTGAGTAGCAATAATTTTATGGATAAAGCCATATAGTTTTGATGGTAGAGAGTTAAAACCACCTTGAAAGGATCGAATTTTTCAATATTTAATAAATAATTAAATATTTCTGCACTAGGCGCTAAAAGTTCCATTATTCTAGCACCAGTTTTAATGTGTCTAATTTTAAAAGCTGGCTGTGGCTGACAACAAGCAGCCTCAAAGTCCAAAGCGATGATGCAAATTTTTGACAAAAGTTTCAAATGTTCTGGATTCTCGAATACGCAAGCTAAAACTTGTTGTCTTCTCTTGAAGTTTTGATTAATAAAGGACAAATGAGTTATCAATTGTTCACACAGATAAACAAAACTTTCCTTTTCTTCTGTACTGGTGTTAGCGTCTTTGAAAGCAGCTACATCTTCACATTTTGTTTGCATTTCGAATTTCTTAAATATACTTTTTAACACTTCAATATCTTTTTGATATTGTTTTTCTGTATTGGCGGTAAATTTCTGTACAGGTTGGGTATAAGCATCAAATTCTACGATAGCTGGTTTTGCTTTAAGAGCTAAAGCTTGCAATTCCTGTTCAAATTCATCGGCATTTGTTGAAGGTTCTTCATTTGTATTTGAATCATTATCTTGATCATCTCCCATTATTTCATCATCACTTAAGATTGGTTCGTATTGCTCTACTGGTGTGCCGGGATTATCATCGTCTTCTATGATACAAGACTCTGGCACATCAGCTGTATTACCTGAAGCTGCCAACGATTCTGATGATCTACGATAATTTCGACTTTTTAATGATTTATAATGATTATTCGACTCTTCGTCAGTGTAGTCGGGAGATCTAGGTCTAACCGGAGAATCTATGGAAGCTGGGGGTGTTCTGGGCCATTTTGGAGGCTCTTCTACATCAGAACGGGAACGTTCGGAACGTTTCCTTCTAGAATGTCGAGAATACACCGGACTTCTGGACCAGTCCCTTAAAGGTTTCTCTCTGTCTCGCTCACGTTCTCTTTCCCTATTTCTCATATATTCATTGCTCTCCGAATGACAACGATTACGTGATGAAGGTGATCTTTCCGAGGACCGTGAAGATTTTCTTAATCTTCTATCCCTTTCATCACCAGAATCACGTCTATAATGTCCATCTGCTCCCCGAACACGCATACCCTCATATTCCACTTCTTCATGTTCATGGGCATGAGCACTTAATTCACCTGGCAGAGGTTCTTTCCAGTCTTCTTTCATTTCATCTTCCGGCAAACTAGAGTTTCTAACCCCCTCTCCACTTATATTTGGTATTTCATCCATTTCTTCCGGTTCACAAGGAGCCGGTGGAGGACTGGCTATATTTTCCGTTAGGGAATTAGTCAATATACCATATACCGCTAAAGTAATGGTACTATACCAGCCTCTTAATACCAAACCATCGGTGGGTATCTTCTCCTGCGTGCACTCCAGATGTATACAATCATTTTGATTATACTGCAGTTGACCTAAATTCTCAAAAGCCGAAGCTCCCGGCATACCCAAATCGTTGACAAAAAACTCTATATCAAACTTAGATGGATTTGTGGCACCCAAACGAACGCCTCCAGGAAAATCAGCTTGTACACGTGCTCCTAAAGGAATAATACGCACTTGTGTAATAAATACAGGTTTGGGAAATTGCACCAAGTCTAAGTTTATATCCTAAAATAAGTTTTGAGAGGACAAAATTTACAACAAAAACAATTTTGAGACTTCACAATATTTACCGCGTCTGATTCATGGGAAAAAGTATCGAAGAATAGCAGTTCACTGACATCTTCAGTTTCTGCCATATTTCTTGAATTACTGAGAGTTTTAAAAACTTATTTGTTAAGTTTGTTTTAATAATATTAACAAAAATAATATATTAAAAAGCGATAATTTATACAAAATTCACGAAAGCAAGAAATTTTCACCGCATTGTGAACAGAGACCTGCGCCAAACGATTTTAACGGCGGTGGCGGCTTTGCTAAAAATTGTCGGCGGCGGCTCAAAGTCGGCTGTTAGCCGGCTGATACGTGAACATAACAACTTTTTATTTCCTAGTTTTCTCATCGTCTTATAGAGTACATTGGTTCACAAATGTGGTTCCAAGTCTCCTTAGGTGTAAGGGGATCCGAAGACCGTTTGTTTGAACATTATTTTTTATTTCCTAAAAGATTTATAACATACATTTTTGTATTTTTGTACTTCTAATGTGTCAAAACAGAAGACAGTTTGTTCGAACATTATTTATATTTATAAAATTTTTTAAAAAAAAAAGTATATATGATCTTGACACAGCTCTTCTCCCTACACATATAAAATTGGATATTCTGATATTCTGAAACATTTTTTATTTTATTACAGATTTTAACATTCGGACATTTTAAATACGTCGATTTTGTTGAAATGAATCAAAAAATTTATCATTATTTTTATTTTTCTTGAAAAATGTAACGGAAATAATCTTAAAATATGGTCTTAAAGTAGGGTCGAACCATTATTAAAATTTTTAAAGTTTACAAGGCTTTACCAAAGGTATAGTAAGCAAATCAATGTTTTTGAATACAACTTTAAGTAATTTTGATTATAAATGGTTGGTAAAGCTGTGTTAAGTTTTTTTTTAATACGGTTGTAAAATTATAGATTATATTCAAACTAAATTCATTAAAAATACTGCCATTTTCACAGCTTCCGATTTCTTTATATTCTGAGTTTAATGCTAATT
The DNA here is from genome assembly GCA_951394005.1 of Protophormia terraenovae. Classification (NCBI taxonomy): domain Eukaryota; kingdom Metazoa; phylum Arthropoda; class Insecta; order Diptera; family Calliphoridae; genus Protophormia; species Protophormia terraenovae. Next base: position 31,391,747 of record OX596077.1, on the reverse strand, counting down.
ATCAACCTCCAAAAATTAAACTTTAGAAAATTATATTTTACTATGTCTACTGATATGTATATTTTAATTAATTGCGTTTTTACTATTTTATTAACAAAAAATTTCTGATGAACGAGCCAAGTACTAAAGATTTATCCTAAAGTTAGCGGGTTAAGCTTTTCCTGTTAGATAGATCAAAATGATCCAAACATTTTGTTTAATTTCTTGTTTAAAAATTGTTCTTCATTATAATATTTTCATAATAGGGGATCAAATTCTACATTTTAAATTTTATATTTAATGATAAATGTAATATTGAAAAATGCAGAATATAGATGTTTATTCCAAAAAACAAATTGACTTGTTTTTTCATATATTTCAAAGCCAGAAAACATCTCGATTTGAGTTATTTAATTATTTAACACAACGAAAACATCTAAATTTCCATACAGGGAAGAAATTTTTAGTATTTTTAGTACATAGAAAATTGTTTAAAAATGGGTTTGTAAAAATTGCCGAAAAGTTTACAAACAAAAAATTATAAATTAAATTTATATTTGTTCACATTTATTATTTGTTTAAAAATTTTATTTTTGGAATTAGAAAGTATTTGTGTGTAAAATTTTTATTTAAATCAACAATTTGTGAAAATATTTTTTCAAACGAAAAACAGGTCAAAAGGATACACATAATAAAATTATATGTGAACAGTGATGCTTAAACTTATTGTGTTTCTTAAAAAACTACACCACTTTTAACGGTATTTTTTAAAAATCAATTGAAAATAAATTGAAATTTTAAAAAAGATCATTGGAAAATTAGATTTTTCATTAAAATTTTTAAAAATAACAATTGAACATGAGATTTTTCATTTAAATTTTAGAAAAGAACTGTTGAAATTTCTATATTTCATTAATATGTCAGAAAAGATTAATTGAAATTACCATTTTTTATACAAAATTTGGAAAATATCAATTGAAAATTAAGTTATTTATTTTGCATTCAGAAAAGAACATTTGAAAATAAGTTTTTTATACCAAATTTAGAAAAGAACAATTTAAAATAAGTTTTTATATTTTAAATTTAGACAAGATCAATTTATAATTAAATTTTACATTTTAAATTCAGAATAGCACAAATGAAATTCAGTTTTTTATTTTAAAATTTAGAAAAGAACAATTGAAATTGAGAAAAATTCATTAAAACTTAGAACATTGAATAAGAGAGATTTAAATGATAACATAATGATAGGTCAACTTAATTTTTTTTTTTTAACTTTAAGCAAATAATATTTAGAAATTGTATAAAATTCTTCTGGAGTGTAAAGTATTAATTACTTTTACTCTTTATGCATATTTCACTCTATATATATGAAGCTTTGAATTTAATTTAGTTTTTTCAAAAATTCAATTGTATTTTTCTGATTTTTAAATAAAAATTCTTCTTTTCAAAAATTAAAATAAAAAATTCAAATTTAAATTATTTTCAAAAATATAAATGGAAAACCTAATTTTCAATTAATCTTTTCTCAATTCTAAATAAAAAATCTCACTTTCAAATGATCAATTCTGAAATTTATGTGAAAAATGTAAATTTCAATTGTTATATTTTGAAATTTAAAGAGAAATATTATTTTAATATGTTCCTTTTTGTATTATAATAAAAAAATCGTAAATTAAAATGATATTTTCAAATTTTGAATTGGAATATCTTATTCTCATTTGTTCTTTTCTGAAACTGAAGTCATAAACCTCATTTTAAATTGCTGTTTTTATAATATCATATAGAAAGTTCTTATTTTAACTTAAAAATGGTGTAGTAAAAAACATATGTGTCTGAATATAATATTAAATAACATATAACACAATAACTCAAATAATATACTTTGTGAATTGGGTAAGTATGTATTTAGTTCATATTTTTTAATCTTAACACACGTTTTGCTTCATAACTTTTTTCCGAAGCAATTTTTAAAATTATTTTATCATTGAAAATATGTCAGTTATTATTCTTGAAGACAAACTGTTGATTTGTTGTGAGTTTGACCAAAATGAGTAACGAAAATGATGTATGAGCTATAAATTATTAAAAATTAAAAAAAAAAACAAATTGGTCCTACAAATAATTGGTGAAAAAATTAAATGTCTGCTGTCATACTGTTTTCAACGTCATTAAACAGTATCACTCCAGTTAAGAGATAATTTTTTTTTTTTGGCGTACGAAGAAAGACTAAATTTAAAAAAGTAGTTTTAGAAAAATGGAATGAAAATGGAGAGAAGCGAACTGTAAAAGAAAAGAGAAACCACTATTTTTTTTTCTTTTTTTCAAATAAAATTTTTCTTAAATGGAATAAATTTTATGACTGTTTTTGAAATTAATGTTACGATAATTTGACTTTTGTCAATACTATGGATGTGTGATTAATCGGTTATACAACAATTCTAATTAATAAAAATTCTGATTAATTATTTTTAATTTTGATTAATCAAATTTGAATAATATTATTCAATGTTCTCAAATTTAGTTTACAATTAAACAAATGAAAGAAAAAATGCTAAATATATAATATATGTTATTTGGTGATATGTATTTTGGTGATTATATTTTCAAACTTTGCATGCATTTTTTTTTTTTTTATTATTATCAATGCAAGTTGCATATTCAAAAGAATTTCACAAAAAAATGCTTATATACTTTTCTTAACCTCTCCCTCAATATATGAAAAAAAAAATTTTTTTAAATTAATATTAAAATTTAAAATTTCAAGAATATAATGAATTTACTAAAGGTTTTATATTAAATTCATTAAGCTTAACCGAAATCAGCGGCTGTAATTGAGTCGAAATTTTATCGGCGGCGGCGGCTCTTAAAAAAGCTGCGGCGGCTCGATTCAGCCGGCTTACAATTGATCGGCGCAGTTCTCTTGAAAAAAACTATGTATGACATATACGAAAGCTCAATGTTTTGAAAACCTATGGTTTAGACACAAATGTCATTTGTTTTTATTAATACCAGATGGAGAATTTATAACTTTTAAGGGGAAGTGGGTAAGCTTTTTACAAAATGAATAAATAAATAAAATATACCCATAGACAAAGTATACAAAGTAGTCCGACTCTCTTTTAGTAGAATTTCTCTCTCACATAGACGGGTACTGTGTGAATTGTGAGAGAACTAATACAAAGAAAAAACATCGAAATTTTAGCACTAAATTATGAAATTAGTAAGCATTTTTGCACTGTATTTCACTTGCACACAAGTTTTTACAATTTTTTCTTACACTATTAGCACCATTTTATTTCTAAAAACGGTAAATTTTAAGCAAAACACAAATATTTTATTTTTACTAATTTTTGACAATTTGTTTTGTTTTCTTTTATAATTAAATTCTTTAATAGAATTGCAATTTTTGGTATTGAAAATTCAAACAAATTAATATTTAAAACATTTTTATATAACTCTGTGTGTATAAGAAAAATATAAAAGCACAAACATATTAATATGTTTGTTACTAACACATACTTAGAGTTAGGTACTTTTTTACTAACACACTCTTAGAGTTAGGTACAACTGCCAAAGAGTCGGACTACTTGTATATACTTTGCCCATAGACACATACTGCATAAGCTCATGCATTAAATATGTATTGGTAAAATTGAGAGAGCTTTTAAATGTGTGCGTCACACAGACATTGCAATTTGAAAAATCGAAATCGTTTTGGTTTTAAAAAGAGTCATGCTGCAGTTTTTACAAATGAATTTCATTTTTTTTTATTCTTTATGAAATTTTCTGTTTGTCATTTTAAATTTAAAGAAAAATTAAGAATAGCATTTCAAATTATTTTTGTTTCAATAAATTTTTTTCACAAAAATAAAATTTTTATTGATGAATTTGTATTTTTCAATTAGAAAGTGTTTGTGTGTAAATTTTTTTATTTAAACCAAAAATTTGTGAAAATATTTTGGCAAACGAAAAACAGACCAAAAGGAAAAACACAATAAAATGATATGTAAACAGTAATGTTTAAAACCATTGTGTTTTCCAAAAAACAAGTCGAAAACGAATATGTGTGAACATAATATTAAACACTAAATTGGAATTCCATTTTAACGTTTTTTATTGAAGCTATGTGGCATCCTTGTTTTCTTTGTTGTCCACAAATCGCAGGTCTGTATTTTATTTTTTTTTACAAGACTTACATTTAAGATAACTTAATCCACTGTGGAAAAGGGAAAATGTCCATTTTAACACGGGAAAATATACCAAATCTTTGTCGAGCTTGTCTAAGAAATCTAGTAAAGAATAAAGACCAACCATTACAAACTGAAAGCGGACCACAACAACCTGCTTTCTATAACATTGAACGTCTCAAAGATCTCAACAAATGGATGGCTATAATAAACCCTATGGAGGAAATGACACGTCTTAGCAACAGGCAACAATATCACAAGTATCCCAAATTAGTGTGTCGCTCCTGTTATGAGAATTTTAAACATGTTAATGATTTCAAAGAAATGGTTGTACATTCCTTTAGTGTTTTGACAAAATTGCTGGCAGATGATAACGGAGGACAACAGAACAGGCCATCATCACAAATACAGCAGGCAGTTGCAGTGCAAGGTGAATTAGTTATCAAATCAGAACCTATAGAGGAAGATGATAAACTAGTAGATGATGATGCTGTTGAGGAGGAGGAGGAGGATGAAGAAGAGGAAGATGATGATTATATGGATAAAGATTGGAAAATGGAAGAGGATGATGATGAAGCTGTAAGCAATGATAATGAGCTTTTAAAATTGAAGAATGAAATAAAATTGGTAAATATTTTTTATTGTTACTATATTTTATGCTTATTCTTTTTTCTCTCTCTCTCCCTCAACACAGGAAGCTGCCGAATTTACAGAACATAAACATGAAACATCCTTATCATCTCCTAACCTAATCAGCGAAGTGGGACAACCAAAAGCTACAAAGGACTATAAATGTCCCATTTGTAAAAACAGTTACATACACAAATACACTTACGTAGCACATATACGACAAATGCATTTGGGAATTGAACATGCCTTCGAGTGTGACATGTGCCACAAAACTTATACGAAATTTTGTAATCTTTATCGTCATATGCGTAAGGAACACAATCAATCACTGCGTCAATATAAATGTGAATACAACAATTGCAATCGCAGTTTCCGACAGCTGACAACACGTCGCAAACATTATGAACAATTTCATAATTTAGAACCTCTACCCGATCATAAGGAAATAATATCTCAAGAGTGCCTGCGTCAAGAAGAATTACAAAATTCACAACATTCCTCACTCGAACCATCATCATCAACGTCCAGCTCTGCAAAAAAAAACGTAACAGAAATACCAATAAAAGTTACGCCTATCCTGCAAAAACGTAATTATATTTGTCCAATTTGTGCTAGAAGCTTTGAGACCTCCTACGATTTAAAAGTTCACATGAATAACGTACACAAAGATGATATGAAATTCCGTTGTGACATCTGTGGAAAACATAAGATTTCGCAGCTTAAATTGGATGAACATATGACCACGGTCCATGAAAATCCTAGAGTAATATGTAATATCTGTAAAAAAGTTCTAAAATCAAAAAGTCATCTCAGACAACATATACTTTCGGTGCACAATGGTGTTAAACCATTTGCCTGTGAATACTGTCCAGCTACTTTTGCCGCTAAAAATACCTTAAAGGTGCATACGCGCCTTCATACAGGTGAGAAACCTTTTAAGTGTGCCATATGTGAACGTCGATTTACCCAGTTGACGCCAATGAAAAAGCACATGATTACACATGAGAAAGGACATCGCAATGCAATTGAATAGAATTCATCATTAATTGCATATTTAAATTATTATTTTTGTTTATTTTCAAATTGAAATTAATGCAATACTAATTCATTGCTTCTTAATTATATATACATATATATTTTTTTAAGTTAAGATGTAAACATTGAATTACATATGTTAATAAAAGTATGTTTTTAGAATTAATAAACATTCCAGATAACACATTTTCCTAGATATTTTTTTTTTTTTAATTTTAACCAAGGTTGGCTACCGTTACCGCTAAAAAACTTAATAAACCTGACTACCGTTACCGAAATAATTAGAAATATCGTTACCGCAAAAATACCGTTATTTCTCGGTTTAAGAAACATTTTTATTTTTAATAAAATTTTATAATGTAATGGATATCCTAGAACGACCTTATAACACTTGGCTTCACATTATATTTCTTGGTTATGAACCTATATCGAAATTTCTGAAGCTAACGTTACCCTTAAACTATCATTACCGAAATAGCTCAAAATACCGACAACACTAAAATACCGTTACCTAAATAACTGAAAATACCGTAACCGCTAAAATATTCCTACCGAAATAATTCAAAATACCATTAGCGTTACCTTTTTTAATCGGTTGTCAACCTTGATTTTAACTCATATTGATATAAATTTGTCTTACTTTTAATTTTATGTATAATTTTCTATAGAAATTATACTATTTTGTGCAAAATTTTTAATGAAAAATGTATTAAATTTTGAATAAAACTTTTTATACAAAATATCTTGAATTTTGTGTAAAATTTTCTATAGAAAATATTAGAATTATGTAAGAAATTGTCTATTGAAAATATCTTGAATTTTGTGCAAAATTATTTGTAGAAAATGTCTTCCATTTTGTTTAAAAAATTCTTTAGAAAATGTCTTAAATTTGAAAAAAAAAAAAAAAATTTCTATAAATTACTTCCATTTTATTTTCCAAATTTTCTGTATATCTTCCATTTTGTTAAAAATTTGTTACAGAAAATTTCACCTATTTTGAAACAAATTTGCTATAGAAAATGTCTCATATTTTGTGATAAACTTTCTGTAAAGAAAATACAGTTTATTATAAATTTTTCTAATATTTTAGTTAATTTTTTATTGGATCCATTTAAATTGATGTTAATTTTAAAAATCAACGGTTGTAACTTTGGTAACATTTGTGTCAATACTAAGCAATTCCGTTACGACTTTAAGCAAACCTTTATCCCCAATATTAATACCAAGAGTACCCAATAAATTACCCAATAAGCCAACAGGTTTCTTTTCTTTAACAGTAATAGAACCCTTTGGTAAATCATTACCGGCGGTGAAATATACCTGAAGTATTTGGTGGGAAAATATATAAATTTCTACCATTTAATATAGAATATAAAAACTTACCAAGAATGTATCACGAGGAGCACCAATTTTTGCCAATTTCTCAACAACATCTGTTGTAGACAATGGTTTAAATGTTGCCTTGACAATTTCTATATCCTTTCCCTTTAGTATGTTACGACATTTGGCCAGTTCCTTCGGAGCGTTACCTTCTGTAGACACAAATTTGATTTCATCATCAACCACCAGGATTACAACGGTATTTGATTTTTGTACCAGAACCACATCATTGATTTTTTTGACTAAGGAGTAAACAATTTTAGAAATAGTTTTGAATAAGATTTAACTAAGAATTTACTATATTTAGTGTTATAATTATAGTGTCCTGTGACACTAACTGCCATAAATATGGCGGCAATGGTTATGAATTTTAAAAAAGTCATTTGAATTGTTTTATCTGGTGGGTGGTTGTTTGCTATATTAAGACAAATTTTAAGAAAATCTATATTTTAAATTTTTAGTATCGAGAGTATTTATACCTGCGAGTAGTGTAAATTTTTTTTATTTTATATTTTCACAGTTAAATTAAGCACGATTTTAATTAACGATTTTGTATGTCACGTTCAACTTTAAAATGCTTGTTATAATTTTATGTGTATGTACATTAGATTGGCCCGGTTGTATTGAGAGAAAATGGGAAAAATGAGAAAATTTACTTCAATCTAAGATAATGTTTCTCAAAATGTGCATACTGACATTATCCTTTCGTGAGTTGGATCAAAATTAAAAAATTGAAAAACGGATAAATCTGTTATTTTGGTCCTATTTATTTCAAATATTTATATGTAAAAAATTCAAATATCCAAATTTTATGTAAACAAATTTTCAAAGGCCTTAAGCCCAAATTACAATAGCGCGTAGTCAGCAGCAGCTGATTATTTAGAATACACTGTTTGTTATGATGTTGATTAGACAGCAGCAGTTTGCAGTGCTGTTTCATTTAGCCCTGTTTCTAAATACACTGCGCTGCATTCAGATTGAGAGCGAGACAAAGAGAGTGAGCAAATAAATGATAGGCTAAAATACACAAGTAGAACAAAGCTAGATGGTGGTTGCAAATTGTGGCTGCCTACGCTGAATTGTAATTATAACGGCAGCAACATGTTGTGCTGACAGTGATCAGCTGATAATTTTTGCTGATACTGTTGCTGACTACGCGCTATTGTAATTTGGGCTTTAAGCGCCCCATAGACACATACTACATAAGCTTCTGCAATAAGTAAAATTGAGAGAGCTTTTGAATGTGTGCGTCACACCGACAATGTAGTATAAAAAATCAAAATCGTTTTGATTTCAAAATGAACTCATACTGCACAGTTTTTCCAAATGAATTTGATAATTTTTTTTTTTATCATTTATGAATTTTATTGTTTGTCATTTTAAATTAAAAGAAAAATTAAAAAAAATATTTAAAATTTTTTTAGTTTTAAACGAATTTTTACACAAAAATAAAATTTTGATTGACGAATGTGTAGCTCTGTGCAGTATGTGTCTATGAGCGCCTTTACATAGGTCCTACACGAGAGTTTCTTGTATAATAATTTGTAACAGAGAGTGTCATGAGTTCATTTTGAAATGTTAATGTCAGAACGAAAATTTGGAGATACCATTATCTTAGAATGAATTAAATTTTCATCTGAGCCAGGAACATAGATAACTTTTATTTTGGGGCCACCCTAATGTACATATGTATTTATAATTGAACAGTTTAAAAACTATTTGCATCTAAATTTATAGACCAATTGGAGTTAAAGACTTATACCCGTATTCTGAACTTTGTGGCAATGACAAAATTATAACAAAATTAAATTTGTTGACACTGTTTCATTAAAATTGTTTTTATACCCTTTACCACAGGTGTAAAGGGTATATATTCCACAATTTTCGTCGGAGAGAAAAAAGTTGATATTTTCGGGATCCTTGTAAGTAATGATAACGATAGGACCATGTCCGTCCCTCCGTTCGTGTGTCGGTTGAAATGACGTTTATGAAGCTCACCGATAACTGCCATATATAATATATACAGTTAGGGACAAAACTATTTGTACACCTCATATATTTCGTATACCTTCACGCACATTTTCAACAGATCCGCTGTTTTTATACTTGCTTACAATGTATTGTACTGTGGAATGTTGCAAATTTACTAAATTACTTATATTCCGGAGAGATTTTCCTTTTTTATGTTCATCAATAATTAAATTTTTAATATCCAAACTCAACTCTTTTCGCTTTCCCATTTTTGATGTGCTTATTATTCAAAACGTTAAAACCAACTTCTTATTTTGTAAAATAAAATTCGATTAACGAAGAAAATATAACGGTATTTAAAAAAATCATCATACAAGAGTCCAACGTACAAATAATTGTACAAAGTACTGATGTACAAATACTTTTGTCCCAAAGATTTTTACTTAAATTGTACTTTTTTTTAACAATGTGTTATATATTAATTTATTTTTTATCAAATAATTCAATAAAAATGGACCTGAATTAAAACTACATATAATAATTTTTTATTATTTATAAATTATTGAAGATATACGAAATGCATGGGTGTACAAATAGTTTTGTCCCTAACTGTATATCAAACGATCGGAAAACCTTTCGAGAATTTTGCTATTTTGCTCAGCAAGATCGGTTCATAAATGACGGAGATATACTTAAAAAACCGGGTTTTAGAACCGGTTTTTATAGAAAAATATACAAATATGGAATTGTTGTTTTTTTAAAGCAAAGCTTGCTGTTTTGATTTTTTTTTTTCGTATTCAAATTTTCGTAGTTTGAAAAAAAAATGTAGATTTATAAATGTGAAAGTATGAAAGCATACGTTAAGGCGGAAATTTTATTATCTGTCGGTAAGATGGTGAAGGGTATCAAAGATTCGGCACAGCCGAATCTTTTTAATTTCTTTTTAATTGTTATTTATAGTTTTGTTATTAGTCACAAAGTTTGGAATAAGGGGATTAGGGACAGAAGAATATATATTTTTTACTCTGAGCTAGAGAAGCACATTTTTTTACAAACAAAAAAATCAAATTAAACACCAGTACAACAAGTTTTCTATCGAAAATATCTGCAGTGTTGTTATCAATTTTCTATCGAAAATTTTTCTAATTTTACAAGTTTTATAGCGATATTTTCTAAATTTTTCAAATAACAAATTCACTAATAACAAATTATGCTTTTATTTATTTATTTATTTATTTATTCATTCATTTATTTATTTATTTATTTATTTATTTATTTATTTATTTATTTATTTATTTATTTATTTATTTATTTATTTATTTATTTATTTATTTATTCATTTATTTATTTATTTATTTATTTATTCATTTATTTATTTATTTATTTATTTATTTATTTATTTATTTATTTATTTATTTATTTATTTATTTATTTATTTATTTATTTATTTATTTATTTATTTATTTATTTATTTATTTATTTATTTATTTATTTATTTATTTATTTATTTATTTATTTATTTATTTATTTATTTATTTATTTATTTATTTATTTATTTATTTATTTATTTATTTATTTATTTATTTATTTATTTATTTATTTATTTATTTATTTATTTATTTATTTATTTATTTATTTATTTATTTATTTATTTATTTATTTATTTATTTATTTATTTATTTATTTATTTATTTATTTATTTATTTATTTATTTATTTATTTATTTATTTATTTATTTATTTATTTATTTATTTATTTATTTATTTATTTATTTATTTATTTATTTATTTATTTATTTATTTATTTATTTATTTATTTATTTATTTATTTATTTATTTATTTATTTATTTATTTATTTATTTATTTATTTATTTATTTATTTATTTATTTATTTATTTATTTATTTATTTATTTATTTTATTTCATATCAAAGTAATATAAAGAAGCCTTTATTGTCCAATAACCATATATTACAAAGGTGATTACCTGAGTATAATTAATGCAAAATAAAATACATCTACTTATAATAGTAAAACATAATATATAATAAATTAAAAAATTCAAAATATATAAGTAATAATAAAAAATTTTTGGGCATTAAAACGGAAAGCATTATTTGAATGACAAAATACACGAAGCTCAAGAGACAAATAATTCCATCATCGAGCAGAGATACAAGCCGATCGGCTCAAAATCAGCCGCCGAAAATTTTAAATTTTTATTTAAATTAAACAAAAAACATATTTTTCTATCTTATTCGAAGAAGTGAATGCAGTGGCTCCATCTATTATTATAATTTTACTTATATATGATAAATTTATTAGAATTAAGGATAATAAAACGTAATAAAGTGAATTTATAATTAATAAATGATGAAATCCTAACTTCTATTTCTATTACTTCAAGTTTTTTGTAGATGGGGAGCATCCGGGCGGCATAATGTAGTATTTACTAAATTCCATCCGAAAATTTAGCCGTCGCCGAGTTAGTTTAAATCGCGCCGACGCCGCCGATTAAAAAGTGTTGCGCCGCCGCCGAAAATTTTGGCTCAGCTTCCCGCTTGACCACAAAATTCGATAAAGATATCACCTTCGAATAAATTACGAACATTTCTCTAACAAAACCTTCGAGAACGACTATCGAAGGCGTTTCGAGAATGAACTCGTAGAGTTCACCTGTCGTTCAGTTTGTGGCAGCAAATCGATCGATATCGAAGGTTCGTTTATGATATCTATATCGGATAATAAGTGATATCATTAGCGAAACGGAAAAATATTCGTTTTCGATATCGAAAATTGTTTGATATTGATATTACTAACGAATCGTTGGCAATAGTTCTATTCTGTTTCATTTTCATTTTTTTTCCCATTTAAAATTAAAAGCTGTTTTAATTTTTAAAGCAATTTTTTATTTTGAACTTAATAAAACAAATATTCAAAAATACATTTTAACTTTCTAATACAATCAGAACATAGAGATACATGTCGATGGTCCCAGAGGAAGTCTCAATAATATTAGTTTTTCTGTTGCCCAAATCCACATTTTTTTGGTCAAAGTTTACTGAATTAATCTGCAAGAAAAAAATTATCATTTAGATAAATATATTATTTAGCGAATGTCTTTAGACATGTAGCAATGTTACTTACCATTTTTACTATTTTTCAGAAAGGGGTTTTAAAGTTAAATTTACATCATAAACTTTAGTCTAATTTACAACCGATCAGTATGAACTATGACTAAAGAATGACATGTACAAACAAGAATATGCGTATTTTTTTTTTTTTTTAATAACAAAATATCGAGAAATTGGGAAGAAAAGATAATTTCTCGAATCATTTACTTTCGAAATTTTATCGAAAAAATTTAATATTGCGATAATCCGATATTTTAAGAATTCTCGAAAATTTCTCGAACCTTAACTATCGAGAAATTATCTAGTTAGTTACGATGCTACGAACATTCACTTTTTATTTAATTTTCGATAATTTTTCGAATACATTTGTTTCGAAAATTCCTCGTTTTTGCGAACATTCACTAATTTCTTATATCAGGTCAAGCGGGTTGTTTCTCTGAAGCAGAGAAGGAATACCATATTTAATAATCCTAAAAATAGCATCAAGTTTCGAAATAAAACTAGTTCCTTAAAAGCACATCCTAGAAAAGGCTGTACATATTCGGAAATATGCAACCGTCTTCGAATACCATAAACATAACGCGCAATAGTATTAACAGTACGATTTAACCTATTAGAAATATAAGCCATAATACCCAATACAACTTCAAGGCAATAAAAAATATGGGGCATTAAAACAGCATAAGCCAATATATATTCAATACAAAGTGGTAAATAGATGTTATTTGAATAAATTCTACGTAAAATTCCTTAATATTAAATTTCTTTAATATTAAAAAATCATAAATACCGCCCATTTTTAAAGGAAGAAAAAAACACGCTTTAATTCCAAATAATAGTATTGTAATGAAATACGTGTATTTTGTTAACAAATATTATTATTATTATTATTATTATTTTTTTTTTTTTTTTTTTTTTTGAAATTTTACGGATATAACAAACTACTTTTATAACGAACTAAATATGTCGGTACCTTCGAGTTCTTTATAACCGTGTTCGACAGTATAAGAAAAATGTCATCAGCAATCAAAAAAGATCTGCAAACGCCTGTGTCAATAAATTCAGGTAGATCGTTGATGTATAAAATAAAAAGAAGAAGAAGGGGAGTACACCCGAAAAAACACTATTGAGATCTACAAATTAGCATCTACGAGTACCAGTCAAATATGAGTAAATAAGCTAACATGAAGACTTAGAAAAAACAAAAAAACAAAAATTTTCAAATCATAACCATAAGTCAAGAGATACGAACGACGTCAATAAATCTCTGTTTAAATTGTCTCTAATGGTTCAGTTGAATTTAACAATAATGAAGTAGTGCTATGAGAAGTAGTGCTATGAATCTCAAAATTTTAATTTTTGTAATAAAGTTGGGTACCGAAAAAATAGACTAGGTTGTATTGTTTTCTTATAAGGAGCTGTCAAATTTAAGAATTTTTTTACATTTTTGAAAAATAGTAAAAAAATAAAATTTTCATCAGATTTTAGTGTATTTATTTTAAATAAAAAGTCTTTTACTCTACGTCTCCACGAAGAAATTTTTATTTCCTAACATAAGAAATAATGTCGGCAGAATGACGGGAAGAAACTTTTATTTCCAACTTTATGTTAAGGGGTGGAGAAAACGTAGATGAGAAATTTAAATTTTAATTTGTTTTTTTAAAGAAAATTTTATTTATTTCTACGTTATTTTTTATTTGTCTTTTTAAAACAAAATTAATTCATTTTTCATCTTTGTTTTGTAAAAAGAATTAAAATTTAAACAAATAGCAATACATTTGACAGCTTATGTTAAACATTATTGCTCAGCTTTGTGTTTAAACATTTATTGCAAAACAGATTGCGCAATACATTTCTTATTGGTCCACACGTAACATTTTGAAGAGAGAGATAGAATTTGACAATTGCGGACATAAAAATGTCTGCGTGGAGACTCTGGGTTAAGGTAAAATTTAAAATGAAACCATCAACTACAGATATTTAGGTGTACTTTTCTTCAAGTATTTGTAAATTATATTTTGTCCTAATATTTTTGTCATTTTTTTGAAAATTGTTCTAAAATACACTAATTTTCAACTTTCATGGAATGCAATTTAAAATGTTACAGGATGTTTATTTTGAAAAATAGTATTAATATTATGGAAAAAAATCGTGCGCATATATAGCCCGACTTGAGAAAATAATTTTTTTTTCAAAAAAACTCTAGTAGGTTTCATAAAAAAACAACTTAAGTGCAGACATTTTCTTTGCTTTATCAAAAATTAAACAGCGGGGAAGAATCGAAATAAATCTGTATCTTCTTATCGACAGGTTGGACTTGCATGAAATTTCAGGCATAGCAAAGAACAGTAGCATTTTGAGTTTAGAAGCAGGATACCATATACGCATCAGGACCTGAACTATGGGGGTTCAAAATAGGGTACTAGTGTCATGGAAAATTTTGAACCACTAGCGAATTTTTGTTTCTTACCCGATTTCCAAGATTTTTATATCACCTTAAAGTCCTTGATAAATCATTTAGAAAACATGCTTACATGTACTACTTCTCTTATATATTTTTCGAGTTATATACATTTTAAATTTCAGAAATCTAAATTTTACAAGAGCTTGGTTAAGATTTTTCCATATACATATAGCCAAATATTTTCAACCGATTTTATTATATTTTATGTATTTGGATAAAAATCAAAATTATTTATCGAACAAAGAAAATTCGATATCTTTATTGAGTCAAAAGTTAAACGATTTTGAATTGGAAAGTTTGCAAAAATTAATAAACAGACGGACAGATGGACGGACATTATAATTCTTTCATGAAAATCTTAAAATTCGAAAAAAAACAATTTTTTCCACTTCTTGATTGATATAAAAACCAAATGAAAGTATTAGATATCACCTTTCCCTGAATTAAGTGGCATTTTCGACCCATTTAACCCAATTGTATAGACGGACGAACGGACATTGCCATGCTGCCAAAAAATATTTTAGAATTCTAAAATTACATTTTTTTTTACTAAATAATAAACAGAAAAAATAAAACGTGATCATCAAAATTTGGGTATCATCTTTTCCTGAATTAAGCGTCATTTTCGTCCCATTTAAACCAAACGTATAGACGGACGGACAGACATTACCATTCAGTCAAAAAACATCTTATAATTCTTAAAATGCATTTTTTTACTTTCCAATAGATAGGAAAATTAAACGTGATCATTAAAGTGTTGATACCACCCTTCTCTGAATTATGCATAATTTTCGACCCATTTAACTCTAATGCATAGACGGACAGATATTACCGTTTTGCTAAAAAAATCATAAAATTCTAAAACTATTTTTTAACTAATAATCAATAACAAAATAAAATGTGATCATTAAAATATTGATATCACCTTTCCCTGAATTAATCGCCATTTTCGACCCCTTTTACCTCAATGTGCGGCGAAAGGCAAATTTTCTACTGAAAATTCTATTCATTATATATCAAATTTTCTACAGTAAAATTTACCCAGTTGTGACAAATTGTTCATAGAAAATTACTCTTATTTTGTAAATAATTTTCTAAGAAAATTACTTTTAATTTTTTGAAATAATTGTTATAGAAAATGTTCTCATGCTGTATAGTCTTCTATTGAAAATCGTCCTTATTCTGTGACAAATTTTCTAAAGTAAAATCCTCTCATTTTGTTACAACTTATCTAAAACAAATTATTTTATTTTGTGATAAATTAACAAAAATTATTTTATTTAATAAAAAAATTTGAGATAAAACATTTCTTTCTTATTTTTCTGTAGAAATTTCTATTAAGTATATACGCAATTTGAAGACTAATTTTCCTTTTTTTCCTTTCCTTTTTTCAAAATAATTTGATACTTTGAATATTTTTGTTTTTCAGTTTTCTGATTATAAATTTGAAAATATTTTATTGTTGCTATAAAAATACTATTTTTAAGGGGTTTTTACACTATATACTCTGTATTAATACCACAAATATTTTCAAATGTATTATAGTGTAAAAACTTACCTTTAATACTTTGTATGTTAAAATCTTGAAATTTTTGAAACGTAATTGCTTCTCTTAAAAAAATTTTTTGATATGTATTATAAGAAATTAAATTCTGATATTAAAGCAAAGTATAATAGTGTAAAACCCCCTTTATTTGTTATAAACTAATATTTTACATTATTATTATTATTTTTTTGATTAATGCATTATTACAACTTTTATTTTTATTATATTTAAAATCCACAATCCATACAAATTCAAGTTAATTTTAGAAATTAACAGTAGTAACCTTGCTAACGTCAGTTTCAATACCAAGCAACTTTAATAAGCCTGAAACCAAACCTTTTTCCCCAACATTAAGACCAAGAGTTGCCAGTAAATTACCCACCAAGCCAATGGGTTTCTTTGTTTTAACAGTAATGGAACCCCTAGGTACGTTAGTACCGACTGTGAAATATACCTAAAAGTATTTATGAAAATTAAAAAAATTAAAATCGTATAAATTTAATATAGAAAAAACCAAAATAAAAAAACAAAGACTTACCAAGAAAGTATCACGTGTCGCACCAATTTTAGACAATTTTTCCACAACATCTGTTGTAGAAAGTGGTTCAAAAGTTGCCTTGACAATTTCTAAATTTTTTCCCTTGATTATATTACGACATTTGGCCAGTTCATTGGGGGCGTTACCTTCTGTAGATACAAATCTGATTTTATCATCAACCACTAGGATTACACAGGTATTTGATTTTTGTACCAACACCACATCATTGATATTCTTGACTAAGAAGTAAAAGAATATAAAAATTTATTTCTTATTTAAGTTTAATATAAAAATAATTTACTGTATTTGGTATTATAATTATAGTTGGCGTTGACACTAACTGCCATAAATATGGCGGCAACGGTTATAAATTTCAAAAATGCCATTTTTATAATTTTAACTAGTGGTTAAAATTAAAGTAGTAAAGTAGTAGTAGTTAAAGAAAAAACTATACCTTTCATTTCGAATATTAAGGGTATTTATACTTGAGCGTCTTCCGAAATTTGTCAATTTTATGACAAAGCAATTAAACAAGTAAAAGACACGATTTTAATTAACGATTTTGAAAATCACGTTTAATTTTATGTGCAATATTTATAGCGGTTTAAAATATGAAATTTTCTGTAGAAAATTTATTAATTTTTTTTACAGATTTGGTACAGAAAATTTCTTCAAACTTTCTACAGTTTTTTTTTTATTATTGTAATAAATTTTCTAATGAAAATGTAATCCATTTTATAACAAATTTTCTATAGAATTTTTTTCTATTCTTCAACAAATTTTCTATAGATTTTTTTCTATTTTATAGCAAATTTCCTAAAGAAAATGTATTCTATTATATAACAAGTTTTCTATAGAAAATGTCTTATATTATAAGAAATTTTTAACAAGTTTTCTATAGAAAATGTCTTATATTTTATAACAAAATTTCCATTGAATATAAAAATAATATAATAAAAAAACAAATATGTGTACATATATAATTTTTGACAAATTTTCTATATGAAAAATTGCTTTGTTATAATTTTTATACCCACCATCAAAAAGATGGGGGTACATATATTGATTTTGTCATTCCGTGTGTAACATGTCGAAGGAATCATTTAAGACCCCACAAAGTATATATTTTCTGGGTCCTGGTTAGATTCTGAGTCGATCTAGCTATGTCCGTCCGTCTGTCTGTCTGTTGAAAGCAGGATAGGGCTCGAACGGGACAACGTAAGGAGATGAAATTTGGCACAAATATTTACCTTATATAAGGTTTGTTTGGTATTAAAAATGGGCAAAATTGGTTAATAAACAAAGTTATGGGCTAAAAACTAGAAACACAGGGTGTCCGTTTCATACTTTTCTGCTGATATCTCTTAAACAAAAGCATGTACGACATCGAAATTTTGTATGAATAGTTTGAGGGTCGATATAAACTTGTAAACCAAAACTTGGCGTGGTCCGCCCACCTCCCATATAAGGTGTAACTTCAACGAAATTGATTTTTTTAAAGGAAATTCTAATTTAAGTTCTTGGTATAAATCGAAAGTCCTGATTCACTTTTTATTTGTATACCCAACATCGACGTGTGTAACATGTCAAACAAATCATTTAAGACCCCAGAAAGTATATATTTTCTGGGTCCTGTACCCGTGTTCTGTAACTTTGTGAGAAAATTTTATTTCGAGAAATTTATAGTCGTCTTGTTTAAAACAGGGTGATTAATAATAAATCGTCTGTTTTTTGTTGACATTAAATATGTTTACTTCAAATATTATATGAATCAATCTGCCAAAAACTTGATGACTACTAGAATTTTAAAATTGTTTTCGTTTCGAAAACTTTTCACAAGTTACAGAACACGGGTACTGGTTAGATTCTGAGTCAAACTAGCTATGTCCGTCCGTATGTCTGTTGAAAGCAGGATAGGGCTCAAACGGGACAACATAGGGGGACGAAATTTGGCTCAAATATTTAACTTATATAAGGTTTATTTGGTATTGAAAATGGGAAAAATCGGTTAATAAACAAAAAAGGTATGGTTTAAAAATAGAAACACAGGGTGTCCGTTGTAGCCTGATGTCATACTTTTCTGCTGATATTTCTTAAACAAAAGCATGTACGACAACGAAATTTTGTACAGATAGTTCAAGGACCAATGTAAACTCAGAAACAAAAAAACCTCCCATATAACGTAAAATTTGAAAAAGTTGATGGTGGGTATTTAGATTCGGCCGAGATGAATATAGCATTCACGCTTGTTTATATTTATTTTCATTATTGTTACTACTTTTAATTCTAAAAATATTAATATAATAATTGATAATCAAATTTTTTCAATCTGATAAATAAACATAGAGGAAATTATTTATGATTTGAAGTCAGTGAGTTAAAATTTTCAATTTATTAATAAATAATTTTTCTTACTGAAGTTTGATAAAAATATAATATACATACATAATTTAAGTTTAAAATTATTCAGTATAGATTATTAAAAACAGATTAAAGTTCCAAAAGAAATAAAACATTGAAGAAAAGGTAAGTGACATACATATTTAAATATTCTTAAGTTTAAATCAACTTTCCTCCCCCAAATACGAATAGTTAAACTTGATGCATTTTGATGTACTAAACACGAATCTGCATTAGTTAGTTAGTTTTTTTCCATCAGCTCTGGATTTTTTTTATGGGCGTGTCTAATATTTCGGCAATAGTAAGGCCATTACTCTGGTATATTTCCTCATAACTCAAGAACGATTGACATAAGTGATACACCAAAAGATGCGGAATAAAAATATCTTAAAATCACCTAAACTTTATTATTTTATGTGCTCAATAGTTTCGGAGTTATTTTGAAATAAATTTCCGAAAAAAAACGTAAAATTCTAGATTTTTTTTTACAATTTTTTATTTTTTTTTAAGTGAAAGCATCAAAAATGTTTCAATTTATCATCTTTATCGAAAGGTGGTAATGCTGCGAATAAAATAAGGCATGAATCTTCAAAATTGATGCACAAATCTTGATTTTATTCACAGTTAAGTAAAAATACCCATGTATACATACAATTGAGTAGAAATGCAGTGGTGGGCAAACACATTTTTTTTTTATTTTTTCTTGAAACAAAAATAGGTGAATTTTGACGAGTTAAACAAGAATCTGCATTCACATTTTTTTTATCACGTGCTGATTTTTTTATGGGCATGACTAATATCATCACCATATTCAGCGGTCAGACTATAAAACTCGAGAATAGTTTGTACAATTTGGACTAACTCAAGTACCGATTACACGATTTTGATAAATGATACACCAAAAGACAAGGTTTGACAAGATGTCTTCTAGGTTTTTTAACATAATTTTTTATTGATTAAAGAATTTCAGAGTTATGGATTAAAATTTTCACGATTTTTCAAACTTTTATTTTAATTTTTTTGCTACTATTTACCGAATAACTACGGAAATATTAACTGCACAAAAAATTATGTAAATTCGGCTTAAAGATAATTTAAATTGCTATCTACTGGAGTTTGATTTATCTTAATTGGACAAAACGTTCTCGAGTTATACAAATGTGAATGTCTAAAGGCGGGGTCATAATAGTCATGCCCATACAAAAAATCGATACGTGATAGAAAAAAAGTAAAAGCTGATTCATATTTAGCCTGTTAAATTCCATCTAATCCACCTATTTTTTTTATTTAAGACGAAAAATTTTTTTTTTGCCCACTAGTGTATCTCCACTTAACTGTAGGTGATTTTATTTACTCGTAGTTTTGCCAGCTTTGAGATAAAGGTGATAAATTGAAACATTTTTGATGTTTTCACTTTGAAAATGAAGTTTTAGTAAAAAAAATAAATCTTGAATTTAGCATGAAAAAATTTTTTCGGACACTTATTTCGAAATATCTCTTAAACTATTAATCGGATAAAAATTTGTTTGTAGAGTACTTAAAGCTAATTTTATTCCACATTTTGGTGTATTATTTATATAAATCGTGCATACCGTTCTGGAGTTATAGTGAAATATACTCGAGTAATCGGCTTATTTAGGACGCAATATTAGACACGCCTATAAAAAAAATTTCGACCTGATGGAAAAAAACTGAAAACAGATTCGAGTTTAGCATGCGGAATTCCATCTAGTCCACATATTTTTTTTGAAGGAGCACGAAAAAAAAATTTTTTGTCGACCAGTGTAATTCGAAGAATCATTTTCATTTAACACAGAAAAAAGCAGAAATGGACTCCAATTACGAAATTGCTTATATTAATTAATCTTTAATTGATTTTTCTCCAATCATCAAAATGATAATAACTAGAATAATTGATTTTATTACACTGGTCAACAAAAACATTTTTTTTCGTGCTCCTTAAAAAAAAAAATATGTGGACTATATGGAATTCCGCATACTAAACTCGAATCTGCTCTCAGTTTTTTATCATCAGGTCGAAATTTTTTTTATGGACGTGTCAAATATTGCGCCCTAAATTTTTTACTAAAATTTCTTTTTAAAAGTGAAAACATCAAAAATGTTTCAGTTTATCATCTTTATCTCAAAGCTGGTAAAACTACGAGTATATAAAGCCACGTATCATAAAAATTGATGCACAAATCTTGATTGCATTCGCAGTTAAGTTAGGATACCCATTCATTGTAGAAAAACCTAAGTCTAAGAAAGTGTTAATCATGGAGTAACACATAGAGGCGGAATTCTCGATTGACAATTGAATAAAATTGTTGTTTTGTAAACAAAAATGTGTTTTTATTTTCTTTTGGAAACAACAAAATGTATTTGTTGTTGCATGAGTTAGGTTTTTGACAATTACTTTCGCCTTTTGTTTGCTTTGGTGTTACATTGGGTCTACACAAGAGTTTTTTATATCATAATATGTAACAGAGAGTGTCAAATGCGCTCTCTGAGAGAATTATCTCATGTGTAGACTAAAATATTAGTATTATAGGAAATATTATGAGACTGTTGTGATAAGATTTCTCTACACAACTATCTTATAAGATTTACTCTCAAAAAATACACGTATACGAAAGTTTGTTTGCATGTGTATTTTGAAAAGTACTTAAAAACTATGTTTTTTTGTAAAATTGTTTTATTTTAATGGTTTTTCTACATTTAGAAACATATTCTCATTAATACTATGTTCACATATAAAGGTTTTTTGAAAAACGAGTCGTTTTCTTAAAAAACACAAAGAAATTGACTTGTTTTTTCATATATTTTTAAAGCTTGAAAACATCTCGATTCGAGTTGTTTAATTATTAGTATTTTTAGTACATAGAAAATTGTTCAAAAAAGAATTTGTAAAAATTGTCAAACAGTTTAAAAACAAAAAATTTAAAATTATGAATGAAATTTATATTTGTTCATAAATTTTATTTGTTTGAAAATTTTATTTTTTTAATTAGAAAGTGTATGTGTGTGAAATTTTTATTTAAATTTAAAATTTGTGAAAATATTTTGACAAAAGAAAAACAGACCAAAAGGAAAAACACAATAAAATAATATGTGAATAGTGATGTTTAAACTCTTTGTGTTTTTTAAAAAACAAGTCGAAAACTAATGTATGTGAACATAATATAAAATTGTGCCAAAAAATTTTGAATTTCTTAAATAAAAAGTGTTTACTCTGTGACTGAGTGAAAATAATGAAATATTATGAGATTAATTAGAATACGTTTACACCTTGTTTAATATGCCATTTACACCAAACAAAAACTAGTAGTTTTTGGCTTAATTTAGTTTTTGAATGAAAAACTACATAAATTTCTTTGGTTTTTCTATACAAATCAAAAACTATTTTCATGTAGTTTTTGTCAAAAACTAAACGAAAACTACTAAAATAATTGTTTGTGATACAGTCTGTTCATAGGTTTTAGATCATTAAGCTTTCGTATATGTTAGTTGAAAGAAAATGTCAAATTAATTGAATTAATTTTAATTTTTTTTTTTTTTTTATATTTTTTAAACAAACTATTTCAAGAACATTATTAAAAACAATATAATAAATAGAAGTGTACATAATTATAGTTCAAAAAGTAATTTTAAGAAATTTACAAACAATCAAAAACCATATGGAGGAAAAACAAGGTATGTAAACAGTCTGGTTTTTGAGTTTCAGTTTTTCAAAAACGAATTAGTTTTTTATTTGGTATAAATGGCATATAAGATTTACTTTGAGTCTACATTAGACAAATTTTTATCAAGACAAACGTCAAAATTTTATCAAGATAATGATTTGTCTAATGTAGACTGAATTTGTCAATGTTATTGCAGCGTTAACTTTGAGTCTACATTAGACAAATTTTTATCAAGACAAACGTCAAAATGAACTCGAATTTATGGAAGGTGGCAACAATTGTGCAAAAACAACAATATGGCGAATTCATTAATGTTTTTTATGTATACAGTTTGACAGCTGTAACAACCAAAAATAATAATCAGCAGTTTAACTGAGGCTACCTTGTATAGATTTGCACCGATTTTGACGTTTGTCTTGATAAAAATTTGTCTAATGTAGACTCAAAGTAAAATAAAATTGTCAGCGCTCGAGCTGTGACAACTTTGTCTTGATAATGCTTAGTAAAAGACGCCATCTTGATTGTTGTTGGTACTTTTTGCATGGCTTATTATGACATACGTTTTCCCCTATAATTGACAGAGATAAAAAATTATCTACAAATCAAACAAAAATTTGACGTTTGTCTTGAGAGAAATTTCTCTAATATAGACTCGACGTTAACATAATATAAACCATAATATAATAATAGAAGGTAGATTCACTAGAGAGAGTCGTCAATTTTATTTCTTGTTAAGTCAAAAAACTGAAAAATGGAAAGCAAAAAACAAAAATCAAGAATGAAAAAATATAAAATATTTTGTTTACATACATAAATTTGAATTGTTTCTTGAAATGCAGAATTCTATCTTGGGAACGCTGTGTGAACGTTTAATACATACATTTGTCCAACTGGACATTTACACATCATAAATTTGTAAATATTTGTTTGTTTTAATAAAATTTAGTTGCATAAATTTGTTTAAATAAAATTTTTGTTTTAAATTTAAAATATATATTTTTTTCTAATTTGAAGTTTTATTTTAATTTTTTTTACATTTTCTTTTGATTTATATGTGTTTGATTTTTCAGGGTAAATAAAAATGAGAACAAACTTTCTAGTGATTTTACCTTTAGTAATTCTATCATGATATAAACAAAATGTTTACTCTCTTCTGAGAGCGAAATTGACACTCTCTGTTACATACTTAATATGATAGAAAAAAATCATGTATAGTCATTTCATTTTCAGATACTTTAGAATTAAAAAAATACCCTATAAAAAGTGTTTTTTAACTGTAACATTTTGTTACTGATCATTAGAAAATTATGTTTATTTAGTTAATTTTTCCTAACGGGTTTTCCCTAATTCATCACAAACAAGGAAATTTCGTCTGTCAAAGCTTTTGAATTACACATTATGTGATCTTACTCTTCTTTATGGAATTTTTATTAGTTTCCTTTAAAAATAAAGTCATTAAATATTGAATCAATCCATTAACGTTTTTACATGTAACCAATAACATTTTTTTAAGGGAGCAGTCACATTACGCTGTCTAAATAATAGATGGATGGATGCATTATTTAATCAAGTATTTGCGCTTAAATGTATGTATAAATGTGCCTACTGCAAAATGTAAAAATCTGGGTAAGAAAACTCGGTACTTGTTTGTAAAATAATAATAAAAATAATGAAATTGTTATTTACGCCTTTTGAATAATTTAAAATTATCATTTACGTGTGATATTTGTTAACACTTTGTGAGCCAGGAGGGTTTTAACATTTTGAGATCTAATAAAAAAAATGTTAGGCTTTTGTTAAAAAATCAATAAATTTTTATTAAAAATCGAGAATGTCTCCAATGTTCTTCATTTCTATTCTAACTAGGAGAGCTTTCAAAATATTCTTTAATATTAAACAAAACTTACATATGCTATTCTAAGCTTAGAGTCATCTCTTTTTTTTTAACTCGGCAGAGGGTTAATCTCTTGACAAACTTATCAACTGATTTAACTTTAATGCAATTAGTTGATACACTAGAAAAATATTTAAATTATTATGTATTGAACGAGGGAGGAAGATCTAAATGCATACAAATAGTTTACAAGTACAAGTCTTACGTCGTAGTAAGTAAACAATTATAAAATTTACAATGCAAATACTTTAGCACACACATGCTGATATAAATAGATTTTTTTTTTATGAATGAATTAATGAAGATTTAACTATGCAAGAACACACCTCAATTTTAAGATGCAGGTGTTAAGATTAACAATAACAACTAAACAACCAACGAACTGACTGATACCGACAATGATATAGCAAAGCAAGGAAAAAATCGTAATGTCGACTAAATACAAACGCAATAAATTTATGAACTGTTTAGAAAAATATTTTAACTATTAGTTAACAATGGAATTTAATAAGCATGTAATTAAGAAGGTGCCAATTTAATGTGCGTATTATTTAAACGATTAGTAGGTATAGGTTGCAATTTAAATTTGTAAATATTTTCAAAACAAAAGACTTAAGATACAAAATGTTATTAATCCAAAATTAAGTAGAAATGCTGAAATAAAAAAAATCTATTGCTTTTTATAACGAATGAAATTAGCCCATTTGTTGATTAAGTTATTATAAATATTTTTTTATAATAAAGAGAATAAACTGAAAGTTTTAACTTCTTACTAATAATGTTAAAAGGTTGCAGTATCTGAAAAACGAGTGAAGTCATTTACGAAATAATTGTAACGAGAGTATACCAGGGGTGCTCGCTACCCCTATAATAATGAAATAAAAAAAGTTTAGTGTGAATAAAATGAATTATTTTATATAAATATTTTACAAAAATACAACCTGCTTATCAACAATCTAATGAAAAATGTCGGGAGAAAAATTCAACGATTGTAACTAATTAAATAGTAAATAAATACTTTTAACATTTTTTATTAGCCAATTTTAAAAGGTTTTAAATGCTGATTAAAAAAAAAAAAATAATTGGTAAAAAAAAAAATAACCAATATGAAGATCACGGTTAAATACGTAGACAAAATCCTTAAACTATTTAAAGAAGAGAAGGCGATCATAACTCCATTTCTGGATTTTTTCATAATAATTTTTTCATTATATATTTTTAACCGACTTGTAATTTTTTTAACAATCAGAAATCACAAGTAAAATAATTAATTTTACATAAAAATGTGTCTCATAATACAGAAAAATATAAACATAATACAGAAAAATATAGTATTAAAAATTATTTTCTATTCTGTTTTGATAACGCAAGTTTCTCATAATACATTTGACTCGAAAAATAAACAAAGCAATTCAAAGTATTACATTTTTCTATTTTGTTTATCTCGCTCTTCTTTCAACTCTCGCAATTAAAAGTTGAAAAACAACAGTGTTGTTATTTCATTAAATAACATAAAATATTTAACATTAACATCATGTTAATGGTAAATGTAGACCCATAGTATAATTATAAAGTATACTCGTAAGAACAGCTGTTTTACAATTTTTTCATTGGCAAACCTCGCGGTACTGTCAAATTGTTTTTGTATTCATATGTAAAATTTTTTTCGAGTGTTTTTACTCTTGCTCTCCTTCATTCTCTCATTTTTCCGTACAAAGCATTTTGACATTGTGGGCAGTAGTTTTACACTAACAAAATACAAGCAATTGTTGTTTTTGTAGATGTGCGAGTACTTTATTATTATACTATGGTATAGGTTACAATTTAAATTTGTAAATATTTTCAAAACAAAAGACTTAAGATCAAAATGTTATTAATCCAAAATTAAGTAGAAATGCTGAAATAAAAAAAAATCTATTGCTTTTTATAACGAATGAAATTAGCCCATTTGTTGATTAAGTTGCAAATATTTTTTTTATAATAAAGAGAATAAGCTGAAACTTTTAACTTCTTACTAAAAATGTTAAAAGGTTGCGGTATCTGAAAAACGAGTGAAGTCATTTACGAAATAATTGTAACGAGAGTATACCAGGGGTGCTCCGCTACCCCTATAATAAAAAAGTTTAGTGTGAATAAAATTAATTTTTGTATATAAATATTTTACAAAAATACAACCTGCTTATCAACAATCTAATGAAAAATGTCGGGAGAAAAATTTAACGATTGTAATTAATTAAATAGTAAATAAATACTTTTAACATTTTTTATTAGCCAATTTTAAAAGGTTATAAATCCTGATTAAAAAAAATAATTGGTAAAAAAAAAATAACCAATATGAAAATCACGGTTAAATACGTAGACAAACTCCTTAAACTATTTAAAGTAGAGAAGGCGATCATAACTCCATTTTTGGATTTTTTCATAATATTTTTTTCATTATATATTTTTAACCGATTTGTTATTTTTTTAAAAATCAGAAATCACAAGTAAAATAATTAATTTTACATAAAAATGTGTCATAATACAGAAAAATATAAACATAATACAGAAAAATATAGTATTAAAAACTCTTTTCTATTCTGTTTTGATAACGCAAGTTTCTCATAATACATTTGACTCGAAAAATAAACAAAGCAATTCAAAGTATTACATTTTTTTATTTTGTTTATCTCGCTCTTCTTTCAACTCTCGCAATTAAAAGTTGAAAAACAACACTGTTGTTATTTCATTAAATAACATAAAATATTTAACATTAACATCATGTTAATGGTAAATGTAGACCCATAGTATAATTATAAAGTATTCTCGTAAGAACAGCTGTTTTACAATTTTTTCATTGACATACCTCGCGGAACTGTCATATTGTTTTTGTATTCATATGCAAATTTTTTTTCGAGTTTTTTTTTGCTCTTGCTCTCCTTTATTCTCCTATTTTCTGTTCATAGCATTTTGACATTATGTGCAGTAGTTTTACTCTAACAAAATACAAGTAATTGTTGTTTTTGTAGATGTGCGAGCACTTTCTAATTATGCTATGTGCAGACCGTTCAAATTGATGTTAATGTTAATTTTTTCGATGTTTAAACACGGTTGTTAAAGCAAATGTTAAAAGAACCATGTTTAAACACCAAGCATCACATGCAATGTTTTTTTTACTAACTTTGAGTCTACATTAGACAAATTTTTATCAAGACAAGTGTCAAAATTTTATCAAGATAAAGATTTGTCTAATGTAGACTGAATTTGTCAGTATTATTGCAGCGTTACTTTGAGTCTACATTAGACAAATTTTTATCAAGACAAACGTCAAAATTTTATCAAGATAAAGATTTGTCTAATGTAGACTGAATTTGCCAGTGTTATTGCAGCGTTAAAAGAAAATTGTCAGCGCTCGAGCTCTGACAACGTTGTCTTGA
Organism: Protophormia terraenovae; assembly: GCA_951394005.1. Classification (NCBI taxonomy): domain Eukaryota; kingdom Metazoa; phylum Arthropoda; class Insecta; order Diptera; family Calliphoridae; genus Protophormia; species Protophormia terraenovae. The sequence continues at coordinate 31,363,488 of OX596077.1, read as the reverse complement.
TAATGCTTGGTAAAAGACGCCATCTTGATTGTTGTTGGTACTTTTTGCATGGTTTATTATGACACACGTTTTCCCCTATAATTGACAGAGATAAAAAATTATCTGCAAATCAAACAAAAAATTGACGTTTGTCTTGATACAAATTTCTCTAATATAGACTCAACGCTAAAAGAAAATTGTCAGCGCTTGAGCTCTGACAACGTTGTCTTGATAATGCTTTGTAAAAGACGCCATCTTGATTGTTGTTGGTACTTTTTGCATTTTTTATTATGTCATAAGTTTTCTCCTAAAATTGACAGAGATAAAAAACTATCTGCAAATCAAACAAAAATTTGACGTTTGTCTTGATACAAATTTCTCTAATATAGACTCAACGCAACACACTCAAAGAAATTATTGCATGTGCGTAGAATGCAACAACAAAACAATGAGAAAACAAGAAATTAACAAGGTACGGAATAATATGTTAAAAAAATGTTCTAATGACAAAATATGCATTATGGCGTTTAAAATACCATAAATAGGGATTTTCCATGATAACACTGGTCAAAAAAAAAAAAAAAAAAAAAAAAAAAAAAAATCCGTGCGTGTCTAATATTTCGCCCATAGTAAGGCCATTACTTTAGTATATTTCCTCATAACTCAAGAACGGTGTGTACGGTTGACATAAGTGATACACCAAAAGATGCAAAATTTTAGATTTTTTTGTTACTAAAATTTATTTTAATAAATTAAAACATCAAAAATGTTACAGCTTATCATCTTTAATTTAAAGCTACGAATAAAATAAGGTATGTATCTTCAATATTGATGCACAAATCGTGCATCACAGTTAAGTAAAAATACCCGTGTATATATACAATTGCGTAAAAATACAGTGGTGGTAAAAAAAAAAAAAAAAAAAATATATATATTTTTTCTTGAAACAAAATAGGTGGACTAGGTGGATATTGACGAGTTAAACAAGAATCTGTATTCACTTTTTTACTATCACTTACTGATTTTTTTTTTATGGGCATGACTAATATCATCACCTTATTCAGCGGTGACACTATAAAATTCGAGAATGGTTTGTCAAATTTAGACTATAACTCAAGAACCGTTTACACGATTTTATAAATAAATGATAAATTTTATGATAAATGATACATCAAAAGATGCATACGAAAATTGTATTCAAGGTATGTCAACAATATTTTTTATTCGCTCAAGAATTTGAGAGTTATGGATGAAAATTTTCAAACGATTTTCAAAAAAAAAAAAAAATTAATTTTTCGCTACTAATTACCGAATAACTACGGAAACATTAACTGGATAAAAAAATTATATAAATTCAGCTCAAAGACATTTTAGATCACTATCTACTTGAGTTTAATTTATCTTAATTGGACAAAAAGTTCTCGAGTTATACAAGTGTGACTGCCTAAATACGGAGTCATAGTAGTCATGCCCATGAAAAAAATCAATACGTGATAGAAAAAAAGTAAAAGCTGATTCTTATTTAGCACATTAAATTCCATCTAATTCACCTATTTTTTTTATTTAAGACGAAAAGAAAAAAAAAATGTTTGCCGACTAAGCTATTTCCACTTAACTGTAGGTATGCATGGTTATCCCAACTTAACCGTAAATCCAATCAAGCTTTGTGCATCAATTTTTATGATACGTGATAAAAATTTTGTTTAGGACACTTATTTCGAAATATCTCCAAAACTATTGAGCGTATAAAAAATTGTTAGTAGAACGACTTAAAGCCAATTTTATTCCACATATTTTGGTGTATTATTCATATAAATCGTACATACCGTTCTCGGTATGTACGATTTATATGATATATACTCGAGTAATCAGCTTATTTAGGGCGCAATATTAGACATGCCCATATAAAAAGTCTCGACCTGATGGGAGAAAACTGAAAGCAGATTCGAGTTTAGCATGCGGAATTCCATCTAGTCCACATATTTTTTTTTGAAGGAGCATAAATTTTTTTTTTTTTTTTTTTGTTGGCCAGTGTAATATGACCTAATGTGCTTACAAAAATTAACTATTTCTATACCTTTCTAATTGAAAAATTATGTGAAAGATAGTTGCTTTAAAAATTTTGAAAATCTGTATCTAAAATTTTTATTATTTTTTATATAGTGGTATGGAGTCAAATTTATAATAATTTGTTAAACCATCAACTTGATTCAAAAAATATTTCGTGCTAAAAATATGTAAACCACATTTAAAAGTTCTGCTGTCAAATAGTTTTTTATTTTCTTTTTTAAATTCTGCCATATATAAATATTATATATATATATTTTTTTTTTTTGCGGAAATAAACTAAAGAATTTGCAAAAATAAAACATGTCTAAAGAATTTCACACACTGAATATTTTGTAGTTTTTTAATATTGACTTAAAGTCACTAACAAACAAAATTACAAAAACAATATGCCTAAATTATCTTATTTAAATGAAGAATAAATTTCTTTGTTTGCTTCATTCATTTTAAATTTATTATTATTTTTTTAAAAAAAATTTGCATTTGCTAAATAAATGTGTTAAAATTTTACGTATACATTTATTGAGTAAATATCTACAGATGTAGATATGTATTTGGTAAAATAATACAAATTTATTACCAACATATTTTTTTAAATTTGTCATAATTTTCTTAAATATTTGTTAATTCATATAAACAAACATTTTGTGGTTAAAAAAAGGAATTTAAAGAATTTATTTTAAGTGCTGCTGACTTTAAATCAATTTATGATTATTTAGTGTAAGTTAAGACGATTTTTATTGATTTATTAAGAGTAAATTTATTTGAATAATAAATTAAGTATTTTGAGGGTATTTTGTTAATGAAGTGTTTTTAAAGAAATAAGTTTGAATAGTTTGTGGCATTAAACTTCAACTATATTCAAGGTATGTTTTCTAATTGGGCTGTATTGAAACAAAAAAATGGTGTAAAAAGGGTTCGAAAATGGCGCTTAATTCAGGGAAGGATTATATCAATATTTTAATGTTCACGTTTTATGAAAAAATGCATTTTTAGAATTATAACTTTTTTTGTAGAATTGTAATGTCCGTCCGTCTATACATTTGGGTTAAATAGGTTGAAAGTGGTACATAATTCATGAAAATGTGATATGAATACTTTAATATTTAGATTTAGTTTTTATATTGATTGAAAAGCAAAAAACGGATAGGACCAGGGGAAATGATACTCCTCATACAACGAAAATATTAAATATCGCCTATCTTAGAAACTATTACAGCATATGTTTTAATATTTTGTAAGAATAACTTTCTCAAAAACCTCCATAAGTTCAGATGCAAATGGTATGGGTAGAACCTGGGGAATACAAAGCAAATATTTTTAGTGGAATATTTAAAGAAATTTTGTTGGAATTGTTTTCTTATCATGTTGTATACATAAAATAAAAATAGCAAAGTTACGTCGAGTCTATATTAGAGAAATTTGTATCAAGACAAACGTCAAATTTTTATTTGATTTGCAGATAATTTTTTATCTCTGTCAATTATAGGGGAAAACGTATGTCATAATAAGCCATGCAAAAAGTACCAACAACAATCAAGATGGCGTCTTTTACTAAGCATTATCAAGACAAAGTTGTCAGAGCTCGAGCGCTGACAATTTTCTTTTAACGCTGCAATAACACTGACAAATTCAGTCTACATTAGACAAATCTTTATCTTGATAAAATTTTGACGTTTGTCTTGATAAAAATTTGTCTAATGTAGACTCAAAGTTAGGGCCGGGATAAGTAGTACATCTAGGGATGCCAGATGGTCTTGAATGAACTTGATTGTTAAGATATTTTAGAAGTTGTCAAATTACAAGTTCAAATGTAATTTGTCAAGTTGACAACAATTTTTAGTTACATAGTGTCTATATCAGACAAATTTTCATCAAGACAAACGTCAAAATCAGTGCCAAAGTATATAAGGTAACCTCAGTCAAACAGCTGATAATTATTTTTAGTTGTTACAGCTGTCAAACTGCAAATATGAAAAACATTAATGAATTCGGCATGTTATTGTTTTTGTGCAACTATTGCCACCTTATACATAAATACAGGTTCATTTTGACGTTTGTCTGGAAAAAATATTGTCTAATATAGACACTACGTAGTGAAGAGTATTGCCCGATGCACAATTTTTTATTTTTATCGACTACTGTTCTATCGAGACTTATTTGAAAACTTCCAAAAACCATTCATTTATGTGCGATGTAGTATTTTTTTAACAAGTGCAAAAATCCAACACCGCATATGCAAAATGCTATTATGTAAAATCTTATTTAAGCAAAAAACTATATAGAAGCTATTTCCCTATTGTTCCTATATATTTATATACGCATGTACTTCTATATAGATTTCATATAAAACGTAAACGATTTTTGGCGGAAGCCGATTGTCAAGTTTCTTTTTGGAAATCAAGCTCGTTTTTCAGTTTATCACAATTCGTCAAGTTACATATATCACAATTCGAAACTGGCAACCCTAGGAACGCCCCATCCAAAATAAATACTAATTATACGCATATATTGAAAACTATTAAGTCCCAACCAGTCAACAAAAAATCATCGTATCGCAGTCAGCTGTTTCAACCTGCTTTATGTAGATGTGTGTATGTAGCTATTGACACAAAAATTCTAGGTAGCGTATAGCAGAAATCTACAGAAAATAGTTACTTTTTAACAACCCTGTAGTTAATTTTAGAAAATAACCTAAGAACAGGGTTGTTTAGACAATGAATGTTCAAAAACATATGATATGTTTGCTTTTGTTGACTGTTTGTACAAAATGTTTCACGCTACTTTTCTTCATTATACGTTGCGTTGCAAAGTTGACTGGTTGGGCCTTTACAACAAAAGTGAGAATATTATATTTGAAATGAAAACAGGACGGATAGGACCTGGGGAATGGTACCACCCATACAAAGGAAATATGGGTGAAACCCCTCAAATTTTGTGAGAACTATTTTCTGAACATATTGCATTTATAAAAAAAAGCAGGACGGATAGGGCCGGGGGGAAGAGTACCCCCTATACAAAGCGAATATTAGTCTTTGTATATCTAAAGTATTAATTTAGTGAATATTTCAAAAACTGTTATAGAAAAAATAGAGGGGAAGTAGTAGCCCCCACATAAAGAAAATATTATTTGTGGCATGTTTCCTATAGGCTATTTTACTTCCGATATAGGCAGGGAGTAGGTATCCCAATGCAAACAAAATACTAATTATCGCATATCTAAAGAACTATAATAACTAAGGTTTCACATTTTTGTGGAGTGTTTGATAAAGCACTGCACTTAAGCTGTTTTTTTATAGGAGAGCCACTGCAGTTTTTTCGAAAAAAAAATTAATTTCTTTAATCAGGCAACATATGTGCACGATTTTTTTTCACAGTATTAAAGTAGACAATATGTTCTATTTTTCAGACAATTTTCAGAACAAACATCTTGTAACATTTTAAATTGCATTCTATGAAAATTTAAAATTTGTGTATTTTAGGACAATAAAAAAAAAAAAAAATAACAAAAATATTTGAACGAATACAATTTACAAAGACTTGAAGAAAAATACACTTAAATACCTAAAGTTGATGGTTCCATTTTTAATTTTTACTTTAAAAAACTTTTTATTTAAAAAAGTACACCTAAAATTTATGAAAATTTAATTTTTTCTCTTTTTCCAAAATGTAAAAAATGTTAAACTTTGACAGCTCCCTAACACAACACAAACTAGCATGATGATTTTAATTCATATTGATACATAATTTAGTTTATTTTTATTTAAATTTTAAAATTTAATTAAACGCCACTTTTGGTATATTTTACCGCAACGTGCATGGTGTCCAGCCTTTCGTCCCCTTACTGCTGTAATTTGTAGCAATAGCAATAAGGGGCAAGTTCAAGTACCTAACGACGTCATTGCTGAGGCCTTGGAATTGTGAGTCCAGCAGAATCCAGTTCGAAGGACCATAAATAATATGCTAACGACATTTTTCTTATTGTTTGTGTTTGGCCTAATCAAAGCAGTGTTTCTGGACTATAATAAAATATCAGTAGAATAAATCACATATTTTATGTTCCATAACACACTTTGTCACCATTCACTACATATTTCCTTTGTAGTTCCCACCTACTAATTTTTCAGTTGTGACACTAGTTTCTATATCCGGTTAGAAAGACCATAAATGTTTCTTTAGCATTAATTATGTATTCGAAGTAGACTTTGTTCAAATTTAACCATATTGTAGTTTTTTAAAATTTTAAAAATCTAGACCTAAACATTTTCCATGTTTTATGAAATTGTTGATGGTTTCATAGGCCAAAATACTTTCTTAGCACTTTTGATAATTTGCTCATACTATTACTTTTACATTCATTTTCATTTCCTAAAGAAACCTTAAAAGTACATTTACCTATGTATAACTAAAAACATGACTATTTTTAAGTACTCACATTTTTTTTTAAATAATTGCTAAAATTATACTTAAACTAAAAGAAATGAAAATAAAAATAATTGACAAATTATGTGTCATTTGCCATAAAGATGACAAGTTCAAGTTTAAACTACGACAATACAAATTACCGCCAAAAAGTTTAAACTACGACAATATAAATAAAAACATTAAAAAAAATATGAATAAATAAATACTTACGAATAATAACAAAAGTTTAACGATATGAAAAAAATTTATCAACAACAAAAAAATTTATTTAATTGCTTAAATAAGTTAAATAAAATGATGACAGAGTCACAAATGAAAAACAAAAGGTTCCTGAACCTTAAATATTTAACTATTCGTAAAAAAAATTGTTAAAATAAAGTAAATACTTTATACATTTATTATGTTTATTATAAAAATGAAATTTATTTAGTTTTCTTAGAAAATTAAAGTAAAATTTTTAATAGAGTTCATGGTCTTCACCTTTCTATTGCTGTTTGCAAAACCTTAGGGTAATTTTTTATTAAACTTAAATTTTTGCCAGTAATAAAGTTGAAAATTTATTTGTTTGATATATTTTTAAATAATTTAAAATATAACTAAGGCAATTATTTGTTGTTAGAGCGCATTAAGCAAATAATTAATGAACAAAAACAATTTTGAATAAATTTTAATTTACTCATCAGCCTCAAGCCCTATTGTGCTTTCAACAGACTGATGAGGACCTACAATACACATAAATATATATGTAGGATAGCAGGGGCAGCAAACGCCATAAGGACACAATTACTATTACTAAATATCTTAAAAACGAAGTAATAATATTAGTGGCACTAATTGTTTTTCTATCGCAGATGTTTTATCCATCTAATTTTGATATTTTCAATTTACATATGATCGAAGTAGACGCGATTAATTGTGAAAATCAATATACCCCCCATCAAATTGCCGAAGTTAAACCATATGCATTAAAATCGCTTTTAGTCCGACGTTGGTTGGACTAAATAGATATTAAGATTTAGATTTAAGATTTGATTAATTATTGTTAGTTCACTTAACTTTTGTGAAGGTCCAATAAATAAAATTACTGATAAAAAAAAAATCTCTTAAACAAAAGCATGTACGATAACGAAATTTTGTACAGATAGTTCGAGGGTCGATATAAATTTGGAAACCGAAAATGGTTTCCAAGTTTAAAGTGGTCCGTTATGGTGGGTATATTGATTCGGTCGAGCCGAATATAACATTCGTGTTTGTTTATTTTTTTTGGTGAAAGAGCATGTATTTCGCTCGCAGATACTATGTCCCTTCCGAGAAATTTGACCCTGTTAGATTGTAATACAGGGCTGTCACTTGGTATGCGTTTTGATGTACCGACTTGCAAAATTACGCACAAAATAATGGTATAAAATTCTGCTTGAACAAATCTATGCGTGTTTGCCCATTGAAAATTGGGTTTAAACACACCGGCGCTTGTACGAGTATAACCAATAGTTTGTTTATAACCATCAGTGAACCAAAACTGATCTGTAATCACGTGCTTCCAGGATTGGTTCACCCATACATACATATATTCCTGGTATTAGAACTTTAAAATTCCTGTGTAATACCGGAGTGGCCAACATATAGTAATTCATTCTAATTGTAGGATTATTTTCAAATAGTTTCAAATCAGTCTTTATCTAACCGTGGTTGTGATCAGACATACAAGTACTTATTGTGAAATTGCAATTTGCAATATATTTTTTTTTTTTTTTTCAAATATAACAACAAATTTAACAAAATTTAAAATACAAAGGAATACACATTCCATTTAAAACTAACAACAATACATCAAAAATATTTCTGTTGATTTAACACAAACTGTGCAAAAATTTAAAACAACAACAATCAAAACATAAAAAAAAAAAAATACCAAACAAAAAAAACTGTGCAAAAATTTTAAACAATAATATGCCTACACTAAGTGAAGATGATAGTGATGAAAGCGACGGTATTTGGCAGCAAGTACCAACAACAAACCCAAATAAGCGAAGGTTGACGAAATCACCAAATATGCATCAGCATAAAAAGTTCAATTCAAGTAGTGAACCAAGCACTTCAAAACAAAATCGGTATCAAATACTTGATAATGATGATGCCTATGAAGAAAATAAGGAAAGTGAAGACAAGTCACCAAAACCACCACCAATTTATATACCTAATGTATTAAGTATAAGCAAAATGTTAAAAGATATAAATAGTGTAATATCAAGTAATGATTATAATTATAAATCTATGAGAGATAGTCAGATTAGACTAATGATTAAGAATGTAGACTCTTATAGGAAAATTATAAAGTTCTTAGAGACAAAAACTATTAGTTATCACACATATCAATTGAAGCAAGAACGCGCTTATAGAATAGTTATCAAAGGTATACATCACTCTACACCAGTTGAAGATATCAAGGCTGAGTTGTTATTGTTAGGACATCAAGTTAGAGACGTTGTTAATGTGAAAAGTCGCGTAACAAAACTGCCACTTCCAATGTTCTTTGTAGATTTAGATCCTAACCCTAATAACAAAGACGTTTATAATATTAAACATATAAATAACGCAATTGTTTCAATTGAAGCTCCTAAAAGAGTTGATGATTTGGTTCAATGTCATCGTTGTCAGCAATTCGGTCACACCAAATCTTTCTGCAAAAAGCCTTTTAGATGCGTCAAATGTGGACTAGATCACCAGACATCAGAATGTACTAAAGATATAAACATTCCCCCAAAGTGTGTAAACTGTTTACAAACTCACACAGCCAATTATAAGGGTTGTCAAATTTACCAAGAACTTTTACATAAAAAAAAAGCATCTCACTATAGAAACATAAATGAGTCTAGAACACATGATATTTTATCAAATCAACAACAACCTTTTATAAATTCACAAAATAATAACACAAATGAATTCAGCAATAATGGTGTATCATATTCCCAGGCAGTTAAAGGCATTACGACAAATGTAGAGAGTCGGTTTATGGAGAGACTCGAAAGAATGATGGACAAAATGTTTGAAATGATGACACAAATTTTGATGAAATTATGCAAATAAACATGAGATTTGCAACATGGAATGCCAATGGTGCATCCAATCACACAAAGGAAATTGAAATTTTCTTAAAATCCAAATATTTGGATATATTAATGATATCCGAAACACATTTCACAGCAAAAACTTTTTTTAAAATTAAAAATTATGAACTTGTGCAAGCAAATCATCCTGATGGTAAAGCACATGCTGGTTCAGCGATTCTAGTGAAATCCTCTATAAAATTTGAAATATTACCCCCCATTACAATGCCATCAATACAAGCTAGTGGTATTAAAGTTAAATGCAACAACATTGATGTATGCATATATGCTGTATATTTTCCCCCTAGGCATAGTCTAACTTGTACAGATTATGATAACTTTTTCAAACTGTTAGGTCCAAGATTTATTATTGGTGGAGATTTCAATGCCAAACATACGTGGTGGGGATCTAGACTGATAAATCCGAAAGGTAGCCAACTCTTCAAGAGCATCCAAAAGAATAAATATAACACGCTTTCTACAGGGAGACCCACATATTGGCCTAGCGACCCAACAAAAATTCCAGATCTACTGGATTTTTTTGTTTATTCTGGATTACCATCTCACCTGTTAGACATAACTGACAGCGATGATCTCAGCTCTGACCATACTCCAATAATTGCTTGCTACAATACTGCATTACAGACTGTATTAAAGAACACAAACATCTTTACTTCAAGAACAGATATTAAATCATTTCAGCATTTTATGGATGAAAATATACAACTTAAAACAAGTATAAAAACTAAAGATGAACTTAACACAGCTGTAGAAAATTTCACAAACTTAATTCACGAAGCTGCATTTTTATCTACACCTCAGACATTTACACATAACGGTAATAATGTAATTATATCTGCTGAAATAAGAGAGTTGATAAGGAATAAAAGACGGCTTAGAAGAATTTGGCAACAAAGCAGAAATGCAGCAGACAAAACTAATTATAATCAGGCAACAAAACACCTAAGAAAACGTATTTCTGAAATTAAAAATGAAGAATTGACAAATTTTCTAAGAGGCTTAAATACCACAAATAATAGTGAGTACGGACTATGGAAAGCAACAAAATATCTCAAGAAGCCAATTAAAAGAAACATCCCTATTAAAGACCTCAACGGAACTTGGTGCAGAAGTAGTAAAAATAAAGCTGAAGCATTTTCTAAATATCTGGAACAAACCTTTCAAACATGCTCCTTAACAAATACAGTTGAAGAAAACAACATTCTCCAGTTTTTAGATTCTCCATGTCCAATGGATTTTCCAATAAAACCCTTTTCGCCAAGAGAAGTTGAAAAGGAAATTTTTAAACTTAATAAATCAAAGTCTCCAGGCTACGATAAAATTGGACCAAAAGTAGCAAAATCCATGTCAAGAAAAAGTGTCTTATTCTTAACACTGATATATAACTCTGTGCTTAGATTATCACATTTTCCAATACAGTGGAAATGCGCTGAAATTATAATGATTAGTAAGCCAGGCAAACCGGAAAGTGAAATATCTTCATACAGGCCCATCAGTTTATTGCCTTTGTTCTCTAAACTCTTTGAAAGATTGTTTTCATGCAGATTGTTGCCAGTTTTGGAAAAACAAAATATTATACCGGACCATCAATTTGGGTTTCGTCATAGACATGGAACTCCTGAACAATGCCACCGAATAGTGAATGTGATTACTGATTCACTTGAACAAAAGCTATACTGTTGCGCAGTGTTTTTAGACGTAAAACAAGCATTTGATAGAGTGTGGCATAAAGGACTTTTGTTTAAACTTAAAACATTTTTGTCAACTCCGTTTTACTTATTATTAAAATCTTATTTAGAAGACCGAACTTTTTATGTAAAAAGTTATGATGAAAGATCTAATATCTGTCATATAGGTGCAGGTGTGCCGCAAGGAAGTGTTCTTGGACCAGTTTTATACACTATTTTTACATCTGACATACCAGTGATTGATAACGTAACAATGGCCACCTATGCGGATGATACTGCTATTTTAGCATCTAGTCATTCGCCTTATCAAGCTTCACTAACAGTACAAAAATGGTTATCGAAATGGAAAATATGTATTAACACAGAGAAATCAAATCATGTAACATTTACATTAAGAAAAGAAGAGTGTCCCGCACTATTTATAAATGGTTCTGAAATTCCAAAATCTGAATCAGTTAAATATCTTGGAATGCATCTTGATAAAAGATTAACATGGAAGTATCATATTAAGGCAAAAAGAGAACACTTAAACTTAAAAACTAAGAAATTATATTGGCTGTTAGGAGCTAAGTCAGAGCTAAGTCTCGAAAACAAAATCATGATATACAAGACTATATTGAAACCTGTGTGGACTTACGGTATTCAGCTATGGGGAACTACAAGCAATTCTAATATAGAAATTTTGCAAAGATATCAATCGAAAACACTTAGGATGATAGTAAATGCCCCATGGTTTGTAACGAACAAACAAATTCATGATGATCTCAGAATTCCATTTATAAGTAATGAAATAAATAAATTTAGTGCAAGATATTTGGATCGACTTAGCAATCATTGCAATATTTTAGCAATTACTCTTTTAGATGAAACAGATGAAGTTAGAAGATTAAAAAGGTTTCACATATTAGACTTACCCTACAGGAAATAGTATACCAGATCTACATATATTTATGTTAATATTATTTTTAATTTTATATGTTTATGCATAATATTAATATTTAATATTAAACTTAGTTTATTAAGCTTGCTGAAGTTTAATAACGTATGTTAAGTAAGTTTTTATATTATCTAATTTACTTATTATTGAATAAATAGATTGTAAATAAATAAAATGAAAAAAAAAAAAAAAAAAAAAAATAGTTTCAAATAGTGCCCTCATTATTAAAATAAAATACCATCATCAAATGATTTGGGTTTAAACCCCTTACGCACAGTGGGGTCAAACGCAAATTTTTTGGTAATAAATCTTTATCTCCAAAACTACTGCTCGGATTAAATTGAAATGTATGGAAGAGTTGTAGAGGAGGTCCTAAGCTAAGTAGAGAAATGATCTTGTAGTCACCCTGTGATAACGTAAGATAAGCTACAGGGTATCAAAGTTGACTACTTTAAGTATGTAAAAGTTTAAAAAAATTGTAACTTCTACAAATGAAGTCCGATTTTAAAGATTTTTATATTTCTTTAAAGTCCTTAGCAAGTTAAGTTATCTCTTACAATTAAAAAGATATTTACACTTGAATTTGAATTTTTGATTTTTTGCCTCGACTTTCTTTCCTTTTTGGGTTGTAAGACCTGAGGTATAAGAGGTAAAAATTTTTTAAAAATATTCTGTAATTTTCTATATATTCCAAAATAATATGTTGAAAGAATTTTTGGATTATCTTAATGCGTCTAGACGTGAAAAATATTCAAAAGTCAGCACTCTGAAATTAGTATGAAAAATGGCAATTTTTTAACAAAAATATAGTACAATTCTTTAACTTTTTTCTCAAAGTTCCGTTAATAAAAAAAATGTTTCTTTATATATTTAAAAAGATAAGACTTCATAAATGGTTAATATAGAAATTTTGAACTGATTTAGGCTTGCACCCTACATCCAGCGTTGGTCGAAAATGGTAAATTTTAAAAAAAAGTTTAATTTTTATCGATTAATAAAAAAATGTCACGCGAGCTTTTTTAAATTTATTGACGACATTTTATCAAAAAAATAGATTTAGAACTATTTGACACTAAACTACTTCCCGCCCGAGTAAAAACGAATGCAGGAGTGGAGATTTTATGAAAAAAGTAAATTTTTTAAACGACCCTTTTTTAAGAACACAGAAAAGCATGTTAGCATAATATTTTCACTATTGTTTCTTATGTAATTTATAAAATAAATATCAGTCTTTTATTTCTGCAAAAATCATTAAAAACTATTTACAAACTGATTTTTGGCAATTTTTCAAAAAAATATAATAAAGATATAAAAACCAAAAAAATAATCTTTTGTAAAGCAAAACTCCACCTACTTTCCAAAAACTTATAAAATATTACAAGAATATTAAAATAGACTTATTTACCAATTTAGTGTTAAATTGATCTCAATATATTTCTTGAGTAAATATAGTCAATAAATTAGAAAAAAGTAGCGTGACATTTTTTTTATTAGTCGATTTCATTTAACAAATTTTAAAATATATTGAAGTTAAAATAAAAAAAAAATTCAAAAATTTTGTTAAAGAAAATTGCTTTAAACCTAAATAGTTTTTTAAACCTCTTTTATTATTTAGGCTTAAAATGAAATACTTTCAAAACATTGGAAAATAATTGGAAATTAGTATGGATATATCCGAGATATCAGAAGTGGCATCTAGAATTTGATGTCAGATTCAAAAATTACCATAGAGAAATTTTAAGCCATTTTTAAACCTGTATGTATAAAAATAAAGTAAAAAACTATCATATATATATAGGAAAACGATTCTGCTCCCATCACTTATCGAAACTACTCCATCCCATGTGGTAAATTCGACTTTTTTGGTCACTTAATAAAATTCATAATAAAAATTAACATAACATGGAGATAGTCAGGATCAAAAGGGCTTAAATATTAGCAAACATATCAAGGTTTTTATTACTAAAGAAAGTTTATTTATATCGTGAATCGTTTTGAAAACACATGATTATAAACAAAAAAAAGTGGCGTATGCTCCCCCGCCTTCCCTTCACTTAAATACCTGAAGTTTATGATTTCAGTTTAAATTTTTAATTTAAAATTCCTTACAAAAAAAAAAAAAAAAAAAAAAATACACCGAAAGTTGATGATTGCAGATCTCGACCAATAGAATCCTCTATTTCAAAACTTTTAAATCGATTCAGATAATAACAAATCAGGATCGCTTTTAAAAATGTTCTTGCCCCAGGCTTACAACTTTAGGACCCTGTGGACACGCCCCCGGTAAGTGTAAATGGTCCTAACTAAAATCCGAAACTGCATAATTATTTTAATTTAATTTTTTGGATCGCACACTGTGAGGCGTCTTGCATCAGCACAGATCCAAATCGGTGCATTGTGAAAATTATACAGCTATTATTTCTTTAATTCTGTCAACATTATGTACAGTGACAAATCTACATCTAGAATCATTTATTGTTGGGATTTAATGATCTAAACCTTATGTATATCTCCTATATACAAAAGGTTTTGATTGAAACTAGTCCGTAGTGGTCCTTTATTTGATAAATTTTGGTTTATAATTTATAACTGAGATCTTTCAACGCCTATAAATAAAAACGAGAGAAAAAGATATAGTCGGTCAAGCCCGACCATATGATACATAACACCATTATGTACATTATTACTAGAGGAGGGGTATTTTATTAGACTTCGAGCCAAATGTGGACCGATGTGTAAAATAAAATATACATACGAATACAGAATATTGCGTCGATGCTATCATTTATATGAATTTATTCACTTTTGGGCGATTTCCGAGTGAGGGCCTTATATGGGAGCTATGGTAAATTATGGACCGATCTTTGTAAAATTTGACTATCATTTATATTTATATAAAACTTATTTTTGTCGAATATTAACTTGATACTAACATTTTAATTGGATTTATGCCCGTTAAAGTGATTTTCTGAAAATAGGTTTATATGGGAGCTATGAAAATCGGCACTCAGATTTAAGCTTATATGAAATATGTGTGCCAAATTTCATTAAAATACTGCTATATTTAAGGGATTTATGATCGTTTAACTCTTTTCCGGGAGGACATTTGTATGGGGGCTAGGAAAAATAATGGACCGATCATAACCATCAATAAGCTGTAAGATACCTGTGTGCCAAATTTCATTAATTTTTGTTCTAAATTGCGACCTGTAGTTTGATTACAAGGTTTACATGGACGGATAGACGGTCAGACGGACCGACGGACGGACGGACATCGTTAATTCGACTCAGAAAGTGATTCTAAACCGATTGGTATAAATTAAGGTGGGTCTTATACCAATATTTTTGGGTGTTACAAGCATCAGCACAAACGCATAATATCCTCCTCACCTATGGTGGTGTAGGGTATAATAAAATAAGAGTGTTCATATCACAGAGTATATCTCCCACTTAATATTATTACAATTGTTCAAAAATTATTTAAATCAATTAATCCAGTCTTACAACTTATATTTAATTGTTTTATAAATAAATCCATTTAAAAAATTTAACAATATTAATGCAAGTACCATACTTCAATAAACAAAAACATATTTCTTAACAAAATGTTAAATAATATTCAATTTTTTTTTTTACTCTTATAATTTTGATTATCAAACATCATACACATTTGCTAAATTAATAAAATTACAAGTAATTTGTTTCCCAACATTTTTTTATATAACTATTTGAACTCACCAAAAAAAAAAAAAGACATTAAAATGCATTTAAATTGTTCATTTAAGATCACTTTTGTATTCACTCGTTGTTTATCTAAATTATTTAATTTCATACATATTTTCCTTAAAAGCATCTGTCATAACAATCATTTATATCTCTATTATAATAAAAAAAAAATATTCATTTAGATGTAGACAAATTCATACAGACAGATAGATACACAGTCAGTTAATCAGTTAGACAGACAGATACAACCTTTATAATGCCTCTAATAAAGAAAAAAATGTTTTCTTGTAATAAAATTGTTATTTTTTTTTTGTTTGGCCCATTTGAACCCATTTAGAAATTTGTTGGTTTTGAAAAAATTATAATAATAAGTAAGATTGCATTCAAACACATTAATTGAGTTTAAAATATAAAAAAAATAAATTTTATACGAGGTATAGCTGCAAAAAATTTTTAGAAAAATATTCATTATAAATATTCAAAATATCTATTATGGTGTTTGTTTCCTCGTAATGATAAAAGTTATATCATGTAGTCCACATGGCATTGTTTTAGATGAGAACTTTTTGATTGGTCCTCGTACTTTGTTACATGCCAATTAATTTCATCTTTAATTCAATTTGAAAATTAAGTAATTATTTTTTAATTTTTTATAAAAATCATATTAATTTATTCATAAATTTAAGAGCAAAAAATTGCTAAACAATAAAATCACTTTAAAATCATTAATTACCTGTCAATTAATAATTAATTGATATGTTTTATTGTTATTGTTTGGGAAGACAAACAATATTTAAATGCGTTTAAAAAAAAGTTTAAATATACTTTTTTCTCCAAACAATTTAATTTATAAAAATATATTTTTTCTTTAAATCTGTTTTTCAATGAGTAAAATGTATTCGGTTGGGTCGAATCTTTAGAAATTTGGGCGAAGAAAAAGGAGGCTGCTCAAGAAAATCGTTTATAATATTCTCGAACGGATTTCGCTGAATTACTATACCAAGATTCTCGAGACGTATTTAAAAAGAATTGAAAATTATTGGACTATGGGATTGAAGAAATCCATTTCAACACCCAGAGATCTAAAGGGACAGATAAATATTATTTAAGAGTTATTTTTAATCGTAAAAACAAGCGTTTTATTTTTGGTGTTCTGGAGGTATAGTTTAAGATTTCTGTTTAAAATTACAAACTTTTTAATAACACTTGTCGGAAAGAAATTTCGTCCTCCAAAAAAAAAAAAAAAAAAAAAAAAGATATAGTTGGTCAAGCCCGACCATTGTGTACATCAGAATTCGGATAGAGGTCTTTAATTAGACTTGGGCTAATTACTCATATTAAGTGTTACTCATATAAGTGTAAAATAACATTTATATGAATTTATTCTCGAAAGAGGGCCTTATATGGGAGCTATGGTCAATTATAGACCGATCTTCTGAAATTCGGCGCACAGATTTAGACTTATATGTAACTTATATGTGCCGGAATTCATTAAAATATTGCTGTATTTAAGGTATTTATGATCGTTATACCCTTTTCCGGGAGGGCATTTGTAGGGACCGATCATAACCAATTTCAATAGGCTTCGTCCCTGGACTGTAAGAAATCTTTGTGCCAAATTTCATTAATTTTTTTTCAAAATTGCGACCTGTAGTTTTATTACAAGGTTTACATGGACGGACATCTTTAAATCGACTCTGAAAATGGCACAAAAGCATAATACCCTTCCCACTTATGGTGGTGTAGGGTATAAAAACATTTGTGCAATAGATGGAATTTGATCTTCCTAAGGCGTATCTGTTTTCAGTTTTTTTTTTTTTTCCATCAGGTCGTAATTTTTCTTAGGAAAGTAAATAATAAAACACGAGTATATTTTACAATAAATCAAGAAAAGTTTTCGAAGTTATTCAGAAAATATTGTCGGAAAAAACAACTTTTCTTAAAAATTTAAGTTGAAATTTTCTTTTTAAAATTTTACGAAACCGGCAATAATGTGCAGTTTTTAATCCTTTATCATAAAGATGGTAATACTATGAATAAAATAAGTGAAATATCATCAAAACTAATGCACAAATCATGATTTAAGTGAAAAAAAAAAAAAAAATATATTAAAAACAATAATAATAGGTGGATTAGATGAAAATTTTAGGATTTTTTTCTATCAAATATTGATTTATTTTATGAACATGACTCTTATGACCCCCTTTTTAGGTAGTCAAACTCGAGAACGGTTTGTCCAATTTATATCAATGAAACCCCAATAGATGTAGATTCAAATTATCTTTGAGTTAACTTAATTTTTTTTATCCACTCATTATTTTCGTAATTATTCAGAAATTAGTGGCGAAAAAAACAAAAAAAAAAAAAAAATAAATAAATAAATTTTCTTGTTTTAAATATTGGAAAAAATTTTGCTCTAACTGAAAATATTGAGGGAATAAAAAAAATGTTGACATGATGTAATAATGTATCATTTATCTAAATCGTACTAACGGTTCTTGAGTTATAGTCTAAAATGGACAAACTGTTCTCAAGTTTTACTAGTGTGACCGCTGAATGATGTGATGATATTAGTCATGCCCATTAAAAAAAATCAGTACGAGATGGAAAAAAGTGAAAGCAGATTTATTTTAAGGTCGTCAAATTCCATCTAATCTACCTATTAAAAAAACTCAATTTAGTTATAGGGTGATTCCATGTCAAAACGGACAACAATCGGACTTGACATCTCCAGTGACTATGAAATTCAGTGCAGATATTAGCAGTTAGAAGTGTTTCTCAAATCATTAAATTTTAGACTCAACGAAAAAAAGCTAAAAACTTTACAAAAGTGTACTAGTTTAATTGCTTATAACTTCTAAACTATACATGGTAGGAATCTAGTTTAAGTTTCATATTAAAGACAAATATATTACCTTTATAACGATATTTATAAAGTTTTTTTTACGTCAAAAGTTCAAAGGTCAAAGTTAGACTCATACAAATCAAATCATTATATCTCAAAAAAACGGTATTTTTAAAATTAATAAAAAAAATATCATGTTGACGTAACTCTTCTTCATGTTGACGTAACTCTTCTTCTTCCACACGTAAAATTTCATGTCTCATTTAGTTTAGAAGTTATAGACCAAAATTAACACTAATTACTTACTTATAATTACTTATAACTTCTAAACTATACACAAAACCTTTATATCTCCTAAAACGATATTTTTAAAATTTTGGCTCCATTATAAAACAGAGTTAAATTATAAATACATAATTTTTTTTAAAGAATTTTTAAATACCGTTTTTCAAGATATTCTCAGCCTTGATCATTATATTATAGATTTTGACATTTGAACTTTCGAAGTAGTTACATTTTATACACGTCGTTTTAAAGTCAATATCTTTGTCTATTAAATGAAATACAAATAGGAATTTTACAATGTACAGTTTAGAAGTTGGTTTAAAGCAATAAACGTCATATTTTTGGACCGAAAAGGGACTTCAGTCTGAAATTTGAGCAACACTTGCAATAGGTAATAACTGTAGCGAATTTCATTAAAATCGGAGATATAAAATCCAAAAATTACTGTTTTTTGTTGTTTTGATCACTAATATATTTTCTTTTTGGTATTCTGGAGGTATATTTTAAGACTTCTGTATAAAATGACAATCTTATATATTAGAGTGTCCCGAGAATAGCCTTTTTCGAGATTTCGATGTAGGAAGACCCCTCAAACGATGCGTAAAAATTTGCTTAATACGAAAAAATTATTTAAAAAATGTTTAAAATTGGTCCCATACATTTTGGTTAAAAAAAAAGTTTCGATTTTGAATCGAAATGGGTATAAAAAAATTCGTAATTTTATGCTGGTTATGAAAAAAATATTTAACAAATTTTTCCAATTAGATTTTGTTTCGCTAGAAGACTTCTTAAGGTATTTTGATGAACAATTTTTTTAAAAAATCTGGAAAATTATATATTATCAACAGTACTTATTACAATGCAAATTTTTAATGTTTTAGCCTTAAAAGGAACAAAATTAAAAAATTCTTATCTATTTTTTTAAGAAAAATATCGATTTTTTTTTTGCATGATGTAACGGTTTATGGACCAAAATTTTTGCGAAAATTTTTTAAAATATTTTTTCTATAATTGGCTTAAAATTACGAATTTTTTGATACCCATTTCAAGACAAAACTCAATACTATTTTTTGGACGTAATGTTCCAGACCCGTGACTTTCAATCGCTGGTAGGGAACTGAAGATCAATTTTAAAATATTTTTTAATATTTTTCCCATGTTCAGCTAATTTTTACGCATCGTTTGAGGGGTCTTCCTACGAAATTTTTGTCTACGGGACACTCTATTTTACATATATAAATTAACTTACAATCGAAGTCATAATTTGCATTTCGTTTCCTTTATCATATATATCGACCATTCCAGGAAAGAACGCCCGAAAAAGTATATTTTTTTACTTAATGGCTTTCAATTTCGATAAAAATTTGTATACATAAACTCCATTAAGCCTTTTATCAATTTCAGTTTTGTGAAATTGCAAAAACTCGCGATTTAATTTCGCTTTTTAATTTTCTCAAAAACCAAAAAAAAATTCAAAAGTATGTAACTTTGAATAGCAATATCTCTGGGAAGACTTTGTGAATTTTAATGATTTAAACGGCCTTAAAATTTCGCATATTTTTAAAAATGCATTTTAATGCAATTGCATTTTTCAAATGCATTTTTCTTTAAATATGCTAACAACATTTTTTAATTTCTTAACATAAATGAAAAGTTTGGATTCTTTTCATTAAGATAAAAGTGTCAAATTTTGGGACGCGAAAATCTTATATGCATAATCCTATTTTTATAAAAACATGTTTAAAATTTTTAATATAAAAATAAAATTTTTTCTTGTTTTTGGAATTTTCTGTAAAATTTGTATAAAAGTTAACAAAATATAAAACGTATGCAATTTTAAATATTCATATCTCTTGAAGTTATTGATGGATTTCTGTAATTTAAAAAGTATTTAAAAGGCCATTGTATATTTTTTGTGCAATTTAGTCAGCATTTCGAAAACCACCTCTTCGATCCATAATATTTTAAAAATATAAATGCAGTTTTTAGATGCATTTTTGTTAGTTGCGAATTTGTTAAATTTTAATTTTTCAAACGTGTATTTAAAAATGCTTTGTTTATTATAACTTAAAACAATAATTAGTCTAATACTTAAAGTTTTACTATTTTTAACGATTTTTTAAAAAATAACACAATACATTTATTTTTAACAAAAAACGTAAAGATACTCATAATACCAGAAAAATGTAATTTTTATATGAAAAAATTTAAACAAGTTGAAGAAAAGGGGAAATTATGCACAGTAAATGTGTGCGTCCCAAAAATTTGAGATTTTTATTTTAATGTAAAGATTCCATGCTTTCCAAATACGTAAAAAAATTCAAAACATTTAATAGCATATTTAAAGAAAAATGCATTTAAAAAATGCAATTGCATTAAAATGAATTTTTAAAAAGTATTTTTTATTTGTAAAATACTTATGTTTAAGCTGATATAGTTACAATTTAAACGCCGTTTAAATAATAAATTTCCGTAAAGCGTTCCCAGAATTATTTGTATTTAAAGTTGTACACTTTCGAGATTTTTTAGATTTTTTCGAAAGTGAAAAAGCTAAATAAAATCGCGAATTTTCTAAATTTAGCGAATCTGAAAACGGAAATATTTATAGACACCAATAGACCTTATACGTATAAAATTTTATAAAAATCGGAGGACACTTGGTATATTTTTGGGCGTTCTTTCATGGAATGGACGATATATTTTTTTTAGATTTTTTATCTGCTTTAAAATTTCTGCACAAACCAGGGACCGTAATGATTATGAGTTTTAAAATAAAAATCAACAAATAATCATTAGCATGAGAAATTAAACTTTTATCTAGTAAAAAATTTTCTTTAAGTAAAAACTTTATTGCAAATAATTTTATTTTATTTAATAAAAAAAATTGATTTTTAATAAAAAAAATAAAATTTTATAAAAAAATTCGATTTTTATAAAAAAATGGATATTTTTTAAAAAATCTGACTTTTAGTAAATAAATCTAATTTACGATGAGAAATATTTTTTATTAAAAATTGCGTAATAGTTTCATTTCTCATGTTAAGTTTTATATTGTAAGCAAAAAATTTAAAATTCAAAAATAATCATTATGAGTTGAGCGAAAAAATAAAAATCAAAAATAATCATTAATATTGATTTTTTTTCATAAAAATCAAAAAAATAAAAATCATTCCGGATTCCGATAGAACCTGTTCTGAAGATTACATTTCTGTATTTAACACTTTTATCCGGTTGTTCCTTGTATCTGATTTTTTTGTTTAAAATTTCAAGAATAATGTTTATTTTGTGTGCCACAAACACATAATAACCCAACCACCTATAGTGGTGTAAAGAATAAACATTTGAAGTATTTTTTTTAATAAAATGATATATTTAGTGTCCATTTTCATACTTTCATTCATATTTATATTTAATTTTTTATATTTATAGTACTATCTCTTGTAGATACTAGTCATACGCATAATCAAGAACAATTTACACTGTTTACACCAATTTGTAGTAAATTCCATTAAAAATATTATTTTATATTAATAAAACAATAACTGGGTCAAGTTAAATAATAATGAAAGAAAAACAAAAATTTAAAACAAATTCTCTTATCAAATTAATTTCAGGAAATACAAGATAAAATTAAAGATTAAATATAAAAAATATTTGTAGTTTTTCATGGTTGAGATAATGTCACTTAAAGAGACACATAAATCATTATTGTCATTTTGTCTACAACAATATATTTATTGATCTTAAAAATTTTTAAATTTTGGGACATCTGTGACCGCTGAAGTAATTTCACAATAAATGGGCAAAAAATAAAAAAAAAAAAATAACCTTCAAGCTTTATAAATTTTAAGAAAAAAGAGCTTAACCACAATAAATTTGATTTCATTATTTTTAAATACTTTTTTTCAGTTTTGGCTCATGCCTTTATATATTAAATCAAGAATTCTAAAACAATAAGAAATCATAAAGCTTAAATCCTCCTATTTTTTTTTGTTAGCTTAAAATAAACAAAAACAAAACTTCTTAATGATTTTAATGAAAAAAAAAAAATTCTATGAAATTAAAAAAATGCGAAATAAAACCTTAACGAAATTAAGAGTGAATAAGTCAGAAAAAAGTAGGTAGTCAGTCATTGAAAAGAAATATGAATTTAAAAAATTATGCTTAGAAATATATTTATTTCTTCTAGGGATGAGATAATCTGACTAAGAAGTTTTATTTTATACATATGGCTGGCACAAAATAAAAAAAAAAAATAATGATATAATAAGTTTCCTGTAAAAATAAAAATAATAAATTAACATTTTTAACACACCTACACATCAAATAAATAATTATATATTTTTTTTTTTTTATAATTGTTTTAGATTTGTTTTGGTTACTGTCTGAATGGTCTGTAATACATATGTATATAAAAATAAATTTAATATACAGTCGAACACGGTTATAACGAACACTTTTCTTCGGTCCCATTGATTTTACCAACATTTTCCATACAAATAAATATGTTTATAACCAACACGGTTATAGCGAACTTTTTTTATAACGAACACATTTTTATGGTCCCAACAAGAATTTTTCATATAAAAAATTACGTTTATAACGAACTCCTACAAAAACTTGTTTTAGATAAATAAAATTACACATTTCAAAAAAGTTCCAGAAAGTTAAAAACTAACAGAAATATCTTTTATTTATTTCTATTTAAATTATTACATAAATGGAAATAATTTTCATTAATTTCAATTTAAATTAAAGATGAATTTTACATTTATATAACATAGCTTTTTAACATAACATACATTTATCGAAAATAGTAGCTAATAATAAAACTGAAATTATTTGAGGATTAGAAAATCGCTATTCCTCAAAAAGTATCTCAAAACATGCCAATTTAAAAACATCGGGTACAAAAGAAAACGCTGAATTAGTAAAAAAAAAAATATAATTATATCAATTTGAATGATGAATGTAAAAAATATTTTTCCTGATATATTAATTATAAATATTTAAATATTAAAAAATATTTATATATATGTATATGTAATTTAAAAATCATAAATACCGCCCATTTTTAAAAGAAAGAAATATGACTTTTACCGAACGCTGTACAGTGTGTTGAACTATAGCGAAAAAGGGGATTAATTCGTGGAAGCTTTAATTTAAAAAATATATATATTTTTATTAAAGATATTCATAAAAACGTAAAATACTACAATTTAAAAATAAAAAAATATCTTGGAAAATACATTTTTTTTTATTGTTATGACTAC
This sequence comes from Protophormia terraenovae, assembly GCA_951394005.1. Taxonomy (NCBI): domain Eukaryota; kingdom Metazoa; phylum Arthropoda; class Insecta; order Diptera; family Calliphoridae; genus Protophormia; species Protophormia terraenovae. Next base: position 31,339,135 of record OX596077.1, on the reverse strand, counting down.
TTTTATTTTTCAGAGAAAATGGGCTTTATTTAGACTTTTTGTTGTAACTTTTGAACTAAAAGCTATAAATTAATAAATCAAAATGTAAATTGAAGTAAACTTATTAATATATAAGATAAAGACAGACAAATGCGTTTTATAGCAGAATTAATGTTATTGAAAATATTAAAAATGAAAGCATTTTTTATAATGAACGAACAAATAAAGCAGAAAATCAAGAAATTGCGATTTATTTCATTTAAGATATATTTCAGGCAACTAACAGACCCAAACTTACTAGAAATTTAGTAAAAATAATTTTATTACAGTTTTAATGGCTACAGTTGTTTAAAATCTTCATTTTGAACTTTCTGTGGTTCCTTTAGTAGTGTAATATATTGTGGTTTTTGCTTAATTTCAACTGGTTTATTTTAATATAAAATGAAATATTTTTCGATTAGGCAAATATTGGCAAAATGTGTGTCTGTATTACACAAGCTAAGATCTTATATTTTATCACTATATAAACATTTTTATCCAATTGTACCCAATAACTCTTTAAACCCCTACATATATCTAAAAAAAAAACATTTTTAGGGTAATTTTTGCAAAATTATTAAAAATAATTATACAACATATATCCGAATAAATTTTATTTTAGAATATAGTCCACTATCTGAACTCAATACACCTGTTTAAAAAAACAATTATCGTTTTATAAAAACTAACAAAAATCACACTTGATATTTTGAAATTTTCACTTTTTGCTACTATAATATTATTTATGAAAAATTATTGAACTTTGAGATTGTATCAAAAAAAGTAAACAACATAGATTAATAAATTTTACAGATTATGATAATTTGTTTTCTATTATCCGATATAAAAATTTATTGCAATATCCACACTTTATTTTTTGAATTAATCCACGTTTTGAGTACTGTTTAACCCAACATACGTCGTCAATGTTATGGAGGCTTAAGATAAAAATGTATAAAAAAATTGGCAAAATTCTATTTATAGTCCTAAATCAAAAACTATTGAATTTATTTACTTAAATACAAATTAAAAATATCGCGATATGTTAAGTAAGCGTGGATATATTAGCGATTTAGTAATTATTAAACCTTCTTATAGAATTTGCAAAGTTCAGTTTTTAGTGACATATGTAGTCTTGTTCATATTCATCCTTTTATTGCAAAATTCATCTTTTTTAAATAAGTCATAAGACAATTTCATTTATATACATTCTTTATTTGCACTTAATTAAATCTCTCAAATTGCATTAAATGTAAAATCGTACTTTTTTTTGAACGTCATATTGATTTTGATATAGGTTATTAAAGCAGCTATAGATTGACATATATCATCGCCAATTTTAATTACCGCCTTGGCTGTGCCTCGACGTTTAATGTTAAATTAAAATCATCACGTTCTTAGCTCATGAAAACCGTTGTTGAATATTTTCAGTGAAATCATATTTTTTTGCGTAAGTAAAACTTATCATAAAAACTTATTTGAGATTAAAATTGACTTATAACGCTAAAATCCGCAATAACAAAATCATATTAAAAAATAAAAGTACTTTATTTAATTTAAAACAATATATTTATCCACTATGACCGTATACGCAACGTCGCGCAACCCAGTATACTGTCAAGGTATACATTTTAAACCGCACAGTTCTAAAAAATGATTTTGGACAGAGAAAAGATGTATTAATGACTGTACATGAATTCTAGCGAAAATACTATGGCATTTTCTTAGAAATCTAATGAAATTTTGGTATTTTTAGGTAAATAGGTTATTAAAAAGCACAGAAATTTCGTTATACATAGAGAAATATCTTCTTTAATTCAACGTTTTTGCATGGAAAAAATGCGAAATATATTTTAAAACTTTTGAAGGATTGTTTTTGTTAATCCTTAAATATGTATATAATTTCGTAAAATTATTTTTGTTATAAACCAAATATTGTAAAAAATAAAACTATTCTTAGGTTTACCCTAATTTTGTTGCTTATGTTCTGCACAGCACTGTATGTCAAATGATGCGTAATTTCAAGAGCTATTAGGCTCCATTTTGAGTTTTGCAATACCCGAAACGACGTAAAATACCTAGTGAAAAAAATCCAAAATTTTAAAATTTGGTTTCTCGAATTTTGCACAATACAATTTGATCTCAAAACGATTTTTTTTGGAAATAATTCTGTAACTTTAGAACTGCTGGATGAATTGGAATGAAGTTTTGCATGGACATATTTCAATTGATTTGGAGGAGCACAGTTCCTTAGGGGGTCTGGGGGACGGGGGGTGGACCTCCAAAGTTGGTCACCTCGGGTAGGAATTTTTTTTAAACTTTTTTTTTTTAAATTTTCCACATAGATAGTCCTTATAATTCTCTACAAAAAATACGCTTACATGTCTGGGATATCTTTTTTACTTTAAGAGATATTTGGACCGAAGTCAAATTTTGACCCATTTTTGGACATGTTTTTTTTTAATTTATTTAACTTGGCGGGCTCAATTTGAGTCCTAAAATTTTTCTAAAATATTCCCTGGATTACAAAATTCTTAATAATTTTCGTGCAAGAATCATATACCTATGTGGTTTAGATAAAAAGTTATATTATTTTGAAATAGAAAATTTTAAAAAAATTTTGATTTTTTTTTTTTTTTTTTCAAAAAGATGGTAAAATTTTTTCTCTTTAAAACCCATTATTTTCCTCTGGACCATAATTTTTTTTCATGTTTTCTAAAAATTAAAAAGAAAGCAATGTACAGTGGGTCAGAATCGAAATTTTTAGAAATAAATCTGTAACTTCTAAACGGATGGTTGGATTTACATAAAATTTCACATAGACGTAGCCAGTGATGCCAGAAAAAATATCCCTCTGTTTAGTTGAAAAATTTCCTTTTTTCTCTCTTTTTTTTAAATCCCTACATTTTTCCCTCCTCCTTAAAATTGGTATTTTTTTAATAAAAACTGCAAATTTTTAGAAAAAAATGCATTGAAATTTACATAAACAAAGTTTTAGTTTGTAATTCAATAAAAAATATACAAAAAATATCTCAGCAAAAAAAGAACTGAAAAAGTCATGATTTTAACATTGTGTTGTCATTGGAAGGAAGTACTTAGTGGTGAAAAAGAGCTGCAGAAGTTCTTTTTTTAACCCATGGTTGTCATTGATTGAATGTTCTTCTTTTATACTTCTAGTTAATTTCTTTTGAAGTACTTCTTTAAAACTATGTTTATAAATTTGTTTATAAAAAGATAATAAAAATTCTTTAAAATTTGTAACATTTTAATTTTCTTAGAAATTATTAACCTTTTTTTTCCGCAAACAATTTATTTATTTTCACTTTTTTGGAAGTAATTATTAAGAACTTCCAAAAAAGTTCAAAATATGCACTTTGTTTCATTTTTGAAGTAATGAAAAAACTCTTTTTTTGGAAGAACTTCATCGTTTTTTGCTGGGATTTTAAACAAAGAACGAGAACACTGAAAACATCCATTCGGCAAATTAAGATTTCTATTTTTAAATGAGTGTGTATCATAATATTGCATTTTTTGCTTATTTATTTAAAATGTTTATCGTTTTTTGAGATAAATTTATATTTTTTAAAAATTCCCTTTATATTGAAAAAAAAAAAAAAAAATTAAATTCCATCCCTTTTTCCCTAAAATTTTAGTTAAAAACAGGGAACATTTCCTCCATTTGACATCACTGGAAATGTTCTTCGTTATTGATATTCAAAGTTACATACTTTTGAAATTTGTTTGATTTTTGTGAAAGTGAAAAAGCGAAATAGAATCGTGTGTTTTCGCAATTTCACGAATTTGAAAACTAAAATCAATGTAGATATTTATTTGCATGCAGAATTTCATGACAATCGAAAGACACTCGGTACATTCTTTCATGGAATTGTCATTGTATATGTTATATATTATGGTATATTCTAGAATATATTGTAATAAAATATTTCCAAGTTGATTTATAAATATTTTAACGAAGTCTAGTCTCCAAGTGCAAATTAAGAATAAAATACAACACTTTATCTAAAACTCAATATTTCTATGGCAACTGGTTACCCTTAGCAGCAATTATTTATGAAAATATTTCCTTTTTTCCAGATTTCAAATTTATTTATTAACATTCAATTCGACTAAACAAACGAAACTAGTTTTCAAATATTTAAACTAAATAAAATAATTTATTTTCAAACTCCTTTAAAAGAAAAATCATGGTTATTTTACAAGTCAAACGTGGAGATGAAAATCTCTTTCTCTACGAAACCAGTGTCCAGGAAAATACCACCAATATTATCAAAGATATAACGGCCATCTATAATGGTCGTTTGAAAATCGACAGAATTTGTATGGAAATGGAAGAATTAGCTTCACATGGTACTCTCTTGCCACCCGAAATTCTAGGACTTACTGATGAACAAGTAGAAGAGCTAAAACTAAAAGATGTATGGGGAGAAAAATGTATACCATCTGGTGGTTTTATATTCAATAAAGATCCCATAGGAAGGCGTAATGGACGACAACCCAAAGAAAACATGCAAGAGGTTCTAAGAAATGCTATAAAAGATGCCAAAGCCATGATAGATAAAAAATTGGTTTTATCCAAAAAACCTTTAAACCTTAAAATAGTAGGTGAAGCTTTAAATCTTCTAAAGGGAGCTGTTACCATAGTCTATCCCATGCAATTGCCACCGCATGATATAATACGTATGGAATTTACTAATACTGAGGATTTAACAGGTACTCAAGCTTCAAAAGAGGTTATAGAACCCTCTAAGGCTCAACTATGGTTTGCCGGACGTTTAATATTGCAAGAGAAAAAGTTATCGGAATATGTTGGCAACAATGATAAAACAAAAGTTGTGGTTAAATTGAATTCACTTGGTGAGGGAATACCTTCACGGGAACCAGTCATAACGGAAGATTTACGCAAACGTATGATGGCTGATGCTTATAGGAGACAAGAGGAATTAAAAAAATTGGAAATCGATGAGGATGATAGTTATTTGAATTCTTCTTGGGCTGATAGTGGCAGTTTGAAGAGACATGCTCATGGTTTAGAAAATGTACGTTTTCGTTTGGGTCAATAGATTGTTATTGAAATTTTGTGGAAATAAATTAATAAATATATATTACTTATATAATAATTATTATTTAATTATTTTAATTAAAGGCAAAAAAATATAATGCAATAATCAGTCTAGATTCGCACTGATTTTAACGTTTGTCGGGTTAAACAATTGTCTAGTATAGACACTACGTTAGGGAGCATTATTTCATTGCGGTATATCCTTTACATAATGTCTATATTAGACAAATTTTTTTTTTTTTTTTATCAAGACAAACGTCAAAATTAACGCGAATTTATGGAAGGTGGCAACAGTTGCTCTAAAACAGCAATATGGCGAATTCATTATTGATTTTTATATATGCAGTTTGACAACTGTAACAACCAAAAATAATAATCAGCTGTTTTATTAAGTTATCTTGTATAGATTCGCACTGATTTTGTCGTTTGTCTTGATAAAAATTTATCTAATGTAGACACTATGTTACAAAATGTGAATTTTTGCTGCTGCTTTTTTGCTCCAATTTGTTGCTTTTTTCCTGATATCTTCTTGCTATAAATACATTTATATCGCATTTTTTTGTCTTCTCAATTTCAATACGATTACACAGGGAAACACTGATTCTGCTGTACGGGGTTTCTCATTCTCCTCAAATCCCCTTTTTTTGAATTGACTCTAGTTTTCGCAATATGTCGTGATTTGTAAAGTTAACAAGGTTGTACCATATATTGAAGCATATGGCGAAAACGACTTGTCTGATTTTATTAAAATAAGAAATAAATATCAAAAATAATATCGTGTTTAAAAGAATACTCTCCTTCGGACTTCAATTATTCAAATGAGCTCCTAGGAAGATCATTTTTTATGTATAACAATTTTTATTTTTAATTTTAATAAATAGGCGCATATTTTAAAAAAAAAAAAATAGCTGCATGCAAATCCGCCCTCTAGTGGAAATAAATATGATTATATGGCAACCTTTTTCAGTGTAGTGTATTTTATAAGTGAAAATTGTTGATATCGACAACAATGGGTCTACACATGAGTTTTTTCTATCATAATATGTAACAGAGAGTGTCAAATTCGCTCTAAGAAGAGAGTAAACTTTTTGTTTATATTATGTTTTTACTCAGTCACAGAGTAAAAACATGTACTTTTTATTTAAGAAATTCGATATTTTTAGAACAATTTTAATGAAAATATGTTTTTGAATGTAGAATAACCATTAAAATAAAACAATTTTACAAAAAAAAAAAAAAAAAAAAAAAAACATTGTTTTTAAGTACTTTCTAAAATACACATGCACACACATAAACAAAATTTCGTATATGTGTACTTTTTTTTGACAGTAAATCTTATAAGATAGTTGTGTCAGCGTTGTCAACTTTTTTGAATCAAAACGCGCCGGTCATTATTTAAAAACGCGCTAAATTCTATTACAGGAAAAGGAAAAGGAAAATACTGAATAAAACCTAAGAAACTTTAGAAACTTTTAATTCAAACCAAGTACCGAAACTAATTCTAACTTTTATTTCTGGACTTTTCTACGCCTTAGTATGTTCTCTTAGATAGGGATTTTTTCGGTAATTCAAAATTTGAACAAATGAAAAAATTAGTGTTTCAATAGATTACTGCAAAAAAACTAAACTAAGAAAATTATGTCTTTTAAAGTTCTTCATCTGGAGGCAGGATTGTTTTTAGATTTTGGAAATCGACTCTTGCTGATATTTGGGATGTTTTTGACTTGGAAGACTTGTTACAAAGAGCACTTTTAGAAATACTCAGATATTGCTATTTTTTATTTCCATTTTCATTCCATTCATCTTTGTTTGGAACATTTGAGTCATAATTTAAAATAAGAAATTCCAACACAATACGTTATGTGTACGTTTAGAAAAGTGTATTTTGTTAAAAAAAAAGTCTTAAAGAAAAAACAAATATTTTTTTCTAAGGAAAATACAATGTTTTATTTACCTGCCACTGTGTTTTCAAATATCTCAGCATCCAAGCAACTCTCTATTCTAAAAACTTCAGTAGTATAGGAAATCTGTATTAACATTTTGGCAAAATGTTCAAAATAGCGTTCGAGATATAGCTTTCCAAGATTTAAGGTTTAACCAATGACCTTTAACCTTTATAAAAAATGTGGAATGCCATTTTGAAGGTGCTCTCATTACCTATTATTTAAAACCTAATTCGGATCTGTATCTTGAGTAGTTTTTGAGATAGCAGCAATTGTATCAAAACACTGTTGTTAAATTGAACGATTTTCCCCAATTTACATGTCTCTAGGAGGAAGCTAAGTTTTGATTTTAGGCCCATAGTTTCTTAGACAAGTTTTCTTAAAATTTATTGTAGATTACATTTTTGCTATACGCCTATCTACAAAAAGAATTGACCCACCCTAATGTATAATAATATTAATTATACATTTGAAGAACAAAATTTAAAAATGTTTAAAAACTTAATTTTCCTTGTATTGTTTATATTTTGCATAAAAAATAAAGTTTCTACATTTCAAATTCAGAAAAATTTAGAAAACATGATTAAAATCTGCAACTAAAACTAACCGAATAGAAAACGCGCCAATTTAGCGCCTTTTCAAGAAAAAGCGCTGATGTAAAAAAATGCGACTTTTGGGTTGCTGAAAAGCGCTAAATCTAGCGCGAAAAGCGCTAAATTGGCAACGCTGAGTTGTGTAGAAAAATCTTATCACAACTGTCTCATAATATTTCTTATAATACTAATATTTTACGTAAGTTAATTCTCTCAGAGAGCGAATTTGACACTCTCTGTTACATATCATGATATAAAAAAACTCATGTGTAGACCCAATGTAAGAATGACATTGGCAAACTCTTTAAAACACAGAGTTTCTGCAAAAGGTCAAATTCAGCTTTAATTTTAAAATATCTTTCAGAAAAGTGTAAAACCGTTTAATGTTCTTAAAAAAAATTACTTTAGAACAAAAAGTAAAAAAAGAAATTGGAATGGTTTTTGATCTTCATAGAGATATTGACTACAAGTTTGTTTTTGTCGATGGATAATTTTATTCTTTAATTACATAAAAATTTTATGTATTTTAATTCATCTTAATAGTAGATCTATAGCAGAGATGTCAATTTCATAGCACAATTGTGCTGGCTGAGTTCACACGTATTCTAACGCTCTTTCATTTAATCGATGCTGAGAGTGCAAAGAGTACAAAATGCACTGGAAAAAATATGGAAATGAATTGTTTGATAATCAATTTCTTTAATGTTAATATTTTAAGATAAAGCTGAAGGAATGGTAGTTATATTTTTTATGGCAATATTCAAAAATTTAAAAGTAAGGTTATCGAAAGTGTACAAAAAATAAGTTTTATATAATAAAGCATCATGTATTGGGGGATTTACAAAGTGTGCTATCATGTCGTATTGTCATAATGTCATAAAATTTTACAATGGAAAAGCAATAACAATATTTTTTATACATTGAAATATTTTAGGACAATACGACATGATACACTTTGTGAATCCCCGATATTTATAACTGATGTATTTCATTTACTAAACCCAACTTTTCTTCGAGTGCATTTTTTCACTCTTACTAACACAACTATATTTTTAGTCATAGTCCAAGTTCACACACAGCAATTTTTCTTTCTGAAATTATTCTGTTTTTTTTTCTTATTTTACTTCAGCAATTCTTGCTTTAATTGCCCTGATTTGTTTTTGATTTGAAGTACGAAAAAGAAAAACAAAACGAATCTCGAAGTTTGTACTCGTTCATATTCCTTCTCGCTACCTCTTATTCAAAATCATAATTGCTGCAAGAAAAATTTCCTTGTGTTAACGCCGACATAGTCTGAAGAACTTGTAAACAGTGAAAATATGATTTCATTGTTAACAATTCTCTAAATTTTACACAGACGATCCATTAGATATTTTCTGTTTGTCAGGTTCTACCAAATTTTATATGCATTTTTGTGATTAAAGAATTTTTAAATTTAATAGATTTAATTTAATTAAAAAAATATATATTTTTTTAAATATAAAATTAAAATATTTTTTGTAATATTGAATTTTGAAAGTTAAACTTTCGAAAAAACTTTAATTCATGCCTTAGAATGAACAAAGTCATATCCATACCACAAATAAATATTAGCTCAGCTGATTATTAATTTGATTTGTTAAACTGTCAAACTCCATATAAAATGATAAATTTCTCACTCTCAGTAATTTGTGTGAACGTCAAAAATCTATATATAAACAATTTTAGTAAAAAATTCTCTCCGAACTTCTGTTATTTTGTTAAATCAGCCTTGGTCATATTAGTAAAATAAGAACATCGAGTACCTACTCTCGGATATAACTTTGAATCTACATTAAACAAATTTTTATCAAGACAAACGTCAAAATGAACTCGAATTTATGAAAGTTGGCAACAATTGTGCAAAAACAACAATATGGCGAATTCATTAATGTTTTTTATGTATGCAGTTTGACAGCTGTAACAACCAAAAATAATAATCAGCTGTTTAACTGAGGCTACCTTGTATAGATTCGCACCGATTTTGACGTTTGTCTTGATAAAAATTTGTCTAATGTAGACTCAAAGTAAAAGCTGTTGAATTCATCTGTTTCAGTATGTACCCTACTTTAAACTTTTCTCTAATTAAAAAAACTTTTGTACACGGATTAGAATTCAGCTAATTGTACAACAAGACCAGCCCAAAATTGTTTCCCATCACCATAAAGAATTTTCTATTTGATTCTAAGGTTTAATACCACAAGTTTCCATATGAGTTGAATTATTATGGATAATTAAAAAATATTTATCTCTTTCTTATGATCAATAAAATTTCGAAATCCATTTAAGCGAAAAATTTTGACATTGAAATTAAATATAATACAAGTACATCATGAAAATAGGTACTAAAACAAAAGTTTATTTTTTTTTAATGTGGATTTCACAGTTTAATTACAATGCACAATGTAAATGGAAAAGGTCGTTTAACACCACCGCAAAATATTATGATGGGAAATTTTACATGGCTACCAAGTAAATACTCGTAGTCACATTTTAGCCGCAAGACATATTAAGACAGACAACTCTGCTCCTCTCAACAACACTCACTACATGCCACAATTTGCCTAACCGCATATACATTTACTACTCCATATTCATGAGGTGAATAGATACGAATAATGTAATAAATAGAGAAAAAGAATTATAACAAATGATGGTTAAGTGAGGGAAAAGTGTCTTGAAAATATTAGTCACAACAATATGTTCGTGCACAATATAAATAATGTTTTACCAAGAAATAAATGTTAAATATTATTGTCATATTAATTCTTATATTATGACTTTTTATAAATTAATATTTACATATTTATTTATTCATTTACACGTGACTTTCCCTGTAGTCACTTGACCATCTCTAACATTTTTATGTAAACAATTGAAAATGTAAACTCAATGTCTGACTCAGTGTAGAGCAGATGCGCAACATTGCCTCAAACAATTGCAGGTTTTCTTTCAATTTTTTTTCTTAGTGGTTTTTAACTTTTCTTATAGTTTTCTATCTAATACACACAGGTAATGAAAATAATAATACAAAAAGAAAACTTTATAAATGAGTCGATTTTTTTAAAATTTGTTGCCTACTCCAACAAACATTCATACATATACAAACATTTGTTCGTAATCTATGACTACAACTAATTTGTCGTGAGAATTGTGCAACCAACCTTGAAGGTTAGGGTCAATTTTCTTTATGGCCAAAAGTCTTATAAATAAACACAACAATAAGAAAGATATCTTTAAGAAGATGACAAAGAAAGAAGAATTAATAAAAAAAATAAGTCTTAAAATTAAAATAACAAAGACAAAAAGGAAGTTTAAATATTGTGAGCAAAATTTAAATGAAATTAAATTAGAGTGCTGTATACTTTAGTCCACAACGAATTTTATAAACACTACAACTAAAATGTCATAAGAAAAAACAAGCGCGAATGTTATATTCGGCTCGGCCGAATCTATATACCCACCATCAACTTTTTCAAATTTTACGTTATATGGGAGGTGGGCGGACCACGCCCATTTTTTGTTTCCGAGTTTACATTGGTCCTTGAACTATTTCAACACAATTTCGATAAAGTTTTACCTTATATGTGAGGTGGACGGTAAAGTGGGCGGATCACGCCCATTTTTGGTTTTCAAGTTTATATCGACCCTCAAACTATTTATATAAAATGTCGTTGTCATACATGCTTTTGTTTAAGAGATATCAGCAAAAAAGTATGAAACGGACACCCTATGTTTCTATTTTTTAGCCCATAACTTTTTTTGTTTATTAACAGATTTTGCCCATTTTCAATCCCAAACAAACCTTATATAAGATAAATATTTGTGCCAAATTTCGTCCCCCTACGTTGTTCCGTTCGAGCCCTATCCTGCTTTCAACAGACGGACGGACATAGCTAGATCAACTCAGAATCAAAATCGCACATAAATAACAGTATCATTGTAATATTTTACACAAATAAGTTTAATATAGACAGAAATTATATTAACTAATTTCATAAGAATCGGTCCATAAATTGCCATAGGTCTGATGTTTAAAAACATAATATTATTTATTATTTTGTTCCCAATATATTCCACATGCTGGGCCTACTAGTCTCACATAGACGACACGGTCTATGTTAGACCAGTAGGTATTAAACCTATTGCTCCATCCCGATCTTAGTTGTGCCAGAAATACTTTTGTTATCCGCGGCGGTTCTTCTCATTGTCTGCGATAGGCGATCTCCAAGAACGACATTCATACGTTAGTTTGCAACCGCGGAATTTGTGGTGTCTCTATTAATGTCGTTCAAAGCTGCCATATACCAGGTGCGATCAAAAGGATCCTGCGATTGTCTCTGTATGTTCTCCTCGTATATGTGAAGGCCTTTCTTGACATGCTTCATGGGGAGTCTTCAACTGTGTGATGTCGAAGTTTGGATGACCCCTCCGATAAAATCCTAGGAGGAATTGCTGACTTAGCATTATGCTGTAGAGAACCAGCAAGAACCTTTGTTTCCTCGTGTAGGTGGTCTGGTTAGGTGATTTGTTAGCAGCATGTTTTTAAAGCCCAAATTACATTAGCGCGTAGTCAGCAGTAGTGTGAGTTGTCACAATCAGCTGATAATTTATAGTACACTGTTTGTTATGGAGTTGATTACATTTGGTCAGCAGCAGTTTGCAGTAGTTTTATTTAGACATGTTTCTAAATTTTCTGCGCTGCTTTCTTATTGAGAGTAGAACAAAGCAAGATGGTGGTTTTAAATTGTCACCGCCTACGCTTAAATGTAATTATAACGACAGTAACATGTTATTCTGAGTCAGAGATACAAGCCGATCGGCTTCAAGCCGGTTTCGCGCCGCCGCCGTTTTCATCGGCTCATATCGGCTCAAAATCAGCCGCCGAAACTTTTAAATTTTTATTAAAATCAAAAAAAAATACGTATTTTTTATCTTATTCGAAGAAGTGAATGCAGTGGTTCCATCTATTATTATAGTTTTACTTACATATGATAAATTTATTAGAATAAAGGATAATAGAACGCATAAAAGTTAATTAATAATTAATATATGATGAAATCCTCACTTCTATTTCAACTATTTCAAGTTTTTTGTAGATATTTATTAAATCCCAGCCGAAAATTTTGCCTCCGCCGAATTAGTTTAATTTGTGCCGCCGCCGCCGATTAAAAAGTGTTGCGCCGCTGCCGCCGAAAATTTTGCCTCGGCTTGTTTCTCTGATTCTGACAGTGAACAGCTTTGGCTGATACTGTTGCTGACTACGCGCTAATGTAATTTGGGCTTAAGGCTGAATTTTGGCAGCTTTGAATATTTCTCCACTGGGTGTCACTTAGCGAACGAGTCCACACTGGAGCAGCATAATTTACCACTGACCAACCAATCGTCTTATATGTAGCCTGTCCTGCCGGCTAGCGATTTGAGGACCTTATTCATACTTTACAATTTATGTGTGATTGCAGTGGCGTGAGTTGAGGACATAAAAATGCTATCGAAGTTAACTCCTATGATCTTCGGGTGGTTCACAGTCGGAATTTGGACACTATCGACTACGATGCCTAGAATAATTTTTACCTCTTTCCAGAGATGCAAGCCGATTAAAAAATTTCAGCGGCGGCTGAATTACAAAAATTTTCGGCGGCGGCGGCTTAACGGCTTTGCGCCGAGTTTGCTATTGAACCGAAAAAAATGTTCAGCTGAGCTGTTATTGATAACAAAATTTTGAGTTTATTATATTTTATTGAAATTTTAATTAATTATAGCTTAAAATATAACTAAAAGTAATCCAGATTTATAAATTTGTATATAGTTTCTCTTCTTTTTTTCAAACAAACTTAACAAACAAAACCAAATAATTTAAAATTTTATTGGTTTTGAAAAACGGATTTAACCAAATGGTTATTGTCGTGGACAATTTTCGAAACGAATTTTGATTTATTTTTACGAAACAAGTATATGCTTATATTAATTAAAATAGGCTTATACTATAAATCAACTCCCAAATATTTACGATATACCAACAATTTCCAAATTAAATGTATACAATATGTTAGCTTTGGCATAAAATATTTAGGCAATAAAAAGTAGCGGGTAATCAAAAAAGTAAATAAAGTTGACTTAAAATTGAGCCGCCGATCAGCCGAACAACTCAGCGGCGGCGTGGCTTGTTAAATAAAATCGGCGGAGCAGCTAGCCGCCAGCTGCGCCGTTACGGCTTGCATCACTGCCTCTTTCGTCCAGTTAGTAAGAGTGTTGCTGTCGACTTCGCTGGTGACAATTTCAAGCTACTCGCAGTGAAGAAATTGTGCATTTCACCGAGATAAACATTTACCAAACCGCATAGGTTATCAACGTTTAGGACCGTCGCCAAATTGTACAGTCGTCTGCATAGGATATCACGTCAACTCCTGTGAAGGTGCTGGGAGCTTTGAGAGGTAGAAATTAAACAAGAGTGGCGACAGGACCCTACTCTGAGGAACTCCTTGTTTAGTTCTACGAGGTTTTGAGCATTTGTCTCGAAACTCTACGAACTACTGATGACCACTCAAATAATTCACTATTCATCTCTTTAAATTGTTTGGCATTGTGGACTGCAGGATGTCCTGGAAGAGAGTAGCGTGACTGACGGTGTCGAAAGCTTTCGACAGGTCAACTGCTACACAGTGTGCGATTCAAAAAATTCAATGGGAATAATTATGGAGCTTCGGAACGGCTGTTCCGATTTTGTGATTTTTTGCATATTTTTCATTTTTAATTATGCAATGAAATTATTGTTAGTTAATAGTTTTGAATGATATTTTACACCTAAGTAGATTTTTTGATGCTTAATTCAAAGCGCTATTTGTGAAACGAAAATCCGTAATTCCCAAAAAACTTTAAAAAATTTCTAAAAATGGAGTTTTTTACTTTTTTTGCTATATCTTTTCAACGGATATCGGGGAGCAAAAATTTCTATTGCGAAAATATTAAAAACACATTAGACTATATAAAAAGTACAACTTTTTTTATTCCAGTTTTGCGATTAAGGTAAAACTTCGAAATTTGTTGGAAAATAGGTCAAATTTGGAAATCCTGGTTCTTGCAAAAATCAATTTTGAAAAGCTTTTTTTCCTTTAAAGTAGTTTGTGTTATCTTTCAGAAAAATATATATATTATATATGTTACCTAAGAACATTTTTATATAACAGGAAAAGAATATGACCACTTTTTTTGGCAAAAACGGGAAAAGCTTTTTTCCTAAGTTCAACTTTAAATGCCTGTAACTTTTGAATCCGTAAATATTTTTTAATCGGGTGAAATTTGTAGCGAAAAAACTTCACCAAGACAGGCTAAAAAGTAAAAATTTTAATCTTTGAAGCTTAATATCTCTTAAAATAAAAGAGATAATATATTCATTCGACGACTTGTAGATCTCGACTTTCAGAATCCTCCTATATACAAATCTGTAATTCGGTTCAGATATAAGGAATCAGGATCGCTTCAAACTGGTGTCACAGGTGCTATACTTATTGAATCCATGCTGGTGACAAGCTGCTGCTAGGTGCAGATCAGCTAGGGGAGGAGAAAGGGCTTCCAGAGTCTTCGTGACAGGTGACAGTAGGGAAATCGGCCGATATGATTGTCCCTCATTCGCTTTATTTCCCAGCGTTTAAAATCGGGATGACTCATTTTTCAGGCTCCTAACTGCCAGGTTAAAAACCGTTGTCAGATACTCAACTCCCCGATCGCTTAGGTTCTTCAGCATCAACATGGAAATTCTATTTATGCCAATCGCCTTTAAAGGCTTTTATAACCAAATTTTGCTGCAGCGAAGGAAAGGAGAATTTTTCTCCTTTCTTTCGCATCCGTAAAGTTGATTTCAAGAAAAGGACATCTCGTATGGATTTTGTTACGAAAATTTGTCTTGTAAGTTTGAAATAAATATTTTCTAGTTGAAACGTTTTTAGTTATATTTGAATTTAAAAGCAAATTTCACTGACTTGTCTTATTATCGCAATAACAAGCTAGTTTTCCACAGATAGACGGACTAGAATGAGTGCAACCAACAAAATGGTAAATTTAATATCACTAGTATTGATGTAGTGTTTACAAAAAATAACCACATTTCTTGTTTCTTTTTTATGGGGAAGAATAAATTTTGGTTTTGGTAAATAAATTATATTTAAAACAATTTCGCTTTCTATTGGGTTTTCTTTATTATAAAATTTTTGAAATAATTAATGAGTAGTTTTTGGTTAAAGACAAGTTTTTTGACCCTAACTCTAGTTAAAATTATTAAAATATTAAAATAATATTTTACGAATAATTTTTAATAAATTTCTTTAAATATTCTTTCACACTTGTTAGCAATTTGTGTGCGTGTTTTACAAAAAGTTTTTATTCTTCTTAATCTTTTACATTTAAATATCTTAAGTGCCCCTAAAATTTTAAAATAAGAAATATTTGAAAAATATGCATTTTTCCATATTTGCAAGAGTAATAGTGTCGGCTTACTACACAATTTCTAGACATGAACTCCACTAAATTACAGAACATGTAGAGATGAATAATATTAAACACCTTTCACAACGTATTCTTACGAGAATGTGTTACACAGTATGTTGTGCTCTTACATCTATGTATTTAATTCCCACTGTTAAAAGATGCGTTTACATACTTAAATGTTCATTTTATTCTTACGTGACTAATTAATTCTCCCACAATTAAATTATTTTCTTTGTTTGTTTCTTCACCTTCATTTGTATTTAAACCTTTTTTGTAAGTTTGTTTTAAGGTGGAACAAAATAAATTGAATCTTTAAGAACATTTTTACACATGAATTAAATTAAAAATTTTGTACGAACATTTATTTCGTTATAAATTATATAAATATAATGCGAGTGTCTAGAAAATAATTTGTGAGAAAACAAGTGAAATTTTAACGGTAGAATTTTGGTAAAAATATAATGAAATTTATAATTTATTTAGAGATAAGTATATATTTCAATATTGTTTAATCATTTCCGTTTTAAGAGTTAAAAAAATACCTGAGAGGTAGAATATTAGAATGATTCAGTTATTAATTTGTATTACTTATGTAAATTTGGTTATAATTTGTATAAAAATAGGTAGTTTATTTAGAGATTAGTGACTTTACCTTAAACTTCTAAACTGAAATTCTTTTCGCCGCACGAAGAAGTGAAATTGAGAAAAATGGCATTATTTTTTGTTAAAAAAATTCTTTAATTTTTTATTTATTTAGATTTTTATGAAATATTTAATAATTGAAAATCGAACTATTTCAAGTTTATATTTTTGTATACTTTAACTTATTACACTGCCGGTCGATAAAAATAGGTTCAAGATTTATGTTACATTAAAACTTGTTATTTTTAAAATAAAAATGAAATTAATATATTTTTTGCATAAAGTACTCAATTCTAAGATATTTACAAGCAAAACAAATTTAAGTAAGAACTAAGTACGATTTTTAATGATTTTTTTCCAACAAGCGAATTTTTAAGGTAAATTTTTTGGGTCATCAATAAAACAACAAGATGTTTGGATTAATTTGGTATTTTTTGTTTTATTATATTATTATTAGGAAATTATTAATAATGAAATTCACCTTTTTTTTATTAAATTTTACCTAAAAAAATCAGTTTGGAAGGGGAAATGTTCAACTTGTAACAAAGAAGGTTTGCTCCAACTTTTAACAATATCTTCAGATAATGATATTTTGTCCTCGTATTGTCTGTCCGACTCATAAACATTACGTGACAGCAATTTTCATTCATTTGCTATTATATTAAGGTCGGGAGAGTATGCTGGCCTCTCCGAAGTTGTATTATTTTGACTTCGAATTCATTGTTTTAACGTTCCTGTGGTGTGAATAGGGTCATTGACGAGCTGGAATGTGCATGGAATGAATTAAAATAGTGATTTTGCACACAAATAATTTTTCTTTTGGTGTATCACTTTTAGATGTGGACTAAAAATATCTTCAAATTCCCCAAACTTAATTTTTTTAGTTGCTCAAAAGTTTTTGTTACTAAAATTTCTTTTAATAAGTGAAAACATCTAAAATGTTACAGTTTATCATCTTTGTCTCAAAGCTGGTAATGCTGCGAATAAAATAAGGCATGTATCTTCAAAATTGATGCAGAAATCTAAATTTTATTCACAGTTAAGTAAAAATACTCATGTTACATACAATTGAGTAGAAATACAGTGGTGGCCAAAAACTTTTTTTTTTTTTTTCTTGAAACAAAAATAGATGGACAAGGTGGATTTTGACGAGTTAAACAAGTATCTGCATTCACTTTTTTTCTATCGGATACTGATTTTTTTTTATGTGCATGACTAATATCATCACTTTATTCAGCGGTCACACTATAAAATTCGAGAATGGTTTGCCAAACTTAGGCTATAACTCAAGAACCGTTTACACGATTTTGATAAGTGATACATCAAAAGATGCATACGAAAATTGTCTTCAAGGTATGTCAACAATATTTTTCATTCGCTCAAGAATTTCAGAGTTATGGATCAAAATTTGAACTACTTTTCAAAAAATTAATTTTAAAATTTTCGGTACTAATTACCGAATAACTACGGAAATATTAACTGGACAAAAAACTATATAAATTCAGCTCAAAGACAATTTAGGTCGCTATATATTAAAGTTCAATTTATTTTAATTGGACAAACTGTTCTCGAGTTACACAAGTGTGACTGCTTAAAGGCGGGGTCATGCCCATAAAAGAAAAAATCAATGCGTGATAGAAAAAAGTAAAATATGATTCTTATTTAGCACGTTGAATTACATCTAATCCACCTATTTTTTTATTTAAGAGGAAAAAAAAAAAAAAACATTTTTTGTTTGCCCACTTAGCTATAGGTATGCATGGGCATCCAAACTTAACTGTGAATCCAATCAAGATTTGTGCATTAATTTGTATGATACGTGGCTTTATTTACTCGTAGTAAATAAAGCTTTGAGATAAAGATGATAAACTTAAATATTTTTGATGTTTTCACTTAAAAAAAAAAGTTTTAGTAAAAAAAAAAATCTTGAATTTTGCATGAAAAAAAAAATCTTCCCGCACTTTTTTCGAAATATCTCCTAAACTATTGAGCGGATAAAAATTTGAGCGATTTAAAGCTAATTTTATTCCGCATATCGTGGTACCGTTATATAAATCGTGCATACCGTTCTCAAGTAACAGTGAAATATACTCGAGTAATCGGCATATATAAGACACGATGGAAAAAAACTGAAAGCAGATTCGAGTTTAGCATGCGGAATTCCATGTAGTCTACATATTTTTTGTTGAAGGAGCTCAAAAATTTTTTTTTGTCGACCAGTGTAATATATAAAGCCATTGGAGCCGTCCAGATTGATATTTTTTCATCCTATAGAAAAATATGTTTCATTCCTTTTTTAGAACATGAGTTCACGGGTAAACGGGAGTAATTTCACTTCATGATTGGTGTTTAGAGGTGGGTTCTTTCTAATTTTTAGTCTTCTTAGGTTCACTGAATTATGAATAATACGCTTTACGGTGAAACACTTGCTTAATTTTTGGTGCATTATCAATAGAATTGGAGGCATCTCGAATGAATTATCTTATGTCAGCTTTTGTTGTTACTTTATAATTACCTCTTTTTATATTATTCCTATAGCGAGGCTAATTTCTTAAAAACTTATTCACAAAATTTTGACTTCGCTCAATTTTTATTCGCCATATTTCATAGGTTAAGTCCAAATTGTCCATACCACAGTGTGCGATTAAAAAAATGAAATGGAAATAATTATGGAACTTCGGAACGGCTGTTCCAATTTCTATGAAATTTCACATGGTGATAGAAGAGTGTAAATTTTGTGCTCTTTTCAAATATATATATAAAAATTTTTATAATACGAAAATTTGTTGAAGACTTTTTGCAAAAAACACTGAGAAAGGATGGTTTTGTGATTTTTAGCATATTTTTAATTTTTAATTATGCAATAAAATTCTTTTTAATTAATAGTTTTGAATGATATTTTACACCTAAGTAGATTTTTTTATGCTTAGTTCAGAGCGCTTTTCACTTTTTTAGATTTGTCTACGAAAATATCTTAATTCCCAAATAACTTTACAAAATTTCCAAATTGGGATTTTTTACTTTTTTTGCTATATCTTTTCAACCGATATCGGGGAGCAACAATTTCTATTGCGAAAATATTAAAAACAAATTAGACTATATAAAAAGTATAACCTTTTTTTGATTCCAGCTTTGCGATTTGTGAAATTAAGGCGAAAATTCGAAATTTGTTGGAAAAATAGGTCGAATTTGGGAAACTCTGGTTCTCGCAAAAATCAATTTTAAAAAGTGTTTTTTCCTTTAAAGTTTATTGTGTTTAGTTATCTTTCAGAAAAATATAAATATTATATATGTTGCTAAAGAAAATTTTTATATAAAAGAAAAATAATATGACCACTTTTTTGCAAAAAAAACGGGACAAAATCGACTTTTTTTTTTTCAAAGTTCAACTTTAAATGTCTGTAACTTTTGACTCCGTAAATAGTTTTTCAAATTTTTTTCTTTGCACAATTTTTCTATTTGTTGTTAATGAAATAAAAAAAAAACTTAAAAAAAAATTCGGCTGAAAGTTGGACCCGCTGTAGCGAAAAAAACTTCACCAAGACAGGCTAAAAAGTAATTTTATTCTTTGAAGCTTAATATCTCTTAAACTAAAAGAGATAATATATGCATAAGACGATGTTTTTTTTGTAGATCTCGACGAAAAAAATCCTCCTATATAAAAATCTTTCTAATCAGTTCATATAAGGAATCAGGATATAAGGAATCAGGATATAAGGAATCAGGATTGTTTTTAAAAAAATTTATACCCGAGGTGTCCAACATTAGGACCCTGTGGACTCGCCCCCTGTAGGTCTATATGGTCCAAGTTCAAAACTTAAACTCGTCTGCACCTCTACTATCACCATGTGAAAACTGTTGCAAATGTTAGAAAAACACACAATTATGGGCGAGTTCAAGAAATATTTAACGCAAATTGATTTTATTCTTAATGAACTTATTCAGATGACACAAAAAAATTACCCTAAAAAATACATCTTTTGGAAGAAAATCCGTTAAAAATCTTACTTAGTTATCTTAATTATATTAAAAATAATTCGCCTTTTAATGTCAGGATAATCTTGAACCTATTCTGTTGACCGTTTGGAATTATAGTTGTTTATAATTTTTTGTTAAATTTACCTACGTAATATTCTGAGTGTAGAAATATTTTTAATTTTTTTTTTTTTTTTTAAATTGGTCCAAAAAAGGGCAGTTTTTACTTTCATATAGAAATGCTTTTAGATGAACTTGGGTGAAAATAATATTTTTTATTTTCACACAATCCCAAAAAATATTTTGCGGATTTTTTGAGATTTAGAAGAAAATGTATTAAAAAAAAAAAAAAAAAAAAACACTGAAAATATCCTATAGTTGTCACATTCATAAAAGCACATGACAATAAATAATGACTGACAATTGTCATGAATTCTAGAATAGCACTGTTAGTATAAAATATATTTTAGACATTTTGTAAAAAAAATAAAAGCATCAGAATGGGGTTAAACCAGCAACCCTCAGGCTGTTAATCCAGCGCTCTAGGCAACTGATCCACGTAAAGGTGTTATCTTCCTACGCCACCTACATGAGGAGACGAAGGTATTATCGGTCTACGTTATGTTAACCAAACTGTTCCTCCAGCGATGTCATCCAAACTTCAACATCTCACAGTTGGATTCTTCCCCGAGTCATGTCCGGCATGACCTTCGTAGGTACGAGGAGAAAATTCAAAGATATATTCAGGATCCTTTGGACCACAACTCATACACGACAGTTTTGAACGACATTCACAGAAACACCATCGATTCCTCGGTTGCAGATTACCGCTTGAGTATCATTTTAGAAGACCGCCCACCGCCAATTGGCTAAACTGAGGTCGGGATGGAGCAACAGGCTCAATGCTTTCTGGTTCCGCATAGACTGTGCCGTCCCCGACTTAAGCGCAGCATATTCATATTCAACTGTCCAGCGAATCCTACTTCTCTTTGTCCAACGGATTTATGGACATAAATAGTGGAAGTAGCACAATTTCTTGGACTTTACCACCAAGAAGAACCCCTAGATTGAAAATTTTTAAAAAGATGTTCTAGCTGTTACAACAATAACTGATCCATGTAATGGCAAATTACTCTGCTATTATACTATTGAGAACTTATTTATTTAATGTAAAGAAGGTAAATAATAATGACACCTCATTACTAAGAAACTACTTTAATAAGTAGTTGGGATTACCAAATACCACAAAGTTTTTGCTGGGATTCAAATCAAATATTTATAAAAAAAAAATATGATTTATAAAATAAATAAATTAAAATAATAAAATTTTGTCTGAAGCAATATAAAAATTAAATTAAAAAAAGATTCGGCTATGCCGAATCTTTGATACCCTTCACCATCTTACCGACAAATAATTAAATTTTCGCCTTAACGTATGCTTTCATTATTTCACATTTATAAATCTTCATTTTTTCAAACTACGAAAATTTGAATACGAAAAAAAAAAAATCATAGTAAGTTTTGATTTTAAAAAATAAACAACAAAAACAATTCCATATTTATTTATTTTTGTATATGTGTATATACCAACTGACTGCATATACAAAGAATAACAACAACACTGTTATTCATTATATTACTGCTGTTGCTAACAAAACTACTTGCCTATACAAAAAACAAAAACGTCACTAATATTCATTACAATGCTTAACATACATGTTTGTGTGTGTATTTATATTTTTAACAGATTTGTTTTAGTTTTTGGTCCATAACACTGTTGATTGTGAACGAATTTGGTTTATTAAAAAAACCGAAATTTTATAAAAATATTTATGACCGATCTATATAAAAACAATCAAAAATGCGTTTTGCCCGATATCTCAGTTATTATGAACCGATTTCTTTCATTAAAAAAAAAAAACAAACAAAATTTTCGAGCATTCTTTCCAAAAACGAAGTCCCTAGTATATACAAAGGCTTCAGAAAGTCGAAAACCGGTTCTAAAAACCGGTTTTTTAAGCATATCTCCGCAATGTATGAACCGATCTTGCTGAATTTCAATATCAAAATTCTCGAAAGGATTTCCAATCGTTTGATATATATATTATGTATGCCAGTTATAGGTGGGCTTTATAAACGCCATTTCAACCGACATACGGACGGACATGGTCCTATCGTAATCACTTCTTACGAGGATCCCGAAAATATCAACTTTTTTGCTCTCCGACGAAAATTGTAGAAATTACAAACGGAATGACAAACTTATATATACCCTTTACACCTGTGGTAAAGGGTATAATAATGCAAAAATGAACGATATGGATTAAAAAAGAAAGAAAGCATCAACATCGTTCATTTTACTGATTCGTTCATGAACGACACAACTCTAAGTAGTGGTATTTTAGCCAATCTTGTTTTATTTAGAGGAAAATCAATTTCGAAATTTGTTTATTTTTTAATAAGGAAAAGATTCTCGTATCAAAATTTAGAATTTTGGAGGAAATGGTATAATTGTGTCCGATATTTCATAAAAACTGTTTTATGAAAAAAAAAACTTTTTGAAAAAAACTTCATTTACCAAAAAATAAATAAAAAATCAAATTATAAAGTGGTAAACAGGAAATTATAGTTATTAATTCTCATTCACATTTTTTTCATGCAACAACACTTTCAAACCATCTCTACCCACCTACCATTATCACCATTCTATGGTTTTTTCCATTGTTGTTGTAATTTTTCATTCAACAAATTAATCTAGACAAAAATCTATGTAAAAAGATTCTTTAATATTAAACAAAGAATTTTGTGATGCATAATGCAACATTAATTTAAAAATAAATAAAATGAAAAGACTATAACTGACTGAGTGTGTTTTGTCTTCTAATGCTTTATAAAAGACACGGCTAAACATCTAAAGATTTTGAAAAATAAAGCGACCCAAGAATTTAAATTGATTTAAAATATCGAGGATTAGAAAAGATTGAAAAAAATCTAATGTAGTTAAAGATACAAAAAAGATGCATAATAGGTGATCTACAACAACAGCAACAATATCTTATGGTATATTAATATTGGAATAAAAAAAAAGATGAAGAAACACTTTGGTGGCTTCATTTTGTAAATGTTTTGTGATCTTGTAGGGAAATAGAAGTAGAGGGAAAATATTTTGTAGAGAACAATTAAGCTGCTTCGGTAGATAAAGCATTTATAATTTTTGAATAGTTTTAGTAACTTTTTTTTTTATTCTTTTAACTTCCCTTTACTCCTATTTATGCTGAGTTTCATAAGAATTTTGTAGCTGAGACAAAAGATGGGGGAAGGTAACCATAGATAAGTATTTTCTTTCGTTAAAGTTGAGCAAGTTACAAGAAGTTTTAGGACCTTTCAATATACAGACAGAAGGACAGACATTATTATTTTAATTCCCTTGCATATAAGGATGCAAAATATATACTTAATGAAAACCAAAAAAATATTGTAAAAATTACAAATGTAATGAAAAATTTACAAACCTTAAAACCCTTGACGGAGGATATGAAATAATGTCTTTCAAATTGGAGCAATATTTCAATTTTATATTTCTTAAGGAATTTCTTAGAGCGCGAACATTCCCCTTTGAAGAACTCTAGATTATTTAATAAAATTTGTGTTAGTGTTGTTGTTATTCCCATTTAATGTTCAACATACTTTTAAACAAGTGTGGGCTTTTTAAAGCTGACATTAAAACTATTTTGTTCATTAGATTTGATTTTCAGATACGCTAACTAACAAAGTATATTTTTTTATTTGGAAAACTACTCTCTATAGCAATAACATTAAATAAAAATATTTTAAATTCTAATAAAAATAAAAAAAACGTATCTTGTTGCTAGAGTATGTTATTTTAAAATCCTCTATCAAATTAATGTAAAACTCTCAAATTAATTTAATGACAAGCAGCACAACCAATAAAACATTAAAATATTTTTAAAAAGAAAATCCATAAAATCAAACTAAATAGGAAATTTCTAAAACATTAAAACTAATTTTAAATGTGGGCTTTTTATATATATATTTTTTATTATTTTTGTTTTTAACTTTCTTATATGTACCCACAATCAGTGTAGAACACGAGGCATTAAATCGATTTTAATGTATTCTTAGAATTTTGAAAAAAAAGAAACCATTGTATGTATGTAATTATTTAATTGTATTAAGTAGAACATTAAAACATTAAAAAAATCCCTTGTTTTGTGTTCAAGGAAATGTAACTTGAATATTTTGATTTAATGTAAACGATTTAATGTAAACTTCTTTAAAGTTTATTTAAAAAATGAAGAATCATCAAAATTTTTGTTAAATAAAGTTTTAGAACAAAAGAAGTTTTTAATGTTTGTAATATAACAACATTTTCATTTGATGTAAAAAATGTAAAAATAATTTAGATTGTGATAATCGGCTGCAAAGAATGTAATTTTCTTCTTATAATGCACAGTGGGGCAGAATCAAAATGTTTTGGATATAAATCTGTAACTTTTAAACGGCTGGTAGTTTTCATGATTTTTGAAAAGAGAAGCTACACACAAAAAAATATTCGTAACATAACGGTTATATCAATAGACATTTTATTAAAACAACCAATGTTTTATTAAAATTATAAAAAAAAAATCATTAATTCTACAAGTTTTTTATATTTACTACAAACGTGAGTTTAATATATATTTAATATATTTGATTTAACAAATCAATACAACCGAATTTTAGTACTATGATTTGGTAATTCCAACCATATTATAATTATGATTAAGAAATAATAAAATACGGTGCCACAGTGGTTTCAAAACGCTTTTTTTTTTTTTGGAAATAATGCAGTAACTAAAGAACCGTTAAAAGTATCTCAATAAAATTTCACATGGCAGAGCTGAGGTGTTTTCGAGTTGACTTGGAGGAGTACAGGCCCCTAGCGGGTCAGGGGGAAAGTGGGTGGCCCTCCAAAGTTGCCCATCTCGGGTATGACATTTTTTTTTTAAATCGCCAAAAAATTAATTTATGATATGAAGGAAATGAAATTTTATATATAGATATTCCTTGTAAATCTCTACAAAAAAAAGCTTACATGTGTATGTTATCTCTTTTAGTTTAAGAGATATTCGGGTCCTCTCCCCTGCTCACAGACCACCTAGAAACTTGTGCACCTCCAACAGTTGGAAAATACCTCAGCAATAACTATGTGAAATTTCATTGAAATATATTTAACGGTTCAAAAGTTGCACACAATTATTTAAAAAAACACGTTAAAACTGCTGTGCACTTATGTATATAGAGTGCTGCAGCACACATTTACTATAGAAATTAAGGAAAATGTGTACATTTTGTTGAAGGGGGGCCAAGTTTCAGCTAGTTTTTAAACGATTGTGTAAAGTCCCTAGAGCAAAGAGAACCGGTTCAAAACTAGTCACGTGACTGGTTCTCAGGGCTAGTGACCGGTCCCAGTTCCGGAACTTTATATGAGAAGAACCTGTCACTTTTACATGGGGTTGTCATTGGAGGTGGATAATTAGGCCCTTGGGACAGGTCACAGGATAGGTCCTAGGACTGGTCCAAGAGGACAAGTTCAGTAACGATTAATGTAATTAAAATTCGGTAATTGTTTACTTTTTAAACATTATTTTTATTATTATCTTTATTAAATTACGTTTATTTCAATTTTATAATTTTTCGTTAATATCGATGGCGGCACCCCGGCTCGAACACCTTTTTCATCTGACGTATGTTATGTTTTATAGTCTTCAACGCTTACCACTCAGCCACTGATTGTTATTGCGCGCGAGTTGCTCATTGCACACTTAACGATCATGTTATAAATTAACTCTCAACTGTTAAATAGTGAGTGTGTTTGTGTCAACTGGTTCTCAATTGGAACTTCGGTGACGAGTTAGGTGTCAATTGGTACTCAACTGGTACACTGGAACCGGACCATTACTGCTATTGTCACAAATTTCCCGCAGGGGTATTTATGCAAGTATTTAGTGTCATTGGAAAGGTTATTACTTGAAAAATAATAATATATAAATAATAAAGTATTCAAACTAAATTTTTGCATTAAATTTATCAAAAAACGACAAATTTTTGTATTTTGTGTTATTTAAAAAAAAAAATAATAATATTTGAACTTAAATAAAATCTACATTAATTAAGCTATCATTGTGAAATTTTAGTACAATATAACAAATTTTGTCCTTAAAAGAAGAGAATAAATATATTCTAATTTTCTTACTCCGAAATACCCAAAATTCCAGCTCGGGTAAAGCTTCCTTCAAATATTGACTTTTTTCATTGAAATGGTCACCCTGTCGTTATAAGGCGCCTCCGTCAGAAAATACTTTTTGAGTGTATACTTTACATATAGAGCTAAAAAATTAAAATAATTTTAAGTCGATCCCAGCTTTGCGATTTAAGAACATAAAAAAAAAAATCCAAAATTGACAAAACTTGGATAGGGCTTGTGGGCAGACCTGTGTCCCGAACTCCTCCGGATTTACTTTGCACGCATTTACATAAAGATTTCTTTTCAAAAAAAATAAAAAAATGATAAAGCCCAGAACAAAAAACTAATTTTATCACTGAATAAACATTGCCACCTTTTTGGAAAAAAACCCAAAAAAATTTAAATTTTTTTCAAAGTTCCAAACTTCGATTAATATAACTTTTTAACAGAGTCATGTAATTATATGATTCTTGCAGCAATATTATTTAGAATTCTAGAGGAAATATTAAGCCCTTCATGTTAAAAAAACTAAAAAAGACGAGGAAAAAATTTATTTCGACCTGAATATCTCTTAAACTAAAAGAGATAACTTACACATGTAAGCGTATTTTTTGTAGAGATTTACAAGGACTATTTATATAAAATTTCTTTTCCTTCATATCATAAATGAATTTTTGGCGATTTTTTAAAAAAAATTACATACCCGAGATGGACAACTTTGGATTAAATCTTTTTCGTTTAGGCAAATATTGGCAAAAAGTGTGTCACAAGCTAAGATCTTATATTTTATTACTATATAAAATTTGTTATCCAATTGTACCCAATAACTCTTTAAAACCCTACATTTATCTCGAAAATACTCCATTTTTAGGGTAATTTTTGCAAAATTATTAAAAATAATTATACAACATATATCCGAATAAATTTTATTTTAGAATATAGTCCACTATCTGAACTTAATCTACCTGTTTAAAAAAAAGAAATCGTTTTATAAAAACTAACAAAAATTCCACTTGAAATTTTCACTTTTTGCTAGTTTAATATTCTTTATGAAAAATTACACTGGTCGACAAAAAAAATGCTCCCCCAAGGACGAATAGTTGGACTCGATGCATTTTGATGTGCTAAACATGAATCTGCTATCAGTTTGTTCCCATCAGCTCTGGATTTTTTTTATGGGCGTGTCTAATATTTCGCCCATAACTAGGCCATTACTTTAGTATATTTCCTCATATCTCAAGAACGGTGTGTTCGATTGACATAAGTGATACACCAAAAGATGCGGACTAAAAATATCTTTAAGTTATCAAGAATTTCTTTTTTTTATGTGCTCAATAGTTTCGGAGTTATTTTGAAATAAATGGGCAAACATTTTTTTATTTCTTAAATTAAAAATTGGTGGACTATATGGATTTTGACGATTTAAACAAGAATCTGCTTTCACTTTTTTTCTATCACGTACTGATTTTTTTAATGATCATGACTAAAAACTCGAGAGTGTTTTGTACAATTTTGACTATAACTCAAGAACTGTTAACACGATTTTCATAAATGATACACCAAAACATGCACACAAAAATTGTCTTCAAGGTCAACAATAATTTTTATTCGCTCATTTTCTAATTACCAAATAACTACGGAAATAATAACTTAACAACAAATTTTGTAAATTCAGCTCAAAGACAATTTAAGTCGCTATATATTGGAGTTCAATTTATCTTAATAGGACAAACCGTTTTCGATATATACAAGTGCGTCTGCCTAAAGGTGAGGTCATAGTAGTCATGCCTATAAAAAAAAATCAATACGTGATAGAAAAAAAGTGAAAGCTGATTCTCATTTAGCACGTTAAATTGCATCTAATTCACCAGAGTTTGGGGTAGTGCACTAAATTGTGAGTGTATTCAGCTTTTCACTAAATCGCACTATAGTGAAGAAAATTTGAATTTTAACTATTTACCACCACTATAGTTATTGTGAAACATTTCTTCACTACCACTAAAAAATTTTAGTGATATTGCAATTTTTTTCACTATAACTAAATTTAGTGGTACACTACACTCATTAGTGCAAAATCTGAACAGTCACTACACATAAGCTGCAAATAATTTTTTTTTTTTTTTTTTTTTCACTAAACATAAAAATGACATTTTTCCAATCAATCAGAACTCACTGAATTAATTTTAGAGAGCTATGATGGTAATTATCAAATTTATAATCGTTTTAGAACAACACTACATAATTTAGAATTTATTTTTGTGTGTGTTTGGAAATCTTATAAATGTATTTGTGTATATTGAGACATCCATATCCCAGCAGACTACCCACCTGACTCATTCAAATGTGTACGTTTTTTTATACACCCTAACTTCGCATATATTGTGAGCAATAGTTAAGCTATCGTACCTTTTATTGACTCTTTTGAAGGCGTTGAGGTGTCGATTTATACTTTATTTTTTTATAAATCACAAAAACGTCAAAAAAATGAATAGTTCAACCATTGGCAGTACAGATTGGGTTACTTGATTTGGCTCTGATGCATCTTTTTAAGATGTGTGTGGTGCCAAATATCAATTTATTGACTCCATGGTGCTTAACAGAGTCTTTAGTATTTTACAATTTAAAATTCGTTAGTTAGCAAATTTTGTCGTTAAGAGTTATTCTGTAGTTAAATTTTACCGATTTTTGTCGTTAAACACATTGGTAGTTAACGAAAACTTCGGTAAGCTAACTGCAAAAAAATAGCTGTCGTAAAACCATAACGATATAAAGAAACTGATTTTGGCTATTAAATATAATTTTTTTAATTTTGATAACATTGTTTTTTAAATAATGTAATTAGAAAAAATATAATGAATAATAAGTGCGTTCGTTTACATAAAAGTTTTCGTTTATTAAATGTTTTTACTGAATTTTAGCAAAAATGTAGAGATTAAAATGAGAGTTTATAACTGAGTTTTTAGACTTTTGAACCTGATTTATTATTATTAAGTTTTAATTACATTCAGTTCTTAGTGAGTTTTTTTTTTTTTTTTAGTAAAAAAATTTATTTTACTGAAAATACAGAATTTGGTAAAATTTTTAAATTTTAATAAAAAATTAAATTCTAATAAAAAATTAAATTTTAAGAAAAATTTCAAAATTTTTTTAAAATTTTGATTCTTATTAAAAATTTCTCCTTTTTATAAAATTTTAATTTATTTGCAAAAAAATTTAATTTTTCAAAAATTATAACTTTTGTGAGAATTGGTATTTTTAGAGGAAATAAAATATTTGAATAATTTGTTTAAACGAAAAATATTAAGGAGTTTTAAATCATAAGTTTCCATAGTTATGTTATTTTAAAATTTAAAGCAAATTTTTAATGAACGGGCCTAATATAAGAAACATTTAAGATTAAATTAATTTTAAAAATATTTCCAACAACATACCATACATATTAGGGAATGCATCCCGGGATTCCCGGGAAATTAAACATTTTTTATGTCCCGCCTTCCCGGGAATTTTGGCCGGGATTCCCGGGAATTTTAAAAGCACTTAAATGGAAGAAGACTACTTGAATTTTAGCAAAAATTTATACATTTTAGTCATTTTTAAACAAAATTAAACTAAAAATTCAGCTAGGAATTAAATCTTAACGGCAATTCCATTAGTATGTTTTGTGTACACTATATAAACCGGTTTATTTGGGATGACTTTATGGCATTTATTCAATTAAGCATCTTAATAAAATGTCAGCACTAAAAAACAGCTAGTGAAAACTGATTAATTTTAGACATTTTAAATATGTACCTATTCGTTATAAGTTGTTAGTAGTATAGACAACAAGCGGAATTTGTCTCATAGAAATTTGACAAAACATTAACATTAAAAGTTAAGAGAAGAATTAGAAAGTGAGTCCAACAAATCCTTAATTATTCATATAATTTTCAACTGGAAAGCTACAGATAATATTCTCTGCGTCTGGTCTGATCTATAACATGAAATCAAATGTTTTATTAGGAATATTAATAAACAAGAAATTGAAACTGACTGGTCCAAAGTTAATTTTTTCAAGCTAAATTTAAACCTACCTTAAATAATTTTAGTCAAAATATTTTCAAAATATAAGCTACGTGTAAATTGGATTACGATATTGAAGCTACAAACAATTTAATAGCGTTTGAACTCAAGTATGAATCACAACTAGGGGTTTCCGAAAAAGTGATAATCAGCCACTTCTTTAAGAATTAATAAATTCTTTTTAGTGGACCTTTAATAAATTTAAATTTTATAATGATTTACGAAACTAGTTAAAAATTTTATTGAATGATATCATTGTCTGAGTAAATACTTTTTAGTCAATTTCTGATATCTCTATTTTCTGTCATAAATACATTGTTTTATGGTTAATTAACAAAGTTGTTTAATTTTGCTTAAAGTAAGAATCAAATTTTAGTAATATTTTTTTACTCATTTAAATTTTTAATTCATTCAACTGATTTAATTAATTTTTTTAATCTAGAATTTTTTTTTTGTTTTTCAGTTTTTACAATTTTGGTGAGAGGTGCAAATTTAAAAAAGCTGTTAATTGAATGAATTATTTACTAACATATTTGTTAATTGAATTTATTTTTTGATTTTTCTGTGTTTTAAATAAAATTAATAATTATTATTTTTGTTTTTGCTTAGTATTGTGTTGATACCCATAAAACTCTTTTAATTACTCAGATTAATCAATTACTTGAATTTAATTTTCGCTACATTTACAATCCTGTTTCAAATCTGCTAATGGAAAGATTTATATCCTATTTGGGTCTCAGTTGACCTGCTAATGTGAGTAATAATTATAATTATAGTTTTTAGTCCGGGATCCCGGGAATCCTGGGAAGTCGAAATTTTTTTCCCGCTTTCCCGGGAAATCAAAAAGTCCGGGAAAATGCGATCCCTAATACATATACTCATATTGGTTAATTGTTGGAAGAATCTGCACACATTTATATAATATTTACACTTTTTTCAAATTTTTTTCAAGACAATTGTTTTGTTTTTAAATAAAAATCCAATTAAAATTAATTTTTTTTTTTTCAAATAATGACGTTCTATAAATTCTATCGATATTTGTTAAATTATAGTAGAGAATAGTAAAATCAAAATCCTTTGGTGGCAATACACCTCTTCCTAGGACATCCCCATGTTAAAGTGACTAGTCAGGTGATTAGTAAAGTGACCAGTTAAAAAGATTGTTAGGTGACTGACTCAATTTCACCAGTAAAAGGATCGACTATAAAATGACTATAAAACATAACGATGTAAGTTCGAGCCGGGGGTGCGCCATAAACAAAAATTTAAAAATATTAAATTGAATTAAATTGATTAATATAAAATAATATGAAAAGAAAATGAAAAGGTTTAATAAATAATAAAATATAAATAAAAATAAAAAAAGAAATTTACAAAAAAAAAAAAAAAAGAATAGAAATAAAAAAATATACGCAAAAAAATCTTTTATTTTTTTGGTTTGCGAAAATTGAGGTTAGTCTTAATTTTCTATTTAGAGAAGAAAGTTTAAAAAAACATTAGGTCATCTTTCAATTTAGTGAACAATGTCTAAGGGTTGTTTTTTGCACTAAAATATTTAGTGAAGAAAAAAATGTTGCACTAGGCTTGAGCTGAAAAATTTTAACTATCACTAATTAATTTTAGTGGAAAAAAATATTAAATAAAATCTTTAAAAGAATATAAATATTACAAGTTTTTCATTCCGTTTGGAATTTCTACAATATTTGATACCTCATTTATATATTTGATAGGCGCTTAATTGGTTTTAATTTAATGGGAATGTAGTTGTTTTAAATTTTAATTAAATATAATATAATGTATAATAATATAAAATGTTTAAGTATACCAATTACAATTTGTAAAGTGATATAAAATAAATTTTCAAATCTATTAAGTAAAAATTTTCTAACCCTACTTAGGTTAGGCTAGAGATCAAATTACAACAATAAAAACTTTCCTTTTAAATTCATTACTATTAAGATCGATAACGAATGCTGTGATTTGTCCCAACTCTTGGCTAGATTGTAACTGAATTAAAATTTTATTATCTTATCAGTTTTACATCAAAAATTCTTCTACTTATTCAAACAGCTTAAGTCATAAATTCCAATGGAAAGAAAAAAATCCTGACAACTATTTTTTTTTATGAATTATTTAGCCTAATGTCCCTATACCACTCCTTATTTAACACTATCTTGCTAAATAAATATTTACTTTCGACAATTTTCTTTATTAAGACGTTTATTTCATTCAGAATTGATTGATGGACGAACGAACGACCTTTTAAATAAAAAATAAGCATACACACATGCGCTTTAACTATAAACTGAAATATGAATAGAATTCTAAAATATATTTTCACAAGTAAATACAAAAAAACGCTCACATACATATGTCATAAAAAATATCTAATACAATATGTCTTTGTTCCAAAGACTTTAACAAAAAAAAAATATATTTACGACTCATCATCACTTCTTCCATAGCCCATGGTCGTTTTGGTCGGTCGTTGGTTTCGGTGGGTCGGTCAATATTCAATAGAAATCAAAGAAGCATAAAATTTAACAAAAACAAAACAAAAAGTAATATTTAAACAATATTTTATGTTTATTTACATATACACACACAATCAAAGAATTTATTTAATACAATTTTATGAATATGATAATTGTAGTTAAGAACTTTGTATGATTTGTCGTTATTGTTGTTTTTTTAGTTTTATTATATTTTTGACAAAAACATAGAAAAAAAATTTTTTTATTTTTTTGTTAAACAAAGAAATATATAAAGAATAAGAAGCAGCATAAGCAGTATCCAAATAAAACAAAACATTAATTTGACCTTGAGTCAAAAAGAACATGTTTAAATTTTGATTTGTTATTTTTTTTTTTGTACTCGAACTTGGAGTTTTATGGGCTACTCATACTGATCGGCAAAGGAATTTATTGTTGAATATTATTTTTAATAAAATTTTACAATTAATATAATTTTTGCATGAAATTAAATCTAAAATTAAAAAAGACTTATTTCGGAAGATTTAGTTCCTGAATTTAAGGATCTTGAAAATTTACTGGAAAATGATCGCTGTTCTTGAATAAAAATACAAGGTTACATCAACTCTGGGGCTCTAACAAGATCAAGCCCAAACAGTCAACTTTGCTACGCTACGTAAAATGAAGAAAGGTAAAGTCTAACATTTTGTACAGACAACAAAAGTAAGCGTATCATATGTTTTTGCACAATGGCAACACTTTTTTGGTATATATTTTAACAATTTTGCATTCCTTATATTTCGCGATCTAATCAGTTCCACGAGACTATATATAAGGAAACAGAAGAATACTCTCTAGAGATTATAAAAAAGTGTCCGAGCAAAAAATGTTACGATCGGTTTTTGAGAAATCTGGGTTCTTTCATCTTGTCTATAGATTCACTTACATCTTGAATCACAGTCAGTGCCAAGAGATCAGTCCTATAGAAAATGGAATAATACAGATCATATTACATCTTGGATCACAGTCAATGCCAAGAGATCAGTCCCATAGAAAATATTTTCTATAGGTTTGATCTCTTGACACTGACTGTGTTCCAAGTTATGAAAGAGTCTATATTTTCTATGGATAAAATGAGGGAATACAGATTTCTATAGAACGTGTCTGCAAAATTTTTTCACGGTTGGCTATTTACAGTCTCCAGGCTGTATTCATCCTTTTTCTTGCCATTGTGCAGTTTTCAAAATCGTTGTTAACTTCCGTTGCTACTTTGGCGCACGTTGTGTAAACAACCCTGTTTTTCTGAATGTTTTGTAAACAAAATAACCAACAGGCTTTTGAAAAGACTAACAGTTGTTCTATTTTCTATAGATTTCTGCGTTACGCTATCTAGTGTAAATAGCGACTAACACACATCTGCATAAAGTAGTTTGCAACAGCTGATTACGATACGATGATTTTTTGTTCACTGATTGATCCTTTATTGTATGAAGCCCCAACCACTCAACTAAAAATCATCGTATCGCAATCAGCTGTTTCAACCAGCTTTATGCAGATGTGTGTATCTAGCTATTGACGCAAAAATTCTAGGTAGCGTATCGCAGAAATCTACAGAAAATAGATTTTTACGTAGCTGTGTACGTTTTTAAGAACACTGTGGTTTATTTTGCTCACAAAATAACCGAAAAACAGGGTTTTTTACACAGTGAATGTTCAAAAACATATGATACGTTTAATTTTGTTGACTGGTTGTACAAAATGTCTCACACTACTTTTTTTCATTCTACGTTGCGATGGAAAGTTGACTGGTTGGGGCTTGAATTAAAATGCTGTCAACAATTTTCTTACAGATGTCGTAAAACCGTAGCGTAAAAACGTAGAACGATGTTATTTGATTAGGTCAGGCGCATTAAGTCCACATTACTCTACCGTAAATGTAAATATAAATAATAAGCTGATACATTTTGCTTATTAGAGTTAGCTGTAAAAAAGTGTCGACAGCTTTTTACTTCAATACACTAAATCTGCGTAAAAATCGCTGTA
Organism: Protophormia terraenovae; assembly: GCA_951394005.1. NCBI lineage: Eukaryota > Metazoa > Arthropoda > Insecta > Diptera > Calliphoridae > Protophormia > Protophormia terraenovae. The sequence continues at coordinate 31,303,559 of OX596077.1, read as the reverse complement.
AAAGTTTATTAATTGAACAATTTGTTTTGCAGTTTTCTTTACTAAAAAGAAAGTTTGTTTAAATAGAAGCAATAATTCAAAATTAAAATAAAAATTTTGTTTTGTATACAAATCACTAAAATATTTGCGATTTTCAAATTTGCTGCAAATATGTATAATTGACATCACTGATGTTGATGTAAATAAAAAAACAACAAAGTACTTGTTGCTACATTTACGTTTTTTAAGTAACCATCAAATTACTTTCCATTTACATTCTTACATTTACGGTAGAATAATGGAGCCTTTAAGTTAGTTGTCATTCAGATGTTAAGTGATAAAGTTGCCATATTGTTGCAATATAACATTTTAAAGCGTAAAATATAAAACTGTATTTTAATTTAAAAGCAAATTGGACTGACTTGTCTTATTATTTTTAATAAAAGAATCCACGGGTTTATTTAGAGGAAATAAACCAACGTGGCGTAAACGTAACGTAACAATATGATAAAAATAAGAGGTCAGATATTACCTTATCATAATGTGGATTATCTGAAGTGATCATGTGCCAATAACTTTTTGTATCTTATTGGGTTGATAGATTACTGGTGTCAATACCGCTTCTGTATATTTCTGCTACGGTAGGAGTTCAATAATGACTTCTCTACAGAAATTCATACTAATTCATTAACTTGTATCTACCATCGATCATTCCTGATCATGATGATCGCGTATAGTTTTTTTTTAAAGTCATATCGTCATGGTAGTCATATATGTGGAAAACTAATTAAATAATAGAGTTTATCCATATAGAATCCCATTTTGTTTAATGTTTTATTTAATTAATCGTTATTATCTGTCTCCTTTTCTATTAATTAAACAGGATTATTTTACGAATTATGTTCTAATAGTATACTTAATTACTTTTTATAATTTGTACTTTTTTTTAAGTAATTACTTGTCTAATATTCACAACAAAATGATTAAACTCTTTTCAATGAATGTTCACAGTCAATGAAATCAGTGTCGTTCGTACTTGCCGCATCATTAAATGAAGTCAATATTTGAATAGTGATAATCATGGCAGCAGTCATTTGTAATATTCTTATTTATTTTCATTATTTCTTTTGTTTTATTGAGACTTGTTGTAAAGTTTTTGTCTGATTTTGTAGCTAATGCAATTAGTTTTTGTACTTTTTTCCTCTTATTGTGATTTAATGCATATTTAAAGAAGTCATAATTAAATGATTTTTAATTATTTACCATTCGTGTCTACTATTTATAGTAACAAAGAAAAAAATACATAATAATATTTAAAATTTACAACCTTTTTTCTGTAGACAAATAAATGAGGGAGGTTTCGGTAAATAAAAAAATTGAAGGGAATGTCATTTATTCAATAATTAAGTTTTTAAGTTTTAAATAAATATTATTACAACATTAAAGTCAAGGTTAATTGAAAGAAAAAAAAACTTGGAGGTAATTTTTTATTATTAATTTAAAGAAAAAAAGTTATAAAATAAAAAATTACTAAGAAATGGAAAATTTATATACCTATGTATGTTGATGACATTGACTGAGATTGTTTAAGAGAGGACACACCTAACCAGAGGTCCAATTCGTCATAAAATTGTCGAGGGAGGCGGCTGAAGGAAAATATAACGGCGGCGGCTAAAAGCCGGCTGTGGCTGATGTTTTTCTTTACCAAAATAAAAAATACATTTTGTAATGGAAAAATGACAAAAAAAAAAAAAAAATAAAAATATTTAAAAACAAAATAAATTCAATAGGTTTTCAAATTAATACCTCGTATAGCTCATAAAAATTTGTCAAACTTTAAACATGTTTACGCTTCAATTTTATTGTAATTTTGGGGTACTTTTGGGGTTTTTTTAAGAAATAATTTGAATATTCTTTTGATTCATTTAACAGTTTAAAATAAATTACGTGCGCAAAATACTGCGAGTTTTTCTATGAAAAATAATAGAGAACAGCATACTTTTTGTTTTCTTTTGCAGAGAAATGGAGTGGTATTTTTAATAATGAGTTATATTGTAACTAATAGTGTTACCAATGCAAAAAAAAAAAAAAAATAATAATAATTTAAAAATTTGTTTAATTGTGAAAATAAATATTTTTTATTTTTAAAAATATATAATGTGCAAATATTAATATATTGTCCTAATTTAAATAAAAGATGTTTATCAGCCGAAGATATGGCTGATAAATATTAGCTGATTTTAGCCGATTAAATCGGCGGCGGCGGCGTCGAGCCGGTTTTCAGCCACACGAATTGGACCTCTGCACCTAACTTTACTTAAGATTTAGGGTCATGTAATGTAATACAAAATTCTCTAAAAACTTTCTTAAAACGAAAAGATATTCCAAACATGTTTCCTATAAAAAGAAACTTTATCGAGAATTTCCTATAAAAGGAAAATTTATCAAGAATTTCCTATAAAAAGAAGATTTATCAAAAATTTCCTATAAAAAGAAGAATTATCGAAAATCTGCTATAAAAAGAAGATTTATCGAAAATTTCCTATAAAAAGAAGATTTATCGAAAATTTCCTACAAAAAGAAGATTTATCGAAAATCTGCTATAAAAAGAAGATTTATCGAAAATTTCTTATAAAAAGAAGATTTATCGAAAATTTCCTTAAAAAGAAGATTTATCGAAAATCTGCTATAAAAAGAAGATTTATCAAAAATTTCTTATAAAAAGAAGATTTATCGAAAATTTCCTATAAAAAGAAAATTTTTCGAAAATTTCCTATAAAAGAAGATTTATCGAAAATTTCTTATAAAAAGAAGATTTATTGAAAATTTCCTATTAAAAGAAGATTTATTGAAAATTTCCTATTAAAAGAAGATTTATCGAAAATCTGCTATAAAGAGAAGATTTATCGAAAATTTCTTATAAAAAGAAGATTTATTGAAAATTTCCTATTAAAAGAAGATTTATCGAAAATCTGCTATAAAAAGAAGATTTATCGAAAATTTCTTATAAAAAGAAGATTTATTGAAGATTTCCTATTAAAAGAAGATTTATCGAAAATCTGCTATAAAGAGAAGATTTATCGAAAATTTCTTATAAAAAGAAGATTTATCGAAAATTTCCTATAAAAGAAGATTTATCAAAAATTTCATATAAAAAGAAGATTTATCGAAAATCTGCTATAAAAAGAAGATTTATCAAAAATTTCTTATAAAAAGAAGATTAATCGAAAATTTCCTATAAAAAGAAAATTTATCGAAAATCTGCTATAAAAAGATTTATCGAAAATTTCTTATAAAAAAAAAATTTATCGAAAATTTCCTATAAAAAGAAGATTTATTGAAAATTTCTTATAAAAAGAAGATTTATCGAAAATTTCCTATAAAAAAAAAAAAATTTATCGAAAATTTCCTATAAAAAGAAGATTTATCGAAAATTTCCTACAAAAGAAGATTTATCGAAAATTTCCTATAAAAAGAAGAATTATCGAAAATCTGCTATAAAAAGAAGATTTATCGAAAATTTCCTATAAAAAGAAGATTTATCGAAAATTTCCTACAAAAAGAAGATTTATGGAAAATCTGCTATAAAAAGAAGATTTATCGAAAATTTCTTATAAAAAGAAGATTTATCGAAAATTTCCTTAAAAAGAAGATTTATCGAAAATCTGCTATAAAAAGAAGATTTATCAAAAATTTCTTATAAAAAGAAGACTTATCGAAAATTTCCTATAAAAAGAAAATTTATCGAAAATTTCCTATAAAAAGAAAATTTATCGGAAATCTGCTATAAAAAGAAGATTTATCGAAAATTTCCTATAAAAAGAAAATTTATCAAAAATTTCCCATAAAAGAAGATTTATCGAAAATTTCCTATAAAAAGCAGATTTATCGAAAATCTGATATAATAAGAAGATTTATTGAAAATTTCTTATAAAAAGAAGATTTATCGAAAATTTCTTATAAAAAGAAGATTTATCGAAAATTTCCTATAAAAAGAAGATTTATCGAAAATTTCCTATAAAAGAAGATTTATCGAAAATTTCCTATAAAAAGAAGATTTATCTAAAATCTGCTATAAAAAGAAGATTTATCGAAAATTTCTTATAAAAAGAAGATTTATCGAAAATTTCCTATAAAAAGAAGATTTATCGAAAATCTGCTATAAAAAGATTTATCAAAAATTTCTTATAAAAAGAAAATATATCGAGAATTTCCTATAAAAATAAATTTTATCGAAAATTTCCTATAAAAATAAATTTTATCGAAAAATTCCTATAAAAGGAAAATTTATCGAAAATTTACTATAAAAAGAAAATTTATCGAAAATTTACTATAAAAAGAAAATTTATCGAAAATTTCATATAAAAAGAAAATTTATCGAAAATTTCCTATAAAAAGAAAAATTTATCGAAAATTTCCTATAAAAAGAAATTTTATCGAAAATTTCCTATAAAAAGAAAAATTTATCGAAAATTTCCTATAAAAAGAAATTTTATCGAAAATTTCCTATAAAAAGAAAAATTTATCGAAAATTTCCTATAAAAAGAAAAATTTATCGAAAATTTCCTATAAAAAGAAAAATTTATCGAAAATTTCTTATAAAAAGAAATTTTATCGAAAATTTCCTATAAAAAGAAGATTTATTGAAAATTTCCTATAAAAAGAAGATTTATCGAAAATTTTCTATAAAAGGAAGATTTATCGAAAATTTCCTATATAAAAAAAATAAAATTTATCAAAAACTTCCTATGAAAAGAAAATTTATCGAAAAAAGAAGATTAATCGAAAATTTCCTACAAAATGATCTATTGAAAATTTCCTATAAAAAAAGATTTGTCAAAAACTTCCTTTAGAAAAAAAATTTATCGAAAATTTTCTATAAAAGGAAATTTATCGAAAATTTCCTATAAAAAGAAGATTTATCGAAAATTTCCTATAAAAAGAAAATTTATCGAGAATTTCCTATAAAAAGAAAATTTATCGAAAACTTACTATAAAACGGAAATTTATCGAAAATTTTCTATAAAAAGAAAATTTATCGAAAACTTCCTATAAAAAGAAAATTTTTCGAAAATTTCCTATAAAAAAAAAGATTTATCGAAAATTTCCTATAAAAAGAACATTTATCGAAAAATATCAAAAACCTTCATATAAAAAGAAAATTTTGGGACAAAATCCTTTTATATGGCTACTCTGGTACATGAAGGATTCTTATTTTTACTTTCAATTAGAAAAATATTTTTTAATTCTTAGAAACTTTTCAAAACACCAGTAGCTTTTTTTATGAATTTGCTTCTCTTTTACATAATCTAAATGCAAAAGGTAGTCAACTGTCCTTTCAAAAGTATTCATTTAAAAGTAATTATTAAGTATTCAAATTGTAAAAAATTATATAAAAATTTTGTAAGTAGCTTCTAATATTAACTATTTATTTATTAATATTTTCAAGCAGGTAAAATTGTTCCTTCAGGTACTCATGAAATAAAAGTGAAATTATCCTTTAATTTTGACTTTTTTTCCAAATATTTATCCACCTAAACCTAAGTGATTAACGTGACTAATGCCAAAGACAATAAGGATTTCCGTTTAAGTTGAAAATATTTTAAAACAGAAGTATAGTCAATATAGGATTAACGCAACAAAAAGAAAATAAAATTTTCCCATGTCCATCAAACCAAAAATTGACAAACATAAAATAACAACAACTACATATGTATCTTAGGTAATTTGAACAAGTATTTAATAAATACATACTTACTTACACAATAATTACACAACAGCTCATATTTATGCTCAAACTGGAGAAAAGAAAAATCCTTTTTCTTCTTAGCCAGAGATGGAAAATTTGATTCATCGAACACTGTACATTTTTTTGTGGTACCTAAAGGGAAGTCTAATTTATAGATTTTGGTAAACAATTTTGTTGTTTATCAAGAAAAGGACTTTTTCTCTTAAAATGCCTACTACAAATATTTACAGTTATGGCTTGATAATAAAAAAACTGTCTGGAAATAATTTAATAGTTTTTACCTCCTGGCGCGCCAAAGATTATGACGTAAGGTACACAAGGTGTAAAGTAATGTTTTGTTTTGTGAGGTCACCATGTAAACAATTTAAAACAAATTTTAAAGAATTTTATTTATGAAAAACTAGGAACTTATCAAAAAATGTCATTGAATAATTTATAGTTATTTATTTTAGTTGCCGGGCAAATAATCACATGAAGATGGTGGTTGCACTTTTTTACTTAGTTTTTCTTTTAGTTGGAAATCCTATGTACTTTAAGTAATAGAGTAAATGATGATTCATGAACAGTCTGGGGAATATTTAACGATATGATTTTTAATAATTCGAATATTACAGACAATACGAAGGTTTGTAAATATTTACATATGTAGGTATTGTCTAGACTTTTTTTGTGATTTATTCGATTGATTTATTAATTTCGTATTATTAAAATGTTGTGGTACATAATATTTTTTTTCAAACAGAAATTATAATAACTTAAAAGAACTTAAATTATAATTACATAATTACTTTTTGGGACGCTTTTGCCAAATTTGGGGGCAATGTTTCCGGTTGAAGCTTTTTGTCACCAAATTGAGGATTTAATTTTCCATTTGGTGTTATAATTTCATGGGAAGGAATTTTTGTTAAATATGGGTTTTTAAAAATACAGGTAACCCTCGCTTTACGCGGCTTGTTGGAACCGGAAAAATTACGTATTAATTAAAAATGCGTAAACAAGGTTTATGGTAAATACATAATTTATATTTTGGGACCAGAATTTCTATATATCGCGTAAATTAAAGTACTACATGAATGAAACATTTTAGTTTGGGACCTAAAAATCGCGTTACATAAAACACGTGAAATTATTAATTTTTATATAGTGGTTCCAACGATTTTCTATATTTAAACACATAGGATCTTTGGTTTATATATTATTTGGTAATCAGGTTATATTTAAATAATAACTGTATTATAATTTTTTTCCTATTAAGTTGAATTGATATTCTTTTATTTTGGATCTTTGTTTAAAATATTTTCGTAAAATAATATATTTTTTCAATAAACATTTCTGTACACGATTTAATATACATACAGTACTGTATTTCAAGGTTTGGTATTATTGTTTAAACGTGTTATATAAAGTTCACGTTAAATAAAAACGCGTATTTCAAGAAATGTTCACTATTATTGAACCGTGTTATAAGGAAATCGCGTAAATGAAGTATCGCGTAAATCGAGAGTTATCTATACCAACATATTTTCTATTTAAAAAAAAATACCGATAATTTCTCAATTTATAGAAAATTTCAATAAATTTTCATTTTATAGAATATTTTCAATAAATTTTCCTTTCAAAGTAAATTTTTGACAAATTTTCCTTAAGGCAAAAATTGTTAATATTTTTTTTTTTTTTTTACAGCAAAAATTGTGCATAAATTTTCCTTTTTATAGCAAAATTTTCCGATAGATTTTCTTTTTACTAGAACAAATTTTCGATAAATTTTCTTCTAATATAAATTTTTCGATAGAATTCTCTTTTTATAGTAAATTTTATTTTTATATGAAATTTTCGATAAATTTCCTTTTTATAGGAAATTTTCCTTAAATCTTCTTTTTATAGAAAATGTTCTTTTTATGGGAAATTTTCAATAAATTTTATTTTTTATTACGAAATTTTTCCATAAATTTTTATTTTATAAGAAATTTTCAATGAATTTTCTTTTTATCGGAAATTTTCGGTACATTTTTTTATAAGATATTTTCGATAAATTTTCTTTCTAAAGTAATTTTCAACAAATTTTTTTATTATGGTAAATTTTCGATAAATTTTCTTTTTAAAGAAATACCTACTTTTTTTTTAGCAAATTGTCGATACATTTCTGTGGCGAAAAGGAAAAACTACATAATTAATTTTTATTACTTTTCAGGAGTCCGTTTTTAAGGTTTAAAGTTAAAATTAAAGATCATGGGTATACAATTCTGAATTATCCACAGTGTAATTATATCCGTAATTCGTATCAAAATTATTTAGGAAAAGTAATTGTTGTGTTGTTTTTCCCTTTATAAAATTAATATTTTATTTGAATTATATTTCATGTTATGCATTTTTTCAAAATAGAGCGAAATATATATATTTTGTAAATAGTATTGTTATTGTTATATCCTACAAAAATATTGGTCTAAGACCCACCTTAAAATCACTTTCTGAGTCGATTTAACGATGTCCGTCTGTCCGTCTGTCAAACAGGTCTCAAAAATTGCAATTTTTTCCAAAAAAGTATCTTTTAACTTTTTTAAAAAAATTTAGTTAAAAATGTTTAATATTTTTCGACATTTAATTTTGAAAAGTCCTGAACATTTACTCTACATCCAGAAGTGGTCAAAAATTATAAATTTTGGATGAGAAGTTGAACTTTTTGAGTGTAAAAAAAATTGATTGTTGATTTTGGTACTTCTGTGAATTAAACTATATAGCTCAATATTTTCTTAAAGGTTTTGCAAAAAATTATGACAGCCTACCGGTAAACTTAGTCACACGAGGCAATTTTCCGAAAATACCCATATTTTCTATAATAAAAACTTCGACCTTTAAAAATATATAGTAAAATTATATATATTTTTCTGATTTTCACATTTATCAATACTCCATTAAATATTTTATATCATATGCAAAAATTATGTTGATATCTATAATCATTTAGAAATTATTCAGTCTCAAATTTTTGAAATATGTCCATGTAAACATAATTTGCATTTGTTCGTTTTGTTTCAAGAAAAGTGTGCTAAAAGTTTTAAAATAGTGAAATTTATTACACATAGTTTTAAAGAAGGCAGAATTTTCTTTAAAATGATATATAATGTGACTATTTTGAGTTTATTACGTTTATAGTAAATCAATTTCAAATCAGCAAAACGCAAAAAATTGTGAAATCTTCATGTTACCTTCTATTTTTGATAATGCAGTGGGGTAAAACAGTGCGGTAATGCAGTATCAAAAACAACATGAAAAAATTAAATATTTTACAATTTGTAACGCTTTGCTAATTTCAAATTTATTTACAAGAAACTTAGCAAACAAAAAATAGTCATATTATATTTCATTTTAAAGGAAATTGTGTCTTCTTTAAAACTATGTATAATAAATTTCTCTACTTTAAAATTTTTAGTACACTTTTCTTGAAAAAAAAACGAACAAATGTTTACATGGACATATTTCAAAAATTTGAGACTGAATAATTTCTAAACGATTATAGGTATCAACATAATTTTTGCACATGATATAAAATGTTTAATGGAGAATTGATGAATGTAAAAATCAGAAAAATATATTTAATTTTACTATATATTTTTAAAGGTCGAATTTTTTATTATTAAAAAATTGGGTATTTTCGGAAAATTGCATCGTTTAACTAAGTTTACCGGTAGGCTGTCATAATTTTTTGCAAATCCTTTAAGAACATATTGAGCTATATAATTTAATTCACAAAAGTACCGAAATCAACAATCAGTTTTTTTTGCAGACTGAAAAAGTTCAACTTCTCAAAAATGATAATTTTATGAGAAGTTCAACTTCTCATAAAATTATCATTTTTGACCACTGCTGGATGTAGGGTGAACGTTCAGAACTTTTCAAAATTACACTTACACGTTTTCTTGGGATCCCTTCTTTCAAAAAATGTCAAAAAATATTAAACTTTTTCAACAAATGTTTTAAAAAATGTTAAATAGTTACTTTTTTGGAAAAAATTGCAATTTTTGAGACCTGTTTTGAAATTTTGAATTTGAAAATTTTTTTCTTGTTATCAAATTGAGATAACAAAAAAATGTTTGTATTAGCATAATTTAGAAAATTATAGAGAATTTCAACATATTAAAAAAAAATAAAAAATTTAGAAATTTTATTTTAAAAATTATAGGACAAAATCGAAAAAAGTCAAGGCTAAAAATGAGTTAAATATCTTTTAAACCATACGAGATAATTTAGCACAATATATATATTTATATTTTTTTCCTTGTCTTGCTTAGGAGATTTCAAAAATGTAAAAATATTTAAAATCGGTTAATATTTGCAAAATTTATAAGCCCCGATATGTTTTTCACCCTTGAGGTGGTCAAATTTGGCCCACTGTAGTGGCGTCCATGCTGCAGCTACAGACTCTATTCAACAATATTCTGAAAGCCTAACTCCTCCTCTATCGATGTTCCAAGTTTCATCTAAATCGGTTTAGTGGTTTCAAAGTTCCAGACTTATTACCATTTATTTTGCTTTTGGCCCCATTGTGCATTTTAATCAAACTACAGGTAGCAATTTTGAACAAAAATTAATGAAATTTGGCACACAGATTTCTTACAGTCCGGGGACGGAGCTTATTGAAATTGGTTATGATCGGTCCATTATTTCGCCTAGCCCCCATGCAAATGTCCACCCGTAAAATGGTTTAACGAACATAAATCCTTTAAATATAGCAATATTTCAATTAAATTTGGCACATATAAGTTTCATATAAGCTGTCCATATTGACCATAGCTCCCATATAAACCCCTTTTCTGAAAATTACTTTAACGGGTATAAATACCATTAAAATGTTAGTATCAAGTTAATATTCCACACAAATAAGTTTTATATAAACATAAATGACGGTGTCAAATTTTACAAAGATCGGTCCAAAATTTAACATAGCTCCCATATAAGGCCCTCTTACGGGAATCACCCAAAAGTGATTAAATTCATATAAATCTTAGTATCGACGTAATATTCTGCACTCGTATGCTTTATTTTACACTTAATATGAGTATCGGTCCACATTAATTATAATGTACAGAATGGTGTAGGGTATCATATGGTCGGGCTTGTCCGACTATATATTTTTCTCGCGCTTATAATTACAATAAAACAACATCATAATGATTCAATAATTAACAAAATTAGTACATTATCATAATATATATAAAAAAAAATAGTTTCACAACTTATTTCGTGTTTAAATTTTTAACGTTATTGGAATTAAAGGCTTTTATTCCAAAAATACAAATCTGCATAGACAGGTGTAATAGACAATTCATCTCCTAAAGCAATGCACAGATTTCTGTAAAAAATTAAACAATATGTAATAAAATACAACAATTCTAAAATTAAAAAACGACATAACTCAAATTATGTTGTTTTTCCTTTTGGCCACAGATTTTCTTTTTATAAGAAATTTTAGAAAATTTATTTTTATAAAAAAATTTTCGATAATATTATTTTTTTAAGACAATTTTCGATACTTTTTTTTTTTATAAAATTTTATAAATTAGAATAATACCTATATAATATAACAATTATAACAAAATATGGCCAATATCTTCTTAAAGTAAAACCAATTATATACCTACTATATATTTTTTTTCATTTAATAATTTAGATATTTATATGGAATTGTTTACACTAGTTAAACGACACGCGTCCCCATAAACGTTAATTATTGGCCTAGTGTTGGATAAGGGTTAGATAAGATTAGGTCTTTTTCTATTTTTTATTAAGTACCTATATAGTTTTATCTTTTAATGAAATTTTTTAATTAATATCCGAAAAGCAAAAAATATACTTAATAAGTAGCAGATTATTACATTTTCTATATGGTTTATGTGTTTCATTTCTTGTTAAAACAATTTGATACAGAAACACATTATAGATAATAAAGTCCATAAGGGGTATGTTTAGATATTATGGATATTATTTAATAGAAAATATAATTATAACTAAAAATAAATATTCAACGGTTGGTAACAATGAGCAGAATTATGAAATTTTCATTGAAACTGATTTAAATTGAAGAAAATAATCAAAAAAATTTTTATTCATATAAAAGAGTCTAATGCTTCTTAAACTTCTCTAGAGAACTAAAGTAATTTTTTTTTTTTTAAATTTTATTTCAAAAGATATGTACCGTCAATACTTTCGTTTCAATTTAATTTAAACTGATGTAAACGGATACATCATTAAATTAAAATGATATGACTCGTTTTCATTTTCATACTCGTCTTGGTAAATACTTGCCCTTTTAAATAAAATGCATCAATGAAAAAGTTGCATCAATAAGTAACAACTAAAGGTCGATTTTGTGGCCATTTAATAAAACACAATGATTATAATGATAAAAATAAAATTCTACATGCGTAAAAAATTAAACTGAACAAGAAAATGAATAAAAATAAAATGTCAGTAAGGACAGACAGAACTGAAAAGGAATGCAAACATGTCAGAGGAATTATTCAAGTTAGACTGAAGGACTGATATCGCTTTTTTGACACGCATTTTTATAAGGACTCAGAATGTGTCCCAAATGAATATTGAAAAAATTTCAACACGCATTTTGGTGAAGCGTATATTCGTATTTCAAGTAAACATTAATATATTACCTTTAATTAAATCTCATACCTTTCCTTCTCTGAATCTTGTAAAAACTAAAGAAACCCTTATTCTTAACTGACGGATTGTTTTGGCCAAACACACAGTGTTTAGTCAAGTGTAAAGGAAGCCAGTGAGCTGACAAACCATACACTTGTTGCCATTATTATTAGACCAGGCTTCAGAAGAAAACAACAAAATTAAAACCTTTTTTTTTCATAAATAAAAGAAAAAGGATACAATCAAAAATAACTTTGAGGATTTTGAATTTTAAATAAAATTCCTTTTGAAACAACAGGCTGTCTGATCAACAAACAGCAAGAGCAAGAGTTTGATGATGATCATCAGAGAGACAAAAAGACAGACAGACTGACAGACAGTTACTTTATAAGTCATGAGTTTGTTTAGCAGACTATGCAGACAGGTTTTGGTGCTAAAGCAATTGTGTGTGAGTGTATGTGCATGAGTTATTTCAGGGAGTATTAAGTATTGATGACAGACTTCATTCAACATGTTGCATTAACTGAATTTTGATCGTTTTTTATTTTTTATAACATGGCCTTTAGTTTTCTTAGTGGATTTTATGGGCTGATAATTAAAAGACTGTACTATTATTAATAAAATGTTGCTAGTTAGAAATTAAATAGATTTTGATTTAAATAAGGGCTTTACTTTAGCCTTTTTCGGGAAGGAAAATTTTACATTTTCTTCTCCTATGGACCTGCGCTTGTTCTATTCAAAAATTAAAGAAAAAATACTTTGCAATTAGTAAAAAATTTTACACATAAAATCAATTAATGGATAAAATACAATTGGGGGATTCACAAAGTGTGCTATCATGTCGTATTGTCATAATGTCATAAAATTTTACAAAGAAAAAGCAATAACAATATTTTTTATACATTGAAATATTTTAGGACAGATGACAATACGACATGATAGCACACTTTGTGAATCCCCCAAATATTTCTTACAGATTTATAATATAATTTTTAGAATCTGTTAAAATTTTTTTTGGGTTTTTTTATATAATTTGATTAAAAAAATAATCGTTAGGTTTTTTTTTTATTTAGGTAATTTTTTAAAATGTAATGAAATAGAACTAATAAAAAGAGACATATTGCGTTTATTCGCACGGTTATTGCAAATAAAAACAACTTGCACATAATTAACTCACTGTTTATACGCAAATTGCATAAAGAAATATATTTTCCTTTTGTTGTGTCAGATGGGAAAAAAATCTAAAAAAAAAAAATATATATTTTTTTATTGATTATTAGGTAAAAAAATCAGTTTTAGAATTTTAAGATTCTTTTTGGCAGAATGGTAATGTCCGTCCGTCTATACATTTGGGTTAAATGATCGAAAATTATGGTTAATTCACGAAAAGGTTATGTATCAATAATTAAAAAAAAATGATTAATACGTAGTTTATAGCAATATTCTCAATGTGACTTTTTTTTAATACATCAGAAAAAAATTTAAACAATGTCCTTAAAAATGTTTATCCTTTCATATCCTTTTAAATTTTCAATATACATTTTACTTCGATATTGAAGATTATGTATATCATTTTGGACTTCGTTTTGCATAATTGACTTAAGAAAGTAATTTTACGATGAAATCATGGCTTTTATTAATTAAGCGCCAAAATGTGTTGAGCTAGTCACTGTTCGATGTTGCGATATTGATAAGAGGAAAGAGTCCTAAATTGTTATACGAACGAGATAAGAAGTGAGACTCAATTAAAATACGAATAAAACTGAAATCTGTTGGTTCACAAGAAAACGGAAGAAACCTACCCAGGCAGAAACTGCCAACCGTACAAAACATTAAGTGCTGGCAATATACTTTTTTACAAATAAAACAAAGCGGTTCGCCAACGTTTAATTTTACATCTAATAAAATGATTTGCTAATGGTTTTTTTTTTTGTACCCACCATCAAAAAGATGGGGGGTATATTGATTATGTCATTCCGTGTGTATCATGACGAAGAAATCATTTAAGACCCCATAAAGTATATATTTTCTGGGTCCTGGTTAGATTCTAAGTAAATCTAGCTATGTCCGTCCTTCGGTCCGTCTGTCCGTCTATCTGTCTGTTGAAAACAGGATAGGGCTCGAACGGGGCAACCTAGGAGGACGAAATTTGGCTCAAATATTTATCTTATATAAGGTTTGTTTGGTATTGAAAATGGGCAAAATCGGTTTATAACCAAAAAAGTTATGGGCTAAATACTAGAAACACTAGGTGTCCGTTGTAGTTTCATTTCATACTTTTCACCTGATATTTCTTAAACAAAAGCATGTACGACAACGAAATTTTGTGCAAAAACTTCGAGAGTCGATATAAACTTGGAAACCAAAAATAAGCGTGGTCCGCCCACTTTACCGCCCACCTCCTAAATAACGAAAAATTTTAAAAAGTTGATGGTGGGTATATAGATTCGGCCAAGTCGAATATAACATTCTCGCTTGTTACATTTGAAATTACTTAATTTTTTACTGAACATATATTATTGGGGGAGTATCTGTAATTTTGTTGCCACTTTATTCAATTGATTTTATAATTTCTCCAAGTAAATATTTTGGTATTATTAAAATAAAATTTTTTAATAATACCGGTTAACCGGTTTTTTGCAGAAGTTAATATTTATATCAAAAGACTACATTTCTATAAAAAAATCAATTTTATAATTAAGTTAAAATTTATTAAATACAAGCGTAAAAGCCTGACAATGTCAGGAAAAATACTATAATAATGAAAATATGCACAAACAAATCCGAAAATTAAAAGAAAAAAAAATATGAACAACATTTAGACACCTTCCTCTCCCTAATCGAAGTCAATTATTTGAATCCGTTCAAATTTATTGGAATAATATTGATTAAAGTTTTAAATTCGTAAATCTTTCATAACAAAAAAATCGTCGTAAATGCGCTCCCTGGCCGAAATACAGAATCAGTTTTTTATAGGATTTGGAGAGCAAACAATAAGTATAGCAACTCAAAAGTTCTTAATATCAAAACAGACTTTTTGGTCCCTGATAGAAACATCTGGCACTGTTAGAATTTGTTGAACGAATAGTTTTATAAGTATGCCGATTTTTAGTTTCTTACGTCATCTGGGAGCTTCAGAAAGCTCTGGAAAGGAAACATTGCTTAGGAAAGATATATTTAAATCCATATATATAGATCCACGTATTTTCGCTCCCTGATAGAGATTTCAAAATCTGTCTCCGTTAGGATTTGTAGGACGAATAGGGTTATAAGTAAGCCTATACGTCTTCTGGGAGCTTTAGAAAGCTTTGGAAAGAGTAAAAATTTTTAGAAAAAGACACATAAATCCACTTCTATCAGCTCTCTGATAAAAATTTTAAAATATGGCTCCATTAAGATTTGTTGGACGAAAAGTTTTATAATTAAGCCACATTTTTTTTCTACGTCGTTTGGGAGCTTCAGAAAGCTCTGGAAAAAGAAAAAATCCTAAGCAAATTATATATCTAGATGACTAGAAGATAATTATGTTTCAAAATTGTTGAAAAAAGTCATCTAAATTTTAGTTAGCATTAACAGAATCCATGGCTTAATATGGAAGCCTGTCTCAATTTAAACGATTCTGCAGGTGAAACTTTTTTAACACAACACCTTTAAAAAATAAAGGAAATTTTGGATAAAAAAAATTAAATTGGGTGTAAAAATATTACAGATATTACAATAGATTAAAAAATTCATAAAGGATAATTATTAATTATTTATTTGTTAAATATTACAGAATAAATTCCAATTCAGACTTAAACTATATTTTTAAAACATAAGAAATCAGTCTTTATGAATATGAAAAAAATTATTCCTAAATTTCGACTCAAATATCACTATTTAGTACATGTTTTCGGAAATAAAATGCTATTTTTAAAACCGGTTTTTTGTGTTTAAAAAACCGGTCTATTCGACATTCGAAAAATGAACATTTTGAAAAAACCGACAGCACATTGACTGAAAAAACCGGTTGGAAAACCGCATCGATCACCCTAATACATATGTTGGCAGTGCATTAGATATTTAGTTTTCAGAAATGTTTACCAACGATGCAAAAAACAATTGGCCAATGGTAGAATGATGTTATCATTTAGGTGTTGGCATAACCTTTTAATAGAAGAACGTCTCACGTTTTGCCAACGTTTGAACCACCTTGAAAAATTGTTAGCCAACATTGACCCGGTTGTATGATGAAACACTTGAAACTTGTTTCGCAATAGACACACTGACGTATCAGATCATATCTTTAATTCTATTGCAAGTATTAAACAAGTGAAAATTTTATATTTGGCAACTTTTTAAAATTTAATCTTATTTGGGAAATGGGCGGTAAATTGGGTGGAATACACATTTTCGAGTTTATATCTATGCTTGTTTACTTGCTTATTTTATTGCCCATTTTCATACCCTTAGGTAGTCCTCTCTAAGCCAGTGATCCCCACACTTATACATTCACATTTTGTTAACGTGTGTTCTGTATAACTCTCCCGCTCTGAAATTATACACCAAAAAAATATATTCCTTTTTATAGTAAAATTATTTATAATAAAATGGAAATGAAAATAAAAGATCTTGTTTTTTGTATAAAAAATAAAAATTTATAATTCTTTCAAATTAACCATAAAATTTTGATTAATAAATGATATTATTTTTAGTAAAAATTAAAAATATTCATATTTTGATTTTTATGTACCTCACTACCACATAACATTAAACATTTTTTATGAGTGTATTTCAAGCAACAAGCGATAACACAACCTACTTCGTTGAATGCTAGTGCTAGACTGAATTGATATGAGTGTTTTTATTCATATCAAGAGAATAACACAAGAGACAAAACGCACGCGTGCGTTGGTTTTGGGGAACACTGCTCTAAGCTATATCCTGCTTTCAACAGACAGACGGACGGACATAACTAGATCGACTCAGAATCTTAACAGGACCCAGAAAATGTATACTTTATAGGATCTTAATAGATTTTTTTTGACATGTTACACTCGGAATAACGGAATAACCCCTCATCTTTTTTGTGGTGGGTATAAAAATATTTAAGATTTTACTTTTTATGATGAAAAATTAATCTTTTGCCATGGGTATGTTGGCGCTTCCTAAGATTAGTAGTTATTTGCTATTAATAGAATCAATCTTGTGTTTCAAGAAATAATGTCCCTAAAGAATAAATCCTTTAATATATCTGCTTTCAAATAAATATGTATTACAATGCTAATGTTAAACCAGTTCACATTTAATACTCGTATGGTGGCTAAATATTCAAAGACATTAATTCTTGGAATTGTTTTGTTAAATAGTGATTGATAAATGGATTAATACAACGTGTCGGTGGTTCTTAAGTGCACTGACAATCAATTTACAAACAACTAAAACCAATACACAAACACACACACAATAAATAAAAAAGCCCACCAAAACTCTTAATCAATCTAAGAGTTGAGCCTTTTTCCTTGGCCTTGCTTTAGCCTTTTTGAAATCATCTATTCAGCGGCAAATAAAATGCAGAAAACTTAAAGTAAAGTCATTTATTTTCAATTCTTTTTATTTATACTTTATATTAGGCTTATTGTTATTTTATGGTAGTTTAACATAATCCTGGTTCTATTTTTGGTTCTTCTTTTTTTTCACTCTCTCTCTTTATAAGACTATTATGCTATAATAATTATATACAAAGTTCTATTTATGGCCTTTTATTCCAAGGGTTTTATGTTGTTTCTTCTTTAATAGATAAAGAAATAAAAAGAAATCTAAAATCTACAAAAAAAAAAAAAAAAATTCTAGGGATATTTTTATTCGAGTCATTTACTTATATATTTTATTATATTCACTTTGATTCCTGTAATCGTATGTATGTATAAGTATAAAATAGCATTTCATTTGGGATTGCTCGTAAATTCCCTTTAAATATGGAGTTAACAAATGAAGCGTTAACAGGTCTTTTTAAACGTCTTTTTGTTGTTTTATAATCTTGGTAGAGTTTTAATAAATAGTTTATAATTCTTAGTTGTTTTTGTTGGTGGCAAGATCATAAAAAACACACACAAACAAAATAAATAATACTCCTAGAAGAAAAACAAAACAAGAGGCGTTAAAATCTAGATCCTGTTGTTTGTAAGTGTGAGAATGAAAGAGCATGTTTTTTTATGATTTCATTTAATGAAATTTAACTTTTTAGGTTCTCTAAAAGAATAAGAATACTTTTTTTTTTTTTTGAGAAATATTAAAGTAATTAAGACATATTTATGATATCACAGGTCATTATAAAATGACAGCTCAATGGGGGAATGGAAAATTTCATGAATTTTCTGAAAACCTATATAACCAGGTGAGATAATAAATTTGGAAAATTAATTGTTTCAAAGAAATAACAGATTTATGCATGAAACCTGCAAGTATCACTAGTATTATTGTTTCTTTGGATGAAATTAAATTTAATATATATAATTTAATATATGAAGAGTCGAATTTATCCCATAGATTAACTAAGTAAAATCGATTCTGTAATTTACAAAAATGTCCCGAACTTCAATTGTATATAAAAAAAAAAATAATAATAAAACTATAAAGAATTAATCTTTAGCAACCAAAGTTTTCAATATATCCTCTGAAGTTCAGGAATGAAGATACGATTTATGGATATCAGGTCCAAGCAAAGTTTTATTCCTAGCTTTCTATACCGACCTCATTGCTGCTAAAACTTGAGTTCAATCGATGCACGTTGGGGTAAAAAGTTTTGTAATAAAGTTTGGTACCAAATAAAAATAGATAAAATTACGTATCAATATCAATTTAAATCTTTAAGCTAGATTGTGTTGTTTTCTTATAAGGAGATGTAAAAGTTAAAAATTTTTTTACATTTTTGAAAAATAGTAAAAAATTAAATTTCCATCAGCTTTCAGTGAATTTATTTTAAATAAAAAGTCTTTTAAGGTAAAAATTTAAAATGAAACCATCAACTTCAGATATTTAAGAGTACTTTTCTTCAAGTATTTGTAAATTATATTTTGTCCTAATATTTTTGTAATTTTTTGAAAATTATCCTAAAATACACTAATTTTCAACTTTCGTGGAATGTAATTTAAAATGTTACAGAATGTTTGTTCTGAAAATTTTCTGAAAAATAGTATATATTGTCCACTTTAATATTATAAAAAAAAAAAAAAATCGTGCACATGTATGCGCGATTTAAGAAAATATTTTTTTTCAAAAAAAAAAAACTCCAGAAGATTCCATTCAAAAAACAGCTTAAGTGCAGACATTTTCTTTGCTTTATCAAACATTAAACAGTGGGGACGAATCGAAATAAATCTGTAACTTCTAATCGGCTAGTTGGATTTGCATGAAGTTTCACATAGACGTAGCAGAGGGTAGTGACATTTTGAGTTCAGGAAGCAGGATCCAATATACGCATCAGGAGCGGAACTATGGGGGTTCAAAATAGGATACTAGTGTCATGAAAAAAGTTTAACCACTAGCGAATTTTTGTTCCTTATCCGATTTCCAAGATTTTATATCACCTTAAAGTCCTAGATAAATCCTTTAGAAAACATGCTTGCATGTGCTACTTATCTTATATATTTTACGAGTTATATACATTTGAATTTTAAAAAATCTCAATTTTATAAGATCTTGGTTAAGATTTTTCCATATATAGCCAAATATTTTCAACCGATTTTATTATATTTTATGTAGTTGGTTGGTTAAAAAGCAAAATTATCTATCGAACAAAGAAAATTTTGAGTCGTTATCTTTATTGAGTCAAAAGCTAAACGATTTTGAATTGGAAAGTTTCCAAAAATTAACAAACAGACGGACAGATGGACGGACATTAGAATTCTTTCAAAAAAAATCTTAAAATTCGAAAAATCATCATTCCCTGAATTAAGTGGCATTGTTTAGACGGGCTGCCAATAAATATTTCAGAATTCTAAAAATGCATTGAACGTGTATGAACGTGATCATAAAAATTCGTCCAATTTAACCCAAATGTATAGACGGACGGACGGACGGACATTACCATTCAGCCAAAAAACATCTTATAGTTCTAGAAATGCATTTTTTACTTTTTAATAAATAAGAAAATCAAACGTGACTATTAAAGTGTCGATACCACCCTTCTCTGAATTATGCATACCGTTCTGCGACGCATATTGGTGTAAAGGGGTAGCAAATGGTGCTTAATTCAAAAAAAGAAAAAAGTGGTATCAATATTTTAATGCTTACATTTTGTTCTTTATTGATCAATAAGTAAAAAAGCATTTTTAAAATTTTAAGAATTCGAATGTCCGTCCGTCCATTTGTTTATCTGTGACTCAATAAAGATATCATCTTCAAATTTCTTTTATTCGTAAGATAATTTTGTTGTTTAGGTTTTAAAACCGTAGCCTATGCTGATGACGTAGCTGTGGCATCTCATGAATCTATCTCGATACGCTATCTCGAAGAATGGAACTAGCGCTTAAAGCACTAAATGAATGGAGCGTTGCCAGTGGACTAAGAGTAAATCCCTCTAAGACGGAATTAGTCATCTTTACGAGGAAATATAAAATCCTACATTTTAAACCTCCCGGCCTAAACGAGACGGAATTGCCAATATCCAACACTGCCAAATACCTGGGCATCATTCTAGATAACAGATTGTTTTGGAAACCCAAATCTATTGCAAGAATAGCAAAAGCTACAATGGCAATATATCACGAAGCCGTTCAAATCAATTCTTTTTTTAAGGAGCAACAGTGTGGTGGAAGTCGCTTGAAGTGGCTTCAAATCGCTCTAGTTTTGAAGGTGTGATGCGCAGAATAGCACTCCTCATTACGTGTGCCATGCGCACCACGTCAACCAAGGCATTATTTGCAATACTCAATTGGATCCCAGTTGATCTTCAAGCGAAAAATTATGCGCTAAACACGACGAGACTTAACGCCAACGGTTGCTGGTACCACAAGCCATATAGTCACGCCAGCATTCTGGGAACTACAACTATAATTCCTGAACTTATGGACTACTGTAAGCCTAAACCAATATCGACAAGGCTCTTCATATCCTCTATTTCGGTTTACCCAGGAACCCAGGATCATACCACCTCACCTAATAGAATACTTCGTGTCTACACAGATGCTTCCAAGATGAAAAATGGTGTTGGAGCTGGAGTCTACATCGAAGAATTTGGGAAGTGGATGTCGTTTAAACTCCCAAACGAATGTAGCATTCTACAGGCTGAAATAATGGCTATCAATAAGGTAACTAATTGGCTAAGGTATTACAAGATTTAAAGTAAAGATATCGTAATATTTACTGATAGTCAAGCTGCTATAAAGTCCCTGACAAGTGTGTTTTCCACATCAAATATGGTCCATGGACATCCCTTAAAGAGATGGCGAAACATTCGAACATACATTCGGGATGAGTCAATGCAATTGTATTGGGGATGAACTGGCAAAGAAGAGTGCTCTACTTCAGGATGAAAGTATAGATCATTTCTGTGGCATCCCTCTCAACGCCTGTAAGCAGCGTATTGAAGCTGAAAGGTTTGAATTGGCACAGCAAAGGTGGGAAAATGAACCCACGTGCGTGATAACGAGAATGATACAGCCTAAGTTGGATAAGCGTAAGTCAACGTTTCTATTGAAACTGCCTAGATAATATAACAGCAGCAATCACTGGTCACTGCAAATTTGGAACTCATGCCATAAAATTGGGACTTCGGTCCAATGATTTCTGCAGAAGCTGTCACAATAAAGAGGAGGAGGAATCCATGCAACATTTCTTCTGTAACTGTCCTGCACTGGAAGATCTCCATTCAAGATATTTAGAACAGAGATATTACAACAGCCTCACTGAACTATACAGTATCAGAATAGAGGGCATTAACGCCTTTGTAAGGGAATGTGGTTGGTTCTAACCACCATACTTATCGGAGACGACTACTCTATCCAAATCACTTTGCATTTTTTTTGCTTCTCACTATCTATATCATATATATAAATAAATATCTATATATTTATCATCATCTACAACACCTCTATATTATTATTTCAGCTTTTTCTCTTAAATATAAACTCTCTTATCTTAATCTATTAATGTTTATTAATAGATTAAGATTAATTACCTCACCCATTATTTCCCTCTTTCCTCTCTCTATCTTCTTTTAATTACTTACAGGTAATACAAAGGGACCCGAAGGACCCAAGTGAGCCGAAACAACCATGTTGGAGGTCACCTTTCTAAATATGTTATAAAATATCTAATTATTACGAGTATATTCGAAAATAATGTCTTAAAGACTTTAGGATTATGTCAAGCAATGAGCATGAAAAATGGTCACCTTGCCAATGAGCCAACATATGGTATTCCCAATATCAATCAAACAACAAATGCATTGCATTCCATTTAACAACTTAACATAAGAAAGATACTCAAACATATCAATGACGACAAAATATTAACGATGAAGCAATAACTAAACTACATAGTAAATCAATTAAAATAACAACAAAAAAAAAAAAAAAAAAAAACTATTTATAAAATGCTAATCAAAGTGAAAAGATGTAAAAAACGAAAAGAGAGAAGTAGAAAAAAAAAACATAAACAAAATACAAAAATAGTAATTCCCAAAAACAGAAAAAAAATGATAAGAGAACTAAGCGACACTAAATGTTACTCATGCAGATAAATAAAAACAACAACGACAACTACAACTACAAAAATCAAATAATCATTAAATAACATTCCAATTGTATCGATAATCATTCACTCATTTACTATCACTGCACAGCACTCGGGGAGTGTGTAATAAATGAATGAATGAGCGAGCATAAGGTGATCGTGTCAGGTCAACATACATACATTCATACCACTCCCGAATTTTTGGTTAAGAGTCAATAGAAAATTAATGCACATATATAATAATAATTTTAAAAATATGTTCCTATGTATGTATGTTGCTGTTGGTAAAAGAAAAAAAAAATATATTAAGTGAAGTAAGTAGTAAATGATCGTTCAAAATTCTCTTAAAATAATTTAAATTTTTTTATTTTTCACAGTGGAAACAATTGAGAAATTAATTAGTGAATGTAATTATTTATAGTTAAGAGTTAATTGTTTTTCACTAATTCATAGTGCATATGTTTTTAACCTGTAATGCAGTTTTGTTTCCAGCTGGGTACTTAGTCTGTCCAGTTGCTTCAAAGGTCTGCTTCCTTTGACTGTTACCACAGAGCTTCCTTGTTCCTTTATGACAAGAATAGTGTCGGTAAATTTAGTTCTCAGGTCAGTTAACAAAATTAAATCTCAATCGGCTAGCTAGGAGGTGTTAGCTACGCTACAATCTCACAAGATAAATTCTTCGGCTCTTGGTCGGCAAACTACAAATTTCGTCCTCAAATAGAATCAAAATAAAACTGTGTGAGCTACTCTAAATTCTGAATACAATCCGACGAGATAAATTCTTCGGCTCTCTGTGGGCTAGCTAAGATCGTATGAGCTATTTTATGAACTAAATACAATCCGACGAGATAAATGCTTCGGCTCTCTGTCGGCTAACTAATATCGTATGAGCTATTTTGTGAACTAAATACAATCCGACGAGATAAATGCTTCGGCTCTCTGTCGGCTAACTAAGATCGTATGAGCTATTTTGTGAACTAAATACAATCCGACGAGATAAATGCTTCGGCTCCCTGTCGGCTAACTACAAGGTTCTCGGCCTTCAAAATACAATCCGATGACATAAATTCTTCAGCTCTCAATCGGTTAACTACGGTACTACTACAATCCGACGAGATAAATTCTTCGGCTTCGGTCGGCTAACTACGGGTTCGGCTACGATTCGGAAGAAAGAACTTCGGTCGTGTCTGGTGATACTTTGTTCCCTAAGAGCAAAGTATAACAAGATCGGTACTTCGGTTCTTGCTCAAATGTGTTGTCCTAAATGACTATTTATTTTTAAATTAACATAAACTAAATGAGAATTATGAATTCTCCTATTTGAATGTTACTACTACAGTAGTTACAATATGTTAATATATTTGTGATGTAATATTTGTAACAACACGTTACAAACCCTTGACCTCGAAATTAAACTTTTTTAAAATTTTTAATTTTATTACAATCAATAAAACTGATGAGTAATGCTAAAAACATGAGTAAACAAAAAAACAGGCATTTTCGGATTTAACATTTCCAATGAAATTCGCTACAGTTATTAGTTATTGCAAGTGTTGTTCAAATTACAAATTTTCAGCCTAAAGACCCTTTCCGGTCCAAAAATATGACGTTTTAAAAATTAAAAAGCTATAGAATTTTTTCCAAAATTGTACATTTTTTATTGCTCATAACCAGGGAAACCACAATATGCAATTGCATGTTTTTTCCTCGACGTTGAATGAAGCCATCAATTAAATATTTATCCATTTCAGAACAAATAAGTCATTTTGGCATCGATTTGTTGCTGCATATTTTACTCTTAATGGCATATTATTGCGTTTGGCGATTTTTAGAGCATATTTACAGCATATCTTGTTATTTTTAGGTCATATTTAACCCTTTTAGAGCATATTTTGATATTTTAAGGATAATTTCTTTAAAAAAATAAATTATCTTTAATGGACACCATTTTATCGTTGGGAAGCTTGGCTTGTAGAAACAAGATTGAATATTATGATTGAAGTTTATGTTGTAAAAATAATATTTTTTTTTATGAAAGCATATCGAGCCCTAACCGCGAAAATGTCGTATCTAGAATTAGATGGGTAAGAAAATAGAAGATTAATAACGTTTTTATGAGATACAGTAAAAAATGAGGAATCAAATTTCGATGCGGTTGATAAATTTCAGTTTTGCCTTCTTTTATAACGTTGAAATATTAATAAAACCCTTTGTTTTAATGAGAAACATAATTTTGTTTAAAAAAAATATACAAAATCTTTGTTTTTTAAATTTTTAAATTTCTTTAAATTTCTTAAAAAAATACTATATTGATAACACAGGTCAGTACTAAATAAGTACTTTGAAAATCATGTTGCAGATATTGTAGGTATAGTCATCCCAATCACCAACTTTAAAGAATTCTAGGGGCTATGTGTGACAAGGTAGAGACTTGACTAGTACTACAATTTTGTAGCCCCATATCTTGGCTTTAAAATATGAGTGACTAATTTCCTCTACCTCTTACCTAGAAAATTTTATAACCTAAAAACTCCTTAAGGAAGCAAATTGTTTTGGTCCTCAATGGGTTGAAAATGGGACGTGATGGAAAATTTTCATTTTACTTTCTACACTATATACAGCCTAAGGAATAATGACTTTGACGAATTATTCGAGATATAATTTTTTATGATTTTGTTGATTTGTGTAATTTAACTCTATTCTATACTCGAGCCAAAATTCAAGCTGGAGACTCTTTTCGCCTAGGAGTTATGAAGCAAAATATGGTAAAAAGCTATTTTTTTTATGTAAAAATTGGAAATATTTACAAAAATTAATTTAAAAAAATTTTTTTATCAGCTCATATTAAAAAACTAAAAAAATTTTATATACAAAATATGACTTTGGTTTATATTTTGTTAAATAACTTCTAAACTAAAGGAGAGTCTAATATGAAATTTTGCATGGGTATGGACATTATATATATTTTTTTAAGAATTTTGAAAATATCGTGTTTAGAGATATAAAGTTTTCATTTTTATAAGTCTAATTTTGACCTTTGAACTTTCGAATTAAATCAACTAACTAAAAATCATTTTAAAGGCAATATCTTTAAAATTATACTAAAACTAAAATCTTATTGAGCATAGTTCAGAAGTTATAAGTAATTATATTTTATTTTGGTCCGTAACTTCTAAACTAAATAAGTCTCTAACATAAAATTTTATGTGTGTAGGATGAAGTTACCTCATAACATATTTTTTTCAGAATTTTAAAAATATCGTTTTTGGGATATAATGATTTGATTGGTATATGTCTAACTTTGACCTTTGAACTTTTGATATAAAAAAACTTTATAAATATCGTTATAAAGATAATATCTTTGTCTTTAATATGAAACTAAAACTAGATATCTACCATGTATAGTTTAGAAGTTATTAGCAATTAAACAAGTAAACCTTTGTAAAGTTTTTATCATTTTTTAATTTTTTAAACCGTCATATCTTTGGACCGGAAAGGGACATAAGTCTAAAATTTTAAGATTTGAGAAACGCTTCATATTGCCAATATCTGTAGTGAATTTCATAAGTCCGTTTTCTGTCCTTTTTGACATGGAATTACTCTGATATTAGGAAATATAATTAAAAGCCTTTAAAACTCCTTCCAAATTTAAAATATATTAACTAATATATCCGTGGCGATCAATAGTTTACAAATTCTATACCACTGTGCTCCAAAATATTAAAAATAAAAAAACAATAAAAATTTATTTAATAATGATAAAACTGCAAAATGCAAGCAAGTGTGTTTAACTGTGTTAATTATTATTTTATAATGTTGTTATTGTTTCTTAAACACCACAAAAGAAAATCATAAAACAAAGAAGAAATCTAAACGCAAAAAGAAAACGCCAAAAGAGAAACAAGTGTAAAAAGTTAAATGAAGTTACCATTCATCTATTTATACACCAGTATGCACACATACATAAACACTCAGACCTCAACTAAATAATACCAGATGACGCATTAAAAAAATGCTGAACACACTACTTACTCAACGATCATTTAGTATTGAAAAAGTAAGAAGAGCAACAACTATAAAACATTAAAAAAATACAATCCAAAAGATAAACTAAAAAGAAAAATGAAAAAGATACGTTTCTTAAAAATTGTTAAAGAAATAAGAGAAAACTAATAGAGTGAGTTGAGAAGAGAGGCATATAAGAAAGTTTTTGTTTTGTTAAGGCTCTAAAAATTAAAGAGATATCAACAGCTGTTTGGAAAGCCATAATATGTGTAAAAATAGCCCAAAATTCCCATAGCATTAAAAGGAAGTCTCCACAAAAATTGACTAATCATGAGAAATAATTTTTTCCAATTTTATATGAAAAATTATTTTTTTCAACACCTTTCAGAAAAGTGTAAAATTATTATATTTTCTTGAAGAAAGTTTTATTTTAGAGAGAAAAAAAATAAAAATAAAATAAAATAAAAACACAATATTCTATTCTTGTGCTGATGCTTAGAATTATTTTTAGATTCGATTTAACGATGTCCGTCCGTCTGACCGTCCGTCTGTCCATGTAAACCTACAGGTCGTAATTTTCAACGTAAATTAATGAACAACTTCCCATAATCCAAGGACTAAGCCATTTAAGGCCCAGGGTATCATATGGTCGGGCTTGAACGACTATATTTTTCTCTCTCGTTTTTATTCCAAAATAGGACAAAAATTCAACCAACTGAGTAGAAGTTACAGATTTACTTCCAAAAATTTCGATTTCGAAATAAAGTCATTTATCTTATAAAGTTTTCGATCATGTAATAAAAAATTATTTTAATATGTTTTAATTTTTAGTTTGTATATTTTTAATATTTTATTTTTTTTTTATTTTATTATTTTATAAAGTGGTTTTATCGTCGGCTGAGGTAACTTAGTCGGGACTACTTACGGATCTACAAACCTTAAGTAATATCAAGTTTGATTTACTCTTTCTGGGGGTTAAAATAATGATTGTATTTATTTATTTCAAATACAAAACATTTAGTACGAGAAAATAACTACGATAACGCTGAATCGGATTCAATCGGCTTCAAACACTTCTTCTTCAAATAGGCTTATTACGGTTCTTCGGCTTATATCAGGTTCGGTTATTCGGCTTATAGTAGGATCGGTTTGGTTTATATCGGGATCGATCGTTTATTCGGCTTGTAACAGACTCCGTTTGGTTTATATTTGGATCAGTGTATAACCGGCTCGGTTCGGTTTATATCAGAATCGATCGTTTATTCGGCGTATAACAGGCTCGGCTCGGTTGTTCAGCTTATAGTTGGCTCGCTTCAGTAGTAGAATTGGAGTCGGCTTTGAGCTTTCGGCTTCGACACACTCGGCTGTCAAACTAGATCGGGTTTACGGAGGGATCGGCTTCTGGTTCAGGTGGCAGCTTCGGGTTTCGAAGATCATATATTTTTCTACAATACGTACAATGGTTTTTTAAAGCTCTTGTACGGGTTAATTTTCTACTAGAATAGGCGACACGAAGTCACTTGTGGGAACAGCCAACCGAACTCAACTGTGAAAACAAGCAGCACGAAGCCACTCAAGAGAACGAGCAATCGAAATCACTCGTGAGAAACTGTGAAATTTATTTGACACCTAACCGAGGTCAAGTGTCCTAAATACGACTTAATTTTACACGCAGAGAAAAAACATGGTTACAGCATGATCACCACAACTATTCAATGATTATATAGCCGTTTTTCATTGATTTAAATATACTGTGTTCATGATAGCAACGTTTATAATTCTGTTTAATCATTTAATGATTACCCATAATCAAAATTTTAATATGGTTCACTGAATTATAATATGTATTTAAATATGTTTATATGAAATCATATTTATGAATAAATCCAATCTTTTAGTCAATTCCACAACAATTTAGTTAATTACATAACCATTCATTTCATTTTACAAATTTGGTTAATTCTACAACCATTAAGCCATTAACTTTTAATGCCTTTTGAATACACATTTTTTGTATCAGTCCAGTAGTTATAATTCTCATTTAGTTTATATATGAACAAATATAAATTGACAAGTTTTGTTTTTATTCAGTATGATGAATGTACAACATATCGTGGTACAAATGAATATAAATATGAAAATATGGGATCATATATGTGATAAAATGGGATTATATATATGATTAAATTAGTTCATGTATATGATTAAATTAGTTCATATGTATGATAAAATGGAATTAAATATATGATAACATGGGATTATATATATGATAAAATGGAATTATACTTATGATGGAATTAGTTCTTATATATGATAGAATGAAATAATATTTATGATAAAATGGAATTATTAAATGATGAAAACATGATGAAATTGAAAGCAATACTTAAGAAAAGATTACAAAACATACTAAAAGTTATTAATAAGGTTATGAAACTTACTAATAAATTATAAATTGGAATCATAATAATAATTACATACAAATATACTTATTGTAACCTGGAATCATATATTACAATCATAGTATGTTCCTCTTAATTTATGGTCACAGGAACCATATTTTTTCTTTGCGTGTACTTTCACAAAATATAGTCGGCTCTTCAATTATGTATAATAATTTCCGAGACTGTTTACTTATACTTATTCATGTATAAACTAAATGAGAATTATATCAACTGGACAACTAAACCAGTTATTACAAGTGTGTGTGTGTGTATATGGTTATTACAGTAGGTTCAATGCAATTACTTATTATTAATATGTAATTCAATATTTTATTATAAAAATAATTAACATTAATAAAAACAATGTAAAATAAACTAATTCATTAAATAAATCGATTAAGAAATATGTACGTGAAAATAATAATGTTGAGTGTATTATTTCCACG
Organism: Protophormia terraenovae; assembly: GCA_951394005.1. Lineage (NCBI taxonomy): Eukaryota > Metazoa > Arthropoda > Insecta > Diptera > Calliphoridae > Protophormia > Protophormia terraenovae. The sequence goes on along the minus strand of OX596077.1, from coordinate 31,273,566 downwards.
TTACAATTTCCCCAGTTTTTTTAAATTTCATAACCAGTTTTCCTACATCTGGCAAACCCATTGAATGATCATATTTTACCTACATTACCCACACTGAACATACTGCGCCCCTACTACTAAAAGAGCTAAATAACAAAGGAAACAAAAGAGAGTATGAGAGTTTAGCATTAGTAAGGCCTCTTGTTGTTGTTATCGCTTTATAATAATTTTGTTTTAATGTTGCTTATGACTACTTTGCTATTAAAGTTAATGCAACGCTAATGAATTGAGGAGGGCTCTACCAACAAACTGATCAATTTACAAATATAGTCAAGCTAGTTGTATTTTAAGAGTCGTACTTTTTGGTTGTTGTAAGCGCGTAAAAATAAAATTTAAATTTTTATATGACATGGGAAAAACAAATTTAAACGAATTGAAAAATAATAAAAACATAAGAAAATAAAATTAATAAAAAATAAAAAAAAATATATATAAAATGAATTAAAAAAGGTGTTAAAAAAAATAAAATAAAATGAAATAAAAAACATAAAATTGAAACAAATTTAAGCAAAGAATTTAAAGAATTAAATAGAATTGTTTTAAAACAAAACAAAATTGGAAAAAAATATAAAAAGAATTCGTTTTTGTAATACGAAAAGAAAAGATTCTGGTGTTTTTTTTTAAATACTTTAAATTAAAAATAAAATAACCTAAAAAAAAAATTAAAAAGAAAATTATTAAAAATAAATTGAAAATTAAACACAAATTTTAAAAGAGAAATAAGTTTTTCTATTGAAACAACAGTTATAAATCAATTCGTGAACGTTTCTTCATACGTTCGATCTTGTTGTTTGTTTTACCTTTGACAAAACTTCAAAAATAAAATAAAAAAAAAAAAAACAAAACAACCATAAAAAAAGCAACAACTAAAAGCCCGTTTTTTTGTTACGATTTCTGCTTCTTTTTTTAGTTTTTTGTGTGCGAGTTTTGGTTTCCCCTCTTAAGCCCCCACGCTCCTCTAACGGCTCCCTAAAAACCAAAATAAACAAATAAAATAAAAAAAGTGTTGAATTATATTTTTGTTGGTGTTTTATTACGGTTGAATATATTTTTGTTGGCATATCGGTTGACTCAAGAGAGTCACTTTACTACTACGATCGTCTTCTCAAAAATAATAAAATAAAAATAATTATGTACCTACATGTGTGCATAATTGTTGTTGCTGTGATTTTGTTAAAATATTAAAAAAATTAAAGTTTTAGTGTATGAGTGTTAAAGTATTTAAAGAAATTTTAATTTAAAAAAATATATATAGTGTTGTTGTTGTTTGTACTTAATATAAAGAAACAACTACAAAAATATATAAGAGAAGATAATCAACAAAAAAAGTAGCTGACAATTTGTCGTTGTTGTTTTTTCTCCTTCTTCATCATCGTCTGTAACTATAACTACTTGAAGAATTGTTGTTATTTTTGCAAAAAAACATCTAGCAAAATTTAAATTTTAATTAAAGAAAAATATAAAATAAAAAATATATATGAAATACGATACAACTTGAAATAAAATACAACAATAGCAGCAACAACAACAACAATACAATCTGAAGAAATAAGATCCCACAGAAAGAAAAAAAAACGTGTTGTTAATTTAATATTTTCACTTTTTATTTTAAAAAATTATCTTAACTAAATTTATAAAATAAATAAAAAATATATAAAATTGTGTTGTTTTTGTTAAAGATAATTAAAAAAATAATGTTCTTTGTTATTTAGATTGTTTTTAAATAATTTTCCTGAGATATTCAATCTTAGTTTATAGGAGTTTTAAATTCTAGGTAAGTTTTATTAGCTTTAAATTATTTTTTATTTGACTTATTAAAATAGAAATATTAACTATATTTTTAAAAGTAATTTTAGATAAAATTTTTTTGAGCTCTCTGATTTTTTGGATACTAAAATTGTAGTTTTGATATACCCAAGTGCTATATTTTGGAGAGAGTAGAATTATATATACACTCATCGAAATATTTATAAGACCACAATTGTTTATTGATTATATCACAAAAATATATTTGTCCCGCTGCACATTGGGGTAAAAGGGGTCGAAAATGGCGCTTAATTCAGGGAAAGATTATATCAATATTTTAATGATCACATTTTATTTTTTTTATTGTTTATTAGTTAAAAAAAATTCAGTTTTAGAATTTTAAGATTTTTTTTTTTTTTGAGAAACGGCAATGTCTGTCCGTCCGTCCATACATTATCAACATTTTAATGTTCACGTTTAACTTTTCTATTTATTAGTAAGTAAAAAAAAATATATTTTTAGAATTACAAGATGTTTTTTGGCTGAATGGTAATGTCCGTCTTTCCCTCTATACATTTGGGTTAAATGGAACGAAAATGACGCTTAATTCAGGAAAAGGTGATATCCAAATTTTGATGATCACTTTCTATTTTTTCTATTTATTAGTTAGTAAACAAATGCACTTTTAGAATTTTAAAATATTTTTTGGCTGCATGGTAATGTCCGTCCGTCCGTCTATACATTTAGGTTAAATGGTTGGAAATTCCACTTAAATCAGGGAAAGGTGATATCAAAATTTTAGTACCTTTATTTGGTTTCCATATTAATCGAGAAGTGGAAAAAATATATTTTTCTAATTTCAAGAGTTTTTTTTTTAAGAATTCTAATGTCCGTCTATCTGTCCGTATGTTTGTTAATTTTTGAAAACTTTCCAATTCAAAATCGTTTAACTTTTGACTCAATAAAGACAAGGACTCAAAATTAACTTTGTTTGATAGATAATTTTGCTTTTTAACCAACCATATAAAATATAATCAAATCGGTTGAAAATATTTGGTTATATATGGAAAAATCTTAACCAAGATCTAGTAAAATTGAGATTATTGAAATTTCAAATGTATATAACTCGAAAAATATATAAGATAAGTAGTACATGCAAGCATGTTTTCTAAATTACTTATCAAGGGCTTTAAGGATATATACAAATTTTGTGAGGAACAAATCGGGTGAGGAACAAAAATTCGCTAGTGGTTAAACCTTTTCAATGACACTAGTACCCTATTTTGAACCTCCACAGATCCGCTCCTGAAGCATGTATTGGATCCTGCTTCTAAACTAAAAATGATACCGTCTTTTGCTACGCCTATCATGCAAATCCATCTAGCCGATTAGAAGTTACAGATTTATTTCGATTCTTCCCCACTGTTTCATGCTTGATAAAGCAAAGCAAATGTCTGCATTTTTTGTATGAAATCTGTTGGAGTTTTTTTGAAAAAAAAAAAAAAAATATTTCCTCAAATCGGGCTAAATATGCTCACAATTTTTTTTTTTCATAATATTAAAGTGAACAATATAGACTATTTTTAAGAAAATTTTCAGAACAAACATCCTGTAACATTTTAAGTTGCATTCCATGAAAGTTGAAATTTAGTGAATTTTAGGATAATTTTCAAAAAAATAACAAAATTATTAGGACAAAATATAATTTACAAATACTTGAAGAAAAGTACACTTAAATATCTGAAGTTGATGGTTTCATTTTAAATTTTTACTTTTAAAAACTTTTAAAAAATTTTTTAAAATTTTAAACGGAATGCAACACACAGTGGTTCCAAAACGCTTTTTTGGAAATAATTCAGTAACTATGGAACCGTTAGAGGTATCTCAATAAAATTTCACATGATCAGAGCTGAGGTTTTTTTGAATTGATTTGGAGGAGTACAGGTTCCTAGCTGAGTACAGGTTCCTTTGCGTACAAATGTATGAAAAATGGCTTTATTTGGCTAGAGGCCAAGTTTATATTAAGTTTTAATCAAAATTATAAACTTTTTGTACAAGTATTTGGTATCTAAGAAAAGGTTATAATATGGAGATAGATAATTTATAACAAAAAATTAGTGGAATGTAATTTGATCGCAGAATTTTTTTTGAAAGAGTTAAAATTTAGCGTTTTTGGAGTTTTTTTTTAAACATAAAATTAATATTTAAACTTTAATAAAATTTAAACGAATAGTGATATTTTATTGAAATTTTAGTACAATATGTATAAACTTGTCCTAAAATCAGAAAAATAAAAAAATCTCAATTTTTTACACGGAAATACCCAAAATCTCAATCCGTATAAAATGTGTTAAAAAAAAATTACTTTTCATTGAAATGATCACCCTGTTGTTATAACAGGACTGCGTCAGAAAATACTTTTTGGGTGTATACCTTACATATAGAGCTATAAAGCTAAAATAATTTTAAGTCGATCCCAGCTTTGTAATTTGAAATAACAAGAAAAAAAAAAAAAGATTTCCAAAATTGACAAAATTTGGTTTGGATAGTGCTTGTGGGCAGACCTTTGCCCCAAACTCCTACGAATTTACTTTACACACATTTACATTAAGATTTCTTTTAAAAACATTAAAAAAATGATAAAGCCCAGAACAAAAAACTAATTTTATCAGTGAATAAATATTGCCACCTTTTTGGAAAAAAAAACCAAAAAATCTAACTTTTTTTCAAAGTTCTAACTTCAGATTAATATAACCTTTTAACGGATTCATATATTTATATGATTCTTGCAGCAATATTATTTAAAATATTGTACGAAATCTGGCGAATAATTTAGGGGCAAAATGTTAGGGGCAATATTAAGTTAAAAAATAAAAAAAGACGAGGCTAAAAATGAAGTAAAACTTTATTTTGACCCGAATATCTCTTAAACTAAAAGAGATACACATGTAACCATATTTTTTGTAGAGACAAGGACTATCTATATATAAAATTTCTTTTCTGTCATATAATAAATGAATTTTTGGCGATTTTTCAAAAAAATTACATACCCGAGATGATCAACTTTTGAGGGCCACCCACTTCCCCTCTGACCCGCTAGAAACCTGTACTCCTCCAAATCAACTCGAAAACACCTCAGCTCTGTATATGTGAAATTTTATTGAGATACCTCTAACGGATCAATAGTTACTGAATTATTTAAAAAAAAAAAAAAAAAACGTTTTGGAACCACTGTGCAACATTTATAATTACAAATGTTTATTTCTTTATAGAGCTTTATAAAGCTTATATTATGAAGAAAGTTTAAATTCGGTTTAATTATAAAGCTAATCACCCCTGAAATTTCAATCAGGAAATTTTTCACATTTGCGGCTACATTAGCGCTACCTAAATGGTGTTAAGAATCATTCCTAGGAAGTTCATATGTTCTAGAAAGTTGGTTATTGAGATCTTTGGTAAATTTTTGTAGTTAATTGTTTCCTTGAATTTTTAACAGTTTGCTACCTATGGACCTGAACATGGGAAAAAAGGTAAAAAAAACGTTTTTTTTTTTTTTTTTGCGATTTTGATCTTGAAGATGAATTTTTTTTGATTTTATATGTTCACAATTTTGTTCTTTATGACAAGAGCTACAACTTTGCCTCAGAGTGTAAATCAAAATTCCGAACGGTTTGCAATATATTAGCCAGAGAAAATGATCACTTTTTTGCAAAAATGACACCGAGGCCCCAAATCTTTGGGGGCCCATAAAAAAAGTGCATGACTTTGGGCAAAACTGGGAGACACGGGTCTTTTATTTGGTTTTTTATGACGTAGTGGAGTCCGTATATGGTTATATTTCCATGACTTAAAAAATTACACACAGTGTTATTAGTTAGTACCTGCTACCGACCAAATTCGATTGTCAAAAAATTCGGTTGCCACAACGAATATGTTTTATTTAAAGCCGCAGTTCATTTAATTAAGAAAATTTCTAACTATTTAGAAAATAAATATATTTACTACTGTTCTATTAAAAAAAATCCTTTTCGTAAAAATTACAATTGTTATAAAAAATTGGTACATTCTCTTAAAATATCAATATATCTGGAAATTTGTACTTTTTTTAATTAGTACTTTTTGTAAATTTTTTAAAATAAAAATTCCTCTTATTAGTAAATAAATTTGGAAGATTTCAAAAAATATCTAATTACTCGTACATATTAGCAATTGAAAGAAATAAAAAAATAATCCTAATATATATTATAAAAATGAGGTGTAAGTTTGTTTGTTTGTTTGTTTGTTTGTGCGTCAATCACGTCTAAACGACTGAACCGATTTTCACGAAATTTGACACACAGATAATACCAGTGCCAGAGGTGGTTATAGGCTATATAAGATTTCGATTGGATGCCACGCCCACATTTTACGCCCACTTTTTATAACTTCCAAACGGTTGGACCGATTTTCACGAAATTTGACACACAGATAGTATCAGTGCCGCTGATCATTATAGGCTATGTAAGATTTCGATTGGATGACACGCCCTTATTTTACGCCCACTTTTTATAACTTCCAAACGGTTGGATCGATTTTCACGAAATTTGACACACAGATAGTATTAGTGCCGCTCATCATTATAGGCTATGTACGAACTGGATTGGATGCCACGCCCACATTTTACGCCCACTTTTTATAACTTCCAAACGGTTGCACCGATTTTCACGAAATTTGACACACAGATAGTATCAGGGCCACTGATCATTATAGGCTATGTATGAACTGTGTTGGATGCCACGCCCACATTTTACGCCCACTTTTTATAACTCTTAAATGGTTGTACCGATTTTAACGAAATTTGACACACAGATAGTATCATTTCCGGTGGTCATTATAGGCTATGTATAAACTTGGTTGGATGCCACGCCCACATTTTACGCCCACTTTTTAAAACTCTTAAACTGTTACACCTATGTTCACCAAATTTGACACACAGATAGTACCATTACTGCTGGACATTATAGGCTATGTATGAACTGGGTTGTATGCCACGCCCACTTTTTATAACTCTCAAACGCCTGTACCGATTTTTAAGAAATTTAACACACAGATAGCACCAGTAACGGTGGTCGTTTAAGGCTATGTAAGAACTGGGTTCACGCCCATATTTTACGCCCACTTTTTAAAACCCCTAAACAGTAGCAATTGTTTTATATTCCCTATTAGGGGGTAGCGAAGCGCACCGGGTTACGCTCGTAATAAAATAAATTATGCATAAATAATTTATTAAAAACAACTGACTACTCACTTTGCTTTCTATGAATTCATTAACCCTAGCAATCAACTGAACTTTTGGAATTTTAATAATTAATTTATTATTTATTTTTATTAAAATTGACAAAACAAATAAATTAATAATAATAAAATTATATAAAAAAACACACACAACTCATGTAAATACTTGTTTATTTAGTCAAGTGTTTTAAGCTTAAAAATGAAATTACCCATAGTTATATACTCGTAGTATGTATTTATGAATATGACGCCAATATGTAGAAAAATATATATTTATTTTTTTATATTTTCTGTCATTTCTTAACAAATATTTTAGTCTGTTTTTATTTTCATTTTATTATTTGATTTGTGTTTTTTTCCAAAACAAATTCCATAGAACGAACGTGTACTGAATGAAGTTTAACGCAAGAGAAAAAATGTAGACAACACTATTTTTTTCAATATTATTTTTACAACTACGTCTACATATTTAGCATAAAAAAAAAATATTTACTAAAAAAACAGACACTTGAACTAAACCACAATACGACGCATAATCACTCACTCACTCACTACCAGCTAATCAAAACAAATTGGCAAAAATAAAATAAAAAAATTAAAGTTAATAAACAAAATGAACAAAAATATTTATAGAAATAAACAAATAGAAAAAAACTCTATGAATTTAGAGAAAAAAATGTCGTTTAAAAAAACCTCTAAATAAATAAAAAAAAAAAAAACAAATAAAATTTATTCAAAACACATTTTAAATTACATACGTTGGTTTGTCACTACAGCAGCAACAATAATGATAAATATTGAGTTAAAGTTTAAACTTTGAGTTATTAAACTGCATTAATGTTTAAGGAGTTTAAATTGTTTTTAATGATCATAACCAAGCATAGAAATGAAAGCAAAAGAGATTTAAATGAGATTTTTTTGACTGTTAAAAAAAAAAAATAAAAAAAATATAAATTTTCGTACAAAGGACGAATTTTTAAACATTGAAATAACTACAAAAAAGAAAATAATTAAATCTCAAGAACTACTAATAAAAAAAAATACAAAAGATCTACCAATTTCCTAAATAGTATTAATCGTCAAAAAAAACCCCCCCTCATTTACTTATTAAAAAAGGTTTGGGAAAAAGTTCTAACAAAGAAAAGTACTAATTTTCATTAAAAGTAAAAAGTACTAATAAAAAAAACAAATTTTGATTGGAAACAGTAGTATCAAAAATAATCTTCAAAAATTATCCATTTTTAAAATTAAAATCTGTACAAAATTTCGTTATCGTACATGCTTTTGTTTAAGAGATATCAGCAGAAAAGTATGAAACGAAGCTACAACGGACACCCTGTGTTTCTAGTATTTGGTCCATAATTTTTTGGTTTATTAACCGATTTTGCTCATTTTCAATGCCATACATACCTTACATAAGGTAAATATTTGAGCCAAATTTCGTCTCCCTAGGTTGTCCCGTTCGAGCCCTATCCTGCTTTCAACAGACAAACATAGCTAGATCGATTCAGAATCTAACCAGGGCCCATGGGGTCTTAAATGATTTTTTCGACATGTTACACACGGAATGACAAAATCAATATACCCCCTATCTTTTTGATGGTGGGTATGAAAATAAAAAAACAAAAAACAATTTCAAAAAAGTAGAAATTTAAAAAAAAAAACAAGCGCGAATGTTATATCTCGGCCGAATCTATATACCCACCATCAACTTTTTCAAATTTGACGTTATATGGGAGGTGAATGGCAAAGTGGGTGGTATAGTGGGCGGACCACGCCTATTTTTTGCTTCCGAGTTTACATTGGTCCTTGAACTATTTGAACACAATTTCACCTTACATGGGAGGTGGGCGGTAAAGTGGACTGACCACGCCCATTTGTGGTTTCCGAGTTTATATCGACCCCCAAACTATGTATACAAAATTTCGTTGTCGTACATGTTTTTGTTTAAGAGATATCAGCAGAAAAGTATGAAACGGACACCCTGTGTTTCTAGTTTTTAGCCCATAACTTTTTTGTTTATCAACCGATTTTGCCCATTTTCAATCCCAAACAAATCTTTTATAAGGCAAATATTTGTGCCAAATTACGTCCCCCTACGTTGTCCCGTTCGAGCCCTATCCTGCTTTCAACTGACGGACACACGGACGGACATAGCTAGGTCGACTCATGATCTAACCAGGACCCAGAAAATATATACTTTGTGTGGTCTTAAATGTTTCCTTCAACTTTTTGATGGTGGGTATAAAAATCACAATTTTTTAAAAAGCTACCATTTTGGAAAACAAATTTAACCAATTTTTAACAAGCGAGAATGTTATATTCGGCTTTGGTCGAATCGTCTTTTTCAAATTTTACGTTATATGGGAGGTGGGCGGATCACGCCCATTTTTCGTTTCCAAGTTTATATCGACCCTAAAACTATCTTTACAAAATTTCGTTGTCAGCAGTAAAGTATGAAATGAAGCTACAACCGACACCCTGTGTTTCTAGTATTTGGCCCATAACTTTTTTGTTTATTAAGTGATTTTTCCCATTTTTGCAAACCTTATATAAAACAAATATTTGACCCGTTCGAGCCTTATCCTGCTTTCAACAGACAGACAGATGGACGGATATATCTAGATCGACTCAGAATCTAACCAGGGCCCAGAAAATATATACTTTATGGGGTCTTAAATGATTTTTTCGACATGTTACACACGGAATGACAAAATGAATATACCCCCCATTTTTTGAAGGTGGCTATAAAAAAAGTACTAATTTTTATATTAACTAAATTGACACTTAAGTAAAAATTCTAAAAAATAAAAAAATTTTATAAAATTAAAAAAGAAAAATCCATTTTGGAATAAACTTTAAACTAATTTTTAAAAATTACTAACTTTTGTATGAAGTACCAATTTTAATATTTATTGGTTTATTTTTTGCTTAAACTACTAATATTTATAATTTTCCTTTTAAGGAACAATTTTTTGGAAAAAAGTATAAATTTTCTAAAAAGTAATCGTTTTGGAAAACAAATTTAATAAATTTTAAAAAAAAGTACTAATTTTTATATTAACTAAATTAATACTTAAGTATTAATTCTAAAAAAAAATAAAATAAAAAAAAAATTAAAGGTACCAATTTGTATAAAGTTTATACAAATAGTACTACTAATTTCTAAACGATTATAAATTGCTCAAAATAATTTTGAAAGAAAAAACATGAATTTCCAAAAAAAATACTAAAGATTACCTTTTCGATTTTCTTAAAGTAGCAATTTTTTTAAAGTACACAAAAAAAAATTTATAACGATTTTCAAAATAATATAAATTGCTTTAAAAAAGTACAAATTATAAAAATAAAATAGGTCCCAGTTTTCAAAAGAAATAAGAATTTTCAAAAAAATCCATTTGGTATATTTTCACCAATTACAATTATCATTATTTTCTTAAGACTTTTGAAAAAGTCTACAAAACTTTTTTTTTTTTTTTTTTTTTTGTTACAATTTATCGAAGCAAAATATTTTTTTGCATTTTAAATTTTCCCCTATTAAAACCCTAGTTTTTTTAATTCTTCTTTTTTTTTTTCAATGGATTTCTAAAAATATTTATAATATTTTTATGACAATCTTTTTTAAAATAATAATATAATCAATACCTTAGAATTGTTTGTGCATTTATTTAGAATGCAAGTTTTCTCTTTATAGTTTAAATGCATTTTAATTTTATTTTCATCTATATTCCGGACACGTATTTTAACTTCATTATAAATTCATTAATTTTCAGTTTGTATTCGTCTACAAATAAAAGAAAAGAAGAGAATAAAATAAAGTACTCCTTAGTTATTGACCTTTTAATAAAACTGATTAGAATCCGCATTAATACTCGTATTGAGTAGAGTTTGGTTTTAGAGAACTTTTTCTTTAAATAACTGTATGTAAGAGTTCATATTATGAAAACGCCTTGAAAATTCAAAATAGTGTAATACTTAAATAAAGCTTTCAGACAATGAAAAGCTTTTTTTTAAACAAATTTTCTCAAATAAAAGTCTTTAAATTAAATATATTTATTAAATTTTAAAAAATTCCAAACCAATGAATAATAATTAATTATTTTAATTTTCTATCATTTTAGTTTGAATGCTCTACAAAAACCTCCAACAGGATTAATTTTAAATTCTTATCTAATCAAAAAATATTTAAGGAGAAAAAGAAAACTCTAAAGTAAGTAGTTTTATTTAAACATTTTATTCTTCTCTTAATGTTTATTAAGAGGCTATAAAAAAATATGCTCATAACACACTGTGAAATTTGGGATCGGTTCATTGATAAATACCTTTAAAAAAAAAAATAGAAATCAATTTTTACGATCATTTTTTTTAAACTATATGTGATCATATTAAATAACAAAATCATATTAATAAAAAAAAAAGAGAAATATAAATAATTTCTACCATAAAATTCAATTTACAAGTTTGTTGAAGATAACAACGATAAAAGTGTTATCTTTCTTGTGGCTATATATTTTTTTTTTTTTTCATTTTATAATATTTTCCATTTATTTAGAATTTGTTTTAATAGCTGGTCATAAAAAAATTATAAAATTAGTTTTAGAAATGTAGAAATTAAAATAAATTCTAAACGTTTTGTAGTTAGTGCAGCAGACAAAATAGTCCCATAGAAATAGTTTTTATGGTTAAATTAAAAATTTAGATTTATAAATAAAAAAGAGAAGTTATTAAATACATGCATAAATAATTTTAATAATAAAAATTATATTTGATTTTTTTTGTTTAAGAACTGCGGCTTTTGATTTAATCAAAGAAGATTTTTTAATGATCAACTGAAAATTACTTCTTTAGTGCATATTAAATATTAAAAATTTCATGTTTATTTTTATTTTTTTTATTTAAAGTTAAGAATACATTTTTTTTATTAGTTTAACAATAAAATCTTTATTTAATCGGTAAGCTAACATATTACAAAGGGGTAACTATTTATTATATGGGTGAAGAACTCATTACTTTTATATGGCAATGTCCACGAATTCATGGGTCCCTATTACTTAAGTACTTATTATAAGCAGTCAAATAAGTAGGTAATCGAATACTACAAAACTACAAAATTGCTACTTCTAAAAGAAATGAGATAAATAATAAGAACTCATTACCAGGCAATTAGCCTAGTAAGTACTAGTCATTTCCAAAAGCCAACAAATTTTTATTGGATATTTATCTAATTTTAATATGGTAATGCTTTTAAAATATTATGATCGTAACTGAGAATTAATCGTGTTTGTTACTCTCTGAAAAAAAAAACATTATTTATTTTTTGTTAAATGTTCCAATTAAATTTTGAACAAAAATGTATTTGGAAAAATATATTAAGTATGATAGGAAAATCATTTGTAGCTTATCATAAATTTGCTATTTATTTGCAATTGTATTGCACAAACATTTACTAAGAAGTGGTTCCTGCATCAATAAAAATATTGAAAGACCCAGCAGGCCATGTCTTGTAGAAAATATCGACGATGTCTTGATGATTTGTCACAGTCTTCGATTACACATGTACGACAGCTCCGAACAAACATTGGTGACATTTTCGAACAATGGGCACTTAAGTCATCAACGATAACCTGAGCGACAGTGTCATGTATATTTTCGTCAACCATTTTAAGAAAAATAAATGAAAAAATAGTAGGGTTCCGCCGAGATTTGAACCCAGGCCACCAATTTCTCTCTTTCTTATCGAATAGTCAAGCGCACTTACTACTTCAGCTACAACATTCTCTACTTTTTAATGGTTTTATTAATGCTTTTATTTATCTTATATGTATACACGATATTCTGCTGACAATGTCATGCAGCATGTCGTGTATTTGGTTTAACTCACGACATTCTAGCTGGACATTTTACTCATGTTGTCACCGAACTAGATATGTACGACAATTCCGTATATTTTGTTATTGAAGTCGCCGAAAATGGGGTAAACTGACAATATAGGTGAATTTTATTCAAACTTGTCCTCTAAATGCATTTTATTGACGACAAATTTAGACGACATCCTCGATGAAAGTGTCGTTAATGGACATGTGGCCTGCTGGGTAGCGGCGAAAGCTGTAGATGGTTCGGAAGCTATTTATTTATAGCTAAAGCTTTAATATATTTTTTATTTATATACAACTTTTTGCTAAATCAATTGGGGGATTCACAAAGTGTGCTATCATGTCGTATTGTCATAATGTCATAAAATTTTACAAAGGAAAAGCAATAAGAATATTTTTTATACATTGAAATATTTTAGGACATATGACAATACGACATAATAGCACACTTTGTGAATCCCCCAAATATAATTTAGTTTGTGGAAATTTACATACAAGTTTTTTAAAGTCACCAAATATATAACTATAACTTTTTCTAAAAATCAATTAATTGAAGCTACAAACTTTCTCTTGTAGATTTGTAGAAAATTAAGAATATTATTTGATATGGGAGTTATGATTTTTTCCATAAAAAAAATGTTTTTAATTGGTACTTTTTTTTTGTTTGATAATATTTAGTACTTTTTTGGAGTATTTCTCTTTTTTTTTGTGGAATTTGGTAATGTTTGTTTAATATTTAACCCTTTTAAATTTGGCTCTTTTAGGGGGAAAACGAATAAAAACTGTATTTTAGTACTTTTTTTGACACCCTTTTTATCTTTTATTCCAGTACTTTATCGAAAATTGATGAATACGAGTTTGGTAATTTCGAACTTTTAGGGGTAAATATCGTACCTGTTTTTGGTACTTTTTCCACAAAATATTTTTTTATTAGTACAGACAAACACATATGAATTTTTCAACATTAGATACCATTACAATTTAGAAATTCATTGGAAAACAATATTACAATACATTCCAAAAGTACCAAAACTACCAAAAAAGGGGGATAAAATCGCATTTTATATTTTATTACCCAAAAACATGTACTTAAGAACATGTAGTCCTAAGTGAGTGTGAATTTACAAGAGGGAATTTCGTGGTACTTTTTCATTCTTCTAATGGTACTATTTGAATTATTATGAATATTGTATATACATGAAATTAAAGATACATGGTCCTAAGTGGGTAATAATTGAAGAAGGGGGACTTTGTGATACTTTTGTTCTTCAAGTGGTAATTTTTTAATTTCCTATAATATTGAACCTACAAATATGACATTAAAAATATATTGTAACAAGTGAATGAGAATCCATAACAGCAGACATTGTGGTACTTTTTCATTCTTCTAACGGTACTTTATGGATTTTCTACAATGTTGAACCTATATGTACATGAAATTAAAGATACATGGTCCTATGTGGGTAATAATTCAAGAGGGGGGAGATACTTTTTGAATTTTCTATAATATTTAATCTACAAATATGATATTAAAAACATATTGTCCCAAATGAATTAGAATCCATAAGGGGGTACTTTGTGGTACTTTTCGTTAAGTATATGAATTTTTTGTAATAATAATTAATTTTCAAACATGAAATTAAAGATATATGTATGTATGGTTCTGTGTTAAGAATCCACAAGCTCTATTAGTGACATTCTTCTTTACTAAAATATAATAATAGATTTCTATTTTGGTTTTGGTTTTTATTTTTGATTTGGTAGTTTTTGAACCTTCAAACGTTAAGATGTTAAGAAACTGGTAACTAAAATATTTAAAAAGTTTAGTTCATAATGCTGACAGAACATCAATGTTATAACTGCTCCCACGGGAGTTACGAATCGTAGTTTAATTTTATTGTACGGGTTTTTTCACTTTTGGTATTTCATTTTTTTTTTTTTTTAAATAAAAAGGCTACGAAGTTTTTATCTGGTCTATGTAGGAGTACTGCGAGATCGGATTAAATTTTATCTATATAAAAGTGAATCTGTGTTTGTTAATCTGTTTGTTTCTTATTTCGATGCTTTTATTTTATTTCAACACAATGGGGTAGCTAAGCACACTGTGTTTAAGCTATTAGAAATATTATTCCAATTATAAATATTATTTAATTTGAATTTTTAGTATAGTTTCAAAATTGTTATGAAATTTCTCAATTTTTTTTAATTAGTGCTTTATTTTGTCATTTCTGTGGCAAATGTTTATTCTTTGTATAATTGGTACTACTTTAAAAGCTGGTACTATTTAGGATATTGGTTCTTTTTTTTTTAGGAAAGATGTATACTCGTATTAAGGCGACTCACTCCCTATGGAAAGAAAAAAAGTGATTTTGTTACAAAAACAATGTACATATGTATGTATGTATGTATGTATGTATGTATGTATGTATGTATGTATGTATGTATGTATGTATGTATGTATGTATGTATGTATGTATGTATGTATGTATGTATGTATGTATGTATGTATGTATGTATGTATGTATGTATGTATGTATGTATGTATGTATGTATGTATGTATGTATGTATGTATGTATGTATGTATGTATGTATGTATGTATGTATGTATGTATGTATGTATGTATGTATGTATGTATGTATGTATGTATGTATGTATGTATGTATGTATGTATGTATGTATGTATGTATGTATGTATGTATGTATGTATGTATGTATGTATGTATGTATGTATGTATGTATGTATGTATGTATGTATGTATGTATGTATGTATGTATGTATGTATGTATGTATGTATGTATGTATGTATGTATGTATGTATGTATGTATGTATGTATGTATGTATGTATGTATGTATGTATGTATGTATGTATGTATGTATGTATGTATGTATGTATGTATGTATGTATGTATGTATGTATGTATGTATGTATGTATGTATGTACATACATACAAACTGACTGCATATAAAATCTGACTGCATATATAAACACCAACGATGTTAATCATTATATTACTGCTGTGTCTAACTAAACTACTTGCCCATACAAAAAATAACAACAATGCTTAATATAAATATTTTTCTGTGCATTTATATTATTAACAATTTTTTTTACTTTTTGGCTTTAACTCGGTTGTTTATTTGGTTGATTAAAAAATCGAAATTTTATAAAAATATTTATGACCAACCTGTTCAATAGCGAAACCCGTAGCTTATATAGGAACTTTAAAAAGTCTAAAAATGCGTTTTCGCTAGCTTGTATAGGAGAAAAGTCGAGAAAAGCCGACAACAAATACGATTTTTTGGGAGTATCTTCGGGTTTTTGCCGATATCTCAGTTATTTATCAACCGATTTTGCTCATTTTTATTAGCGATTTTCTAAGGAATATTTCCTACAATTTGATGTATAAAAAAATATACATCCGATAACTGGGGCTTTCTAAAAACTGATTTCAGCAGACAGACGGACATCTTTATATCGACTCCCCGATCAATAAGGATCCAGAATATATACTTTTTGGGGTTAAAGATGAATATTGTAGAAATTACAAACGGAATGACAAACTTATATATACCCTTTACATCTGTGGTGAAGGGTATAAAAATATAAGGCCCTTTTTCGGGAATATAAGGTCCTTTTAAATTCATGCAAATATTAGTATCGACATAACATTCTGTATTCGTATGCTTTATTTTACACTTAATAAAAGTACTGGTCCACAATTGGCCCCAAGTCTAATAAAAGACCCCTGCCAGAATTTTGATATACACTATATCGACCGACTATATCTTTCTCTCGTTTATTTTTCCTTTATTATTTTAATGTCTACTTATATGAAAAAATTGATGATTTAAATTGTTTTTTAATTCAATTTTCTGTTTTTTTTGTTATTTGGTACTTTTTAAAGTGGTTATTTGTTTTTTAACGAATGGATTTGAATGGATTTGTTAAAAAAAAAAATGTCTGACAGATTGGTGATGACGAAAACCATAGTTTGTTTGTAGTCTCCAAGAATTTGATTTTTCCAAAAAGTACTTTTTTTTGGGGATCGATTTTAATAATTTTTAATAATATTAAAATTCTTAAAATATTAATACTAGCCTCTTAATGATCGGATGTTAAAGGAAATGTATTACAAGGAACATGTGGTCGTACACATATCATTATTTCAATTCTTCTGCCAATAAGCATCCAAAATGTGGACACTTTTATGCTTTATAAGATTTCAAATATTGTTAAAACTATTTTTTTTTTATTATTTTTTCTTTTGTTTAAAAATCTATGGACTTCTGATAAAACATCTTAAGTCACAAAAAGTTAACAAACATTTATCATATAGTTTTTTAAACCACAATAAAACCACAATAAACCTGCCCTTACATATATTAATGAATATTTATTACTCTGTTACAACATGTGTTTTACAACAATAACTCCTAACGATTAAAATTTCCATAACTAAGTATTACGAATAAATATTGTCCATAATTTAGGCGAATATTTTTTTTTCTCTTTTTTTTCTCATCACTGGTAATAAAATAAAACTAGTTTTTATAAATCGTTTTTTCTTTTTTTTTTTTTTTTTGACAGAAGTTAGATGACAAAAAAACAAAAAACTATCAATTTCACTTTCGATTTTTAAGCTTAAAAACAAAATTCCTTAAAATACATAAAAAAAAAAAATATTTACTAGATATTTTTTTACACATAATATTGTACAACAAACATAGACTAAAAGATGTCACTGTTAGAGTCTATAGTCAAGACCTGTCGCATATATAAATACCTTTTGGCTAGACATTAAGAGACAAAACTATTTAAAGATGAGGACAAAAAAAAAAAAAAAAACTATTATCTGTTAAAGAAATAAACAAGAAGAAACTATGAACAGAACAAAGGTTATAAAATGTTGCTAATACTTAATGTTTGTAAGTTTTATAAAAACAAAAATAAATAAAAATCGAAAAGACTGTGACGCTAAATAAACTTAAAGACAGACAGTGAAACCATGTCACAGAGTAAAATGGAAAAAAGACGGGATCATACAATTTACAATAATATATATGTACACAGAAATAGTTATAATAATTTAAAAGATATATAACCCAATAGGAAATTAACCCTGCAAGGCTACACTTCGTCGAATCGACGGCGCATTTTTCAGTAATGTCTTTTTTTTACTAAAAAAAAGCAATAATTTGAAAACTGAATTTTTGGCAGTAAAGTGGACGGAAAAATAACATTCTTGCTTTATTTCATATATATACAAATTAAATAATTCAACAAGCGCTAATGTTATATTCGGCTCGGCCGAATCTAAATACCCACCATCAACTTTTTAAAATTTTACGTTATACGGGAGGTGGACGGTAAAGTGGTCGGACCACGCCCATTTTTTGTTTCCGAGTTTACATTGGTCCTTGAACTATTTGAACACAATTTCGTTGAAGTTTCACCTTATATGGGAGGTGGGCGGTAAAGTGGGCGGATCACGCCCATTTTTGGTTTTCAATTTTATATCGATCCTCAAACTATTTATACAAAATTTCATTGTCGTACATGCTCTTGTTTAAGAAATATCAGCAGAATGGTATGAAATGGACACCCTGTGTTTCTAGTTTTTAGCCCATAACTTTTTCGTTTATTAACCAATTTTACCCATTTTCAATGCCAAAAAAAATTTATATAAGATAAATATTTGTGCCAAATTTCCCTCTACGTTGTCCCGTTCGAGCCCTATCCTGCTTTCAGCAGGCGGACAGACTGACGGACATAGCTAGATCGACTCAGAATCTAATCAGGAACCAGAAAATATATACTTTGTGGGGTCTTAAATGATTTTTTTGACATGTTACACACGGAATGACAAAATCAATATATCAATATTTTTGATAGTGGGGTATAAAAAGTTAAATTTTGAAAAAAATTGCAATATTATATTGTGTAAAAAAAAAACTTGTTTGAAATCACCGTCGTCGATTCGACGAAGTGTAGCCTTTTCATAATAAAAATAAGTATAGCCTTTCAGGGTTAATTATTATGCAATTTATTAAATTAATTAAAAGTTTTGACAAAAGTTTTTTGTATTCTATCCACATCAGAGTGAAAATTAACAAATAATATTTTTATTAGCTGTTTATAACTCCCAATTTCCACCAGGGTTTCTAAAGAAATAAATAAAAAAAAAAAAATACTAATCTCAAATTGCAACATGAGACAATATTTGCCAACTATTGCTGTTTGCCAGTTGCAAAAATAAGTCCCATATGAAAAACAAAAAGACAAATAAAAAAATGCCACATCCAAATAATAAAAAAAAAGATACAACACACCATCAACATCATCATTTCAAGACACTGGCTGCTATTTCTACTTATTCTGTTGCTGCTGCTGCTGCTGCTGCTAATGTTGACAACTATTGCAGAAGAACAAGACAGACGACGACATCATGCAACAGAAATGAAAATCAGCAACAATACCAACAACAACAAATTTTTAACTTTTATTTGTTTTTGTTTAACTCTATTCATTCGTTTCACTTTGTTGCATTTGGTTTATTTTTAGCTGTCAAAGAGGGAGTCGTCTTCAGTTTCTAGCAAAAGTACTACTTAACTTTATGACTTTTATAACTTTTTTTTTTGTTTAAATTATTGTTATTGTTAGCTGCTGTTGTTGAGCTACATTATCTGATTTGATCATAATTATCTTTGGCGATCAGGTTGGATATCTACTTCATTAGTTTGTTAAAGACAAAAAGGTATTAAATATATTGTAAAACATGTGAAATATTGAAAAGTTCTTCATAATGATGTTGATAATTAAATGACGATAATAAAATATATGATACATATTAATGAAAGATTTTATGTTGAGTTAGAATTTTCAGGTGATCTTTAATGAAAGTGAATTGAAATTAAAAGTAGAAAAACTTAATTAAACACAAATTCTAAAAATTTGCATTGAATTCACAAAAACTTCTGACTAACAGTGTTGCCAGAAAATGTTAGCATTTTGTTTTTCTACAAAAATGAAATTTATCGAAAATGTTCTATAAAATTAGAATTTATTGAAAATTTTCCTTAAAGACAGAAATTATGGAAAGTTTTCTATAAGAAAGAAAATTTATCAGAAATTTTCTATAAAAGGTAAATTTATCGAAAAAGAAAATTAATCGAAAAATTTAGCTTTAAAAAAAAGTTCACCGAAAAAAGAAAATTTATCAAACACTTTTGCTACAAAAAGAAAATTTATCGAACACATTATTAAACGAATATTTATCGACAAATTTTAGCTATAAAAAGAAAACTTATCGAAAATTGTTGCTATAAAAAAAATTATCGAAAACTTTTGGTATAGAAAGAAAATCGATTAAAAAATTAAGCTATAAAAAGATAATTTTGACGAAAATTTTTGCTATAAAAAGAAAATTTATTAAAAATGTTTGCTATAAATAAAAACTTTATCAAAAAATTTTGCTATAAAACGAAAATTTATTGAAAATGTTTTTTATTTATCGAACATTTTTGAAATAAAATTAAAATTTATCAAAAATTTTATATAAAAAGAGAATTAATTGAAAGTTTTCGAACATTTTCTATAAAAAGAAAATTAATCGAAAATTTTTGGTATAAATTTATTGAAATTTTTTGCAATAAAAGGAACATTTATCGAAAATTCTTATTCATATAAATGAAGTTTATTAAAAATCGAAAATTTTAACTATAAAAATAAAACATCGAAAATGTTTGCTATAAAAAGAAAATTAAACGAAAATTTTAGCTATAGAAAGAAAATTTATCGAAAATTTTTGCTATAAATAGAATATTTATCTAAAGTTTTTGGTATAAAAAGAAAATTTGTCGAATATTTGTCCCTTAAAATGTCGAAAATATTTCCTATAATATTCGAAAATGTTTGGTATAAAAAGAAAATTTATCCAACATTTTTGCTATAAAAAAATATTGAAAATGTTTTGTCGTAAATTTTCTATAAAAAACGAATTTATGGAACATTTTTGCTATAAAAAGAAAAATTAATCAAAAATGTTTGCTATAAAAAGAAACTCGAAAATTTTATCTATAAAATAAATATTTTTGCTATAAAATAAAAATTTATCAAACATTTTTCCCATAAAATGTCGAAAAATTTTCCTATAAAATTAATATTTTTCGAAAACGTTTAATATAAAAAAGAATTTATCGAAAATTTTTGCTATAAAAAAAAGTTTATTGAAAATTTTTTTTTTTTTATTAAAAAAATTTTATCGATTTTTGCTATAAAAACAAGGTTTATCGAATGTTTTGCCTACCAAATATCGAAAATTTTTCCTATAAAATTAAAATTTTTAGAAAATATTTGGTATAAAAAGAGAATTTATCGAAAATTTTCGCTATAAAAATAAAATTTATCGAAAATTTTTGCTATAAATAGAAAACTTATCGAACATTGTTGCTACAAAAAATATCGAAAATGTTTTATCGCATTTTTTTTTTCAATAAAAAGGGAATTTATTTTATGCTATAAAAAGAAAACATCGAAAATTTTTGCTATAAAAAGAAAATTTATGAAAAATTATTGTTATCAAAAGAAAATTAAAAAAAGAAAAATGAACATTTTTGTAAAATTTTGTTATAAAAAAAATATTTATCGAAAATTTTTGCTATAAAAAAAATATTGAAAAATTTTTTTTTATTTAAAAAATTTTATCGATTTTTGCTATAAAAACAAGTTTTATCGAACGTTTTGTCTACAAAATATCGAAAATTTTTGCTATAAAAATAAAATTTATCGAACATTTTTGTTATAAATAGAAAATTTATCGAACATTGTTGCTATAAAAAATATAGAAAATGTTTTATCGCATTTTTTTTCTATAAAAAAGGAATTTATTTTATGCTATAAAAAGAAAACATCGAAAATTTTTGCTACAAAAAGAAAATTTATGAAAAATTTTTGTTATCAAAAGAAAATTTTACAAACATTGCTATAAAAATAAAATTTTTTGTAAAATTTCGTTATAAAAAAAATATTTATCGAAAATTTTTGCTATAAAAATAAAATTTATCCAACTTTTTTGTTATAAAAAGTAAAATTATCGAAAATCTGCTATAAAAACAAGATTTATCGAACATTTTGTCTATAAAAGCATGATTTATCGAACATTTTTGCTATAAAAAAAATTGTATCGAAAGTTTTCTATAAAAAGAGAATTTATCGAAAATATATGAAAAGAAAATTTATCGAAAATTTTCTTTCTATAAAAACTAAATTTATTGAAAATTTTTTATAAAGGAAGAAAATTTTCTTAAAAAAAGAAAACATCGAAAAGTTAAAAAAGAAAATTGATCGAAAATATTTTATAAAACAAGAAAATTTTCATTCATCTTTCTTCAAGAATCTGTAAAGCCCGCCTTTAAAATTTAACTCGGAGTAGCCTTTTCAAGATTATCTATTAATTTCCAAAATATTTTGATGCTGTCCTACTGTGCATCCCTATAATATGTTAAACCTTTTTATGATAAATAAATTACAAAACAATTTATTTTTTGCGTTGTATCTTTTTTCTTAATTAAACTATTTGTATTCCAAAAAGGTTTTTGTTTTTGAAAAATTAATTCAGTTCTACGTAGATTATTTTAATTGAAAAATAATTGTAGTAAAAAAAAAAATATTCTACATATACATATATATGTGTGTATAAAAAAAAAGAAAAAAAAATCTATTTAGAAATTAAATTTGTATTACACAATTATTAAAATAAGTACTTTTAGAATATAATTTAAAATAATAATTTTAAAGCAAATTTTTATCCATAGAATAGGGCGGTTAATAAAATTAAAAATACACTATTTTTTTTACAACGTATAAACAATTTTATTACAATTATTATTTTATTATTTTTGCAAAAATAATAAACAAGTAGAACAAGTTTTTTTTCATAAGTTGCCATAAATGAAATAAAAACCACAATGGAAGTTAAAAATTAAACTAGTTCGTTTTACGTTTAACAATATTTTGTATTTAAAAAAAAAGAATTATAAAGTGACTACATACTCACTTGTACAACACAATGACTATAAATACATACTTCCTTCCATACCGCTTTACAACTGGCTTATAGAGCTTTTTGAAAATAAACACTTAACTTGCCTTAAACTTACACTCACATATTTAGATTTGACTGAAATTATAACATTTTTATGGTCATCTCAGGTTGAGATTTTTTTTCCTCTTTAGATTTAGTTTTTTTTTTTAACGTTAAAGAGACACTTTATAATATAAAATCTAGATTGTAGTAAATTAAACTATTGAAAAATCATTCGATAGTTTTACAAACTTTGCTTTAGACTATACTAGTTTACTTTATATATAAAACTATATTTTTCATAACTATAAGATACAATTGTATCTTATGTTGAGTATTAAATACACAATTATTGCAAACTTGTTATAGTTGTTGATTTTTGTTTTTTTTTGTTTTTTTTTTGCAACGTCTTCTTTTTATGATTTTTTCTATATTGTCCATATTTTTTTATGAGTTATTATTAAAGTTTTTTTTGTTTTTTTTTTTTTTACCTGCTAAACGAACGGGTGGTCATTTCAATTATAGACTGTCGGACCAGTTTTGTGGTTTATTTTTTCATATTTTTTTTTCTCCAAAGTTTTCATCTCGTTTTCATTCATTAAGAATTCAGTTTTGTTTTTGTCTGAGAAGACTAGAAGGCATAAGCTGAAAATCATATGTATGATAAATTTACAGAAAACTTGGAAGACAATTACTTAGTAGCGGATAAGTAAAGCTATAAAGGAAACATAAAGTTTAGAAACTACAGGAGCTAGAGAGGTCCTAAGTATAGTTTAAAAGTAGAAGATATTTTTTGTTACTTCTCTCTGCATTAGCTAAAATTATTGCTTTAAACAATACCAGATAATGAAGTCGATCATCTTAAACTCGGATCTGACGATGTATTCAGAAAATTTAAATACGAGTAACTTTTCTTTTGATGGAAAATTGTCTGTAAATTTTATTGCAGAACATTTTGAATACATTTTACATGTTCGATATATTTTATTTTTAAATTTTTAATTAATATTATTATTATTTTTTGCATAAAATATTTTCGATAAAAAACACTTTTTGATCTTTTCTTTTTTTATCGAAAATTTTCGATAACTTTTCTTTTTTATAGAAATTTTTGTTCCTGTATAAAAAATTTTCAATAAATTTCGTTTTTATAGAAAGAAAATTTTCGATACTCTTTTTTCATAGAAAATTTTCGATAAATTTTATTTCTTATAATTTTTATAGTTAAAATTTTCGATCTTTTTTTATAGAAAATTTTCAATAAAATGTATTCCATTATAGAAAATTGTCAATAAATACGTTTTTATAAAAAGACATTTTCGATAAATTTTCTTTTTATTGCAAAAATTTTCAATAACTTTTCTTTTTATAACAAACATTTTTGATAAATATTCTTTTTATAGCAAAAATGTTCGATAATTTTTCTTTTTATAGCAATTTTCTATAACTTTTCGTTTTATAGCCAAAAATTTTGATATATTTTCTTTTTATAGCAAAAATTTTCAATAGATTTTCTTTTTATAGCAATAATTTTTAATAAATTTTCTTTTTATAGCAAAAATTTTCGATGTATTATCTTTTTATAGCAAAAAATTTAAATAAATTTTCTTTTTGTAGCAAACATTTTTGATAAATATTCTTTTTATAGCAAAAATGTCAGATAAATTTTCTTTTTAAGCAATAATTTTCGATAAATCTTCTTTTTATAGCAAACATTTTCGATATATGTTCATTTTATTACAAAAATTGTTGATCTTTAATTAAATGTTTTCGAAATATTTTCTTTTTATAAAAATTTTAATAAATTTTCTTTTTATAGCAAAAAATTTTAATTAATTTTCTTTTTATAGCAAAAATTTTTGATAAATATTCTTTTTATAGCAAAAATTTTCGATAATTTTTCTTTTTATAGCAATAATTTTCGATAAATCTTTTTATAGCAAAAATTTTAAATAAATTTTCTTTTTATAGCAAAAATATTCGATAAATATTCTTTTTATAGCAAAAGTGTTCGATAAATTTTCTTTTTATAGCAATAATTTTCGATAAATCTTCTTTTTATAGCAAAAATTGTTGATAAATATTCTTTATATAGCAAAAATTTTCGATAATCTTTTTTATAGCAATAATTTTCGATAAATCTTCTTTTTATAGCAAAAATGTTCGATATATTTTCTTTTTGTAGCAAAAATTTTTGATGTTTTATTAAATGTTTTCGAAATATTTTCCTTTTATAGCTAACATTTTCAATAAATTTTCTTTTTATAGCAAAAATTTTCTATAACTTTTCGTTTTATAGCCAAAAATTTTGATATATTTTCTTTTCATAGCAAAAATTTTCAATAGATTTTCTTTTTATAGCAATAATTTTCAATAAATTTTCTTTTATAGCAAAAATTTTCGATGTATTATCTTTTTATAGCAAAAAATTTAAATAAATTTTTTTTGTAGCAAACATTTTTTATAAATATTCTTTTTATAGCAAAAATGTCAGATAAATTTTCTTTTTAAGCAACAATTTTCGATAAATCTTTTTATAGCAAAAATTTTCGATATATGTTCTTTTTATAGCAAAAATTGTTGATCTTTAATTAAATGTTTTCAAAAAAAATTTTGTTTTTATAGCTAGCATTTTCAATAAATTTTCTTTTTATAGGAAACATTTTCGATATATTTTCTTTTTATAGCAAAAATTTTCAATAGATTTTCTTTTTATAGCAAAAATTTTAAATAAATTTTCTTTTTATAGCAAAAATTTTCGATGTATTTTCTTTTTATAGCAAAAATTTTAATAAATTTTCTTTTTATAGCAAACATTTTCGATAAATATTCTTTTTATAGCAAAAATATTCGATAAATTTTCTTTTTATAGCAATCATTTTCTATAAATCTTCTTTTTATAGCAAAAATTTTTGATCAAAAATGTTTTCGAAATATTTTTTTTATATTTTCTTTTTATAGCAAAAATTTTAGATGTTTTCTTTTTATATCAAAAATTTTTTCTTTTTATAGCAAAAATTTTCAAAAAATTTTTTTTATAGCAAAAATTTTCGATATATTTTCTTTTTATAGCAAAAAATTTCAATAAATTTTCTTTTTATAGCAAACATTTTTGATAAATATTCCTTTTATAGCAAAAATTTTCGTTAAATTTGTTTTTTATACAAAAAATTTTCTTTTTGTAGCTAAAATTTTTGATGTTTTATTATTATAGTTAAAATTTTCGATAACTTTTTTTTTATAGGAAATTTTTAATAAAATTTCGTTCATTATAGAAAATTGTCAATAAATTTCGTTTTTATAAAAAGACATTCTCTATAAATTTTCTTTTTATAGCAAAAATATTCGACAAATTTTATTTTTATAGCAAAAATTTTCTATAAGGTTCCTTTCTACAAATTTTATTTTTATAGAAAATGTCCGAAAAGTTTCCTTCTTATTTAAAGTTGTCCGTTAATTCTCTTTTTATATAAAATTTTCGATTAATTTTCCTTTTGTAGCAAAAATTTTCGAATTCTCTTTTTATAGAAATTTTCCAATAATTTTTTTTTTTTGTACAGTTTTCGATAAATTTTCTTATTATTCAGTTTTCGATAAGTTTTCTTTTTATACAAAAATTTCTATAAACTTTATTTTATACAAAATTCTTGATTAATTTTCTCTTTATGGACTATTTTCGATATTTTTTCTTTAGCAAATTTTCGATAAATTTTATTTTTATTAGAAAACTTTTAATATTTTTTATACAAAATTTTTGATAAATTTTATATCTGTAACTTGAGTTTTGTGGCAGAAAGCGAAATTAAATGGCATTAAATTTTGGTGGAATATTCAAAATAACATTTTGAAATTTTCTTGTTTTCTTTAAGATTTATCATCACTTCCTATTGGCATCCATAGATATGTAACCCTCTTTTTTTATAAAATTTTTTAGTGTTTTATTTTACATTTTATGACTCTTATTGTGTTGACATTTTGAACATAATTAAAAAATATTTCAGTCTGTAAATTAACAAAAACTACACTAAAACCTCATTTTAAAAATTTCACTTTTCAACAAATAAATATTGCAAAAGCAACAAAAAAAAAAAAAAAAAAAAAAAAACGCACAATTTTTCTTTCTTCAAAAAAAGTGTGTGTGGTTTTTCCGGATTAAATAAAAAAATAAAACAAATTTGTTTTTTTTTTCTTTGTTACTTTCAGGCGTTTGCAGAAAATGTTATATTAAATAAAAACATAAAAAAGTTAAAATAAGTGCGTTGAAAAGAAAACAAGATAAAGAAATACACATACATACATTCATACACTTTTATACTATAAAGTTTATACAAAAACATGTTAAATTTTAAACTTTAAATACAAACAAGTTGAAACACAATGATTGATGGATCTTCCCAAAGTTAGATTTTGTCGCCATCGTCTTTATTGTGTTTTTCATGTTTCTTTTTATTACCAGACACATGCAAAGTAATTTAACATTCATAACAGCAACAACATCAAAATATAAATAAGTATTTATGAGAAGATGGAGTAGAAAAACAGAAACATTAAACAAGTGTAAATAGAAGAAAATCATTAAGACCAACACTTGCACTAATCGAAAAGAAAAACACTAACAAATATTAAATGCATTCATTCACACATACTATGTAAACATGTTCTCATCACTTTATTGTACTCACTAAAAGTAAAGTGAGTGTCATTAGAAATATAGAAAAAACTCGAATCAGCCTCCTCTTCTCGCCCCCTACATTTCACCATATTCTCTTAATCATTCCAACTCTTCTTAATGTAAGTGCTCTATAATAAAAGCTCACTTAGCGAGTAGTTGTTGTTGTTTTTCAATGATTACAAACTCGTTATATTTCTATAGAGATGATGATAATGATGTTAGTGTTAGTAATGATGACACCATAATTATTTTCTTTATCTTATTGTTAATGCTATTGCTCTAAGAAGAAAATGTTGTTGTTGTCGATCTTTTTGCTTACAAGTGACAATAATTTTTTGAATTGGTATCAATGCACATAAACATGTATGTTTTATTAGTGTATTTGTATTAATTTAATATTACAACAGAAATGATATCAAATTAGTTAACACGCAGAGATGGGCAAACCTGAATATATTTTTGTTTTATATAAACTCTTATGAATGATTTGATCCTTCACCTTTTATGGTTTTGCATATGCAATCATTTCATTGAACTTATTTATTTATTTGAGTTAACACCATGACTTATTAGTAAAGCAAACAATCATCCATAAAGAACTTTAAAAAATATATATTTTATTTTCATAACAAAACCAAGATTGCAAAAACTCTACAGATACACGTCCTCTTCAGTAATATTCTTACACTCGTATTATTTGTAAATATAAACCACCAACTGTTTTTTTTTTTAATTTTTCTGTAGCCATGAAGCAGAACAAAAAAACTTTAAGATTATTTATTTATTTTTTTTATATTTATCTGCTGTTTCGAAATGTTTACAACATGAAAACTTAAACAAAGAATAAATAATATGAAAACTACTTATAAACAACAAATAAGAACAAAAGAATAAAAAATTAAACAGAAAAAAATAATAAAAAACTTAAAAAAAAAAAAAACAAACTACTACTGTGGCAATCAAATCAAATAAGACCTCCTCACACTTACTTCAGACAACAATTCGTTCGTTTCCAATTAAAAGTGTGAAGAAAATGTTTAGTCTTTTTTTTTAATTTTTCAATACTTTGCAATCAATAATTACTTATGAATACCACCACACTTTGAGGTTTATTTTTTGTTGAAGTCTTTTTTTTTCAATAAAAAAATCTTAAATATAAAAAAAAAATTATTTGAAATTTTAGTCTCCCAGAGAGTTAGGGATTTTGAAATAAAAAGGAATTTATTAAATCAAAATTTCATCTCCCAAAGAATACACCAACTTACAGATTATACAAGGCAAATTGTAAAATGGACTATAAATTAGATTAATCAAGAGACTGGAGTTTAGAACAGGCTATAAACAATTCTATAGAATAGTCTATCGAATTGACTATAAACTATTCTATAGAATAGTCTATAGACTTGACTATAAACTATTCTATAGAATAGTCTATAGACTTGACTATAAACTATTCTATAGAATAGTCTATAGACTTGAATATAAACTATTCTATAGAATAGTCTATAGACTTGACTATAAACTATTCTATAGAATAGTCTATAGACTTGACTGTAAACTATTCTATAGAATAGTCTATAGACTTGACTGTAAACTATTCTATAGAATAGTCTATAGACTTGACTATGAACTATTCTATAGAATAGTCTATAGACTTGACTATAAACTATTCTATAGAATAGTCTATAGACTTGACTATAAACTATTCTATAGAATAGTCTATAGACTTGACTATAAACTATTCTATAGAATAGTCTATAGACTTGACTATAAACTATTCTATAGAATAGTCTATAGACTTGACTATAAACTATTCTATAGAATAGTCTATAGACTTGACTATAAACTATTCTATAGAATAGTCTATAGACTTGACTATAAACTATTCTATAGAATAGTCTATAGACTTGACTATAAACTATTCTATAGAATAGTCTATAGACTTGACTATAAACTATTCTATAGAATAGTCTATAGACTTGACTATAAACTATTCTATATAATAGTCTATAGACTTGACTATAAACTATTCTATAGAATAGTCTATAGACTTGACTATAAACTATTGTATAGAATAGTCTATAGACTTGACTATAAACTATTCTATAGAATAGTCTATAGACTTGACTATAAACTATTCTATAGAATAGTCTATAGACTTGACTATAAACTATTCTATAGAATAGTCTATAGACTTGACTATAAACTATTCTATAGAATAGTCTATATACTTGACTATAAACTATTCTATAGAATAGTCTATATACTTGACTATAATCTATTCTATAGAATAGTCTATATACATGACTATAAACTATTCTATAGAATATTATATAGACTTGACTATAAACTATTCTATAGAATAGTCTATAGACTTTACTATAAACTATTTTATAGAATAGTCTATAGACTTGATTATAAATTATTCTATAGAATATATTTTAGACTTGACTATATATAGACTATTCTATAGAATAGTATATAAGACTTGACTATAAACAATTCTATAGAATAGTCTACAGACTTGACTATAAACTATTCTATAGAATATTCTATAGACTTGATTATAAACTATTCTATAGAAGACATTTTAGACTTGATTATATATAGACTATTCTATAGAATAGTCTATAGACTTGACTATAAACTATTCTATAGAATTGTCTATAGATTTGACTATAAACTATTCTATAGAATAGTCTATAGACTTGACTATAAACTATTCTATAGAATATTCTTTCGAGTAGACTATAAACTATTCTATAGAATAATCTAACGAATTGACTATAAACTATTATATACTATATTCTATATTCATAACCAATAGGCTCCTCCTATTGTGTGCCAAATTTAACTAGTTTCTGTTCAAAATTTCGATCTGTAGTTTGATTACAAAGTTTACGTGGGTGGATAGACGGTCGGACGGACGGACTGACTTCGTTAAATCTACTCAGAAAGTGATTCTAAGCCGATTGGTATAAATTAAGGTGTGTCTTAAACTAGAATTTTTGGGTGTTACAAACATCAGCACAAACGCATAATACCCTCCCCACCTTTGATGGTGTAGGGTATAAAAATATGTTCTTTATTGTACTACTCTTAGTGATAAACTGATTTGTGATCCTCTCATTTTAACCAGATTGTACATACAAATATAATACTGATAACCACTTAACCTTTCAAGTATACACATATGAATATATATTTTGTTACCATCACTTAGAGATCACGTCCATAACACAAGAACGCACAATCATCCAATAGTTATACCATGAAGAGAGACCAAGTTAAACAAGTGCATTATGGTATTGTAAGCATCAAAGAAACGTGTGTTCGTTCATTTCATTAAATTTTCCATTGAAAACAAAAGCTGGATGTACTGACTAACTACCTAATGTCTTATCTTAGCTCTTAACACTCCAAGACGACCAAATGACCCATAACAAATGTATAAATAATGTTTGAGTGTGTTTTTGAAATTGCTTTTCTAGATGAACTTAACAAAATAATATAAAAAAAAGATCTCTCACTATGTTGGTATCTCCATATCTGTTAGTTAATAACTTTTGTAAACAAGAGTGTAAATGGAAATTAATTTTATTTATTGTTATAGGCAATTTCCTTAACAAGATAGTATAGGTTTTGCGTTTTCTTAATTTTCCTTTTCATGTTTGATTTCAAGGCTATGGAAGTCTTTTAATGAAAAAGGCAACATTGTTGCAATTTGATAAATATTTATTGGTCATTTGTCGTTTTATTATTTTATATTCAGAGTATATCAGGATTATAAAAATTAAAAAACACTTCCCTAGTTAAAACTTCAAAGAATTTTAAACGGTTTTAGTTTAATTCTAATATTATATTTTCATAAAATCACGTGCCTTATAAACACATTTCTTGTATTTTCAAAATAATTTAGAATAATTCTGTTTAATTTCAAACCACCCGTTTGAAATTAATTTAAAATAAATTCATTTATTTTATAGCTGTTTCTAGAGCAAACATTTTTAGAATATTTAAATACAAAACTTGGACATGGTGGCTACAAAAACAAATCGAACATTATTTAAGTAGCAGTTAGAAAAAAAAAAATCTTAATAACCCACTTTCTAATTGGCAATAACAATTAAACACCCCTCCGTTCATTAAGAAAAGGTATAAAACAAATGAAGAAAGAAATAAAATAAAATAAAAAACACAAACTAGACGAAAATTTGACACATTTTCGTAGTGATCTTTTTTTGGAATTTAAAAATCATTTTTAGAAAAACGTAATAAAAACGTGAGTACGTTTTATAATTAGGTAAAAGAACAAAATTTTAAAAGGAAAAAGAAAAAATTAACCGAAAGAAATAGCTTAAGGAATATAATAATTAAAACTAAAAACTTGTCTGATTGATATTTATTTGAATCCATTCCATAGACTAATTTATATTTGACTAGACTAAGAATTATTTATAGTCAGTTCTTCAAACTCGTCTGTAGTCAATAAACCAGTCTGTAGACAAAACTATTCACCAGTTTATAGACTATTCTGTAGTCAGTTCTATAAGTTATTCCATTGTCAAGTCTACAAACTCTTTTATACAAACGTCTATACTATTCTGTAGTCATTTATATAGATTACTTTATAGTAAATTCTATAGACTATTTTCTAGTCAGTTTTGAAGGCTATTTTTTTAGACTATTATCAATTCTATAAATTATTCTAGGGTCAATGCTATAGACTATATCATAGTCAATTATACAGACAAGTCTATGCATAGTCAAATCAAGGACTATCCAATAGATAATTCTGTAGACTATTCTATAGAATATAATTCTTTAGTCGATTCTTTAGACTATTGTTAATTCAATAAATTATTCTATATTCAAATCTATAAAACTATTCTACAAACTATTCTATATTCATGTCAATAGAATTTTTTATAGTAAATTCTATACTCTATTCTATAGTCAAGTTTGTAGACTATTTTGTAGTCTATTTTATAGTCAATTCCATAGACTATTTTATAGTCAAATCTATTAATTATTCTCATTTCTATAAATTATTCTATACCTAAGTCTACAAACTATTCACGTCTATATACTAAATATTTTATAGTCAATTCTATACACTATTCTGCAGTCAATTCTATAGACGTTTTTTATATACTATTTTATAGACAATTCTATAGTCAATTCCATAGTCTGTTCTATAGCCAACTATATCTATATTAGTCTATATTAAATTCTACAGTCTATACTCGAGGTGTAAATTTTTTTTTATCACTTTTATAATTGACAAAACAATTTTAAGAACATTTGGATACTTCTCAGTGACCTCTAACCCTTAGTGCACTTTATTGCTTTTATATTTGTTAAAACTTTCTTAAATTTTTTATTGATTTTTTTAGTTTTATGTATTTTATTATCGTTGATTATTTTTGAAATTTATTTATGTTTTTATCAAATCAACCCACTGTTCATTTTCTTGAAATCGCTCTAGATATAAAATTGTCAATTCTTTTGATCCATTTCATTATAATAAAAAATATTATTTGTAAAAATAATATTTTTTGTGAATTCTGATCCAAGTGCATTTTGTCATAATTTTTTAAATTTTTTGGATTTTTTTTATCATGTCAACCCATAGTGTTTTTTCTGGAAATTTTTCCAAGTGCAAATTTTTCTTCATATCTTGATAAACAAATTTTTAAGATTAAATTTAAATTTTGAGATTTCTGACCTATAGTGCATTTTGTTACCATATTTTTTTTAAATTTTTTTTTGATCATTTTTGAAACTTATTTATGTTTTTTTTTTATCAAATTAACCCATAGTGCATTTTGTTGAAATCGCTCTAGATATAAAATTGTCAATTCTTTTGATCCGTTTCATTATAATAAAAAATATCATTTGAGAAATTTATATTTTTTGTGAATTCTAACCCATAGTGCATTTTGTTAGTCATAATCTTTTACAATTTTTGTTTAATTTAAACTTTGTATTGATCTTTCCTTTAAATTTTTTGTAAGTTTTTTTTTTTATTTTTTTTATCAAATTGACCCATAGTGCATTTGGATAAAAATTTTACCAAATACATTTTTAATTCCTTTGAATTTTGTATACATTTTTCTTATTTAAATAAGATTTAAGAATTAATTAAAAAAAATGTTTGTGACCTTTGACCCATAACAATTTGTTTCATGTCATAGAAAAGCAAACCAAAAAAGAAAGAAAAAAAAAAAAAATATTAAAAAAAAGAAAAAATTATTTAAAACTTATAGACCCATAGTGCATTTTGTTGAATTTTTTTAGGTTAAAAATTATGTATTCATATTTTCTCAGTATCTTTATTTTAAAATTAAAAAAATAATAATAATAATTTAGAATAAATTTTGATTCTTTTTGTGACGTTTGACCCATAGTGTATTTTATTGTTTGTAATAGTTAAAGACTTTTACATATGATTTTTTATTTTTCGATTTTGTTTATTCATTAATTGATTTATTTTTTTATTTATGAAATATTAGTAGTAAATTACACAGAGTTACAAAAAAAAAAAAAAAAAATTCTGCGGCACGGGGTTTCTCAGTCAATTCGGACACAGTATTAATAAATACTAAGCCTCTAATCCACTTTTATTGAATTGACATTATTTCTCGCTATAAAATTAAGGAGGTTGCACTATATATTGAAGCATATCTCGAAAACGACTTGTCTGATTTTGTTAAAAAGTAAAATTTTGCAAATTGTATTTAATTATTATTATTATTATTTTTTTTTTATAAAAAAAAAAAAAATGATTTTTACTAAATTTAAGCAAAATTTTACAACTCTTATCCCATTATGCATTTTTATAATTAAAAATATTAAATGATTTTTCTATTGCGAATGTGTTTTGTTGATTTTATTTTTTAAGAAAAAAAAAAAAAAAGCAATCATTTTTTTTTTATTTTATCCCATTGTGTCATGCATGCAAAATATTCTTCATTATATATTGGTTTATAAACATAAATTTGTTTAAAAAGTGTTTATATATAAAGTATTTTTATTCATACAATTTTGTGTTACATTTTTTGAATTTTTTCCCATAGTGCAGTTTAGAATTATGTGCAAAATTGTTATAAATTGTAGTATTTTTTTTTGTTAGTTTCTTGAATTAATCTAGTTTGAAAAGAAAAATCATCCATTCTAGTTTTTTTTTTTTCAAAAGAAGATCATGTGTCTCCAACATGATACCTTTGCCTTAGAGATTTGTCTTTCTTATAAAAAAATAAAAAGACAACACGCTCTAGTATTGTGTTGAGTGGTTATTTGTTATACTAGTTGATTATTTTATTTTAGTTAGTTTCTTTTGTAAAACTCCTTTACTTTACTTCTTTGTGTTATATTCTCTTGTATTTCTTTATTTTTCTTTATCATTTCGATGTTATTATTTGTAATTTATTTAGATTTCACTATAAAAATCATTTCAATATATTTATTTTTTTAAATCTAGTTTTTTTTTTTTTGGTTTATTTTCATTTGCTTTTAAAAGAAGGTTGGTTAACAAGTCCTTGGCTTAAGCTTAAGTTTATTCTTATTCACATTTATTTTCTTAAGCCATTTTTTTCCTATATCTTTTTCGATTATTATAATAATTTTTCATGTTTAATTTTTTTTTTTAATTTTATAGAGTAGGGAGTTGGTTGGTATATTTGCTAGGAATTGTTTTAAATTATTGTAAGTTGTTGTATTACTTGTTGCCAATATCTGTTTAATAAAACATACATACATAAGTGTATGTTGTATATGTCTGTATGTAGAATTGGCGGCAATTCAAATACTTTTAAAA
This sequence comes from Protophormia terraenovae, assembly GCA_951394005.1. NCBI lineage: Eukaryota > Metazoa > Arthropoda > Insecta > Diptera > Calliphoridae > Protophormia > Protophormia terraenovae. The sequence goes on along the minus strand of OX596077.1, from coordinate 31,238,057 downwards.
ACACGTATTTGTTCTGGCACAATCTTGTAAATTCTATCTTTACTCTCCCTCTATATAAGTGTCTTTAGGTTTTAGATGTAATATTTTATTCAAACCTCGTTTATTGCTAGATTTTCTTTACAACTTTTAACAAAAAGTACCTGTAGATCATTTATTCTGTTAACAAGTTTGTGTAAAATATTTATTATTATTCCAACGTTATATTTTTTTTATTTTTCATTTAAATTCTATAAATGATCAATAGTGTATAAAATTATTTAGAATCGTTATGTAAATTGAGTTTATTTGTTATGGATTTGAATGCAATTTTTTATGATTTATTTTTATTTTTTTATAAATTTTGTATGGGGATTTTTTATTTTTTTTACATTTGCTAGATATAATTGTATAAAGTTGCATAAATTATGACATTAATAAATTTTAGTTATTTATAAATTTATTTTTTTTTGTCTTTTGTTGTCTGTTATTAAAAAATAAAAAACAATAATTTTTAAATCAAGGTTTGGTGGGTTGGCATGAAAGAAAAATAATTCAAGGTTTTTTTGAATATTTTACTTATATGAAAGTTTGAAAAAAAGTATCCTTTTAATAGCTAAAAACTGAAATTGAAGAAATGTAAATCATATTTTGTGGTATTCAACCCATAGTGCATATGATTGCTTTTCAAATATTTGAACATTATTTTTTAGACTTTAATTTTGTTTATATTTTTGAAGGTTTAGATAATATTTATAATCAAACTTTTTAACAATTTTTAAAATTAATTCAGAAATTTTTAAAATTTTTTGTAAATGAGTATCTTCACTAAATTGTGAATAAAATCCAAATTTATAAATCGATTTGTATGAAATATATCTTGTTTTATTTGCAATAAATGTATCTTTATGATTAAAAAATAAAAAAAGGAAATTTTTAATATTTTCGAATTTTTATGAATTTTTACAAAAAAAAAAAAAAAAAAAAAAAATTTTTTTTTGAAATTTTGTATAAAATTTATTTTTTTTTTTTTTTACAAAATAGGCTTAATATCTCCATAACTATTAACTGTATTAAAAAGTAATGTAAGAATGACTTGAAGACAATTTTATTTAACATTTTTTATATATTTTTTTAAATAAAATCAGACAAGTCGCTTTCGAGATAAAAATATTTTCTTAAATATTTTTAAAATATTTTGCTATAAAATCTGGCTTAAAGCTGAAATTGAAAAAATTTAACTCACATTTTGTGATATACGACCCATAGTATATATAATTGCTTTTTCAATAATTAAACATAATTTACTGAAATTATTTGGTTTATTTAAGTAATTTCTCTTTTTTTTAATTAAAAAAAAAAACATTTTTATATATTTTGTTTCCCACAGTGCGTTATTTGCTGATTTTTTTTAATTTAAAAGCATTTCTTTTGTATAAATTTTCATAAAATGTTTATTCAATTTTTTTTTTATTATTTTAACAAATAATTCTACAAATTTGATTTAGTTGTTTCCATAGTGCAATATTTAATGAATTTTGAATTTCGTTTGTAACAATTTTCATTAAATTTCTTAAAACTTAACATTTATTTTTTCATAAAAATTCAGATTTGCCTATTCAAAAACCTAGAGAAAAAAATTAAATAAAAATGTTGGTTCAGTTGGGCCCATAGTGTATTTTTTCTGTTTTATTTTATTTTTCAATTTAGTTTAATATAAATTTTTATTCAATGAAATTTTTAAATTTTTTAATTTTTTTTACTACTTTATATCAAAAGTAAAACCCCCTGGGTATTTCGTATTATGTTTATAATGTTGATGGCCCTGGACTTGCAAATCGCACTCTCGTAAGTTGTGGATCCAAATCGTCCGAATCTGAAGTATTTGAAGAAGAAAAAGCTGATGATGGAGGGTAGTCTAGAAGCAACGTGTCTGTGGACACCATAAGTTCTGAATCAGAGTCGGATTCGGACGATTCGGACGACAATTTGGATCCACAACTTAAGAGAGTGCGATTTACAAGTCCAGGGCCATCAACATTATAAACATAATACGAATATTTTTTTTTTGTTATTTTGTAATAGATAGCATATTATCTCAATGTTGAAGTAAAGAAAAAACAAATGAAATTAAAAAATTTTCGGGAAATTTTTCACTTTTGCGGTTACCTTATCGCTACCAAAACGGTCTTAAGAATCATTGCTAGGAAGTTCATATGTTCTAAAAAGTTGTTTATTGAGATCTTAGGTACATTTTTGTAGTTAATTTTTTTCTTGAATTTTGAACGGTTTGCTAACTATGGACCTGAACAGGGAAAAAAGGTAAAAAAAATCTAATTTTTTAAAGTTTTTTGCGATTTTGATCTTGAAGATTAAGTTTTTTTGATTTTATTTGTTCACAATTTTTGTTCTTTATGACAAGAGCTACAACTTTGTTTCAGAGAGTAAATCAAAATTCCGAACGGTTTGCAAGATATGAGCCTGAGAAAATGATCACTTTTTTGCAAAAATGATACCGAGGCTCCAAAATTTTTGGGGGGCCATAAAAAACATGCATGACTTTGGGTAAAACTGGGAGACACAGGTCTTTTTTTTTTGGTCTTTCATCACGTAGTGGTGTCCGTATATGGTTATATTTTTTCGTGTTGCACTGTATTATTGATAGAATAATTTTTCATTGAGCAATTTTATTTATTTATTATTTTTTCTTATTAAATTAAACCAATTTGATTTTAAATTTTGTTAATTTCAATCCATAGTGCATAGAATATCTTCTAAAATAATCGACTTCTGTTGCTACATTTGTTTGGTTTATAAAATTTTTGTTTTTTGTTCTTTTTTTACGATTTAAAGTTTTAATATTTTAAGATATTTTTCATTATATTGTCCCATAGTACTTTATATTGTTTTCTAAATTACTATATCCTCTATACATTTTTTTATATTTCTCCAAATTATTTTATAAAATAAATTAGAAAATCTTCAAAAACAATATTTTTTTTAATTTTAACACATTGTGCATTTAGATGATTTTGTATGCTTATAAAAGTATTTTAATGTAATTTTGAGATTTATTAAAACATTGTGCAATTCGTGTTTTAGATTTTGATTTCTTATATTTGTAAGATTTATTAGTCTGAAGGTTGCGGGTTCCATTCCCACCTGAGACTCGATTTTGTTTCATCGGGAGAAAACGCTATGTTATTCAGTGCGTATTATAACATAGAAAATATGTTTATATATATATATATATATATATATATATATATATATATATATATATATATATATATATATATATATATATATATATATATATATATATATATATATATATATATATATATATATATATATATATATATATATATATATATATATATATATATATATATATATATATATATATATATATATATATTTTTTTTATGAGGAATAAGCTGAGTAACTTTGAGTTTTTCTTCAGAATTTGAATTTTTTCTTCCCATAGTGAATTTTCTTAAATCACAATTACTTTTTTCTGTTTTTTTTTTGTTATGTACATTTTTGTAATTTTTTATTATTTATTTTAAAAATTCTTAACAATATTTCATAAATTATGTACCATAGTGCACGCTAATAAATGAAAATATATTAAGTTTTTTTACTGAATTTTTTTATATCATAATTTTAGTGTTTTTTTTTAGCCAACCATTTAGAAAATGTAAATTTTTTTTTATTTACGCTCCACAGTGCATTATGCTAAATATAAAAAAGTTAACATTTTTTAAACTTTTTTGGTTTTCTCTTAAGCTTTTAAATTAACGAAGAAATATCTTAAAAATATTTAAATAAATATGTCAATATATCTGTTTTCTATTCATTTTAACCCATAGTGTTGGTTTATTGGCAATTTTCAGAGTTTTTCAACGATTAAACAATTATTTTTTTTTTTTGTAATTTTGAATTTTGTCCAGATTTCATTAATTTTATTATTAGTAATAAATTTATTTCATATTTTTTTCTTACCACTTTTCATAAATTATGTACCATAGTGCAGCTAATAAAGGAAAATAAACAATGTTTTAATTGCTATTATTCTTACAGTTTTTTTAGTAATAAAAGAAAAAAAAAAAAAATTATATTTTAGTATATTTTTTTTTATTTACGTCCCACAGTGCATTATGCTTATTATAGAAAAGTTGAAATTTTTTAACTTTTTTGTGTTCTCTTCAGTTATTGAAAATTAATAGAAACATATCAATAATTATTTTATTTGTAACCCATAGTGCAGTTATTTGATTGTAAATTTAAAGAATTTTTCATTCTTTTCTTTATGAATTGATACATAATTTTTATATCTAACCATTGCCATTTTTAATACAATTTAAAACCTCCATATTTCCAGTCCCGTTTTAGAAAAATTAAGAAATTTATTTAATATCTCGTTAAAAAATTTTTTTATTCAAAATTGTATTTCTCTAAATAAAAAAGGACACATATGTTATGACTTAAAAAAAAAAAATTGATGTGTTACGAATTACTATTTATTTATATAGCAAAACGACAATCATTAAGGTATTAAGAAACAAATATGGCAAGATCAGGCATCAAACACTTGGTTACGCATTAAAAATCTAAAACTTGACATAACTACAATAATAAAGAAGAAAAAAAAAAAAAAGGACTAATGAACATGAAAAATAAAAAGGAGAAACAAAAAAAAAAAAAAAAAGTAAAATAAGAAAAATGCATACCACAACGTGAGGTCCATTATGACCAACAATATCGTATGATCAAAGTGCTGGTAGGCAGGTTTAGTTTTGATTTTTTTTCCTCTACTCTTTTGTAAACTTTAAAACCCACAAAAACCACCAATAACAAACTATATAAACCACGTTTCCATATTTATTAAAAAAAAAAAAATAAAACAAATTTTGTAATAAATTATAGGTTTTTCTTGATTTTTTTTTTTACATTTCATACAAACATATTATGATAAAAACGTCTTACAGGTTCGCAAATAATAAATGATCATGTGTTTTTGTTGTTTTTTTTTTTTTGCATTTTAGTTGAACCAGTTTTAAATTGTAAATAATTTTTACAATTATTCTGAAGGTTGGAGGATGTTATAAAAAAAAAACTTGTACTTATTACATACACTCACTCTTTTACACACACACACATGTATAAAATAATAGTTGAAGGGCAAAACTTTTAAGCTTCAACATTACGATCGTTAAGAGTATGACCATTAAGTTGTATGAGCAACGTAATTACTAACAATAGGATGAGAGTTGTTTAAAAAAAGTTTAAAAAAAATCTAGTTTTTTTCTATACAATTTTCCTTTTTTAGCTGGGGAGGAAATTTCAATTTCATATGAAAATCATTGAGGCGATTGTGGGACTACACTTAAACGAAAATTAGAGTAGGTTCTTAATAAAAAAAAAAAAAATTTATAAAAATAATAGCATTTGTGTCTGGAACTTTTTGAACTTCTATGTTTTCAAGCCTGCATTGGCTTTAACTTTTCACACCAAATATTCAGAGCACTGAGCTAAACGGGCTGCTTTTCTATCAGATCTGTTTGGAGTTCTTTTCAATATGCTTTCAATTTTCTGGACTTCCCAATATCATGTGGATCTATTTCTTTTCCAGGTTTTCTATCAATGCACGTTGGGGTAAAATGTGTCAAAAGTGGCGCTTAATTGAATTTTAAAATTTAAAGTTTTGTAATTAAGTTGGGTACCGAATAAAAGTAGACAAAATTATGTATCAACATCAGTGAAAATCTTTAAGATAGGTTGTTTTGTTTTCTTATAAGGAGCTGTCAAAGTTAAGAATTTTTTTACATTTTTGAAAAATAGTAAAAAAAAATCTATTTTCATAAGATTTCAGTGTATTTATTTTAAATAAAAAGTCTTTTAAGGTAAAAATTTAAAATGAAACCATCAACTTCAGATGTTTAAGTGTACTTTTCTTCAAGTATTTGTAAATTATATTTTGTCCTAATATTTTTGTTATTTTTTTTTGGAAATTATCTTAAAATACACTAATTTTCAAATTTCATGGAATGCAATTTAAAATGTTACAAGATGTTTGTTCTGAAAATTTTCTGAAAAATAGCACATATTATCCACTTTAATATTATGAAAAAAAAAAATCATGCGCATATATAGCCCGATTTGAGAAAATATTTATTTTTTTTTTTTAAACTCCAGTAGATTTTATACAAAAAAAAAAAAAACTTAGCGGGATCTAATATTCGCCACTAGCGTTTTGTTTAACCACTAGCGAATTTTTGTTTCTTACCCGATTTTCAAGATTTTTATATCACTTTAAAGTCCTTGATAAATCCTTTAGAAAATATGTTTGTACGTACTACTTATCTTATATATTTTTCGAGTTATATATGTTTGAATTTTCAAAAATCTCAATTTTACAAGATCTTGGTTAAGATTTTTCCATATATAGCCAAATATTTAAACCGATTTTATTATATTTTATCTAGTTGATTAATTAGCAAAATTTTTAGTCATTATCTTTATTGAATCAAAAGTTAAACGATTTTGAATTGGAAAGTTTGCAAAAATTAACAAACAGACGGACAGATGGACGGACATTAGAATTCTTTCAAAAGGATCTTAAAATTCGAAAAATATTCTTTCTCCACTTCTTGATTAATGTGAAAACCAAATGAAAGTATTAAAGATTTGATATCACCTTTCCCCGAATTAAGTGGCATTTTCGTCCCATTTAACCCAAATGACGGACATTGCCATGCTGCCAAAAAAGATTTTGGAATTCTAAAAATGCATTTGTTTACTAACTGATAAATAAAAAAAAGTAGAAAGTGATCATCAAAATTTGGATATCACCTTTTCCTGAATTAAGCGTCATTTTCGTCCCATTTAAACCAAATGTATAGACGGAAGGACGGACATTACCATTAAGCCAAAAAAACATCTTATAATTCTAAAAATACATTTTTTACTTACTAATAAATAGAAAAGTTAAACGTGATCATTAAAGTGTTGATACCACCCTTCTCTAATTTAAGCATAATGTTCAACCCATTTAAATTGTATAGACGTACGGACAGACATTTCCGTTCTGCTAAAAAAAATCTTAAAATTCTAAAACTGAATTTTTTTAACTAATAATCAATGTAAAAAAATAAAATGTGATCATTAAAATATTGATATCACCTTTCCCTGAATTAAGCACCATTTTCGACCCCTTTTACCCCAATGTGCAATGGTCAAATTCTCCTGATACATATTGTTTAATAACATTGGAAACAGTTTGACGACAGATCATTAATTTTTTGTCCAGTTTTTTGTAGGACTAATTGGTTTTTTTTTTGAAAATTTTTGTTAATTTTAGCACGTACGTCTTTTTTGTCACTCATTTTGATCAAACAGACAACAAATCAACATGGTTGTCATTAAAAATAATAAGCGATATATTTTTCAATGATAATTAGGTGAAAAAGAACTTAAATATTGCTTCCGAAAAAGTTATGAGGCATAATATGTGTTAAGATTTTTTCGATCGCACTCCTTATTAAAAAATGATAAATGAGAATATAATGCTTTTAGAACCTACACCACAAAAGGAAAAATAAACGGCTGTTTTAGCAAATCCTTTACCATTATTAATGGCAGGCCTTGATTTAAACTTCTAGCATTAAGGCCGGTTAGTTCTATAATAACACCAAAATAATTAGCAATCTCATTAACCATATTACTTACCGAATCATTTATGTAATTCTTACCCCTAAAACATATAAAATCTTCTTTTACAATTTGCACTGTATTTTGGTTTAGAAAATTATTAGAAACATTACCCACATAGTCCACAAACTCTGCTTTGGTACCTCCAATGCAATTTACAATTGCTAACTTGTTTACGTTTATAACATTTAAACGTAATTATTATTTTTTTTCTAATATTATGGTTAGTAGAATAATTTTTATTATTGTAGCAACCATATTATGAATATAGTAATTAAAACCTACGTTTCCATAACCAACATATTTTTGTAGTAATTAAAAAATATGTTTGTCATAGTCATTTGTATTATGCTTTATTACCCTATTGAAGAATAAGGCAGAAAAATATAATAAAAGTGATTGTAACAAACATATTTTATATTTATGTTTACTGTTACAATGCTTAATAATTTTTTTCTTGTAGCTTTTTTTGCATTAGAATTACTTAATCTTAAACTTATGAAAATTTTGAAATAATAAATTATTTATTAACCTTATTTTTTCCTTCTATTTTATTTCAGATTGCCCACTCACAGTAAATAAGGTAAATATTGAAAAACTTAACAAACCTTTAACACAAGTATTTTAAAATTAATGAAAATTTAAATTATTCATTGATAAAAATAAAAATCACTCGAGAAATGACAAAATGACTTATGGTTTGTGATATATTCTTGACGATCTCGGGTGAAAATAAAATGAATTATTTTGTTAGTCTAGCAGAAAGATTAATTTAAAAAATTTAAATAATGAAAAAAAGTACGTTTTGTTCTGTAAAAAGTAAATTTTTTAAAGAAAAAATTAAAAAAAAAAAATTACCCTAAGTTTTTTCTGGCAGATTTTAACCCATTGAATACAATAATTACAAAAAATCAATTTCTGAAAAAAATGCAAAAAAGTACGTTTTTTACTTTCTTTGAGTGTAGTTATGTTGCAAATGATATTGATAACTATGTTGTAACAACATAATTATAGATGACTTTTATCTGTTTTTTTGCTTGAGGGTTTCCTCCCTATAGATTGTTTTAATTCTAAGGTAATAAGTAGTTGTTAATATTAAAGCGAAATAGTTTTAATAGAAATTAAACTAGTAATCGGTATTGTAAAGTAATAATAATGAATATAAATATAACTCAATATACAAAGATAAGATTTTTTTGATTTTTTTTAAATGAGTAATAGATTTAAAATTAAAAAAATATAAACTTAGATTTTTTATTAAGAGATAGATAAAAAGGAAACTGATTATTCGTTATGGAGTTGATGAAATAAAATTTAAACAAGATTTTAAGATTTTTTTTATTGATGTTTTGATATTTATGTTTTTGTTTTTTTTTTAACCTGTTGTACCCGTCTTTACTACATGAATATTTAATTTTAAAGTTCTTTAAACAAAAGAAACGAGTTATTATTATAAAATTCTAGTTAAATGGTTGGCTGCAAAGATACGTGATTTTTTGTAACAAGAATATAAATAAATTTCGTTTTCTTTAATGAAAACAAAACAGGAAACAGGATGTGAGTTTTTTTCAAAGAGTGTATTTGTGTGTGTAACAAGAATTTTAAAATGAATGAATTAGTTAAAAAAATTATATGTTTTATTTAAATTTTAATTAAAGTAATTATTATGTTTACATGATTATGTTTTGAGTTTTTATATTAGGCTGTAGAAGGTTTTTTGTAATCAATATTCTAAAAAAGATTGAGGCTAAAAAAATTAATTTTCTTGGAATATCATTTAACGTTATTAATAGATTTTTAAATTATTTTAAAGTGCTTTTTATGAAGATATTATTAAAAATTTTATTATATTTTCAAACTTTACTTATAAGATCATACTACGCGTATTTATATTAATATTATAAATAGAGTGTTATAGTTGGAATTTTAAATTTAATTTATTTTTGTATAGTTGATTTTTTGACTATTATCAAATTTACGTTTTTAGATTTTTTGTTTTAACTTTTTCCTATCTGGCAACAAAAAAGTCGATTTCTCTAAAGTTTTCAAACCAAAAAATGGATAATTATTACAAAATATCACTTCTATACAATTTTTCGAAAATCGATTTGTTAAACTAATTATAAACATAAACATATGTATATAATATAATATATATATATATATATATATATATATATATATATATATATATATATATATATATATATATATATATATATATATATATATATATATATATATATATATATATATATATATATATATATATATATATATATATATATATATATATATATATATATATATATATATATATATATATATATATATATATATATACAGTGGTGGCCACGAATTTAAGACACGACATTTCACTTATATATTTCTGATAATTTTTACATCTTATCGAACAAATTTTAGATCCATGTTATTTTTTAAAGATCCTAGTAATGTTATGAAAAAAAATCAACAATAGTTTGTTACCTATATTTAGTTTCCAATTTTTATTTACATATTATACAGATTAATACAAGTTTAAGCCTGGTCATGAATTTAGGACATAGGCAAAATAAAAGTTAATTCACAAAAGTAAAGCTCAGCTTCATAAAACAATATTAGTATTTGGTGGGAAATCCTTTATTTTGAATCACAGCAGCGCATCTCCTGGGTAAACTTTCAACTAAGCCTTTTGAATTTCTTCCCATAAATCAGTCAAATTTTTTGGCTTTACTGCTCGTACATGCTCCTCAACATTATTCCACAAGTTCTCAATTGGATTGAGATCCGCGGATTGAGCTGGCCATTTCAGAACTGTGATATTATTTTCCTCTAAGCAACTCTTCACTAGGCGTGAAGTGTGCTTAGGGTCATTATCATGCATAAATTTCCACATTAGAGGCATGTTGTCTTCAGCGAATGGTATCATGATGCTTGTCAGTATGTTTTTGTAAATATGCTGGTCCATTTTATTGATAATCTTCTGAATGGAACCTACACCATGCCAGGAAAATGCTGCCCACACCATGACATTTCCACCACCATGCTTAACCGTTTTAAGGGTGTACTTTGGGTGATGCTCCAGGTTTGGAGGACGCCATACGTACTGTTTTCCATCAGAACCAAAGCGACAAAACTTCGACTCGTCGCTCCAAAGTATATTTTTCCAAAATGTCATCGGCTTATTGAGATTTTCTCTTGAAAACGCTAGTCGGGATTTAATTTTTTTTTTTGACACAAGTGGTTTACGTTGTGCAATACACCCACGTAAGTTCTTCTCATTCAGACGTCTTCTTATTGTCCTGGACGATATATTAATACCAAAATCCGATGAAATCTCATTTTTAATTTTACTTGAGCTCTTGAAAGGATCTTTAGCAGCTGATTTATAAATTAAGCTATCCTCCCTGGGTGTAGTTTTTCGGGCTCTAGGGTGCTGTTTGACATTTTTGGTAGTGCCATGTTGCTTGATGTGTTCCAGTGCATTGTAAATCTTGGATCTGGAACATTTTAGTAGCTTGGAAATTTCCATTACTGTTTTTCCATCAGTATTCATTTGTTGGATCAATTTTCGCTCGGCATCCGAACTCCAAGTACCTCTGGCCATTTCTAACTAAATATTTTGATGTATTCTAACATTAAATGGAATAAAACATTCATTACTTACCTTTTAGCTTCAAAAAACACCAAAAAATCACTTAAAAACCAAATATTTCTTATATGTTTTAAATTCGTGACCAGCTTCAAAAGCACGTTTTTACGAAAATATAATAAAAACAGCAACAAAATGTATACACAAACAAAACCAAATAACGGTAATTGATCTTAACATTACAGGGTACACTGAAAAATTAACAAAATCTAATTTTATATTGCAGGGTTGTAATAATTATCACAACTTAGTTCGTTACATGTCGTGTCTTAAATTCGTGGCCACCACTGTATATATTTTTTTTTTTTTTCAAAATTACTGATTTTTTTAAATTTATTATTTTTAACAGTTTTTTATTTAAAGTTTTTTGTCATTTTGGCGATATTTTAATTTAATAGAGTTTTTGTTTTGGCGTTTTTTTAGGTTTTTAATTTTTTAACAACTTTTTCATTTTATTGTTTTTTCGTTTCGATGACCTTATTTATAGTTTTCTTCTGTATTAGAGTTTCATTTTCGCTTTTGCGTTTTTTTCGTTTTGGCAATATATTACCGATTTTTTTTTATTTAAATTATTTTTTTATTATGTTTAAATTTCTTCATTTTGAGAATTTTTTGACTTTAGCGTTTATTTTTCATTTTGGCGTTTTTTCCATTTGGGCTTTTTTAGTTTTTGCTTTAAATTTTAGCGTTTTTTTAACGACTTTTTATTTCAGCATGTTTTTTGGTGTCAGCGTTCCATTATTGTTTTTATTGCGTCTTTTATTTATTTTTGGATTTTTGTTTTCATTTTAGAAATTTGTTTTATTTCTTCGATTTCATATTTATATATTTACCTAAGTTATTTTTTTAATTTTTAATTTTAGCGATTTTGAAGATTTTTTATTTATTTTGACGTTTTTCTGTTATAGTTTTTTTTTTTTTTTTTTTTTTGTAGTTGTGGCGACATTTTTATTTTACCGTTTTTTCATTTTTGCGACTTTTTATTTCAGCGTTTTTTCTGCCGTTCCTATATTTTTTGCTGCTACTTTTGTTTATTTAAGGTTTTTTAGTTTTGGAATTTTGTTTATTTTTCGATTTTTTTTTTATTTTTTGTTTTTGCGATTTATTGAATTTTAAGGATTTTTTATTTTTATAGTTTTGACGAAATGTTTTTATTTAGGCGTTATTTTCATTATTATTTTTTCATTTTAGCGTTTTTCCTTTTTAGCTTTTCTTCATTTTTGCAACTTTTTATTTATAAGAATTTTCTATTTTAACGTTTTTTTTTTTTGTTTTAGCATCTTTTTTATTTCAGCGTTTTTTTTTTTTTTTTTTGGTTTTAGTGTTTTTGTTCGTTATAGGGACTCTTTTCTTTTATGTTTTGTTTTTCTTTTCGGCAACATTGGCGATTTCATTTATTATATTTTTCATTTTACGCTTTTTTATTCAAGTCATTTTTTAATTTTGTCTACATTTTTATTATGTCAATTCTTTTTCCATTTAAAAATTTTTTGACGATTTTTTATTTTTTTGTTTTAGTGCCTTTTTATACCCACCATCAAAAAGATGGGGGGTATATTGATTTTGTCATTCCGTGTGTAACATGTTGAAGGAATCATCTAAGACCCCACAAAGTATATATATTCTGGGTCCTGGTTAGATTCTGAGTCGATCTAGCTATGTCCGTCCGTCTGTCCGTCTGTTGAAAGCAGGATAGCGCTCGAACGGAACAACGTAGGGAGACGAAATTTGGCACAAATATTTGTCTTATATAAGGTTTGTTTGGGATTTAAAATGGGCAAAATCGGTTCACTAACCAAAAAGTTATGGGCTAAAGACTAGAAACACAGGGTGTCCGTTTTATACTTTTCTGCTGATATTTCTGCAACAAAAGCATGTACGATAGCGAAATTTTGTACATATAGTTTGGGGATCGATATGAACTCGGAAGCCAAAAATGGGCGTGGCTCACCCACTTTACTGCCCACTTTACATCCTTCTCTCATATAACTTAAAATGTGAAAAAGTTGATGGTGGGTATATAGATTCGGCCGGGCCGAATATTTGCGCTTGTTTATTTTCGCTTTTTTCTGGTCTCAGCGTTTCTTGTTTCGTTTTTGCGACTTTTGTATTTCAGTTATTTTTCATTTTGGCAATATTTTTTATTTAAACGATTTATTTTAGCGATTTATATGTGTTTTACAATGCTATCATTGTTTATTAACTTTTTTATTTTAGCACTTTTTTTATTATTCTTTTTTGGTTTCAGCGTTTACCTTTCACTTTTGCGACTTTTTTTTTTTTTTTTTTTTTTTTTTGGGAAACATTTTTCGTTTTTTTATTTTGGCGATTTATTTATATTTTACAATACTAACAGAGTATAGTGTAAGCTATTCTATGTATTTGTATGTCATTATTGTTTCTATAGTTCTTAACTACGAATTTTTTATTTAAGCGATTTTTTCTATTTTAGCGATTTATTTGTGTTTTTCAACACTATCAGTGTTTATTTTTATTTTTGACGATTTTTTATTAACGTTTTTTTTTTATTTTAGCGTTCTTTTTTTGGTCTTCTGCGCTTCTTTTTAATTTTAGCAACTTTGTTATATTATCGTTTTTTTTTTTTAATTTTTCGTTTTTTGCGATTTTTTATATTTTGTCGATTTATTTATGTTTTACAATACTAACAGAGTATAGTTTGAGCTATACTATGTATTTATATATCATTATTGTTTTTAACTACTTATTGGCCCAGTGTGCAATAATAGTTTGTTTCTCTTAAATTCACAAGCAAGTGGTAAAGTTTTAATAATAAAACAAAAAAACATTATAAAATAATTATTTTCTGATCTAGTCTTTTGTTAACAACAACCAGAAAAAAAACTAATTCTCACATGTTCATCATCAACAACAACATGACAACTTACAACTGACAACAACAGCATTAGCAGTAGCAAAGTAAAAACTAAATGATGAAATCTTTAACAAAAGTTTGAAAAACAATAATAATAAACAGAAAAAGTATGTATCTTCCCCCACTAAGAGACCACTTAAACAGCCATCCATCCATTTACTCATACATTCATTTTATGAATGAATTTCTACTACTTCAATATCACAATGAGGATGATGATGATGTTGGTTTTGTTTCCATTAATTTTTTTCCACTTACCAAATATATTGTATTACAAAATTATAAAATTTATTGTTTAAACGACTCAGTACTTTTTTTTTAAAAAAGTTTTGTAATCAAGAATGAGGGTAAATGATGGTTCTTTTATTTTATAGACTTTTTCTGCTTTTTATTTTATGACAACCATATGAAAAACAAAAGTTTGTTTTATGTGTATCGATTATATGGTTGTCAATATAATTGCGCGTTCTAAAAAAATTAAAGGGGTTTTTGTAAATAACAAAAAAATAACAACAAGAAACGCATTAATTTGTTGTGTGGTTCCAGCGGAAGTGTATCGTTATAAAAAAAAAAAAAATTAAATAAAGCCAACAGAAATATTATGTGAAATTTCACTTTCTATATATTAATGCTGATAAAATATATTTTATGTTACTTTTTTTTTTTTGTAGAACAAAGAAAATGTGTTGATGTCTCAAGTATTGTTTCGTAGAAATTTATAGAAAAAAAAAAAAAAACTAAAAAAAAAAACTGAAAAAAAAAGAAAGTGAAATTGTACTAAAATTAGCAAAATTTGTAAAACTAAACAAAGAAAATTTCTTTCAAACATTTGAATGTTTTTAGTAAAGGAATTTGTTGCTTATTAATAACTAATAATAAAAAATAATTACATGGTAGCGGCAAACATTTGATTACCTTAACACAAGTTTTGCAAATTTAATAGATAATTTGTTTGTTAATCATTGTATAAAACTCCTAATATTTGCTTTGTTAATATGACCTATTAAAGTAAAGTTTTTAAATCTTTTTAAAATAAATTTAATCAAAGTTTATTTGTAGCAATAATTATTACGATTTTGTTATATCTTTTTTGTTCTTGTTTATTATTATTTTTCTGCTAAAGTCTTTATTGAATTGTTGTAATCATTTTATATGCGGAACATAATCAAACAATTATTTTATTTATATTGTTATTATACAAGCTTGAAGAAAACTACACAATCTTATCAGTATTTTTTGCGAGAGCCATAGCAAAAGTCTTTATATTTAATAATTTTACAATGACCCATATACATACAAATAGAGTGTTCCAAGAAACTGAATTTCGATGCGAAAATATATAAAATTTGTTCTTCAGTTCCCTAACTACGATTACATGGTATATTTTGCTTAAACGTCTTATAGACCAACATTTTTGCGAAAAAATAATTTAATATTTTTTCCATAATAGCGAATTTTTTGATATCCATTTCGAGATAAAACTTGAAACATTTTTTTTGTTTTTTGACAAAATGTATTAGAACCCTGATTCTTAATCATTGACAAGAAACTGAAAATCAATTTTTCAATGTTTTTAAATATTGTTTCCTGTTCAATACGCATCTTTAAATGATCTTGCTAAATTTTTTTCAATAGCACACTCTATTAAAAAAAGCGAAGATAATGTTGATTTACACAGAAAAAATTATTTTCAGATTATTTTCAACGAAATTATTAATCGGAAATTTAAAATGATTTTAATTATTTTTATAACTGAATAATTTGCTCAATATAATTTTATACAGAAAAGAAAAATCTAAAATAAAATCTCAATTATGAAAAAATCATTTTCAATAACACTGGTCGACAAAAAAATCCTCCCCCATAGACGAATAGTTGGACTTGATGTATTTTGATGTGCTAAACACGAATCTGCTTTCAGTTTTTTTCCATCAGGTCTGGATTTTTTTTATGGGCGTGTCTAATATTTCGCCCATAGTAAGGCCACTAGTTTAGTATATTTTCTCATAACTCAAGTACGGTGTGTATGATTGACATAGGTGAGACACCAAAAGATGTGTACTAAAAATATGTTCAAATCATCCAAACTTAATTTTTTTATGTGCTCAATAGTTTCAAAGTTATTTTGAAATAAGTGCCCAAAAAAAAAAAAAAAACACATTTTCATGCAAAATTTTAGATTTTTTTGTTATTAAAATTTGTTTTAATAAATGAAAACATCCAAAATGTTACAGTTTAGCATCATTATTTTAAATCTGGTAATGTTGCGAACAAAATAAAGTACGTATCTTCAAAATTGATGCACAAATCGTGATTTTATTCACAGTTAAGTAAAAATACCCATGTTAAATACAATTGCGTAGAAATACAGTGGTGGGCAAAAACAATAAAAAATAAAAAAAAAATAAAAAAAATAGGTGGATTTTGACGAGTTAAACAAGAATCTGCATTCACTTTTTTCCTATCACGTACTGATTTTTTTTATGGACATGACTAATGTCATCACCTTATTCAACGGTCACACTATAAAATTCGAGAATGGTTTGTAAAATTTAGACTATAACTCAAGAATCATTTACACGATTTTTATAAATGATACACATAAACGATGCATACGAAAATTGTCTTCAAAATGTGTCAACAATATTTTTTATTCGCTCAAGAATTTCAAAGTTGTGGATCAAAATTTTCACGATTTTTCAAAAAAAAAAAAAAAAAAAATATTTTTCGCTACTAATTACAGAACGGAAATATTAACTGGATAAAAAAAATTATTTAAATTCAGCTCAAAGACAATTTAGATCACTATCTACTGGAGTTTAATTTATATTAATTGGACAAACCGTTCTCGAGTTATACAAGTGTGACTGCCTAAAGTGGTCATGCCCATAAAAAATCAATACGTGATAGAAAAAAAAGTAAAAGCTGATTTTTATTTAGCACATTAAATTCCATCTAATTCACCTATTTTTTTATTTAAGACAAAAAAATTTTTTTCCGACTAGTGTATTTCTGTAGGTATGCATGGGTATCCTAACTTAACTGTGAATCCAATCAAGATTTGTGCATCAATTTTTATGATACGTGTCTTTATTTACTCGTAGTTTTGGCAGCTTTGAGATAAAGATGATAAACTGAAATATTTTTGATGTTTTCACTTTTAAAAAGAAGTTTTAGTAAAAAAAAAAGAAATCTTGAATTTAGCATGAACAAATTTTTTTTCGGACACTTATTTCGAAATATCTCCTAAACTATTGAGCGGATAAAAATTTGTTAGTAGAACGACTTAAAGCTAATTTTATTCCACATATATTGGTATCTCATTTATATAAATCGTGCATACCGTTATAGTGAAATATACTCGAGTAATCGGCATATTTAGGGCGCAATATTAGACACGCCCATAAAAAAAATCTCGACCTGATGAGAAAAAACTGAAAGCAGATTCGAGTTTAGTACGCAAAATTCCATCTAGTCCACATATTTTCTTTTTAAAGGAGCACGAAATTTTTTTGTCGACCAGTGTAATTTAATTGAAAATATTTTTTTCTGTGAAATTTAAATTTTGAATAATTTTTTAATTATAAAAATGTTTGAAATCATTTTAAAATTCTACTTTTTTCGAAAATATTTTTTTCTGTGTTTGTTTTTTTTTTAACTTTTGTTTTGGCCCTCGTTATTGCAATTCTTAAACAAAAATAGTTCTGCTCGTTTTCTTAAATACACATTAAATATTTACAAAATGCGTAGAGATAAGAAATTTATAGCATTTTGCGGGGTTTTGCACTCATAACAGACTTTAGCAGATTTTAAAAGTTCATTAGAATTGTTTGGCAAAATTTTTAATCTTTATATTTAAAATGTAAGCAAAAATCTCCTAATAGGAAATTAAAAGCTAAAAGCTATGTAGAGGGCTCTGCAGGCAGTATAAATTTGGGTGGAAAGTTGCATAAGGGGGAGCGTTAAAAAGCGTCTAAAACTAAAGATGTAAAGGATTTAGATCAGAACTATTAGCAGAAACAGTTTTTTTTTTATTCTTCTAAAGCTATGTTCACATTTGTCAAATATTTGACCAAGTTTACGTGACCACTAGTTTGATTTGCCATTGTTTGATCTTGCATTTGTTTTGTAAGAGAAAACAGCGTCAAATAAGTTTCGGTAAAAAGCTATGATTAATGTTAAGTAAAAAATATTTCCCCATTAAAATGGAGAAGTTAGAAAATGTTTTATATAGTTGTTACGTCATTTTGCTAAAATTTTTGACTAGTCTGAAAATAGCTTAAGTGTTATGACCAGATACGGATTATTTATAGAATGTTTATTGTTCAGTTTTAGCATATTTAAGCAATTAACTTTATTTTAGTGACAAATTTAAGGTCATTGTCTTTAAATCTTGAAGGAGATCAAATTCAATTTTATTTTTAAATAATTAACTTTTATAAAATACTTAAATTTACGCTTTAAATGTTATTTTATTTTTTATTTTAAATTCAATATTTTTTAAGTGGAAACTAACGGTTTATCACTTTAAAGAAAATAAAAATTAAAAATAAAAATAAAAAACTTATAAAGTGCCAAAAACTTCTTAATCTTTTTAACACCCAAGTCGCTTCTTTTTAATAAATATACCTCTAATATGAATAAATTTGTTTTTAAATCAGCATTAAGATCAAACTCGAGGAATAAAGATTATACAGTCATAAAAAAAAAACTAAAAATAAAAATTCATTTTAAATAAATAAATGCTAAACACACTTCAAGGAACCAGTAAACAACAGATATTGTCATAAATAAAATGCAAATTTGTTACTTTTTTTGCTGCTTAGTTTCAAGACAAGGTTGTGGTTTTTTTTTGGTGGGTCTTTTGAAAAAAAAGGCACACACAAAAAATACGATTCACCCATATTATTGGTAATAACAAAAGAAGCAATTGAACTGGTTTTTTTAATTTTAAAGAAAAAAAAAAAAATTATTTGAATTTATATACAAATTTTTGCACAAAATAAAAATCACACTTAAAGAAAAAAATAATTTGAAAAAGGAGGGAAAATAAGTTAAAAAAAAATAACTGACTAAGTATCACATTACTACGTTTATACGTAAGATTTTTTTGCAAACATAAATATTTAAAAAAAAAAAATTTGCCGCATAAACATGGATTTTAAAAGCCATCGCACGAAGGCTTAGAAATGATTTTCATTGGCCAAAAGTCAAATTTTTTGTTAACACCGATTTTCAAAATTTTAATGTCATTCAATAGTAAACATATTGAAGCAAAGGTGGCCAAAAAATTAGATCAAAATATTGGTAGTTGTGGGCGTAGCATATGCCGTTAAAGACAATTATTTTATAAAAAAAATTATTACTAGCAAACTGTTATAGATAATTGGCGTTTTTTCCCCTTTTTAGTTTTTTAGAAAATTATTCTAATAAAAAACAAAAATTTTCTACAGAAAGTTAGTCGAATAAAAATTTCTTTGAAAGTAATTCAAAAATATTTTTTTTTAAGAAAATTAATCGAATAGAAATTTTCTGTAGAAAATTACTCGTAAAGAAATTTTCTATAGAAAAGTAATTGAATGAAAATTGTCTATAAGAAATTAA
This sequence comes from Protophormia terraenovae, assembly GCA_951394005.1. Lineage (NCBI taxonomy): Eukaryota > Metazoa > Arthropoda > Insecta > Diptera > Calliphoridae > Protophormia > Protophormia terraenovae. The sequence continues at coordinate 31,218,216 of OX596077.1, read as the reverse complement.
TCGAATAAAAGTTGTATAAACAAATTAATCGAATAAAAAATTTCTTTAGAAGATAATTGAATTAAAATTTTCTACAAAAATTTAATCAAATAAAAATTAATCGAACAAAAATTTTCTGCTGAAAGTTAGGTTAACCTAAAGTGGGTAGCTGTCAGAACAATTACAAGACAGCTCACGTGGGTCCAGTTTGGTACCGTTGTGATACCCTAAGTTATCATGTGATATTAACTCACATGTCTGAAACTACGTTCGAGTCTAACCAACCAGACGCATGTATGAAGGAATTGATCGCTCTGATGTCAATATCAGAGAGATCCGACAGTACATGTACAATCGGACTACTGAATTTAGCGGTCCTTATTTCAGTGAGAGTCGGACAGTGACATAGGAAGTGCTCCACTGTCTCCTCCTTTTCCTCATCAAAGCAACTACGACAGAAGTCTTTAAAAGGGAGCCCCAATCTTCTACCAGCAATCCAGTGCCCTGTGACAACGGATATCAGAATACGTAACCAATGCCTTGGTAGTCCTAGGATAAAGTTTGACAGAAGTCCATCATATCCTGTGCAATCCTCGATAGATTTCGCAGTATTGTAGATCTGCAGGAGGAAAGTATCCACATCTTCATGTCGAAGAAGCGAACCAGTTCTGACCAGTTCGTCCGCAGTAATATTTCCCGGGGTATTTGAATGACCCCTAAACCAGACTAGCTCTAGGTTTGAATGTCTCGTCATCGCGTTTAGAGATATCCGGCATTCATGTAACAGCCTGGATGTGGAAAAGACACCCGAGAGTGATTTAATCGCAGCTTGACTGTCCGTACAGATTTGGATATCCACACCGAATACACTGTAGTATATCAACCAGTTTACCGCTCTTTTTATGGTCGAGATCTCTGCTTGAAGAATGCTGCAGTGATCCGGCAATTTAAAGGAAATACTTTTCCTATATTCGGGAATGAAGGCATCCCCCAACCCCATCAACAGATTTGCATCCATCAGTGTCGAAATTGACACTGATAAGCCTCTGTCAAGAAAAGGTTTAGGAGTGCAATAGTCAATATTGCAAGGAATGTCGTCAAGTAACCCTAAAACGGTTGCATGGCCGTATTCTCTATCAGTCCATGCACCTATAGTTTTGAGCCTAGTCGCCGACATGATGGCGAACTATTTGGCCATAAGGTCCACCGGTAGCCAGTTCATTAGAACGAATAGGGCTTTAGATGGAGTTGTACGTAACGCGCGTGTAATGAGCAGCGCCGAACTACGCAGAATCCTTTCAAAGATTCCGAAAAAGGTGGATTTCTGCATAGCCTTCCACCATACTAACGCTCAATACATAAGTATGGGCTTTATCAGCATGTCGAAGAGCCATTTTGTATTCTTGGGATTTATTCCCCAAGATTTCCCAATGGCTTTCATACAATTCCGGCCTTTGAGGCTCTAGCCCTTGTATTCTGGAGCTAGGATAGTTTGGAGTCCAGTATAATCCCTAGAAACTTCTTATTCTTATCTTATATCTTCTAGAGAAGAGAACGAGTTCCGTTTTTTCTGGATTCACACTGAGTTCACTAGTCTACATACTAAGTATACCCAAGCAGTTTGCAGGCGTTGAGACATAGTATCCAGATATTTCCCAGATACAGCCACCACAATATCGTCTGCATAAGCGACAGTCTTAAACTTCAGAGAATCCTAGTTTCTGCTGAAAGTTAAAAAAATTTCTTTGAAAATTAATCGAACAAAAATTGTTTTTGGCAAATTAATCGAATAAAAGTTTTCTTAAAAAAAAAAAAAATAATCGAATAAAAATTATCTATAGAAAATTTATCGAATAAAAATTGTCTATGGAAAAATTTTTTAATGAAAATTTTCTTGAAAAAATTAATCAAATGAAAGTTCTATAGAAAATTAATCGAATAAATTTTTTTTTTTTTGAAAATTAATTGAATAAATATTGTTTATAAAAAATTAGTCGAATAAAAGTTTCCTTTAGACAATTAATCGATTAAAATTTTCCTATTAAATGTTAAACGAATAAAATTTTATTATAAAAATTTAATCAAATAAAATTTTGTTTTAAAAATTTAATCAAAAAATAATTTTCTTTTTTTTTTTTTTTTTGAAAATAATTGGATAAACATTTTCTATAAAAAATTATTATATAAATTTATTCAAATAAAATTTTATTTTAAAAATTTAATCAAATAATAATTTTCTTTTTTTTTTTGAAAATAATTGGATAAACATTTTCTACAGGAAGTTAATCGAATAAAAATTTCTTTGAAAATTATTCGAACAAAAATTTCCTTTAGAAAATTATTCAAATAAAAATTTTCTATGCAATATTATTCGAATAAAAAATATATAGAAAATTAATTGAATAAATATTGTAATAAAAAAATTAATCGAATAAAAAATTTCTATAGAAAATTAATCGAATAAAAATTTTAAATAGAAAATTAATCGAATAAAAATTTTCTATAGAAAATTAATTGAAACAAGTGTCCTTAATGTTATTTAAATAAAAAATAAACTTAAAAAAATTTTTATTTTTTTTTTCGTCCAAAAACAACCAATTCTAGTGGGACCTGTTCTAGAATTGATAAACCTCACACAAAATTAACCTGGGTATTATTAAAATGTTTTTTTTTTTTTATCTGTTTATAACTTCTTTTATAAGTAAATCTAATACAAAAAATCAACATTTTCATACTAAATGCTATAAAAAAAATTAAAAGTTCAACTTTAGCCTTTAATTTCTCGATAACTTTTGAACCGAATTTAATGAAATTAAAACTGGAGAAAAATTCAAGAAAATAAATCTCCATCAAAAAATTTCTAAAATAGCTCTATCGATTCAAAAGTTACAGAGTTTTTGCAGATGAAAAACTATTCTGAGCCAATGTGCATCGTATAAACGTAGTAACAAAAGGGGATGAAAAGTATTCAGAAATATTTTATTTTATTTAGAAAACTGTTTTTCTTTTTTTTACTCTTTAAGTTTAATATAATTTCTTCTACTTCTTTCTAATTTAAATTATGGCATTTAAATTTTTTTATTATATTTTTTTAAAGAATTGTTTGCTTATTTCTTCAATAAACTAAAATTCTTTTCATAATTTATACAAGTACTTATGTTTGTATGTAAATTGCTCAATCATCTTGTCAATAAATATTTACATTTTGTTATTTAAATTTTTTGTTTTTATAGAAATAAAATAAAAAAAATTTTAGACATCGTACTCACTAAAGCTCTTGAACATATTTATACTTGTCAAGGCCCTTTATTAAAACAAATGAACTGAGTTTCTGAGTTGAAATTTATATTCAATATGAGCTAAGCGATTACAACTGCTATAATATTTACTTTATGTATTTAAATATTGAAGTAATGATTTCAATTTGCTGAATAATTAAATACTCACAAAATATTTTTTTGTTTATTATGTGTCTGAAGAAAACATTTTTATTAACTAAATATAAATTCTAACTTTATGTAACCTAACATAATATATTTATTATAGTTCTAAACTATTTGCTATTGAAAATCAGCTAAAACTGTTCAGTAGAAAAGATGTTTAAAAACAAAATGTGTGTAAGATTACTTTATATTCGTATGTTAGAGAAGAGTATTTAAAATTCGCTTTAAACTAATATAACATTTAAATTTATTTATTTTTGTTTTTATAATATAATTTTTAATTCAATCGTTAGTATTAACATAATGTTTGTGTCTTTTTTTATTTTGATATGTATGACTAACTTATTAACTTATTGTCTGCCTGACTGACTGAGTTAATTTTTATTTTTTATTAAGAAACATATCTGTTGTAGCTTCTTAACTGGTTTCTGGGTATTTTTTAAATTTTTTTTTTATTTATATTTTATTTAAATTCTTATAAAATGCGCAAAAAAATATTTTACAATAAAATCATTTGTTAAAAAAAAAAACAAAACAATGACAAAGTAAATCAAAATCAAATTTAAAATTAATGACAGCGTCTACATATTTGAAGTGATCATCAGCGTTAACAGAATTTTAAAATAAAGTTTAAGGAATTTTTGTTTTTTTATGGTATTAAAAAATAAGTGAATTAGATAATGAATATCGGTAGCAAGCCCTACCCTTTCCGAGAAATGTAATTAAGAGCGATACAATTTAGTACTGTAGGAGGCAAAAATTAATACAAAAGGTAAGAATGTTTTATTTTTGATTTATAATTTCACCTTATTTGGGAGTTGGGCTATTACGGCCATTTTTCATTGTCGAGTTTACATCAATTTGTGAACTATTTGTATAAAATTTAATTCGGTTAGATGCTACAAGAGAAATATTTGAGCCTTAATGATCCGCCCTGAAACTTATACTTTATTCAACATACACAGACATACAGACAATATAGCTAGATCGTCTTAGATTTTCAGGATTATCCGGAATATACACACATAAGTATGTACTGTATAGGGTCTTAGACAATTATTTAACCTGTTAAACATAGAATGCAATATAACCCTAATTATTTTTGATGGAGGAGTGTGGTGAAAACTAATTTTTGAAAAAATTGATTGGTTAAAAAACTTAAGGGTATTTATTGGCAAACATTTTGGATAATTTGGTGTGAAAAATGGATTTTGAGATGAAAATCGTGTTTTTAATGAATTTGCTATTTGAAAATTTGGTAGAATACTTGTTACATCCCTGCGAGAAATTTATGCCAATTGCAGTAATGGACCGGTTCCTCAATACTGTGATCACCAAAATTCCAGTTGAGAACCAGTTGTCGCCATAACACTCACTAAATATCAGTTGAGTGCGCAATTAGCAACTCGCGCTAAATAACAATTGGTAGCTGAGTGTTTACAGTTGAAGAATTTAAAACGCAAAATACATCAGAAGAACGTGGGTTCGATTAGGGGTGCTGGCATGGACATTAACACGAATGTTATATTCGGCTCGGCCGAATCTATATACCCACCAATAACTTTTTAAAATTTTACGTTATATGGGAGGTGGTCGGTGAAGTGGGCGAACCACGCCCATTTTTTGTTTCCGTGTTTACATTGATCCTCAAACTATTTGAACACAATTTCGTTGAAGTTTCACCTTATATGGGAGGTGGGCGGTAAAGTGGGCGGACCAGGCTCATTTTTGGTTTCCAAGTTTATATCGACCTTCAAACAAATTTATACAAAATTTCGTTGACATACATATATGAAACGGACACCCTGTGTTTCTAGTTTTTAGCCAATAACGTTTTTATTTATTAACAGATTTTGCCCATTTTCAATACATATTTGTGCCAAATTTCGCCTCCCTACGTTGTCCCGTTGGAGCCCTATACAGCTTTCAACAGACGGAAAGACGGACGGACATAGCTAGATCGACTAAGAATCTAACCAGGACCCATAAAATATATACTTTGTGGGGTCTTAAATGATTCCTTCGATATGTTACACACGGAATGACAAAATCAATATACCTCCCATCTTTTTGATGGTGGGTATAAAAAATAAAAAATATTTAAAAAGTAAACAATTCTTTTAAAATTTTATTATACATATTAATCGACCTTGAACATGTTCTCTTGGACCAGTCATGTCACCTTCAATGACATGTAATAACATGTAAAAGTGATAGGTTTCTCCCATAAAAAGTTCCAGAACTGGAACCGGTCACTAGCCCTGAGAACCTGTTACGTGACTAGTTTTGAACCGGTTCTCTTTCCTCTAGGGATGTTATATCAGAGAGAGAGAGATGAGAATACTCTTTTTGTAGAAAATATACATATATTTTTAGGTAAACAAATTTATTTAGTGGTAAAAATATGTTTTGATGGTAATAAATTGGTTTTGTGGTGTAGTGAAAATGGTTTAAGTTGAGAATTCGGTGATTCATTTTTTTTTTAAATAGGTAGTAATTACTTTTTGAGGTGAAAATTAGTTTTGTGGTAAAAATTGGTTTAGTGGTGAACAATTAGTTTAGTGTTGAAAAATATATTTTTGAGGTGAAAAATTGGTTTGAAGGTAAAAATTAGGCCTTCTTTTATTATTTTTATTTTTTTTTTTTTTATGAAAAATCTGTTTATTATTTTTATTTTTTGGTTAGTTTAGTGATGAAAAATTATTTTTATGTTGAAAAATTGGTTTTGAGCTAAAAAAAACTGATTGAAAATTTCGGCGAAATTTAGCTTTTGATTAAAAATAGATTTTTGAGGCGAAAACCTTTTTTTGTGGTGAAAATTGGTTTAGTGGTGAAAAAATACTTCTATGTTGAAAATTTGGTTTTGAGGTGAACAAATTAAATTTTTATGATTTTAATCGGTTTTGAGGTGAAAATTAGTTTGTTGGTTAAAAATGGGAAAAAAAAATTATTTATAGTGAAAAATTGATGACAATAAGGGATTGGTGAAAAATTTTTGGTGAAAAGCTATATGCTTTTTAACAACCTTTAATTTTTTTTTTTTAGGATATTGGCTTTTAAGTGAAAAATAGTTTTTTTTTAATAATTTTTTTTTTTTTTTTGTAAACATTTTTATTTAAATAAAAAATATGTTCAGAAGTGAATAATTTGTGTAGGAACTGGAGGAGAAAGATGGGAGGATCACCGAGGTTTTGCTGGACAGAGACGTTAGTTTGGAGTTTTAAGGGTTGGACTTAAACAGGACGGGATAAGACGGAATGGGAACGTGGGTATAAAAGACCGACATTTTGGACAAACGGGGAGAGTTACTCAGTGTGAGTTGAACTGAGTGGAAGTAGCATTGACACAAAAAGAGTTTGTGTTAATGCTAAGTGTTGTAAATATTGTAAATAAATAAATGTAAATATAAAGTCGAAAATCTGTGTATATAATTTAAAATAGAGTAGATAGAGTGTGACAGAGAAGTCACAAAAACCCTAAAGTGTTCATCAGAACGCTTTTAAAAATCTACAATTGGGGGCTCAACCGGGATGTTCTCATGAGCCAGTACGAAAATATTCGTTAAAATATTAAGTACGGTGCGCAAGAGTGAGAGGACTAGAAAGTTATTTGTTAGGAGAAAACAATAACAGCCGAGAGAGAGAGAGCAGTACCAGAACAGATGAGAAAAAACAACAACTGGGCAGATGACTTGCAGTAGATGTGGGTGCTTTTAGAGAAATTTTGCTGCACAGATGGCGTATAGAGTTTAGCGAGTAAATTTGAATGAAATTTGCTCGTTAACAGGTGACGCGATGAGTTGCTGAGGTGGTATTTACTCACTGATAGATGGCGCGATGAGTTTCTGAGGTAAAATAAACTTGTTGATAGATGGCGCTGTTGTAAATTGACCGTATGAAGGGAGAAGACTTGTGTATGCAGGAGTGTGATAGAGACAGATAGCCTATATCGCCTATGAACGCTGAGCATGGGAGAGAGAAAGGATATAGAGTATCTGCAGAGGCGCATAACCTGTAGAGTGGGTAGTAAATAGCAGAGATTTACTAAGGTGTTAGAAGCATGCGGCAATACAACAGGCAGCAAAAGGAGAAGGTTGATCGTTGTGCGATAACAGAACTACGACAGAGTGTGAGATACCGCCCAGAAGAGAAATTGTGTGATTGTTGTTCGATTCCAAGTCGTTCTAAGGACAATTGTGCATGTATGAGTATTGGAGTGCACGTGCAAGTTGTTGCGTATTTGGTTTGTTTTTTGTGTGTTGATTTTTTTTTAGTTGAGTGTCCGTTAGGTGAATTTTTGGGTGCGCAGTATTGTGTTGTTAGTGTTTTTTTTTTGGGATTTGTTATTTTTAGTATTTGCAGCTGCGCAATGCAATTTTAGTGTCCGTGGTCCGTTAGGTCATTATTATTTTTTGTAAAAGGGTTTGTTATTTTGAGTTTTTTTTTTATGGGTGATTTTTTGTTGTTTGTGTACAAAGCACACGTGTTTGGGAAAGTGCTTTTTGTTTTGATGTTTTTAATTTTGTCCGTGTATTTGTTTTTGTAATTTGATGGAGGAATCATATTTTTTTTTTGTGATCGTTTTTGGGTTGTTGGGATATTGTTTTTATTTTGGGTTACATTTTTTTTTTTTTGGTTTATTTTTGTAATTACGTAGTGAATATTGTTTGGGTGATATTGTGCGTAATAGTTTTTTATCTTGTTTTTTATTTTTTTTTTGTCTTTTGATTTTTTCTACTTATGGAGTAATTGCTTATTTTTGATATTTTGTTTTTTTTATGTTTGTACGAGATGGTACTTATGGAGTTATTGACGTTTGACGGAAGCAAAACGGTGATGGTGTAGAATTCATAGCGAAGATATCCAACCCAAGGCCTAGTGAGAAAGTATTCGGAAGATGCATAACTAATGGACAGGATTTCGTTAAAGATCTTGCCTTAGAGAAGCATGGTGTACGTAGAGTGTAGACAGCTTGATGATAGGCTGAAGCTGTAGCCATTGTTTTAGCCTTTATGTTGGATGAGGTGAACATGGTCGTTACGGGTTGGAGATTATTGGTTAATTCGGGGATTCTGGTGGATGTATCAACGTCACAGAGGACGTGAATCCGTAAGTTACTACATTCGGGGTCGAATGTGCTGTCAGGAGGGCCGAATGTAGGAACTGGAGGAGAAAGATGGGAGGATCACCGAGGTTTTGCTGGACAGAGACGTTAGTTTGGAGTTTTAAGGGTTGGACTTAAACAGGACGGGATAAGACGGAATGGGAACGTGGGTATAAAAGACCGACATTTTGGACAAACGGGGAGAGTTACTCAGTGTGAGTTGAACTGAGTGGAAGTAGCATTAACACAAAAAGAGTTTGTGTTAATGCTAAGTGTTGTAAATATTGTAAATAAATAAATGTAAATATAAAGTCGAAAATCTGTGTATATAATTTAAAATAGAGTAGATAGAGTGTGACAGAGAAGTCACAAAAACATCAAAGTGTTCATCAAAACGCTTTTAAAATCTACATTTGTTTTGTGGTAAAAACTTGATTTTGAGATGAAAAAATTACATATTTTATTAAAAATGGATTTTGAGGTGAAAAATTTGGTTTTGGTTTTGTTTTTTTTTTTATTTTTTTTATTTTTATTTTTTTGAGGTGATAAACTAGTTTAAGAGGTTAATAAAGTCTTTTGCGATAAAAACTTAGTTTTTAGGTGAGAAAATCATTTTTTAATTTGTTTTGACAACAACAATATTTTCTTTGACAACCATTACTTTTTTTTTAGAGAAAATTTTCTTCAGGTGAGAAATTTATGTTGTGGTGAAAATAGTTTTGAATGAAAAAATAACTCTGTTTGAGAACATTATTATTTAGATAAAATAATACTTTAAGAGGTGAATAATTTTCTTTTGCGGTAAAAATTTATGTGAATGAAAAATTGAAGTTTTGAAAAAAAAAAAAAAAATAATAATTTTTTCTTGAGGTGAAAAAAGTAGTTTTAGAGGTGAATAAATACTTTGGCTGTGTTCTTAGTTATAAGGTGAAAAAAGTCAGATTTTGTTTGAAAAATTAGTTTTGAGGTGAAATATTTATTTGTATGTGATGAAAATATCTTTTTTGTATTTTTGTACCCTTCACCACAGGTGTAAAGGGTATATATAAGTTTTTCATTCCATTTGTTTTCCACAATTTTCATAGGAGAACAAAAAAAATTTGATATTTTCGGGATCCTTGTAAGAAATGATGACGATAGGACCATATCCGTCCGCCCATGTGTCGGTTGAAATGGCGTTTATGAAGCACACCGATAACTGCTATATATAATATGTAGATCAAACGATCAGAAATCCTTTCGAGAATTTTGCTATTTAAATTCAGCAAGATTGGTTCATAAATGACGGAGATATGTTTAAAAAACAAGTTTTTAGAACCGGTTTTCCGATTTCTGAAGCCTCTGTATATACTAAGGATTTCGTTTTTATAAAGCAGACTCGGACATTTTTTTCTGAATTTATGTGCTGAAAAAATGAAATAAATCGGTTCAATAATAACTGCGATATCGGGCAAAACGCATTTTTGATTTTTGAAGCCCTTGTTTAAGCTACAGATTTTTATTGTTATATAGATCGGTCATATATATTTTTATAAAAAATACGAATTTATATTCTCTTTACCACTCTCGCCTTCAAAGTCAGAATTGCGGCAAGAGAAATTGCTGTGTGTGTACCCCGACTAATGTAAATTATTTAATTTTTTGTTGATTCATTTGGGAATATTTAAAAAAGGTGGAAACAATCAAACTTTTTATTCAATTCAATAAATATACAAAATTTTAATTATACTCATAAATAAAAAATTCTCATTGAACACGTTTGTAAACATACTTGCTGTAACACTTTAAAAGTATTTATTTATTTTATAAATAAACATTAAATATTTAACATTATTTTTCTTAATAATTGAATTAACACTTTAGAAAAAGTGTTAAATTTATTTTTTTTTAAACAATTATTTTTAATAACAATAATTATTTTACTCTCAACAGTAATTTTCACAATTTATTTTATGATTGAAAATAATTATTTTGTCACCAAGAAATTGTATAATTTATAAGGGAATTTTTTTTAATAATAATATTTAACACATACTAAAATGATTATATTATAGTTTTAATAATTATTTATAGTTTTAAATGATAACAAAATTATTGTTATATTAAGTATTCTATTTTAAAAAGATAAAAATCTACTTTATAATAATGACAATGCCGGGTTATTTTCTAAGAAGTTTGAAATTTTTGAAAAGATAATTTAAAGTTTTTTTTTTTTTTTTGTTGTGTTAGTTTATATTGTTATTAAAAATACAATAAAATAAATAATGACTCATTAAGATTAGTTTATTAGAACAGGTAAAAGAAACATGAAAATTAATAAATTAAAAAGAACTTGATGTGCAAAAATTCTACAAGAAGTTTTTAATAAAGTACAGTAATTGATATTAGATCAAGAGCAGGCAAATATAAATTTAAAATAACGTTACAACAATTAATATTTTTAGTTAACTGGTATAATTATACATTTTGTTTTAACCCATCAAAGTGATTTTTAACATTCATTTTATTTTTAATATCTTTTTTTTTAACACCTCTATTTAAATTTCGTACAGTGTTTAAAATCCCGATTTGAAACGTGTTCAAATAACATCATCATCATCCATTCGTTATATATTTTAAATACAATTTATAACTTAAAACAATAAGAACTGTTAATAAAAGAAATTAATAAGCGTTATTAAATTAGAATATTACTCATATACCAGTTGCTTAACTAATATAACAATATAACAAAATTTATAACACTTCAACTAAATTAAAAAAAAAAAAAAAAAACAAACAGACTGATAAATATAACAATCAATATTTAAAATCAAAATCTAATCAATTGATTAAAATAAAATTGATAAAAAAAATACGTTTTAAAAATTTTCTTAACTTTTTTTTTTAGCAAGCTTAAGTTTTTAGATGATTGATTTTAAAACTAATTTGACCTTTAAAGGTTATTGTTTATATGATTTTAAAGTTGTTATTGGTTTAAGAATTTTGGAGGGCTTTCGAACGGTTAAAATATATGTATATTTTTTATTACTAAAAAAACTTGTAACAAGTACTTAAGTTGACTAACCTTTGTCATTACAAAACTATTGTTTTAAAATTTAAATTATTTTGCTTCTCCTAGCGACTTTTATCGTCTTTTCAGGGTAACTGAACCCGAATTTGTTTAAATTTTTACTCAGCAGGAAAATTTTCCTTGAACTATAGTGCGTTTACTTTATTTTTGCGAATAACTAATTACTATCAGTTTTAAGGTTCTTTGATATATTTTGAAAATTTCTAAGTTTAATTTACCTTAGACTTTAGATATTGTTGTGCCAGATGGCCTTGAATGAACTTGATTGTCAAGATATTTTAGAAATTGTCAAGTTACCAGTTTAAATATAATTTGTCAAGTTGAAAATAATTTGTATTTATAGCTCTATTCCAGTACTTGTCAATCTTGCAAGTTTTAGTCAGAATTGACAGAAAAGTATTCCCGTATTCAAAATTTCTATATATTTTATTGTTTTTCTGATAATTTCTGACTAATTCTGATTTAAACCTTTAGATTTGATAAGTTCTGGAACACAGCGTTTGAAGAATATTTTTTGCATTTTAAATAGTTCTTTACAAAAGAGGACTGTTTAAAAAAAAATATTTTTCAGATTGATTTTGTACATATTATTCATTTTTAATTTTGAAATAAAATTTTTGTTAGTGGATATTTTTGAGTGAAGTTTTACACCAGAGTACATTTTTTGGTGCTTATTTTTGGGTACAATTTGCTTTTTTGCTTTTTGCCAGCAATTTTCGAAAAAATTTCTAAAATTTCCAAAAATGGGATTTTTTAAATTTTTTACTATATATCTTGAACCAATATCGGGGAGTAAAAATGTTTGTTACCAGGAACGTACAAACACATTAGTCGAAGTTAAAAGTATAACTTTTTCTTAATTCCAGCTTTGCGATTTGAGAAATTGAGGCGAAAATTGGAAAGTCATGAACAAAAATAGGTCGAATTTGGGAGACCCTAGTTATCGCAGGAATACAATTTTTACAACTTTTTTTCCTTCACACAATTTTTTATAGATCTATCCTTCAGAAAAATATAAATACTGTGTATGTTACTTAAGAAATTTTCTTTAAAACTAAAAAAGACTGAAACTACTTTTTTGAAAAAAAAAAAAAAAAAAATTACGAAAAATCTACTTTTTTCAAAGTTCAAATTCAAATGCATATAACTTTTGATTGTGTAAAGATTTTTAAAATTGTTTTCTTTGTGTAATTTTGTTATTTATTGTTAATAAAATAAAAAATATTTCCAGAAAATCGGGTGAAGTTTGGAGCCGCTATAAAAAAAAACTACACCAAGGTAAGTCATAAAGTAAAATTTTTTATCTTTCAAGCCGAATATCTCTAAACTAAAAGAGATAAAATATATTTTTTGTAGATATCTTCCAGTAGAATTCGTTGATGTAAAAATATTTAAAATCGATTCAGATATAACGAATCAAGATTGTTTTTAAAAATGTTCATACCTGAGGTGTCCAACTTTGGGACCATGTAGACCCGCCGCCAGTAGATCTATATGATGCAAACTCAAAACTTAAGCTTGCCCACACTTCTACTATCACTGTGTGAAATTTCATCGGATTTCAATGCAATCGGATTATCCGTTCGGAAGTTCTAGATTTATTTCCATTTTATTTTTGAAATGGGACACTATGCGGCGAAATGAGCATAGGAACTAGCTTCCCCCCAATACCAATGTTGTGACAATAAATCGAATTTAAGGCAAGAAATAGTTTTTGAAGAAAAAAAATTAATTTTAAGTATAATAAAAAATAGGTTTTGTGTTAGAATACTGGCTTTGTGATAAACATTTGTCTTCGAACCCAAATTATAAAAATTTTTGGGGGGCGACAAGTTGCTTTTGTTGTAAAAAAAATCTGCTTTGAAGTAAGGAAATCTATTTTACGGTAAAACAAATATATTTTTGGGCTGAAGAAAAAAATTATGAGAAGAAAAATTAGGATAAAAATTGGTTTTAAGTGATTATTATTTTACATTTTAAAATTTAATTTAAAATAATTTGATATTTATCTATAGTTTAAAATTATTTTTAAATGAACCATTTGGTTTCCGAGTAAAGATGTTACACGTTACCAACTTAACCCTGATAAAAGTAAAAAAACTATAATAATGTCAAAGTATCTTTGCTCCTCAAATGGTTAAATTGTTTTTCTAAATAAGTTACAAATATTTAGAAAAAAAAATATATTTCAGATTATTTATTAATAAAATAATTAACTAACTTTATATTCGAATTTAATTATATTATTTATTAATACAATTAATTTTTTAATTGGTTTACCATTTCCTTTTTAATAAATTGACAGCCGTTAATGAAATACAAAAAAAAAAAAAAAAAAAAATTAAAGACTTGTCTATAAAAATACGGAAATAAAATAAATTTAAGTAAATTTCCAAAAATTTTCAGCTCATTATATCTATTTTAAGAAAAGCAATAATAATAAAATCAATTATTCTAGTTACTAATATTATCATTTTGATGATTGGAGAAAAATCAATTAAAAATTAATTAATATAAGCAATTTCGTAATTGAAGTCCATTTTTTACTTTTTCTGTGTTATTTTATAATTAAAGAACTTTTTCCCTATTAGAGACTTAACATAAACATTTTAAATTCTGATTACCAGTAAGTATTTTTTAATTCTCTACAAGTTTGCACTTCTTTTTACTTCCTTTAATGGTTAATGGTAATAATTTTATAAAATTTATTCTGCTTAGTACTTAAAAATTTATTATGATTTGCAAAAAAAAAAAAAAAAAAAAATATTAATAAAAATTCTTGATGAGTTTTTTTAATTGCAAACTTTTGATTTCCGTTTAAATTTTTTTGTGTAATAATTCATTATTTAGATACCTTTAATATAATTATTTTTTTTTTTTTGCTAATTGCAAATTTTTGGTATTTAAATACTTCCTTTTAAAACAATAAAAAACGTTAACAAAAAAATTAAAATGATTTAGATAACACAAAGTATATATAAAAAAACGTTTAATATATCATTGTACTTATTTGGGAAGTAAATTAAATTTTCTACACGTTTTAATTATTTAAATACTATTTTATGATGATGTTTTCAACAAAATTATAGAACTAAAAATAAAAACTCAGAATACAATTTAGAATAGTAATAAATACAAAACGAATTTAAAGGGAACTATGGTTATTATTATATAAATAATTTGTAAAGAAGTTTTAATTAAAAGAAACCTGGTTTAGAAAACATTATTTTAAATTTATTTAAATAAATTAAACAAAAATTATATAAGAATATAGGTATCATAAATTTCTTAACAAATCTCTTAAATCATTTATATATATTGTTACTCTATAAAACTCCAGGCACAGTATTACAGCAGTACTCTAAAGACGCTTTAAGGTTCTTGCATAAGTGAAAAGGTCTAAGTTTAAGTTACTAAAAGTGTTTTGTAAATTTCTTATGTTACTTTTACTAACTTTAACTAATATTACTCTTAAATTTTTTTATAAAAGAAATAGTTCTCATATACTCCCGCCCCTCCAAAAAAAATAAATAAAAATGAGTATTATTTAGCAAAAAGTACCTAAATGATCATTAAAAATTAGCAAATTGTATTCGTTTAAATAAAATGTAAAAACAAAATACTTGATAAATTTGTACGTATGTACGTATACTTGAGAAGGTCGTTCGTTGCTTATCGCCATTCGCATTTAAAGTACGAGTTTAAAATAAAAAAATGTTTAACTATTTATTTTTTTTTTTAATTTTATGAGTAGTTTATATCGTTTTTGCGATAAACGAAGTAGAGAGATATTGCATTTTATTTACTTTTATAGATAACATTGTTGACTTTTTATTTTTCTAAATGAATGTTTTTAGATTTTTTATCTAATTATTGTTAATTTTTTATATAAATAGAATTTTATTTAGTTTTATTTTATTTAAATAAACTTATTGTATGCACTTGATTTTTATAAAATATAAGGAAAACAAGGGCAATTGATCATGAGATAGATAGATCAATTGTAAAAAAAAGATCAATTGTAAAAAAACTGAGGAAAAACTTATGTTTTTTAGTTTTTTAAATGTCTAAGTAAATAATTGTTAGGGGTCGGATTTTTATGAATTTATTTGTTTAATGAATTTTGATTAATAACACAGGAAAACACTGATTCTGCATCACGGAGTTTCTCAGTCAACTCGAATATACGCTATTAATAATTACTAAGCCTCTATTTAATCCATTTTTAAGTGACTCCAGTTCTCGCGATAAATCGCGATTTGTAAAACTATGGACTAGTGGCGCTTATCTCGAAAACAACTTGTCAGATTCATAAAAATATCAAAAAATTCTAATTAAAATTGTCTTCAAGTCATTCTTACATTACTTTTTAATACGGTCAACAGTTATGGAAATATATAAAATTACATGTTTGAAAAAAGAAAATATGATAAAAAATGTTAGTAAAATCTTAAAATTCTGCGACTGAAAAGAAACATAATAACTATTTAAATGAATATTGAAGGTCGTAGTATGTATCTATTATAATTTGAAGTTAATTTTCTTATAACTAAAATATTGATAATAATATTGAAATAAATACATAATTTCAGAGGTGTTTTGAAAATGGTCCAGCTTACGTAAATCTTAACATTGAAATGTAATATTTTGGGAATCATATAAGAACATAGTAATTTTCATTTCTAGAGGGGTACTTTTACAACTTTTTTTCGTGAGGCACTGCTCATGAGTGCGTAGAATTTTAGACGAAAAATTCCATAAATTTAAAAAAAAAATATTATTTTAGAAGAAGTTTCAAAACTGTGTCGAAAGTTCTGGTTATAAAAAAAACTTAAATGATAAATATCGTTTTTAGAATTGCTTATTTAAGTATACATGTTTTTTTTTTTTTTTTTTTATTCAATTTCAGGTGTGTTAGCATTTTTTAATACCTCTCCTTATTAAAATCATCATCACTCCATATTTTTTTTTTTTTTAATACAAAAAAATTTCACACCATTTTCTTTAAATATTTAACACAAAATATTATATTATACGAATATGTCTCAATATGGTTAAATGGTTTTCCTTTTTTTTTAAATCCTACCCTCTCTCTTTACATCTGTTTTTAAAAAAGTATAAAAATAACTATATGAGTATAGTTATCCTACAATTTAACATGAGCTCCTGTGCCAAAAAGCAGAGAAATAAAAAATATATCTAGATACTTTGAGAGTAGATACAATAACGATTCACTCAATTCATGCTAACTGAATATTTAAGCCAGATTGGAGTATGATAGACAGACAAGTGTGGAAAATGGTAAATGGCAAACAAACAAAAAAAAAAAAATAAAAAATATAACTACTCGTATTAACATGAAAGTTATTTTCATGTTTAGTTAATATCAGGTATCTTATAGCAGTAGCTATTCTTTTAAAGTAATTATAAACATTTTATTATATGGTTATGACATTGTCACTACAATATTATTATGTTCGCATTGTTAGTTATTATTAATTTTAATAACACTATGTTCATGATAGCAATGTTCTTGTTTCAGTTTTATCATTCAATATTGATATTCAATAATAAATTTACTATAATTGACTGCAAAAATTTTATGTTTTAGAATATTTTTAGTAGAAATATTTTAGTAGAAATTTTATTAATATGAAAAAATATCATTCACCCCTATTATGTATGTCGTTGTCGACAGCAAGTCACGTCGACAAAACAGAAATGGTATTTGTGATGTCAATATTGACTACAAATCTCAATATTAACAAAGTTTTGTAATTTTCTAAGTCGATTTAAAGTCAACGTCGAGTTGAAACGACTCTGATTTTGTCGACACATTTTTTAATGTCGACTCAGAATGAAAGTTGGCAAAATTAAGGAAAAGTCATAATTTTAAGAATGAGGTATAATTATTTCTTTATTTAAAATAAGTTATGTATCCTTATATTTATGCCCTACTCCACCATAAGTGGTTGGGGTATTATGTGTTTGTGTAAATTATTTACCGAAGAGAAAAAATCTTCCCACTCTAACCTTAAAATATACCGTTCGACTCAGAATCACTTTCTGAGTCGATTTTTCCATATCCGTCCTTTCACCTGGTCGGCTGGCAGCCCATGTAAACTTGTGCGCAAACTACAGGTCGTATTTTTGAATATAAATTGATGAGATTTTGTACATATGCTTTTTTCAACACAAGGACTCTTGATTTTGCTTATGGCCGACCCATTATTTCACGTGATCCCCATACAAATTTCCTCCCGGAATAGAGTTTTTTACCTCATAAATACCCTAAAAATATAAATATTTTAATGAAATTTATCACAAATAAGTTTTATATACGCATCTGTATGCCAAATTTCGTGATGATCGATCCATAATTGACCATAGCTCCGATATGAACCTTTCTTCTGAAAATCACTTTAACATGCATTAAAATAGATAAAACTTCACTTTTTTAGCAAATGTATTAAACAAAAACAAAAACACACTTACATATCTTATATACACTAATATATCTTGCAAAAAACACATTATTGTGTATAAATTTAAAAATAAAAATAAACAATTGTCACAAAATATTTAGAGAAGATATTTATTTCCTTTAAATTATCGATAACAAGTCGACGTCACACAATACTATTAGAAAATACGGATTTAGCGTCGAGGTGATGTCGATGTCGACTTAAAGTGACAACGACTACGAATTGACGACGACGTCGAAAACGACTTACATAATAGGGGTGATTATTTTTACAACTATTATATATTAAAAATCTGCTTCATGGTTCTTAAACCTATTTTCTGAAAAAAAAAAAAAAAAAAATTACCAAATATACCTGTGGCTTGTAATCTGCAAGTTTGATTAACATAAAATTTTACATACGCGTAACAGAGGAGTGTACAATTTTAAGTTTGAAAGGGGGACCCCAAATACTCTTTAAGAGCGGAGCTTTAGGGGTTCAAAATAGGGCACCTCTGACATACAAAATTGTAACCGCTTGTCAAATAATTTCCGATTTCAAATAATTTTTACATTTTACAGGGTTTTTCGAAGTTACTTCGAATTTCGTTTTTTTGGCTTCCTGAAGTAAAATTGTATGTGAATTGTCTTAGTATCATTTAGAAAGTAGCAAAATTGATTTTTACTGAAAGTGGCCTAAAACTGGGTGTGGCATCCTATTTATATTTTAGCCTATAGTTTTTTCCAAAAAATAATTGATATATGTGCTAAATTTAATTTTAAAATTCAAAGAAAAATTTTTTACACAAAGTGGCCGTGGCATTTCGATTGATATTATATCCTATATTTACTTTCAGTGGTTGCTCAATGTCCTAAATATCAGTTAAATCGGCTGAATACTCATACATTGCAAACAATATTGCTATGAAAAATGGGTATAAAAAGGGAGGAGCATTTAATAAAAATATTACAATATTTTTATCTAAGATAAAAAAGATTAAATGATAAAAACAATGAATATATTGAAATTTACAAATTTATTTATTTTTTTATTTACGCACATTATGAAAAAAGTGCTACAAAATATCCGAAGTTTAAGAGTCCATAAAATTGACATTCAAACTAACTTTACAAAAACATTTCAGAGATTTTATTAATCTGATGGTATACTTTCATTTCGCATTGAGGCAATATTTAATGACCCAAAATTTGTCTTGTAGTGTAATTTAAACTATCTCAATTTTGCCAAATTTTAGTCTAGTTTTGTTCAATATATAACCCAATAACTTTATCAGATTTTCAAAAATTTTAACCCAATTAGTTAAAGAACAAAATTATCTATCGAATATAGAAAACCTGAGGTCGATAAGAAAGTTTCTATACTCTTTTTTCTCTAAATTAAAATTTTCTTAAAGAACATATAATAATTTTATACTTTTCTGAAAAGTATCTTCTTAGAGATGATTATAAAAATAAAAATAAACCCAAACACTTAATAGGACTAAATACGGACTTTCCGGAATTTTACCTACTTTAAATCAGAAGTTTGACTTTAGCCTATATGTTATAAAATCCCAAAGGCTAGTTCTGCAAACAGTATGCAGTTTTGAGAACTCTAATGTGTTCTAAAAAGTTTGCCAATGGGTTTTTTCCAGATCTGCAACAAATGGGGACTTTATGGGCAAAATTCAAAAAAACTTCTATTTTTAAAATTTTCGTCGTTGTTTTTTCGATTGTGGAATTTCTGTATAAACAATTTTTCTACATTTTACCATTTCAAATAATAAAATCAATAATCGCTGAAAATTTTTTTAAGATATCTTAACAAATCAGGATTTTGTTGTAGATCAAATATTTATAGTTTCTCGAAAAAGCAATTTTTTAAACAAATTTTACTTTTGTTACAAAAACTAGAAAAACTATGGATTTTATTTTCTTTAAATAAACTTCAAAAAAAATACTACTTTTTATATATTTTATAATATTTAGAACTAAAACAGAAAATCATCAATTATAAACTTCAAATAAAGCTGCGAAGTTTGAAAAATTAATTTTCTGGTTAAACTCCCGATTTTGGAGGGTATAACTAAAATCCGAAAAATACATTCCAAGTAAAGTAAACTTTTTTGTCATTTTACTTCACCATGTAATTTTTTTTACTTTAAATGTTGTGGATCAAAAATCTATTTGCATGAAAATGCGGCCCATAGTAGTCACCTTTTTTTTTTTATTTCTTTCAGATATTGATATATAAAGAAGGTAATAATACGTTTTATCTACTTTTCGGTATAGAAATCGAATATGGTCGCTAAATGTTTGTATTCTTTTGATATTTAAACATATCGTAGGATGTAAAACTTAAGATTTTTTTTTAATTTTATAAAGAAAGAAATTTAAAATTTTATTTTAACAAAAGTTTCTTTTATCTTTTTTTTTTTTTTTTCAAATCTTTGTTAATAACAAAGAAATTCTTGACTTTGACTTTAATAACTTTTGACCATATAGTATAATAAAACATTTTTACTCTTTTGAGGTAAAGAAAAAATCTTACCAAAAATCTCAAACATGTACAAAAAAAAAAAAAAAAATCTTTTTATTGTATAGTTGCCTTAAACATATTCTGGCATAAAGAATTTATGGTGTAAAAATTGTTTATAAATTATGATTTATAAGTGTTAAGAATGAAATGAAATGAATTGAAATTGAAATGAGAAAAGTTATAAATAACAAATATACATACATGAAGAATTAAAAAAAAAAAAACTCTAGAAGTCTTGGGATTTTTTGTTTATTTAAGGTGTGTCTGAGACATGTAAGTTTGTCTGTCAGTCCGTCTGTCTTTCTTCGTTTTTTTAGATGGTGTTCAAGATTATTTATACGTTTGTGTATATTTGTTTGTTTATTTGTGGTTATTTGTTTAAATAAATGTACGTTCAAATTGTGTGCGTTTTTCTTTTTTTTTTTCTCTCGAAAAAGTCAACAGATCAGCCAACAAAATAAATAAAAATAAAACATCATAACGAAGAAGAACATTAAAGATTTGTACGCATGCAAATTAATTTAAAGCAAATATTTGTATGTTGCTTTAAGCTTCTGCTAAAGCTCAATATAAATAAATAAAAAAAAATTTACCTGGTTGACGCCATAAATTAAAAAAAAATAAAATAAAAAAAGATAGGAGAATTCTTGTTATAAGTATTAAAATATGGTGATTTTAAACACAAAAATAAATGTCATTCTTTAGGTTTTACGCAGAAACTGATATTTTGGGTTTTTTTCTAAAAAATATTTTGCACTTCCTTAAACACAAATTATTGCAATCGTATTATTTAACATATATGGAGAAAAAATTGTGTCAGGGGTATAGGGTTTAAATTTGAGAAATTTTTTTTTTTTTTTTTTTAAATCTGAAATTTACAGATCTCTTTACAAGTAAAATATAAGTTAAATTGGACTCAAACATAAACAAGCAAAATAAAATAAATACATGCCTTTTTAACAGGCAAAATTTTGCAAAAGTTGCCCTTACGTTCACCAAATTAGACATTAAAGCTCTTTTGTAGCAGCTTAATAATTGTCAAGCCTAATCTAAAAATAAAGATCATTAAATGCAAACTTATAAAAAATGTAACATAAACATGTAAGTTTGTCTGTATTTTTATGATTTAAAAATGTAACATTTTCCCTTCACATTAACTTAAGGATATGTAAGGAGTGCGATCGAAAAAATCTAAAAACACGTTTTGCCTCATAACTTTTTTCCGTAGCAATATTTAAATTTTTTTCCTTCTAGTTATCTTTGAAAAATATGTCAGTTATTATATTTAATGATAACCATGTTAATTTGTTGTGAGTTTGATCAAAATGAGTGACGAAAAGGAAGTGCGTACTATAAATTATTAAAAAATTTCAAAAAAATCCAAATTGGTCCTACAAATAATTGGCCAAAGAGTTAAATGTCTGCTGCCAAACTATTTCCAAGGTTTTTAAACAGTATCAGGAGAATTCAACCATTGATAGGAAACACAATATCCACATGATATTGGGAAGGCCAAAAAAATTTAAAGCATATTGAAAAGAACTTCAAACATATTTGGTAGAAAAGCAGCCCGGTTAGATCAGTGCTCAGACTATTTGGTGCGAAAATTTAAAGCTAATGCGTTCCAGACTGGAATGCTGCAAAAAAAATAAAGGCCAAGAATAGGACACCGAAAATAAAACCAAATTTCATACAAAAAATACTCATGTTGTATAAAGAACGACGAAACGTATATACTGGCACATTTTTCGCAGCTTCCGGGTCAAAATTTTTATGTTGCTGATGCTCGATGATAAGTTTAGGACTGAAACGCTGATGAAAATTCCTAAGAATTCTTAGTTTGGCAAGATTTATGCAGTTGCGGCAAAAGAAGCAAGTCATTTGTTACAGTGGGCTCTATAAATACCGAAAAATACATCAAAGAAGTTTGCAAAAAAATCTTCTTCCTTTCATAAGAGAGCACAATGTGTTCACATATTTTTGGCTCGATTTGGCATCATGTCACTACGTAAGAAAGCTCTGGCGTGGTACTAAAACAATACCATAGTTTTTGTAACAAGATCCTCTAAATTGTCCGGAGCTAAGACCACTGAAGAGATATTGGGCTTTTGTGAAAAGATGGTCCAAGAGGACAAAAGAGGTATTCCAAAATATCGAAGATTTTAAAAAAAGATGGGCAGACTATTCTAAAAAAGTGGCTAAAACAACTTTCAAATCTCTAATGGAAGGGTTACCAAAAAAGGTCTACTAGTTCATTAGTAGTTGTTAGAAGTGTTAAAGTTATATTTTTCTGTGATCTGTAGTATAATATCAATTTAATAAAAAAACAACCAAAATTCTAAGATCAACCGTTTCCAAATTATTGAATTTTATGTATGTTAAGATTATTTTGATCGCAGTTGGTAATTTTATACGAAAATTGTTCGAATTGAGAAATATTCGTAATTGTTTTGATTAAAAATAACTATTAAGAAGTTATCTCTGTCCGTCTGTATGTTGAAATGGATTTTTTGAAGCTCATAGTCCAATAAATACATTTCTCTTTCAACACATTTGTAGCATATAGTCTCAAAAATATTGGTATTGGAACTCAGCGAAATCCATTTGGAAATAGCGGAGTTTTAAATTATTTAAACAGCCTAAAAAAAGTTCAATTTTTTTTTGGCTTAAATTTAATAATATTTTCTATTTTACAAACAATATGATATAAAGAGGAAGTTGTCTAAACTATAAAATGTTAAGTCTGAGTTCGTATCCCCGGGACTCCTACCTAAATATTTGTTTCTCCTAAAAAAATAAAAAATAAAAATAAAAAATGTTTTGAAGTGTTTTTTTTATAAAAAAGTATTATTTAGATTTGAGTTGCATTTTAAGCTTTTTATATAAGCAAAAAACATGTGATATATCACTTGGGTTTGTGACTGAAAACTTTAGGTCGTGGGTTCGATCCCGAAAAAATATTCTATAAATTATCTTACTTATAAATTTTTTAAGGGTATAAAAGAATATTAATCAATAAATTTTAATGTATTTATTGTTGTGTAGATATTACATAAGATTTTTATTAAAAACTCCTTCCTTTTAACGCCCAATTTTAATAACAAAATAATTTGCAATATTAAGTGTCACATTATACAACCGATTTAACTGATATTTTGCAAATATACATACATATGTATATATCGAGCATCCTTGAAAATTAAATATAGGACATAAAATTATTAAAATTCTATATGAGTGCCACGCCCCTTTTTTTCCACTTTTATTATACTGTAATATTTTTTTACTACTGTCATTATATTTTTTATGAAATTTAAAAATTGTTTAATAAGATTTGAAAACATACGGGGCAGATTCACTATTGACACTGAATAGTATAGTTTTTAACACCACATAGGTTGATTTTGGGTGTATGTATATCCTTGAAGAAAATAATGACAGGATATACATACACCCAAAATCAACCTATGTGGTGTTAAAAACTATACTATTCAGTGTCAATAGTGAATCTGCCCCGTATGTTTTCAAATTAAAATCATTAACGAAAATTTATACCAGTTGGCATCAAATTGACACCATTTCAGTATAGAACTTTTAAATTACATTATATTTTCTATTTTGTGTTTTTAAAACGTGTATCAAATAGCGGATTCCGTAAATTGTTAATGAACCCATAACCGTGGTGTGCCAGGTTCCATTTTTAACGGTATAAGGTCAAGTCAATACTAGTTCTAATACTAGTTGTCTATAAAACAACATATATATATATAATCAGATTTGAATTAAATAATTTAAATGATTTTATTATCAACTATATTGAATAATCTGGCTTAGAAAATTTTGAACTTCAAGAGGATATAAAACCGAAATTCGAACTAATTTTGAAAAAGACTTTAGGGGTTTTGCTATAATCTTTTATTTTGGGTTGGAATTATTGAGGAAATATGTGTATATATATTTTTGTTACACTGTGTAGTTGATCGTTTTGTGAGCACTTATTTCCCTTCTTATTGCTTTTGTTTCTTGTTTAAATTAACCAAATTAATTGTGTAAATTATGGCTAAGAACGGAAAAGCAATCAAAACCAATATGTTTCTTTTTTTCGCGAAATTGTATACTTTTTTCTTGCATATAAACAGATATTAAGTGTTATTAACATTTAATACTTTTTATTGAGGAAGAGTTTTTCTGATTAAATTAAAAAAAAATTGAAATGAATCCTTTGCTGGCAAGAACGAAATAAGAATGAAAAGTTCAATGACTTTATGGGTCAAAATGTTATCGATATTAAAGTTATATAAATATTTATATACGTATATATGTATGTACTTATGTCGTAAGAAAAAAATTAACTGTTGATAACTAAGACTAGTTTATATATCACTTAATTTTCAAATGAAATACTTTATTTTATTTCCAAAATATCGAAGTTGTATTAAACATATCTATAAATTTTGTGGAATCTTAAACATGAAATTAAATTATAGAGGATTTTTTTTGGTTATTAAAAACTTTAAGCAATAGATTGTCAACAAAATTTCTTTTCAACTAACATGTATATTAGAGGGGCTCAAAATTTTTAAAGATTTCGTTCTAAATATATTTATATTAGCGTAATTTTTATGTGAGTTGGATCAAAATAAAAGGTTATTAAAACAAAAAGGCGATCTTAGGTTCTGTAATGTATATAACGTTAGGATTGTTTTTTAAAACACAATATTGGTAAAAGAGAAGTAACTATTAAATATTACACATTCCTTTAAAACATTTCTCTTTTTTAGTTTCATCATCTATTGGAGCTATTAATGTTATCCAGTCCTATCTGTCCTGCGGGTATTCTAAATTAATATGGAGGTGTTAGTTTTATGTATGAATTCCTTTGGGAGTTCTATGAATAATCAATTCTGGCCGAAGATATCTTGATGAGTCACTTCTGGCTTAATTCCTATCTAGAATATTCCTCTGTTTGAAGTGCTCGTTGTCCGAAAAATTTTTATTGATTATATATTTGTTGTCATCTGATTAATAAAAATCCCTAAAACAGAATTAAGGCGAACTTTTCACCATTACTCATATTTTCTTTTTGGTAAATATGTATGTTAATACAAATTTATATGTACATAAATCAAACTAAATAAATAATAATGTAAAAATAAATAAAATTTTGTATTTTAATTTGATTCACAATAGACATTAACATTTTCTATCGAATTAATTTTAAAATCAGTTACATTTACCATATTTATTCGTTAATCGTGACGGAATCGACTATGATACTGGGAACCGACAAAATTCGATTGGCAAAAAATTCGGTTACCGTAACGAATCTGTTTTCTCTGTATGTAATGAACAAAATCTTACACTCTGGAGATATTTTTATCAAGACAAATATTTCTACTTATTGCTAAAGAAGTTATTGAGAAAAATATGTATTACATACTCATAGTTTTTCCTTATCCGCCTTTCCTTCTTTCATTTATTTAAACTTATACTGTCATACAATAAATCTTATATTCAGTCTTATACTATATTTTTTAATACATATAAGTTATATATGTATATATATTATCAGATAATTCCATTTATTTAAACTTATAATTTTATGAACTAAAAGTCTTATATTCATTATCATACTATCTTGTTCTATTTCATAAAAGTCATAGTTATTGTATTTCAGT
This sequence comes from Protophormia terraenovae, assembly GCA_951394005.1. Lineage (NCBI taxonomy): Eukaryota > Metazoa > Arthropoda > Insecta > Diptera > Calliphoridae > Protophormia > Protophormia terraenovae. The sequence goes on along the minus strand of OX596077.1, from coordinate 31,191,938 downwards.
TTTATATTTTCTCTCTCTCATACTCAGTACTTTTTAAACTATTAATTGCTATACTTCTTACATTTATACCTTAGTCTAATAGAAGTAATATTATAATTATATACTTATACTCAGACAATTGTAATATATTTTCTTTTAATTTTTATAATGCCATCTTATACTCAGATTATAGATTAAATTTAGTTCTATAGTTCTATGTATATTAGTAGTAAAAAAGATTATTATATGTATATAGTATAAAGTCTTATATTCAGACTATATTATAACTGAAAATTATAAAATTATAATTTATTATAAAATTATAATCAGATAAAAAAGTCTTATACTTAAGCTATAATCTAAGTATATTGTATTATTATATTAGAAATATAATATTAGATTTAAATTTTAGTATTATATTTAAACACAAGACATTTACGAACATTATGTCTTCTATTTTGTGTAAAGTCTTATACTCAGACATATATAACTCTTATATTTCTGCAAAAGGGTTATAATCAGACTCAGATTTTGTTGCCAGACTATAGAGTAATAATTTGAATGTATATTTAAACTTAGATTATAATCTTAGTCTCAGAGAAAAACCAAGAATATGGTCTTATACTCAGGATATAGTTTTTTTATAATCAGATTATACTGTTATACCTTTTTCATAATAAAATGTTTATTCTTATTAAAGCTTAATGTAATAATTCTTTGTACAAATTCGACATTTTATAAATTTTAAAATTTAAAATCTTATACACACCCTAAACTGTTATAATTAGATTATAAAGATATACTTAGACAAGAGCCTTATACCCAGACTATTTTCTAATACTAAAGTTTCATACTGGGACCTTACACTTAGACTGCAGACTTATAATAATTAATATCATATCATTTATTTTGGAACTCAATAAAGATATCGACTTTAGATTTATTCGATAGGCCATTTTTTCTTTAACTAATTGAAAAAAAAAAAAAAAAAAAAAAAAACGTGAAAATAAGAAATATATTCGGTCAAGACCGGGTATAGGATTTATATTAGTCCTGTGGCCAACTGTAGACCAAATATACAAATGCAGAATAATGCGTTTTCTAGATGACTTTATGCACTTTAGGGCAATTCCCGGAAATGGTTTTATATTGGAGCTAGAGTAAAGAATGGACCAATTCTAATAAAATTTTGCAATGTTATTTCTACTTACATTTATTTGTGTCGAATATTACATTGATACTAACATTCATAAGGGATTTATGTACGTTAAAGTGATTTTCGGAAAAGGAGTTTATATGGGAGCTTTGGTGAATCAAGTACCGATCAGATTTGGTACAAAGATTGATACTTGTACAGAACTTCTTTTCATTTAAATATTTTTATTTTTAAAACATTTTTGAGTGTCGAAACTCTATTTCGGCGGGACATTTGTATGAGGGCTAGGTGAAATAATGGACCGATTACAACCAATTTCAATAGGATTCATTCTTGTATCATAAATGTCCCACGTGCCAAATTTGATTGAATTATCTACTTTGTCCACAAGGTTTACGTGGACAGTCGTTCAGCCAGCTATTCAGACAGACGGACAGACATTGTCAGATTGATTTATAAAGTGGTTCTGAGTCGATTGAAATAAATTAAGGTGGGCGTTGGATAACTTTTTCTATTGGCTATAAACATCAGCACAAATGCATAATATTCCAACACTTATTGTGGTGTAGGGTATAAAAATATAATAAAATCGGCGAGAAATAATGGGCTATATTTGGAAAAACTAGACCAAGATCTTGCAAAATGTATACAGTTGAAATTTCAAATAAAAATAACTTGAAAACTTTAAGAGACAAATAGTACACGCTAGCATGTTCTTCGCCGGTCTTATCAAGAGCTTTTAAACATCTTTGAAATCGAGTTAGAAACAAAAAATTTGGCAAGCGGTTTAAAAATGTTTTTTGGAGATTTACCCTAATTTAAAACTCCTTAGCTTCGCTCTTGTTGGGTCTGTGCGATACCCCTTCAAAACTTAAAATTGTAGATATTTCTCTTACACTTATGTGAAATTTTGTGTAAATCCAAACAGCCGATTCGTAGTTACAGATTTATTTCTAAAAAATCGATTTTGCCACACTGTGTATTAAGACGTTTAAAGAGGACTACGTTTCCTTTCTATAATGCCATAAAATTAATAAAAAAAAACACTTTTATATCCTTCCTACAGCTTGCTTCTTAAAATAAAAACTTTCATCCTAATGTTCATAAATTTTTCAAATATTTAGTTACCAATTTAATTTTTACTATAATTCTTTAATGATTATTTGATTATATTTAAAAATGTTAATTATATTTGTGTATGTTTTTATCTCTATTTCCAGGTATGTTTGTGTACTCATCGTATCGTACAGGCAACAAGTAACTGTAAAAGAAAACAAGGTATTGATTGCAACAAACAATGTTTGAAAATTGTAAACAACATAAATCAAGTTTAATAAAATATTAGCAATATTGATGTTGCTGTAGCAATAAAATTGCAGCCAGCAACATTTGTCAGAAAAAGACTTAAAAGTTAGAAAATAATAAATAATATCAAGAAAATAAAATTAAACATTATATCGTATGTATGATAGATAGACATAGTAGAAACAGGTATAAGCTTTAATGATAATTTTTAAGATACATATCCAAATATAAATACTTAGGAAATAAAATAATTTAGTTTGAAATGATTTATTTTTAAATGGTTTTTATTTCATTGTGACAACAAAAATAGTTGGATAAAATTTATTGTGACAACAAAACTTTGTTGTGACAAGCAAATTTGTTTTGATATCAAATATCAATTAAAATTTATTGTAATGTAAACTTTGTTCTCACATTTTAATATAATTATTCATCCATATCAGTACAACTCTAATTATTTTAATATACATCTCGATATTTAGTATATCTTAGTAAATCCTTTTTATCTTCATAAATCCCTTTTATTTTGTCTAAAGTTTTCATTCTTTTACTTAACTTTAGTTGTCACTTTTAGTACCTGTGATACCTATCAATACTACTATTTCAACATCAAAATATTATTTTTGTGTTAAAAATTGCATTTTATATTACAGCTACATTTATTCGCTTACATTATTTGTGGCTACAGGTTTAAATTAAAAAAAAAAAAACGGGATTTTTTTTCTTTTTTGCTCACATGTGGTTTTCGCAACTTGACTTGCAACACATTTAACCAATCTCATAGTACAACTATTTATTTATCTCAACACACCCATTACACATTTTCGTTTAAGCCAAACAAACCAGCAAGTCAAGCGGGCAGTTAGCCAAACTGCCAGCTAAACAATCATTACATATTTATACATGTAGCAGCTGAATACAATGGACAACAATTTTGGAATATTAAGGGAAAATTTAATAAGTTTAAATAAAATTTAAAATATAAAAGAGTTTTGTATTAGAAAAAAGCTTTTAAGAGCTGTTGCTAAAACTTATGAATTTAATAAAGAATTTTACTGAAAAATACAATTTATGGTGTTAAAACACACGTTTTCCAAATAAATGCAAAATTATTTAATTAATTTAAAAAAGCTTTGAAAGCTTTTACCAAAAAGTATTAGACAGATTTAATTTATGGAAGAATTCAATTTAAAAAAACTGAAAATCTAGGAATTTAGAAAAAAAAAAATATAAATGATTATTAAAACAATTTGAAAAAGCTTTTCATAAAAAATAATGAAATTTAGTATATTTTTTTAAAGCAAATTTTATTAAAAAAATAACAAGTTAAAATATTTGAACGATTTTTTTCCTATAATGTACAAAGCTAATTAAGAAATTTAAAATAGCTTTCAAAGCTTTTGGTTAAATATATTGTGAAAAGTACCTACATGTATTTTATAATTAATTTGATCAAAAGCTTAATAAATTAAAGCATTTGCAAGCAAATTTGTCTAAAATATATAAGATTATGAAAAAAAAACTTTCAAAAGCTTTTAGTATTAAAGTCGTTATTAATAGATTTTTTTGTAATAAAAATAAAATAGAGGACATTAAGTTTAATTAAATTTAAGCTTTTTTTGTCAAAGTTTCTTTACAAACTAAGAAAACATTTAAAGCTTTTTTTTTTTTTTATTATAGAAAATAGTTAAATTGCATGAAATTTACATGTAATTGACTATTTATGGCAATTTTTTTTTTAGTTTATAAATTCTAAAGAAAGTTTTAAAAACTTTTACTAGGAAATCTATTGAAAATATTACTTTAAATAATTAATATGTATTATTAAAGAGAGCTAACTAATTATTATTATTATTTTTATTTTTTTTTTATTTGAAAATTTTATTTTAGTTGATTTCTATAATTTTTGGAAATTTTCAAAAAACTACTTTTTTAACGAAAATATATTTTTGACTATAAATTCTTTGTTAGTAAAAAAAAAAAAAACAAAATAGTAACAAATAGTTAAGTTATATGAAGTTGGAATTGGATTGATTATTTACGCAAATATTGCAATTTTGGAACAGTTTTTTTTTTTGTTAATTATAAATAAAGCTTAAAAGCTTTTAAAAAAATTTTATAAAATATGATTTTAAATGTTATATATTATGAAATAGAGTTAATTTAATCGTTTTTCTGGCAGAACATTTAATTTCAGTAGATTTTTCTTCCTTTTTGTAAAAAAATTGCTTATTTTTTTAACAAAAATATAGTTTTTGGTTAAATTTTTTTTATTTTTATTGAAAATATTTTTTTTTTTTTTTTTATCCGAAAATTAAAATTTTTTCCAATTCAAGTTCTTTTTGATGAAAAGTTTATTTTGCGAAAAATATTCGTTGCTTTTTAAAAAATATTTAAAAAAAAGTTTTCAACGTGACATATTTTGTTTACATTTTCTTCAAGTTTTTTCTATGCATTAAAAAGCAATACAATTTTTTGAGTTTAACTTTAATTTATTATAAATTTTTCTATACAAAAAAACTATAAAAAATTTTTCTATAAAAAAAACTATAAAACGCTGAAGTAATTTATAAATTCTATTTTTGTAAAACACATTTGATTTTATCTAGAATATTTTATACAAACTTTCTACATATACATTTTTGCCCCAAAAAGTATGCACCAAATACAATACTATTTAAATATCTATTGGTAAATTTTGCAAAATGTTTAATAACTCTAAGTTTTTAAGGATTTTCGAAGAAATAATACTAATTTGAATCATAAACCAGAACTCCTTTGATAATAATAATGCCATTGAAAAATAATATTTAAAAAATATTAATTTTCCTAATAATACACTTTGACACTATATAATTGTTATTAACGAAGTAAAAACAAGTTTAACCGCAATAATCGTTTCTAAAATATTTTTTACTTCAAACAAAGTCTGGGAAAACTACATTCACATAATTAATTTCAAACGAAAATTAGGTGAAAGGTTTTTCAGTTACAAATTCCAAACATTATTTATTACGAATTATTTAATTGAATAAATAAACTACAACAACCAACATTGAAAGAAAAGCAACACAAAAAAAAAAAAAAAAAAAAATTGTTTAAACAAATAACCCCTGCAATGTGATGTGATTATCTTAATATCCATTACTTTAAAAGATTGTAGCAACCAAAGAAACAACTTTAATATTCATATACATATGTGGAGAATTTTTTGTATCTTTAAATGACCAGATACTTGTACTCTTTTGTGTATTTTAGTATTAAGCAATAGTTTTATATCTATCAGCAACATCATCATCAATAAATTTTGTTTTTTTTTTTCCAACATTTGGCTGTATAATGTTAAGAGATAAATCTTAAGTAATAGTAGAAAAAAAAAAAAACTAAAATACTCTAACACTATTTCTACTACTTACTCTGCTGCTCTATTCATGATCATGCTGCTGCTGATGAAGTATATGAGGAGGGAGACTCTGCCAAAGGCCATAAAATATCAATAGATGAAACAATAAATGAGGAGTGAAACCACAATAACTAAATAAAAAACATGGATTTGAGAATAAATATAAAGAAAAAAATAATAATAATGATGAAAATTTTATTTAACAATAAACTAAATGATTTGATGAATCATCTTTACCAACATGACAGTCTATCTGTTTGTATGGATGGACGGAAAGACATGAATGAACTCTTTCAGCTAAACAAAGAAACTAATAATGATTATAAATAATAATAATAAAAAAAATACAACTAAATACAAAACACGAAATGTCTGAAAGGAAAAAAAAAAAACAAAACAGAAAATTATCAGACATTTAATGCGTGTTTAAATCATACAACACTTTAAACTTTAAAATTCATCAAACAAAAGTCCACCGTATGGATGAATTTGTTTTATTTTTATTTTTTTTATATCATTAATAATATTATTTTAAAAAAGAAACAGTCATTTAAAGGAGTAAATTGCTAAGAATATTAAAAAAAAAAAAAAAAATAAGTGACTGTACATAGCTTTCCCTTTCAACCTCATATAATTTCAATAATTGTCTATTAGAAATTCCTCAATTAAAAAATTTTCACCAATTAAAGTTTATATGTCTTACATTTTTTTTTTTTTTTTAGAATTTAAGCAATTTTTAAATTAAAAGATTGTTTAGAATCTGAGCAATTTTTCTATTAAAAAATTGTTCAGGCTCTGAGCAATTTTTCTATTAAAAAATTGTTCAGACTGAGTAATTTTTCTAATAAAAAATTGTTCATATTCTGAGTAATTTTTCTAATAAAAAATTGTTCATATTCTGAGTAATTTTTCTATTAAAAAAATTGTTCATATTCTGAGTAATTTTTCTATTAAAAAATTGTTCAGACTGAGTAATTTTTCTAATAAAAAATGGTTCATATTCTGAGTAATTTTTCTATTAAAAAAATTGTTCATATTCTGAGTAATTTTTCTAATAAAAAATGGTTCATATTCTGAGCAATTTTTCTATTAAAAATTTGTTTAGACTCTGAGCAAATTTTCTATTAAAAAATTGTTCAGACTCTGAGCAAATTTTCTATTAAAAAATTGTTCAGACACTGAGCAATTTTTCTATTAAAAAATTGTTCAGACACTGAGCAATTTTTCTATTAAAAAATTGTTTAGACTTTGAGCAATTTTTCTATTAAAAAATTGTTCAGACTCTGAGCAAATTTTCTATTAAAAAATTGTTCAGACACTGAGCAATTTTTCTATTAAAAAATTGTTCAGACACTGAGCAATTTTTCTATTAAAAAATTGTTCGGACACTGAGTAATTTTTCTATTAAAAAATTGTTCAGACTCTGAGCAATTTTTCTATTAAGAAATTGTTCAGACTCTGAGCAATTTTTCTATTAAACAATTTTTCAGACTCTGAGCAATTTTTCTATTAAGAAATTGTTCAGACTCTGAGCAATTTTTCTATTAAGAAATTGTTCAGACTCTGAGCAATTTTTCTATTAAGAAATTGTTCAGACTCTGAGCAATTTTTCTATTAAGAAATTGTTCAGACTCTGAGCAATTTTTCTATTAAGAAATTGTTCAGACTCTGAGCAATTTTTCTATTCAGAAATTGTTCAGACTCTGAGCAAATTTTCTATTAAAAAATTGTTCAGACTCTGAGCAATTTTTCTACTAAGAAATTGTTCAGACTCTGAGCAATTTTTCTATTAAGAAATTGTTCAGACTCTGAGCAATTTTTCTATTAAGAAATTGTTCAGACTCTGAGCAATTTTTCTATTAAGAAATTGTTCAGACTCTGAGCAATTTTTCTATTAAGAAATTGTTCAGACTCTGAGCAATTTTTCTATTAAAAAATTGTTCAGACTCTGAGCAATTTTTCTATTAAGAAATTGTTCAGACTCTGAGCAATTTTTCTATTAAACAATTTTTCAGACTCTGAGCAATTTTTCTATTAAGAAATTGTTCAGACTCTGAGCAATTTTTCTATTAAGAAATTGTTCAGACTCTGAGCAATTTTTCTATTAAGAAATTGTTCAGACTCTGAGCAATTTTTCTATTAAGAAATTGTTCAGACTCTGAGCAATTTTTCTATTCAGAAATTGTTCAGACTCTGAGCAAATTTTCTATTAAAAAATTGTTCAGACTCTGAGCAATTTTTCTATTAAGAAATTGTTCAGACTCTGAGCAATTTTTCTATTAAGAAATTGTTCAGACTCTGAGCAATTTTTCTATTAAGAAATTGTTCAGACTCTGAGCAATTTTTCTATTAAAAAATTGTTGAGACTCTGAGCAAATTTTCTATTAAAAAATTGTTCAGACTCTGAGCAATTTTTCTATTAAGAAATTGTTCAGACTCTGAGCAATTTTTCTATTCAGAAATTGTTCAGACTCTGAGCAATTTTTCTATTAAAAAATTGTTCAGACTCTGAGCAATTTTTCTATTAAGAAATTGTTCAGACTCTGAGCAATTTTTCTATTAAGAAATTGTTCAGACTCTGAGCAATTTTTCTATTCAGAAATTGTTCAGACTCTGAGCAATTTTTCTATTAAAAAATTGTTCAGACTCTGAGTAATTTTTCTATTAAAAAATTGTTGAGACTCTGAGCAATTTTTCAATTAAAAAATTGTTGAGACTCTGAGCAATTTTTCTATTAAGAAATTGTTCATATTGAGTAATTTTTCTAATAAAAAATAGTTCATATTCTGTGTAATTTTTCTATTAAAAAAATTGTTCATATTCTGAGTAATTTTTCTATTAAAAAATTGTTCAGACTGAGTAATTTTTCTAATAAAAAATGGTTCATATTCTGAGTAATTTTTCTATTAAAAAATTTTTCAGACTTTGAACAATTTTTCTATTAAAAAATTGTTCATACTCTGAGTAATTTTTCTATTAAAAAATTGTTCTGACTCTGAGCAATTTTTCTATTAAAAAATTGTTCAGACTCTGAGCAATTTTTCTATTAAAAAATTTTTCAGACTCTGAGCAATTTTTCTGTTAAAAAATTGTTGAGATTCTGAAAAACTTTTCCATTAAAACAATTTTCAGATTCTGATAAATTTTTCTAAAAAAGATTGCTCAAATTCTGATCAATTTTTTTATTAAAAATTTGTTCAGATGCTGCTCAATTTTTCTATTAAAAAAATTGTTCAGATTCTGATATATTTTTCTATTAGAGAATTCTTCAGACTCTGAGAAATTTTTCTCCCAAAATATTGTTTTCTATTGAAAAATAAAGAAATAGCTCCTTTAAATCTTTAACACTATCTGCATATAATTTTACGTTTTACAAAAAATATATATAAAATAAACTTTATAAGTAACGACAATAATGACAATGACGATCATCCTTCTCTACTCAAGCTGTCATCAGGCACATGCAAGTTGTAGCAGGTTGCAGTTGATCTTATTGTTGTTATAGACTACATTGTTGTATATACAGAAAAAAAAAAAATACATCAAAATCAAATGTCAAATATTAATGTAACAGCCGACAAAGGAAAGACAACAATCAAAAGCAACAAAAAACAAACAACAATGTTATGATGCAGCACAAAAACAAAAAGTTGCTTGGCAACTGCTACCTTGCAACTACTCATCCAACCTATCCAGTCCATATTTGAAAAACTTGTCCATCTTTTATGTCTGTATCATGTGCGTATCATCTGAAAACGCATATAAAAAGGATAAATAAAAAAATGAGAAGCAAAAATGTTAAAATATGGTTGGGAAGAAAAAAATTAAATCAGTGCACTCACCAGAGACCTGCGCCGACCGGCTGAAATTCGGCTAAGCCGAGCCACCGAAGAAATTTTGGAAGCCGCCGCCGCCGAAAAATTTGCGGCTTAACTCGGCTTAAAAACAGCCGCCGTTTTGAAATTATTTTTGAAAAATATGTTAAAAAGAACACACTTTTTCATTATTTGAAACCGTCATTTCCCACTTATGTATTATTGCTATTAAAAAAGATTTTTTTTTTCGTTAAACTAGTTATTTTTTCTTGTTTTTAAGTTGTCAATGCCAGAAACAAAAAACCATAGAGTAGCATATAGAGACGAAATTCTCGATTGACATTTAAACAAAATTGTTGTTTTGTAAACAAAAATGTGTTTTTATTTTCTTTTGCCAACAACAAAATGTATTTGATTACATGTATTTTGTTATTGCATGAGTTAGGTTTTTGACAACCGACTTAGGTTTTTGACAGTTAGTTTCGTCTCTTGTTACTCTTTGCAAAAAACATTATAAAAATGCAAAAGGCCGTATCCATAAGTTTAATTTTTTTGCTTTGTTAATCATTCACTTAATGCATAAAATAATCTTCGAACCAAATTTTTCTTAAATGAAAAAAGTTTGACAACGGTTTCGTTTATGAAATTGATGTTACAGCCTTTTGACTTTTGTTAATATTGATGTCATCTTTGAAGATATGAATATGAAGTTTTTTGTATAGATGTAGTTTGGATCAGTGCATTATAATACAGTAAAAAACCAACATTTGATATTTCAGTGGTAACGGCCTTTTGCATTTTATGTGACGATATTTTCCTCTTAAAAGCTGCTTGAATATAATATATAAATTAAAATAAAATCTTCCATATTGCTAAAAAAAAAAATTATTCCTATGTTAATGAAAAATGTTCAATGGGGAATGAAAATAAGTTTTTTTTTTTAATTAGAAAATGTATGCTTAATTTCAGCCGGCTGACAGCCGATTTTAAGCCGCCGCCGAAGCCTTTTTACACAAGCCGCCGCCGCCGATAAAATTCCTCGGCGCAGGTCTCTGGCACTCACTCATTCATTTACTACCTTATAAAATATTTTCAAGCGGCAGTGGACAGTGACTGGCATCATGTGGTTTAGACAATTTATATTGCAGCGCACTTGCAACAAATGTCTATAAACTCTTGTTGTCAGCAGCATATATGTTTTGACAAAAAAAAAAAGAAGTCCTCATTATTGTCATTATTACACATATGATCTCTTGTCAGCATCATGAGGGACCATCAATTCATATAAATAAAACTTAAGAACAAATTAAAAAAGTAGATGCTATGTAATATGTTAAAATATATTATATTATGCATGTACAGCATTAAATTGTTCTTAAGTTGCACTATGCATAACTGACATGACATAACTCATGTCGAACTTCAATTTTCTTCGAACAGTTAATGTCAGACATGATATTTTTTACAACAGCTTAACACATAGATTATGTCGGAGTTTCTTTAGCACAATTAATGTCGAACAAGAGTTTCTTTACAATAGTTGATGTTGGGCATTATTCTCTATAGAATAACTCATGTTAGGCATTAGTTTCTCTAGCACAACAAATGTCAAACATAAGTATTTCATAAATTAAAAACAGTGACCTCTACAGTTTGCTTTAAAGTTATATCTTTGACATTTTATATTTCTAATAAACAAATTACACCATTAAGACATCTTTCAAATGCATAAAAATAAAAAAAAAAATATTTCGTTTTTTTAAATTTTCAAAAAATTCGCATAAAAAATATTTTTACATTCAACTGTCAGTTTTTTGTTTTATTACAAAAATCCCATTATTACACAAAAGATTGATGGTTGAAAAGTTGAAATAAAATTTATGATCATTTAAGTATGAAACTCACATCTGATTTAAGCTCATACTTACAAGTGTAAGACGACATGAAAGAAACAATTTTTATATATTTTTAAAATTTTTTTTAAAACAGTTTTTACTCACAATTCGTTATACAATCGCTAATAAAGAAAGAAATTCCATAAATGAAATGCCTTTTAAATTGATGGTTTAATGATAGAAAGTATTGACTACTAAATTGAATTAGAACGTAACTAATTAAGACAGTACAGCAGGCTTAGTTCGAGAGAAAGAGAGAGATAGGAAGATAAAGAGAGTGATTAATTAAACAGTCTTGTAGATTTTAAGTAGCAGATTTATAATGGCCTAAGAAAATTGTTTTAACTAAAAAGCCATAAAATTAATGTAAGATTAAGAGATTTTTATTTAACAGAAGTGGTATTTTTCAAAACAAATATTTAAGTAAATTTAAACTGCTTTTAGTTAACAAAAGAAAGCGTTTAACATAAGTATAAAAATAGTAAAAATATTACTAAAAAATAAAAAAATAAAAACTCGGAGAAATATTTTTGATCAGTTACAAAAGAATTTATTTTTCAACTTTATTAAAACCCCTTGAAAGTATTATTGGCTTTAAAAATTATAAAATTTGTTAATTTAATTAGAAATTTCTTAAAAACATAAATTCCCGGAAATCACTTAAATAATATACAGTCCGTTCTATTGACCCATATTTATTAATAATTGCAAAAAAAGCCATAAAATAATTAACAACAAATAACAAAGAAAAACAAAATTATTAAACAATTGAATCAATTACAAACGCCAGTGTTCCTATAAAAATAAATATCAAAAAGAATAAAAATCTAAATTTAATCAACAACAACAATGACTAACATTAATTTATATTAAAACAATTTCCGTTTTCTCTAGAGAAGGTATCCCTAACGACATAATTTAAGAAACATTTAATTTCACTTAAAAAACATATCGGGCATGATTTTTTTTATACAGCATATTTCCGATCTGAATAATTTTCAAACAATTTATTTTATAGATATAAATTAGAATAATTAATGGCTGAATTTTAATTTTTAAAACATGTCACAGCTGACATAAAATTATTTAGGATATAGTAGACATAAGTATCTCTAGACGGCTCGCATCGGAAATGAGTTCGCAATCCGACCAATTTTTATACCCTACACCATGCATTTGTCCTGATGTTTGTAATACCTAAAAATATTGATATAAGACCCGATCTAAATTTAATCCAATTGGTTAGAATTACTTTCTGGGTCGATTTAACGATGTCCGTCCGTCTGTCCGTCCATGTAAACCTTGTAATCAAACTAGAGGTCGCAATTTTGAACATAAATTAATGAAATTTGGCACACGGGTTGGCACCCACAGGGGCCAACACGTATTTTTTTACAGTTTTTAGTAATTGATATAATCATTTTGGTGAGAGGTGCAAATTTAAACAAGTTTTTAATTGAATGAATTATTTTCTAACATATTTGTTGATTGGTGACTATTTTCTGTGTAGTTTTTCTATTCAAAAATTATTCACAATCTGAGCCATATTTCTATTAAAACTGTTCAGAATAAGGGTAATAAATCAAGTTTTCTATTGAAAAATTGTTCAGACTTTATTAAAAATTTCTTCAGAATCTGATAAATTTTTCTATTAAAAACGTTGATAAGAATCTAAGAAATTTTTCTATTATAAAGATGTTCAGAATCTATTATACTTTTCTTTTAAAAATTTATTAAGATTCTGATAAATTTGCCTATTTTTTTTTTAACAATTTAATTAAAAAATAATCAGATTTGGAGTAATTTTTCTATTAAAAAATTTTTCCGAAACTGATCAGTTTTTCCATTAAATATTTCTTCAAAATTTGATAAATTTTTCTATTAAAAATTGTTCAGAAACTAATAATATTTCACTTAAAAAATTGTTTAAAACTGATGAAGTTTTCTATAAAAAAAAAATTTTCAGAATCTAATTAGTTTTTCCATTAAAAATTTCTTCAGAATCTGATAAATTTTTCAATTAAAAGATTTTTCAGAAACTACAAAATTTTTCTATTAAAAAATTATTCAGAATTTAATGAACTTTTCTATTGAAAAAATTGTTCAGAATTTGACGAATTATTCTGAATCTGATGAATTGTCTGTTAAAAATTGTTTAGAAACTGATAATATTTCTATTTGAAAATTGTTTAAAACTGATGAAGTTTTCTATTAAAAAAATTGTTCAGAATCTAATTATTTTTTCCATTAAAAATTTCTTCGGAATCTGATAAATTTTTCTATTAAAAAATTTTTCAGAATTTGATGAATTGTTCAGAATTTGATGGATTTTTCTATTAAACATTGTTCAGAAACTGATAATATTTCAATTAAAAAATTTTTAAAACTTATGAAGTTTTCTATTAAAAAAACTGTTCAGAATCTGATGAATTTTTCTGTTATCAATTGTTCAGAAACTGTTAATATTTCAATTAAAAAATTGTCCAGAAACTGATAAACTTTTCTATTAAAAATATTTCAGAATCTAATTAGTTTTTACTTTAAACATTTCTTCGGAATCTGACAAAATTTTTAATAAAAAAATTGTTTAGAATCTCATAAATTTTTCTATTAAAAAATTGTTTAGTATGCAATAAATTTTTTATTCAAAAATTATTAAAGCCCAAATTACAATAGCGCGTAGTCATCAGCAGTGTGCTGCCATAATCAGCTGATTATTTAGAATGCACTGTTTGTTATGGTGTTGATTACATTTAGTCAGCAGCAGTTTGCAGTGCTGTTTCATTTAGCCCTGTTTCTAAATTCACTGCGCTGCATTCAGATTGAGAGCGAGACAAAGAGAGTGAGCAAATAAATGAGAGGCTAAAATACACAAGTAGAAATTGTGGCTGCCTACGCTGAATTCTAATTATAACGACAGCAACATGTTGTGCTGACAGTGATCAGCTTATAATTTTTGCTGATACTGTTGCTGACTACGCCCTATTGTAATTTGGGCTTAAGAATCTAATAAATTTCCATTTATATTTTTTTTATAATAAAATTGTACAAAATTTGATAAATTTAAAAAGAAAAAAAAGGTTTCAGATTAAAAATTGCTCAGAATTCTGATCAATTGTTCAGAATCTGAGCAGTTTTTCCTTTAGATTATTTTATGGCAGACTTATCTCTTTAGAAAACATTATATAGGACAGAAGTTTTTTTTAGATATGAACTAATAGGGTAGAATTTTTTGTAAAATATATCATGTCGGATCGGAAGTTCTTAAGATAAATTGCAGAAATTATCCTGAGAGCAATCTGTTTTGTTCATACCGTTTTCTCTGAGAGTACTTCTTTTAAATTTTGTGTTTTCTGTCTGCAGGGCATTATTTCGCAATTACATTATTAATGTACATTTGTTTTCGTTACAAGTTTATTTGTTTGTTAGATTGTTTGTTACTCAAACTGTATCCGATATTTATTTAATAGTGAAACGATAAATAACTCCCCAATTTTATAGCACATCCATACAAACATGTGTATATTATTTTCTTTCATTTTTCTACTTCTTCACCGTTGTTTTCATCATTTCTAACAACAGCTATTCTACTCTAATTATCAATAAAATCATGTTTAAAGTTTATGGCCAAGAAGCAATAACACACTCTCTTTACAACAAATACTTATGATTATTAACAATAATCATGATAATAATAATGTTTGATGATAGTGTGGCAGTCAGTTGGCGGTGGTGGTGGTGATGGTGGCAGTAGTAAAAGGAAATAAAACGGTATTTGTGCTTAAATTGTTTTGTTTGCAGTTTTAGTTGCTGTTGCATTTTTTTCTATCTCGTGTTGCCGCCGTTAAACCAATAACAATTTAATATACTTATAGCGTTTTAAGTTTTTTTTGGTTGTTGCCTGCCTCTTTTTTTTCTGTTGCTGTTGTTTTGTTACTTGGCCATGTTGCATGCAATTATGTTGTTTTTTTTTTGTCGATACTTTTCTTGACCAGTTTTTCCACTTTTTTTGGGTGCTTAGCAAATAAAAGAATGTATTACAGCTGTTTGTGGAATGTGGCAAGTGCAATTGTTAAAATTATTATTGAATGGAATCTTTTCTATTTGGTGTAAAAAGATTAATAATGTTTGAAATAAATTTTAAGGTTATAAATGAACATTAGAAGAGTTTTTAGTATTTTATATAATATTTAGAATTGAAAGAAAGTTTAATAATTTTGAAATAATTTGTAAATTATAGAAAATGGTTTATTTGCCTAGCTTATTTTTAGCTACCTTTATTTTTAATTGACCACCACCTGTTCATTTTTAGTTTCCAAATTCTATTTTGAAAAATAATATATCAAATCTTTTCTATTTCTTTTTCAACACTTATAGCCATAAAATTGTTTTAATATAGATTTCTTTTCAAAACTAAATCAAAATAAAACAAAAAAGAAATTTATTTGCAAAAAATAAAAAATAACTATAATAATTTATATTATTAAAGAATTAAATTATAATTTAAAGCACGTATTTCCAATAAAACAAAAATTTCACTTCCACTTCTCTTATTCTACAAAAAAATAAACAAAAGAATCGAAATTTCTGCACCAGAAAATAATAATAAAAAAAAAAATTATAATAAATACAAAAAACGTGCAAAATTTTCAATATTTTTATGCAAATTAAATAAATACTCACTATTTTGGGTGACATTAATGGCTTTTGCAAAACGATAAAAGTATAAAATTAGAAAATTATTAACAATTTTAATGAATTGTTAAAAAATAATAAATAAGAGATCTTATCTAAACAGCGATCTAATTTAAGATCATTAATAAAGATTAAATATAAAATAATTAAAAGTAACTAAAATAGTCTATGATTTCTTTTTTAATTTCATTTATATCTTAAAATTTATATATTTTTAATTTATTATTATTATTTTTTTTTATATTTCAGCTCTCCCCCTACCAACAAATTTTTAACTACTTCGCAACAATTTCTACCAAATTTAATGTAAGTACCTACTGTAAATAACAGTTTCTTTACTCAAACATGAAATTATCCAAAAAAGCGAAAAAAGAAATGCACTCATTAAATATATTTTTTTTGAAAGTAAAATTTTAATTTGGCTTTCCAAAAATAACAGATTCAAAAACCTCCACCAAAAATAAACAAACAAATATCATTGATCATTAAGCATCATATTGTGAGTTATGATTTATATTATTTTTCTTTTATTTTAGTTTTACTTTTAACTAAAACATTTTATTTTTAATGAATTAAGTTTTTTTGTTTGAACTTTTTCACTTTTTTTTTTTTTTGATAGCAAAAGATGTTTGCTTAGTTTGCTTGGGTTAGAAACATAAAGGGATTTCTATAGGGAAACGCAAACATTTTGAGATTGTTTTTATCAAAAAATTATTTAGAATTTGAGCAATTTTTCCATTAAAAAATTGTTCAAATTCTGAGCAATTTTTCTATTAGAAAATTATGCAGAATCTGAGAAATTTTGCTATTAAAAAATTGTTCAGACTCTGAGAAAATTTTGCTATCAAAAAATTGTTCAGACTCTGAGCAATTTTTCTATTAAAATATTGTTCAGACTCTGAGCAATTTTTCTATTAAAAAATTGTTCAAATTCTGAGCAATTTTTCTATTAAAAAATTTTTCAAATTCTGAGCAATTTTTCTATTAAAAAATTGTTCAGACACTGAGCAATTTTTCTATTAAAAAATTGTTCAGACACTGAGCAATTTTTCTATTAAAAAATTTTTCATACACTGAGCAATTTTTCTATTAAAAAATTGTTCAGACTCTGAGCAGTTTTTCTATTAAACAATTGTTCAGACTCTGAGCAATTTTTCTATTAAGAAATTGTTCTGAGCAATTTTTCTATTAAAAAATTGTTCAGACTCTGAGTAATTTTTCTATTAAAAAATTGTTCAGACTCTGAGCAATTTTTCTATTAAAAAATTGTTCAGACTCTGAGCAATTTTTCTATTAAATAATTGTTCAGACTCTGAGCAATTTTTCTATTAAAAAATTGTTCAGATTCTGAGCAATTTTTCTATTAAAAATTGTTCAGACTTTGAGCAATTTTTCTATTAAAAAGTTGTTCAGACTCTGAGCAATTTTTCTATTAAAAATTTTTTCTATTAAAAAATTGTTCACACTCTGAGCAATTTTTCTATTAAAAAATTGTTCAGACTCTGAGCAATTTTTCTATTAAAAAATTTTTCTATTAAAAAATTGTTCAGACTCTGAGCAATTTTTCTGTTAAAGAATTGTTCAGACTCTGAGTACTTTTTCTATTAAAAAGTTGTTCAAACTCTGAGCAATTTTTCTATTAAAAAGTTGTTTAGACTCTGAGCAATTTTTCTATTAAAAAGTTATTCAGACTCTGAGCAATTTTTCTATTAAAAAGTTGTTCAGACTCTGACCAATTTTTCTATTAAAAAATTGTTCAGACTTTAAGCAATTTTTCTATTAAAAAATTTTTCAGACTTTAAGCAATTATTCTATTAAAGAATTGTTCAGACTCTGAGTAATTTTTCTATTAAAAAATTGTTCAAACTCTGAGCAATTTTTCCAGTTGAAAAATTTTTCAGAATATGAACAATTTTTCTAATAAAAAAAAAATGTTAAGAATATGTAAGTATATCAAACTTTATATGTTCAGCATTTTCATTCGCTATTAATTAAACAATGTAATGAAGATTAAATGATAATTCTCATGATAAATTTTTACAGCCTGAAAACTAAGTTTGTGTGTAAATAACTTTGTATTCATAGATATATGATAAAAATACAAATGTAGTTTTTGTTTTATTTATACATATTGTATTACTGAATATGAATTTATAAGTTATTGTGTCGTGCAACAAAAAGTGTGAGACTCACTTTTCTTACTGCGCTCATATGTATGAAACTAACAATTGTAATATAAAAGTCAAGCCGCCTTATGGAAATAACATAAAAAGGTTGAAATAATAATTGAAAATTAACAAATAATATATTCAATTGTTTTTTCAAACAACTCTTAGATTTTGGCATATTTTCCCGCAGGAATTTTATTACAGCAGCCAATGAGTGAAAAGAAGATGAAAGAAAGCTGGAAAATAAATAAAAATTTAATAATAATTTTACCACTTTTGCTGTTGGTGTTGTTGTTTGGCTTTTGCCAAGTGTCATTTGTTGTATTATTATGTTTGTTGCACGTTTTATGTTAATCATAGTTATTGTCTGATACTCCCACTACAACTTGCTGTCTATCTAACTGCCACCTCTTATGAATGTGTGAATTTGAGAAAGAAAATTAAACAATGCAACTCAAAATGTTGCAAGTAGCTAACGACAAGCAGACAGACAGCTTGTTAACAAAAAACAGCAGCTCGTCTTACAAAGAAATTATATTTTGCAGTTCATTTGTGTTAAGAAAAAGTGCTGTTAATATTTAATTAAGTAAAAGATTTTATACATTTTTAATTTATAAGATCACTGCAGTGAATTGCTTGCTATTATACGATATACTTTATTTAATTAATTTGAAAGAAAATTTTGTCAAATTAGCAAATTTCAGCAACATGGCAACAATTTCATTTTAGTATTAAGATTTGCGTGTGCTTTTAGTTAAAATGATAGTAATATTTAATAACTTTCTAACGGTAAAGCCTCATAAGAGAAATGCTGCTTTTTTGGAATTTGATAAATTTTTCTATTAATTTTTTTCAATTTGTCAATTCTTCTATTAAAAATTTTTTTAGATTTTGATAAATTCTTATTTTAAAAAATTTTTTGATTTTGAACTACTTTTGTATTGTTTCTATTATTCAGATTCTGAAAAGAATTTCTGAAATAATAAATTCTTCAGATTCTGAAAAAGTTTTCTATTAAAAAATTGTTCAGATTCTAAACAAATTTTCTTTTAACAAATTTTTCAGATTCTGAAAAAATTTTGTACTAAACATTTTCTTAGATTCTGAACAAATATTTTATTAAAAAATTTTTCAGATTCTGAACAAATTTTCTATAAAAAAATTGTTTAGTTGCTGAACAAATTGTCTATAAAAAAAAATTGATTAGATACTGAACAAATTTTCTATTAAAATATTGTTCAGATTCTCAACAAAATTTCTATTAAAATATTGTTCAGATTTTCAACAAATTTTCTATTAAAATATTGTTCAGATTCTCAAGAAATTTTCTATTAAAATATTGTTCAGATTCTTAACAAATTTTCCATTTAAATATTATTTAGATTCTGAACAAATTTTCTATTAAAATATTATTTAGATTCTCAAAAAAGTTTTTATTAAAATATTATTTAAATTCTGGACCAATTTTCTATTAAAATATTGTTCCGGTTCTCAATAAATTTTCTATTAAAATATTGTTCAGATTCTCAAGAAATTTTCTATTAAAATATTGTTCAGATTCTCAAAGAAATTTCTGTCAAAATATTGTTCAGATTCTCAACAAATTTTCTATTAAAATATTGTTCAGATTCTCAACAAATTTTCTATTAAAATATTTTTCAGATTCTCAAAAAATTTTCTATTAAAATATTGTTCAGATTCTGAACAAATTTTCTATTAAAATATTATTTAGATTCTGGACCAATTTTCTATTAAAATATTGTTCAGATTCTCAACAAATTTTCTATTAAAATATTGTTCAGATTCTGGACCAATTTTCTATTAAAATATTGTTCAGATTCTCAAAAAAATTTCTATTAAAATATTGTTCAGATTCTCAAAAAATTTTCTATTAAAATATTATTTAGATTCTGGACAAAATTTCTATTAACATAATGTTCAGATTCTGAACAAATTTTTTATTAAAATATTGTTCAAATTCTGGAACATTTTTCTAGTAAAAATTTGGTTAGTTTCTGAACGAATTTTTATTAAAAATTGTTTAGATTTTGAGCAATTTTCTGTTAAAAAATTTTTCAGAATAGTTTTTCTATAAAAAAAGTACTCAAATTCTGAGCTGGTTCTCTATTAAAACATTTTTTAGATTCTGAATCAAATTTCTATTAAAAAACTGTCCGGATTCTGAGCAATTTTCTACTAAAAGTTTTTTGGATTTAATCAATATTCTATGAGAAAAATTTTCTGATTTTGGAAAATTGTTCTTTTTAAAAATAAATATAATAAATTTATCAGATTTTTATCAATATTTCGTCTAAAAATTGTAAAAGTTCAAAGCAATTGCTTTATAAAGAATAGTTCAATTTTTGAACTAATTTTTTATGGAAAAACTGTTTTGACTCATAGCAGTTTCACATGCACTTTACTTCACTTGTTACCTTTTTAACCGCTTTTGCAGTTATATTTGAAGAAAAAAAAAAAAAAATAGCAACAAATTAAACAAATGTTTTACAAAACATTGTTGCTGTTTTGGAATGTTTTGTCTAGCACGTACTATGTACATCTTGTAAATACAGTGTTTAAACTAAAACAAGGTAAAATCAAAAAAATTAAAAAAAAAGGAAACAAAAGAACAAAAAAAGCACAAACTTCAGGTCTGTTAGACTGATTTTGCAACAATGTTTGGACAGAAAAACCAAATAAAAGGAACAACTAACAAAAAAAAAAAAAAACATTAATAGAAAGAATTTTTTAAAGTCTTTTGTAAACAAAAATCTTTGAAACTTCCACGACCTAATAAATACTATTTATTATTTTTTTCAATTAAAAGTTTTTCGCAAGCAAAAAATAAAAATTGTATTCTCTAAAAACTTGTCGTATGACCCTCGTATAAAGTGAAACTTATATACACCATAAAAAGTAATCTATCTACCTTTGAACTGTTGCTTTGTTTTAAACTTTCAATGGTTTTTGTTTTTTTTGTATTGAACAAGAGATTTAAATCGTTTAAATCGAGTTGAGTACTTTTGTTTTGTACGTTTTTAGGTGACTAGGCCAACATTCAAAACAATGTAAACATATTAAATGACAACCAAAAATGTTTAAATACTTAAATAAAAACAAGTAGAAGAACGAAGAGAAGTTTAAGGTGGGTCTCCTAAAAAAAACGATTTAACAAAAAACAAATAAAAATTAATGAAATTGAAAAAAATACAATAAAAAACCATGTCGTAGGTAGGCCTTTCCAATACTTTGCCAGTCAGCAGAAGTTTATTTATTTAGAATATTATTTTTGTCAAATACATAATTCAATTTATTATTTTAACCCTGGCTAATGACTTTGAACACTTCAGCAAGAAGTATTGGTTTTAAAATTATAAACTATTAATTCCATAACTGTCAAATTTGTTTAAATTAATATTATACACATTATTAATGAAAATTTTAAAATTTCTGTAAAAAAAATATTAAAAAGTCAAAAAATAACGCCTTATTAATTGTCATTAACAATTAATGACTTTTATTTGAAGTGTCTTCAATTAAACCATAAATATGAAAAAATTAAAAATAAAAAAAAAAAACATACGAATTTATTGTAAACTTGACATTGAACATTCATGTTTAATTTAGTTTATTTTTTTTGTAAAATTTGTTGTTAATTTTTTATATTAATTTTCATATATGGTTTGTCATATTTTATATATTTATGTGTATTTTTTTCAACATTAATTTATCAATTTTTTTTTTATAATTTGATCAAATATCTGTGAACAGAAAAAATTATTAATTTAAACACACATCATTATATAGACAAATATTAAACTTGGCCTGATTTAAAGAAGGTTTAAGAAATTTTTTTAAAGCACGTGTTTGGATTTGATGATATTTCGAATATGATTGATTCCAATTCAATTTAGCAAAGGTTTATAAAAATTGGCAATAATTTATAAATATTAAAGGAGCTTAAAAAAAATATTATATTATTGTACCCTTTAATGCTGTGAAGTTTTGTTATGAGTCATGTTTTTAGATTATAGGTCTCAGTTTAAACATATTTAACTTAAAACTTTCTTTTTAAATTTTAAACAAAATGATAATACGTTTAATATTTAAATGGTTTTACCTTATAAAAACTTGCCATATTCAAAATTTTTTTTTTTTTCTGTAAAGCTCTCTATTAAGTTTTTATTTATAATTATGTATTTTCAAAAAGCTATTTTAATACAGATTGGTTTTACTTTAAATTTTTTTACTTTATTTTTTTAAATTACAGAAAAAAGTAAAAATGAATTTCAATTATGAAATTGCTTATATTAATAAATTTTTGTTTGATTTTGCTCCAGTCATCAAAATGATAATATTAATAACCAGAATAATTGATTTTATTATTTCTGCTTTTTTTAAATAAATATAATAGGCTGAAAATTATTGGAAATTGACTTAAATTTATTTTATTTCTACATTTTTATAGACAAATTTTTCATTTTTCTTTATATTTTATTAAGAGCTGTCAATTTATTAAAAAAAGAATTGTAAACCAATTAGAAATAATAATTAATAAATAATACAATTAAATTCCAATATAAAGTTATTTAATAATTTTTTTTAAAAAATTATATTTTTTCTTATGCAAGAAAGAAAATCATTAAGATTTAAATCACTTGTCAATAAAAACTTTGTACTCCTTTTAAAGAAAATCCTTAACAAAATTTTAATGGAGAATCTCGTCCTATTAAATCGTAAGATCGTTTAATGCTGCAAAAGTTTTTCATTATCAAAAACTGTATTGAAATGTTTGACATCAAAATATTTTAGTAATTGAAAATTTTTTACACAAAAGCTTTATTAGAAATCTCAAACATTTTTATACATTTAAAGATTAATTTTTTTTAATAAAATACTCTTCTATTTTTAAATATCTTTTATTGAAAGCTTACCATAAAAGCTTTAATTTCAATTTATTTTAAAATGATTTCTAATTTAAGTAAATCATCACTTAATTTTAAAGCTAGTAAAAACGTTTATAATTGAAAAGCATTTTCCAATTTTTTTTATTATTGTTTTTAAAAAGCTATTGAAGCACTTTTAAAATTAAATATGAAAAAAAAAATGTTATCAACATTTTTTTGCCTATATATTATAACTATAATTCTATATTATATAACTATAATTCTTTTAATTGGAAGCTTTATTAAAAGTTTAAAGTGAAAGACTTATTTATACTTAAATTTGTTATTTAAAATCTCCAAACTTAATTCACATTTTTTTATTATAATCTTTTATACGAAAACTTTTCTAAATTTAAAAGTTTAAGATTTATTTATAATTAAATTTTTTCTTTAAAAGTTGCAAACTTTATCTTTAAAGGGTTTTTTCTTATTTATAATAGAACACAATAAAAAAGAAACTTTTTATAATAAAAGCTTTGTAGAAAATATAAGCTTAATAAGGATTTTATTAAAAACTTTTTCATTCACTTTTTAAAAAGCCTTTTAAACAAAACATTAAAAAAAATAATTATTTTTTTTTTTATCGAAAGTTGTCTTATTATTTGTAACTGTAATATTTTTATTTATAAGCTTTATAAAAAAAATTATATTTTTAAAGCTTCACAGAGAATTTTTTATGTAATATATATTTGAATTGTGATATTTATTTAGAAATTTTATTGAAGCTTTTTTAGAGTTTTAAGTCTTTCTCTAAAAAGCTTTCATGCTCATTAATTTTTTAACTTATTTTTTTCCTTATGTAGCGTAAGAAATAGAAGTTTATTTTATATAAATAAAAATGTATATTATTAAAAGCTTTTTTTTTATTGAATGTTAAATTTTTTAATTGTAATATAAGCTTCATTTTTCAGGTTTTTATCATAAAAGCTCGGTTAACTTTAGGCTGCCAATTTGAATATTTTTTCTTTTGTCAAAAATATTTTATTGAGAAAAAAGCGTGGTAAAAAGCTTTTTTTTATTTAAGTCAAAAGGTTTATAGAAAAGTTTAATTTTTAATGTTTTTTAATGTTAAAAATCCATTTTAAGCAAAAGCTCTATTAAAAATTTTTAATGTTTAGTATATTTGTTTAACCATTTTTAAAAAGCTTTTATATCCGTTTATGGCTTATTAAATACTTTTTCATATTTAAAGTAAAACAAGCAAGAATATTACATTCGGCTTGGTCGAATCTATATACCCACCATCAACTTTTAAAAATTTTACATTTTTGTTTCCGATTTTACATTGGTCCTTGAACTATTTGTACAAAATTTCATTGACGTTTCACCTTATGCAGGAGGTGGGCAGACCACGCCCACTTTTGGCTTCCAAGTATATTGACTCTCGAGCTATCTGTACAAAATTTCGTTGTCGTACATGCTTTTGTTTAAGAGATATCAGCAGAAAAGTATGAAATGAAACTACAATGGACACCCAGTGTTTCTAGTATTTAGCCCATAACTTTTTTTTTATTTATTAACCGATTTTGTCTATTTTCAATACCGAACAATCCTTATATAAGATAAATATTTGGGCCAAATTTCGTCCCCCCTAGGTGGTCCCGTTCGAGCCCTATCCTACTTTCTGCATACAGACAGACGGACGGACATAGCTAGATTGACTCAGAATCTAACCAGGACCCCAAAAAATACATACTTTATGTGGTCTTAAATGGTTTCTTGAACATGTTATACACAGAATGACAAATTCAATATACCCCCCATCTTTTTGATGGTGGGTATAAAAATGGTTATAAAAGCTTTTTTTATTAAAAAGTATTGTAGAGAATTTTATTTAGGTGAGACTTTATTGGTAAAGGATTTTTTTAAATTTTATTTATGTATATTTTTTGTTTTAAGCTTTTAACCAGCTTTAAAATTTAAGTTTTAAATTTAATCCTTTGTTTAATCCCCTTTTCCGTATATTTATGAAATGTTAATTAGAAGTTTAGCGTTCGTCTATGACAAATTTTAAAAGCTTTTGTGTTTTAATATAAAAAACATTTAAAAAGTTTTTGTTAATTAAAAATTATTTGAAAGAGCTTTAACATATATTTATTTTATATTAATCAAATTGAAAAAAAGTGTTTTTTTATTTATATAAAAGTTGAAATATTAAACTATTTTACTTATTTATTTTTTAATTTCTTCATTTATGAGTTTTTAAGTCCAGTTTTTCGGCATAAACCTTTTAATTTTTTTTGTTAACTGAAAACTGTCACCTTGAAAATAGATCAGTCTTTTTGCTGATATTAAGCATTAAGTTTTTTGTTTTATTTTTAAACTAATTTATGTTAAGCTTTTTAGAGTCTTAATTCATTAATAGCCCAAAAAACTTGTCTCCGTCATATAAATGAAAAAAAAAACGTCTAATAAAACATACAAAAATTTTATCTTAATTTAAAATCTATTTTATACTTGTAGATTTGCTAATAAATTTGTAGCAAAAATGACCATATTTAGTAAATTACAACGGAAGTTAATAAAAGATCCCTTCTTTTATCTTAAGGAAATATCTCTTTTGTAACAAATTGCATTTTAAAAGCAGACAGAGCATTAGAAAAAATGTTAGACATACAAAAAGATAAAAATAATTATTTTAATTTAGTTGTAATAGTAACTAAAGATAAAAATTAAAGCATCTGAGAAGAGAAGAAAAAAATTTCTTTGGTTTTTTATTTTTTTGCTAAAAAAATATTCGTGTTTCTTTTTCAAGGAAAATAAAATTTGCAATTGCATTTCAATTGCTTTTTTTTTTTTCTTAATTTGTCTGCATTTCTTTTCAATGATTTTTTTTCATTGTCTGTTGATTAATTTTAGATTTTTCTGTTTTTTATTTAATTTGAAAATTAAAGTTTTTCATTTGTATTATTATGGTTTGCATCGAAATACTAAAAAAGAAATAGTAAAATGTAATAAAATTAGAAATAAAATGTATTATTTTTAAATAAATAAAAAATACTGTTATTTTAAGTTGAGTAAAAAATGTGGCTACTATATATTGCTATAGCAAATAGAAGGAAATTTTCAAACTCACGCACAGTGGGCTATTTAATGTCTCATTTTTAAAAATCTATATTTGCTAAGCATTTTTATCTATTTCCAGAGCTTTTTTAAGAAGCTTCCAGAAGATATAGAAAAAATTTGGCTTACTTATAAAACTTTTTATCCTACAAATCCTAACGGAGCCAGATTTATTTTTATTTTTTTTTTTATCAGGGTGTGGAGATAAGCGGATTTACGTGCCTTTTTCTAAGCATTTTTTCTCTTTTCAGAACTTTCTGAAGCTCCCAGACGTGATAGAAAACTAAAATTCGGCTCACGTATAAATCTGTTTGTTCTACAAATTCTATTAGAATCAGAATTCGAAATTTCTATCAGGGAACGGAGTTAAGTGAATTTATATATATCACTTCCTAAGCATTGTTCTCTCTCCAAAGCTTCCAGAAGCTCCCTGACGTTGTAAAAAACTAAAAAATTAAAATTCGGATTACTTATAAAGATAATTGTATTACAATTTCTAACGGAGCCAGATTTTTATATCAAGGACCGGATATACGCCATTTTTTTATATTTTATGTAATATTTTTTCAAGTCTGTTTTGATTTTGCTCTCCAAATCCTATCAAAAACTGATTTTGCATTTCGGCCAGGGAGCGCATTTAAGTAGATTTTTTTTTTTTTTTTTTTTTGTTTAAATGGTTTACGAATTTAATACTTTAATTAATATTATCTCATCAGAATCTAACGGCTTCAAATCATTAACTTCGATTAAGGCAAAATTTTTTTAAGATTTTCAGATTTGTATGTGCATATTTTCATTATTTTTATATTATTTTTCCTAGGTTTATACGTTCTTCAATTATAAAAATTTTTGGTTCTTACATAGATGGAAAATGTACTAAAGGATGATAATATTTTCTTTTAATTTATAATTGCAAATTTTACTTTTCTCTAGTAAGTTACTTTTTTTCAGTTAATTGTTTAATTTTTTTTTATTCTTTGCTCTACTGTGTGCCTCAACTAAATAGTACACATAATAGTATTAATGTACTTTAAAATTTATTATTTGTTGCTGCTGTTTGAACGTAGTTTTGCAAATAACTTGTCTGTCTGTCCGTCCGTCTGTCCATACATTCGTTTAGCTTAAAGTTGTAAATTATTTTCTTTTTTTATTTATCTGTTTAAGTTTAATGGTTTTTTATTAAAATATATATTTTTGCTCAACCAAGTGTAGTTAAAAAATCTCTATGCTAGGTATTTGAAAAAATTAAACGCAGACAAACGAATTAATAAAAATAGTTTAAACTTTAAAGTAAAATATTCATATTAGAAACGCAATTTTTCTATGATTTTAAGTTTATTTCTACAGACTGCCCGTTTTTTCATGCGTTTATAATATTTTATAAATAATACATATATTAAATTATGCTGGAGTAAATTTAAACTAAATTACAATTACTACCCACATAAAAGTTGCTAAAACAATGGAAAAAAAATATTTTATTTTAAACTTACCCAACCTTTTAAGACCACAATTTTCATATAAACGAAAACACAAAACAATAGACTAGAGTTTGAACTATTTATAAATGGAATTTCACAAGTTCTTGCAAACTTATTGGCTCGTTAAGTGTTTGCCAAAGAAATGTGTCTAAAATGTGCATTGACACAAATTTCACTTTATTTGCCAAAAAAAAAAAAAAAAAAAAAAACTAACAATAGCAACTAAATATTTAGCTTTTGTAAAACTTTGTATATGCTTCACTAGGCAACTTTTTATTATTTTTTAAAGCTATATTGAACTATTGAAAATCAATTAAAAATAACAATTTTTAGATAAATTTTACACAAATCATTGTCACAATTATATATTTAATTTTCTTCTACTAAATCGCTTTAGCTGATTTTAAATAAGAATCATTTTTATTTAATTTGTTTTAATAAATAGTATGTGAGAATGATTCCCAAAGATGGGCGGATAGACAAACGTAGTTAAAATAACTTATAAATTCATATAGACTTATACTTTATGGGTCCTTAAAGGATTATTTTTCTTAGTATTATTACACGGAAAAATATAATCCCTTCCAACATTACTTATTTTATACATGTGGTTGCATTTGTCACCATCCGTTTCAAATCAATATCTTTTCTCTATTTGGTGGTACCAAAATTTATGCCTATTTATGAGCTGAATACAAAAAAAAAAATAAATAAAATAAAATGAATAATCATGGGTCCCATATATTTTGGCTAAAAAAAAGTTTCGATTTTTTAGTCAAAATTGGTGTTAAAAAATTCTCAATTTTAAGCTGGTATAAACAGACTAACAAACACAGATTCACTTTTATATAGATAGCATTTAACTTGATCTTTCAGTACTCCTACATAGACCAGATAAAAACTTGGTAACCTTTTTATTTAGAAAAAAAAAAAAAACAAAATAAAATACCAAAAATTAAGAAACCCCTAATATTCAACTAAGATTCCTATCACCCGTGGGAACAGTTGTAATATGGTATTCTGTCAGCATTCAGAACAATAAACTTTTAAATATTTTAGTTACCAGTTTCTTACATTTTTATTGTTTGAAGTTTCAAAAACTACTAAATTATTTTTATTATTATATTTTAGTAGAGGTCTTGTGGATTCTAAACACAGCATAAAAGTTAATTATTATTACATAATATTCAAAGAGTAATATAATAACAAAAAGTACCCTCTTATGGATTTTCATTCACTTAAGCCCATATATATTTAATTGCATGTTCCCAGGTTCAATATTTTAGAAAATTTAAAACCTACCTTTAGAAGAATGAAAAAGTACCACAAATCCTCATTTCTGGACTCTTATTCGCTTAGGACCAAATATTTTTAATTTCATATTTGAGGGTTCAATATTATAGAAAATAAAAAAGTACCATTTGAAGAACGAAAAAGTACCACAAACTTTCCTTCTTAAATTCTTACCCATATAGGACCAGAGAAACAAACAGCACTTTATAGTCGGCGGCGGCGGCTAAAATTTCGACTGGGATTTAGTAAATATTGCATTGTGCCGCCCAGGTGCTCCCCATTTACAAAAAACTTAAAGTAGTTGAAATAGAAGTGAGGATTTCATCATTTGATAATATTTGATTCACTTTTATAAATTTCATTATCCTTAATTTTAATAAATTTATCATATTTAAGAAAAATTATAATAACATATGATAGAAAAATAATTTTCTTGTTGAATTTTAATAAAAATTTTAGAATTTCGAATTTTTGGAAGAATGAAAAAGTACCACAAAGTCCTCCTTTATGGATTCTCATTCACTTGGGACCATATGTCTTTAATTTCATGTTTCTAGGTTCAATATTATAGAAAATTCTAAAAGTACCACTAGAAGAAAAAAAGTACCTCAAATCCTCTTTTCTAAATTCTCATTCACTTTTACCATATATTCATATTTGTAGGTTCAATATGGATTCTCATTCACTTAGGATCATATAACTCTAATTTTATGTTTCTAGGTTCAATATTATAGAAAATTCAAAAAGTACCATAGAAGATCAAAAAAGTACCACAAATTCCCCTCTTGTAAATTCTCACTCAATTAATACTATATGTACTTAAGTTCATGTTTCTAAGTTTAATATAATAAAAAATGCATTATTTATTTTAAATAAAATTAAATTAAAATTTTATCCCCTTGTTGGTACCTTTTATTCCCCCTGATTGTAACAAAGATTATATTTATAAAAATTTCTAAATTGTACTGGGATTTTATGTTAAAATATTCATATGTATGTGACAATAAAAAAAAAAAATATTTTATGAAAAAAATACCAAAATCAGGTACGATTTTTACCCCTTAAACGTTCGAATTTCCAAAAGGTACCAAGCTTGTATTCGGCAAATTTTAATAAGGTACTAATTTGATGCATATTTTATTTCTATACTTACTGGATTAAAAGGTAAAAATGTACCAAATTAAAGTTTTTACCCATTTTCTTCTTAAAAGAGACGAATTTCAATAAAGTACCAGACACATGTCCGATTATTTTTTATATAAATAACGATGTCTTTTCAACTTTTATTGTATCTCTATTAGTTTAGGAGATATAAAGTTACCGATTTTACTCGTTTTTACCCTTTTTTACCCCCTAAACATTCGAATTTCCAAAAATATAGATCTGAGTGGATCTATTCGGTAGGAGACCATGTACAGTCCATATTTCATGTTTCCAGCTTTAACCGTTTGGGCAGTGCGATGATGAATCATCAAGTAATTCAGAAATCACTTGATTAATTTATTAATTGATACAATAAAAAAAATAATTGAAAACCGATAAATTGTTATTTAAATTATCACTAATTTTTATTTATATTTGATTAATTTATTAATTGATACAATAAAAAAAATAATTGAAAACCGATAAATTATTTTATTTTTAGTAAAGAGTATTAGAAAATTTTAATCTTGTTTACCTGAATAATTGACATAATTAAAAAACGTAATTGGAATAGTATTTATCTTTGATAATTGATTCAATTAAAAAAGTGATTGGAAGAAATTTAATCTTTGATAAATCATTTTATAAAAGATTCCAATTAGTTTTTATACCCACCATCAAAAAGATTAGGGGTATATTGATTTTGTCATTCCGTGTGTAACATGTCGAAGAAATCATCTAAGACCCCACAAAGTCTTTATTTTCTGGGTCCTGGTTCGATTCTGAGTCGATCTAGCTATGTCCGTCCGTCTCTCCGTCTGTTGAAAGCAGGATAGTGCAGGAACGGGATAACGTAGATGGACAAATATTTGTCTTATATAAGGTTTGTTTGGGATTGAAAATGGGCAAAATCGGTTGACAAACAAAAACTAAAAACTAGAAGCACAGGGTGTCCCTTTTATAGTTTTCTGCTGATATTTCTTCAACAAAAGCATGTACGACAACGAAATTTTGTACGTATAGTTCAATCAATATAAAATCGAAAACCAAAAATGGGCGTGGTCCGCCCACTTTACCGCCCACCTCCCATATAAGGTGAAAATCAACGAAATTGTGTTCAAATAGTTCAAGGACAAATGTAAACTCGTGGTCCGCCCACTTTACTGCTCACTTTAATATATATATAGATTGGATATATAGATTCGGCCGGGCCGAATATAATTCGTTGTATAAATTACTTAAGTTATCAAAGTTTCTAATATTTTTTACTAAAAATAAAACAACTTATCTGCTTTTAATAATATTTTTATTGTAACAATTAATAAATTAATCAAATATTAATAAAAATTAGTGATAATTTGAATAATTTAATATACAGGTTTTTTAATATGTTGAATTTCAATTAATGAAATGATTGAATATGTGTTATTCGTAATGGAAATTATATTTTAGATGTTTTAAATAAACAAAATTCTCAAAGAAAAGTACCTTAATTTGTTTTAAAATTTCTTTTTATACTCAGAGCATTAAAAGCCCATCAATTATCCAACCATTACTGTTTTATTAAAATTTATTTTAAATTTAACATTTTTATGCAAATATTTCTTTTTCAAATCTATTTCAATTATTTTTAAATCAAACACTTGTTAAGGAAGTTATGCGCTATTTATAAAAAATGTATAAACAATTATATATTTATTTAAATAAGTACATATTTATTTATTTTTTTGTTGATTAAATAAACTAAAAATGAAACGTGTCAAACGCCAGTTTTTTTCTTCTCCCAAAGCAAATCAACTCATATCTAAACTCACAAATCCAATTCAAGCCAAACCAACCAAAAGCAATTCCGTCTTAAACTTTAACTCATGCGAAAAGCGTGTTCATGTTTTACATAAAACAACACTGTATGCAAAAAATGTTTTTAAATTTTATTTTTAATAAAAAAAAAAAAAGAAATAAAAAAATTATTTTTAACAAGTGACCAACACCCAAAGTAAAAAATGCTATAAGTAAGTGATAGTCAGCAGCAGCAGCCAGCTGTTTAAGTTATAAAAATCAAAAATATTTATGGGCAAGTTGTAAACAAAAAATTAACATATAAAAACAAAATCATAGCAGCACTTAAATATTTTTTAATTAAAATGCATTTCAAATGTTTGGAAATAAAAAAATAGAATAGCAACAAAATTTAAAGCATAAATTTATATGACACCTGTAAGTAATATACAAAGATTGTTTCAAGTATGAAAAATATTTTAAAGAAATATATCATTCTTGAAAGTTTCTCTCTTAGACTAATATTTAAAGTACGTTCAGGTTTTTATTGTAAAATACCAGATTATTTGTCTCTTGGAAGTTATTCTTTGATTTATAATAATCGTTTCTTTTAAAAATTTAATTTATTTTTAAGCAATAAGTTTTTCATTACTTTCTATCGTTTTTGTCTATAGTGAATACCCCTAATAACATTTAGTTAGAGTTTGGTCTAGTTTTAAATAATTTTTACTATTTGTTGTTATTTCTTGCAGCCAAAACAAAACTTATAACAAAATATGCAAATAAAATTGTTTATTTTCTTCATTTAAAAATTTTATGTTGAAAATGTTAATTGAAAGTAAGACTTGGTCGGCAATTTAAGTTTTCAAATATTAAAAGACTTAATAAAAAAAGTCACATAAACTACAAATATTAAAATTAACTACAACTCACGGAGAAAGACTTGTTTATAAAATAAAAATAAAATAAAAATTTGTTTAAAAAACCATTCCTTTTTTTTTATTAAAATATAATTTTTTAACACAAAACGTAAATGTTGCTGTAGCACTTGGCCACCATTTGGTTCCGCATAAATAGTTTTTAGTGATAAATTTTTTAATACATATCAAAGGTATTGGACTTTGACTAACTTACAGCCATTGTCTGGACTCTGTTAGTCATGATTTTTATTATTTATTTTCTAAACATATTTTATTGTTGTTTTATTATATTGTTTTTACTTATATACATAAAAATCCATATGTACATATCTCTTGGAGGTGAGTATTTGCTGTCAAAGGTGCCTGACAGCAATATCTGTAAGTGCAGCAATAGTAGTTTAGTAATTGTTGTTGCCTTGTGCACTCTAACAATAATTGGAATGTTGGCTAAAGTAAAAAAAAAAAAAAATGGCAACGATGTTAACGGCTTAAATATTTTAAAAATCATTATGGGTGTAACAAAAGTTGTATTGTTATTGTGTTAATAATAACAATTGGACTCCTTTAAACAGCTATAAATGTACGTATAGAGAATTTGAATACCCTACATATATAGGATATAGGATATTAAAATTATCATAAAGAATAATACACCGATCAGATTGAGGACATATATATATTCAGCATAGAAACTTAATATTATGATTTTTTGATGTACTATCATTAAATATACCACTGCACACCGGGGCAGAATTTAAATTTTTTTTGGAGATCAATCAATTTTAATAAATTTTTAAATAAAAGGCTATAACAAAACTGTGAACCGAAAATTTTTCAGATTTTTGGAATTGAAGTAAAATATTTGTATTTTTTTTTTTTTGAGAAACTATGAATATTTTATATAGGGTAAGTGTACCGGTGGTCGGTAGTTTAACCTTTTTTCTGACTTTCAAGTTTAATATTTCCGAACGTGGTCATGATTTTTGGATAACGAGCAAATGCACCACTTTATTAAAGGGTACTCTTTCAGATTTTGTTAGATTTTTGCAAAGAAATAAATGTTTAATTGGTCACTTTATTGCATTTTATAAAAAACATCGTTTGTATCTATAGTCGGCATATTTTTCCAGTGTTCGGCATGTGATGATCCAATAGTCGGCATGCAATTTATTGATACATTTTGTATGTAAATGCCTTAAACTATGCTCTGAAAAATAAAATAATTTTAAAAAATAAAAAAAATTTGAAGAAAATACTTGATCGATTTTATAGTTTATAATTTTTTGGAAAAATGGTCCAACAGATACAATTTTACATTTCAGCGACCTATAGTAAAATTTTACGGTGAAAAATTCTGTAGAACATTTTTATGTATAAATCTTAAGTTTTAATTAACTTTTAACACATTTTTTACAAACATCATAGAAATGACCCCTTATAATAACAGATAAATCATCACATAGTTCCGACGAAATATTTCTAATAATAGCTTATAAATGTATTTGCAAGAAACATTTAGGTCCGAAGTAATAATCACATTATTATCTCCCAATTAACATGACATGCCGACTATAGAATACTATACAATTTTTTTGTTCCTAAGGTCGGCAGCCACCAAACCATGAAATGGAATTCTTTACGCAAAATTTTACAAATTTAACATAAGGTTTCAATAGTTGTCTATCTTCCGAATAAATTTTTGTTAAAATACAACTTGAATTATTATAATTAATATCATCTTTGAAAGTAACCTTTCTTTAATTTTTCCTCTAAAAACTGATATCAAAAATATTTAAGAACGGAGGAAATTGCCAAAAAACTGCTACTATTAATATATTTTGATCATTTGCACTAAAAATATAAATATATTTTCATGGCAAAACTGATCTCATGTCAATAATTAGTATTCGCTGTTTTTAATTATTTCAGTTTAAATTTAAAAATGCCGACTACTGGTACATGCCGACATTAGGTGCACTTACCCTATAATAAAATCTTTTTTAGTTAAAATATCTTAAAGCAATTTACGTCAGTTGTAGACTTTAACAATTAAAATGTTAAATTGTAAACAAATTAAATAGTTTTTTAAATAAATTTCACAATTGCCAAAAAAAAGAGATATTTTTGAATTTTGTTTTAAAAGTTGTGGAAAGATATCGACTTCAACATTTTTTTATTCGAAAGAAAATTTTTTTCTTTAACTAATCAATAATAATTTTACAAAATCGGACAAAATGTTTGGTCTATAAAATGAAAAATCTGTACCAAGGTCTTAGAAAATTTTGATAGTTGAAAGTGCAAATAATTTTAAAACTATAAGAGATAAATAGCAAATGTTATCATGTTTTGCATATGCCTTATCGAGAGCTTTAACAAAATAAATTTTTTTTTTATTATATTCTTATTTTACGCATTTAAGGATAGAAACCATATTCTTCTATATTTTTTATGAACTTAAATTAGTGATTCCATGTCAAAACGGACAGTAATCGGACTTGACATTTCCGATGTTTATGAAATATACTATGGATATTGGCAATTGGAAGTTTTTCTCAAATCATAAAATTTTAGATTCATGTCCCTTTCCGGTCCAAAAATATGACGGTTTTAAAAACTTAAAAAAGCTAAAAACGTTATAAAGCTGTACTTGTTTAATTGCTAATAACTTCTAAACTATACATGTTAGGTATCTTGTTTTAGTTTCATATTAAAGACAAAGATAATACCTTTTTAACGACATACAAATCAAATCATTATATCTCAAAAAAAAAAAAAAAACGGTATTTTTAGAATTCTAAACAAAATATATAATGTTGACGTAACTCTCTAGTTTAGAAGTTGTGGACCAAAATAAAATCAAATTCCTTATAGCTTTTGAACTACGCACAATATCATTTTAAAGATGAAGATCTTGCTTTCAACATGATATGTAGTAAGTTGATTTAATTCAAAAGTTCAAAGGTCAAAATTAGACTTATAAAAATTTAACCTTTATATCTCGAAAAAACAATATTTTTAAAATCCTTAAAAAAAAATTATATAATGTTAACACAAATCCTCTATATTTGTGCAAATTTTAATTTTGGACACTCCTTTAGCTTAAAACTTATGTAACCAAATATAAACTAAAGTCATATTTTTATATATTAAATTTATTTTTTCTTAAATATCAGCTCATAATAAAACATATGTATTTTGATATTAGCTTTTGTAAACATTATAAAGTTTACATACAAAAAATTAGCTTTTTACCTTATTTTGATTCATAACTCCTAAATCAAAAAATTCTTCAACTGGAATTTTGACACGAGTATAGAATAGAGTTTAATTATCAATATATAATTTTTTAAAGAATTTTAAAATACTGCTTTTTGCGTTATTCAGTTTTGATATTTATATCATCGATTTTGGCCTTTAAACTTTCGAAATAAATAAATTTTATACATATTATTTTAAAGCTAATATCTTTATATATTAAATGAAATAGTAATTAGAATTGTATAGTATATAGTTTAGAAGTTATGAACCATAAATTATGTACAGTTTTGAAAAAAATTCGTTGAAGTTTCACCTTATATGGGAGGTGGGGGGTAAAGTAGACGGACCACGCCCATTTTTGGTTTCGATCTTCAAACTATTTGTACAAAATTTCGTTGTCGTACATGCTTTTGTTTAAGAAATATCAGCAGAAAAGTATGAAATGGACACCCTGTGTTTCTAGTTTTTAGCCCATAACTTTTTTGTTTATTAACCAATTTTGTCCATTTTCAATACCAAACAAACCTTATATAAGATAAATATTTATGCCAAATTTCGTCCCCCTACGTTGTCCCATTCGAGTCCTATCCTGCTTTCAACAGACGGTCAGACGGACGGACATAGCTAGATCGACGCAGAATTTAACCAGGATCCAGAAAATATATACTTTGTGGGGTCTTAAATGATTCCTTCGACATGTTACACAAGGAATGACAAAATCAATAAAAAATTTTTTTTGGGGTGTTTTTCCAAAAAGGTCGTAATATACTTTCACTTCAAAAATATTTTTTTTGTTCCTGACTACAAAAAAAAAATTGTAATGTTTCAAAAAAATCTTAACGTAAATGCATTTGAAGAAAACTCGAAGGCGCTTTGTGTAATGTTTCCCCCCAAGTCCTAAAGATCAATTTTATGTATATTAAATTTTAGTGATTATTTATTATCTAAAAAGAACAGACGGAAAAGCCTGAGTAGAAGGAAATAAATTTTAAAACGTTGTTTCATTCAATTAACACTTTGATAACGGCTGGGTGATTATTTTAATGAAAAAAGCCAATTTTTAAAACAAATTTTCTCCGGACTGGAATTTCGAGTATTTTGGTACGAAAATATGGACATTTTTTAATTTTTAATTCTTTGATTTTAAAATACGTTTATCTATATTGTGTAAACATTTCATTGAAATATCTCTACTTGTTTAAATTTTGTTTAGGTCCAAATATTAACATTATTTCTCGAAAATATACTTAAAATGCAAATTATGATTTTTCCGGGTCATGGTCTGGAGAAATTTCACCGTATTATTTAGATATTGTAAGAAATCTAGAGGATACTTTTTAAAAATGATTTAAGCCCAAATTATGGCCAGTTTAAAAAATATAAAAAAATGAGACCAAAAGTGAGGGTAAAATTTATTTCGACCTAAATATCTATTAACTTAAGACATACATTTAAGCTTGCCTATTGCCTTTCATTTTCTTTATATAAAATTTTTTTTACGTTCAAGTCAAAAATTAATTTTTTTGTGATTTTTTTCAAAATTACATACCCGAAGTGATAAACTTTGAAAGTCTACCCTCTAGCCCGCTAGGGTCCAAATCTACTCAAAAATACCACAATTGGGTATGTACAATTTTATTTAGAATTCTTTAACAGTTCACATTTATAGAATTATTTAAAAAAATAAAAATAAAATAAATAAAAATCAAATTGGGGCCACTTTGTATCAGTAATTATTTGGGCCTATACATATTGCTACATGGTTCTGAAAAACTTCAAACACCGAAACAAAAATAATTGATACATGAAAGAGTCAGAAATTGTAATTTTAGTAGCTCTCGAAGATTTTCAAATAACTTTTCTTATAAAATCACCCTTTTTTTTAACATATTTTTCATATTTATTTTATTTCTTTCATTTTCTATATTTATTACATTCGACATAAATGGTTTTAAGAAATTATTTGCAAATTGAACTTTTTTTATTCTTTTCTCCAATTACGTTTGAGAAAATTTTGCATACCAATTTTTCTAGTTGATTGTAACGAAATTATGGTAATTTACTTTTTCTATTTCTATATAAAGTGTAATTGTTTTCTAAGAATTTAAATTCTATTTCTAAAATGAAACTAGGAAAGAAATTGTAAATAGGATTTTGATATGGCAGAATAATATGGTCATTAAGAAAATAAATAACAAAATAAATTTATTGGCAGGAAAATTTAAATAAAATAAAGTACATTTAACTGCACCGATTTCACATATAAATACAACAGTCTAACAGATGTTAACTAAATTATTGAATATGGGAAAGTTTTCCAAACACATTAATTTAAATTTTAACACTTCAGAATAATTTATTTTTTTATATGTCTTAAAATTTTATTTGTGTTACCAAATTATTTGGTAAATTTTTATTTTATTTTTATAGACAAAAGTCCAAAATTAAATTTGTTATTTAATGTCTTTCTAATTTGGCACTAATATTCTTATTTTAACAATCAAATTGTTTATGATTATTTATTTTTAATATTATCTAAAAGTATTATTACTTACTTGTGCTACTTTATTTTTGTAAATTTTGTTTTTTTGCAGTAAAATCAATTACGACATCATTAAATATTCAAAAGAATGGTAAATAAGTAAAACCTCAAGTAGTAGAGAATGGTGGCGGTAACAGAAAAAAAGAAATACTTAGTTGGTAGTGTGGCCTGTATCCGTTATTGTCATTACCATTGAGTAGTCAATTGTTTTTGTGCTATTGTTACAGCTAAAACCACTTAAGATTGTTAGCACTGACTGTAGCTGTCCCATAATAATATAAAAGAATTAAAACTTGGCAAGGAATTAAAACTTAAACATGGATTTAGGGAAATAAGTTCAAATTTGTGGCCGAAGATCAAATATAAATTGAAAATATGACTTAATGTGGAATTATACTAGAGTCTTCAATTAGAGCAAAGACCCTCGAATAAATTAATTAGGTATTACATAAAGATCTTTGATTAAAACTAATTTAGAACTAAACAATATGACTTTATTATATCAAAACCCTCAATAAAGCTCAATAAAGGATCTACATATATAATAAGATCGCTTAAAAGCAAGGTACGGAAAAAATCGAATTACAAACGAAAATTTCTGTTCTTTTTCAGTTTTAGAAATTGTTTTCGAAAATTAAAAAAAAAAAATAAAAACAAATTTGTTAATAAAAACAGTTTTCTTTACTTTCAATATTTGAATTAAAAATATAATACCACAATTTTTTATTTTTATTTTTAATTTGTGGTTGTGAGGAAGATCGCTATTTTACGTTTGCGAATCGTTCGGCCGCACATATGTAGTATCGATTTAGCATATCAATTGATATTTTCTGGATTACATACAAATAATTATTTATTAAATATCAATGATAGAAATTTAAAAAGGATTTTATAATAATTATTGTCACTGAAATATGTACCAAACAAAAAATATATAAACAGTTCAGTTAATAAGTTTAGGGAATTTAATTTAAGAAATAATTAATTAACATAAAGGTATAAATAATATAGATATTAATAACTTTATTGTTTGCATAATCATAATTATAAAATTAAATTAAAATCTATATGCAATACATATCTGTTCAAAATAATAGATACACCTAAGTTCACTTTATGTAAGGA
Source organism: Protophormia terraenovae (assembly GCA_951394005.1). NCBI lineage: Eukaryota > Metazoa > Arthropoda > Insecta > Diptera > Calliphoridae > Protophormia > Protophormia terraenovae. The sequence goes on along the minus strand of OX596077.1, from coordinate 31,151,972 downwards.
AGGAAAAAATGCACGTTTTCGTTCGTTAAGAAATTAAAAATCAGTCCATATGTATTTTTATCAATTAAAAAAGTGCAAATAAAGCTAAATAAGTCATAAATTATATTGAATTATACGTTTATTTCATAATTACATACATTGCTATTTAAGCAATTTTGATGCTGATAATAATAGATACATTTAAAAGAATAATATATAAATTAAAAACTAGTTGGGTTTTTAAACAAGGACTAATATCCTGTACATCAATTTTTTATTTTTGGTCAACTTTATGCATTTGTTTGGACATACTAGACATAAAAATCTGACAAGTTTCCATGGATTCTTGTACCATATTTTTTATGTATTTTCCTAATAATCATCTCTATTTTTGCAAACATCTTTCGACAACCTTTTTTTCAAATCATTTAACAAGTTATCTTTAGGATTTTGATCCATATATTGACTTGGGCAGCTTTAATCAGGGACATTATTATGGGAGAATATATACTTAACCAAACTCGAACTATGTTTGAGGCCATTTTTTTGCTCGAATGTCCAAAGTGAATGACTTTATAACAATTTCCCATATATTCCTGTGCCCTTTTACGTTCATTGTATTTATCCATACGATAACAAGGACCAACACAATTCCATTAAAAGCATTTCCAAATCTCTATGTTCTCACCTCCCTGTTAAACAGTAATCTTTGAAATTTAACGTTAAATTTCTTCTCTCTAGCACGGTGGACACTACTTTGTTAGTCGTTTCAAAAAAAAAAAAAAAAATCGCCTTTACATTCGGACTAAAGTAAGTATTTTTTATCAAGTTTCAACCGTATCTTCAAATTTTATATATGCTTTGATGTAACTTTTCTGGAAATTAATTCCGGAAATTTGTCTTACACCGGACCTACTTTATTAAAAATGTCAGCTGAAATATCCTTCTATGAAATGAAGGGGTTCTTTTTAGCCAATATAATAGTCCTCCTTTCCGTTGAATTAATATAAAAAAATTACAAATTAATTAAATGTATCTATAATTATGAGCCACAATTTTGGTATATAAATCAAAAACGCTTATGTAATCAAATTGCCAATAAAAATGCTCGGAGTATTTTTGAAGAATTTTACACGACTCCAATTCAATTAGTTAGTTTCGGGTTAATTCCTGAATAATATTTTTATTTTTACATTTAAAATGTTTGATCTTTGCACATTTTTAACAGTTAAAGTTGCAAACAGAAAATAAAAGTAATTTTAAAAATTAAGTTTAAATTCGTTGAAAAAAAATATTCCGAACGAATTAAAAAATGAACGGTTTTCCTACTCTGATTATAAGTTATTTTTAATTATAATTGATTGAATGTAATCTAAGAATTTATAAACACCAACCAAATTAATAAATAATTATATCTAGATCTTTGATTAAAGCTGCATTTAGAACCTCAAAAATTTATTGAAGCTAATCTAGATTTGTATAAAGATCAAGTTTTGTAATTAAAATAAAATAATTATGAATAGCTTAAAGACTTTGTACAAATCCATAAAATTCAGGTAAAATTGTTTCTTTTCCCTGATAATACTAAATAAGTTTTATTAACCACAGTTTAAACCTTATTTAGTTAACCCCTAATTCAAAGAATTAATTCTTTTAAGGATCTACTATATGTTTCATTGTTCTTTGTGTTTATTTAAATTTGTATTTTGTTTATTTTTTTTTTGTTCTCTCTTATGTTGTTGGATTTTGTAATGTATTTAACGGAAATTTGCAATTTTCTATATACCGTTATACCATGAGTTTGTCGTCATTTTTTCAAATTTAACAACAATGTTTTTCTACTTTATTTTTCTATTTATTTGTTAATACTTTCAATCAAACGTAAATACAATTGACCATATAATTTTCTGGTCAATAGTTAGTTTGTAGTTGTAATTGTGAAAATAAGAAAAAAACTTAAAAAAAAAAACTAAAAATTTGAATTGTGGCAGTGTCAGTGAATAACCTTGGTTTATATACTCGATTAAAAAAATATATTTAAATGGCAATAAAAAAATATGTCTGTATATAGTAGTATTAAAATTTATTTGAAATTTCTAGTTTTAAATTGCAGCTGAAAAATCTAGGTCTGAGAAAAATGTATATCAGTTTTATTGTAGGAGCTTACCTGAAGTAAATTGATTCAAAAAGATTAGATTTATCAGTATTTTTTTTTTTTTTTTTAAATAATAAAAAATTGAAAACGACTTAAATGCTAGTGATGATTTTTTAATATACATTATTGCATATAAAAGAAGAGGTATATTACTTTAAAATCGATTATCTTCAAAATTGCATTTTGTAGTCTAAATACAATATTTATGTGAATATACGGACGTACGGACAGTCATTGTAAAATCAGCCAAGAAAGTGATTAGAGTCAACTGATATACTTTAAGGAATCTTTAAGGGCCCATCTATTTTATGCATTACAAACATTAATACATCCTATAACATCCTATAAAGATCATGACCCGAAACACAAAAATTTAAGATTTGAAGCACTTTTTGTGAAAAATAATGTTAATATTTAAATTGAAATAAAATTTAAACGAACAAAGATATCCTATTGAAATTTTGACATAATATGGATAACCTTGTTCTAAAATTAAAGAATTTAAAAATCTCCCAAAAACATCTTTCAAAAATTTCTTTCTTTCATTAAATTCGTCATCGTGTCGTTATAAAAGTCTTCCGTCAGAAAATAATTTGAGAAGACCGTTGTCCTAAGCGCATTTGGGTTTGATTTACACGTATTTTCGCTTAAATTTCTATTTGAATTGAATTTTTGTTAAAATTTCAACTTCAGACTAATATAACCTTTTCTCGGAACCATTTGTTTATATAATTTATTTTAATTATTTTAAATTCTATAATTAATCTAGTGGATATTTTAAAACAATTTTTGGATCCATATTAAGCCCGTCAAGTTTAAAATAATACAAAAAAAAGAGGCCGAAAATGAGGAAACAAATTATTTCGACCTAAATATCTCTTAAACGAAAATATATAACCGATGCTTGTATTTTTTTTTACAGATTTACAAGTACTATTTTAAAATTTAAAATTTATTTGCAAAAAAAAAAAAAAAAAAAATCATAAACGAAATTTTTGACAATTTCTTTTTAAAAATACATACCCGAGATGACCAACTCGAACCAACCACTAGCCCCATAATCAGCTAAGGTATTGTGCTCCTTTAAACCAATTCGAGAGCACCTCAGCTCTATCATCACAAGTTACAGTTTTATTTCCTAACATCCTAACATTTTTTTAAAAAGACTTTGGATTTTAATAATTAATGATAATTTTATAAATTATTTCAAAATATGTTAGTTGCTGAACAATGTGTACCCATATCGGTATCATATCAAATTATAGAGTATGATATTCCGACAAATTATAGAGTATTCCGACATCCACCTTAAAATATACCATTCGACTCAGAATCACTTTCGATTTAACTATGTGCGTCCATACGTCTGGTTGTCTAGCTGGTTGTCCATGTAAAGCTTATACACAAAGTATAGTTTGGTATTTTGAATATAATTTGATAAAATTATTATTTTTTCTTTTTGAACAAAGATGACCCCTAATGAATTTGATCATGATCGGACTATATTTTCATCTGGTCCCCATATAAATGTCCTTCCGAAATAGAGTTTTAACATTCATTCGTATGTTTTATTTTACAATTAATACAAATATCGGTCTACAATTGGCCCCTTTCCAAATTTTGGTACACATAGACAATGGTGTAGGGTATCATATGATCGGGCTTGAACGATTATATATTTCTTACTTGTTTTCATGTTCAATTAAAGAATTCAAATTTAATTCAGTTTGTTAAATTTGGAATAATTGTTATTTTTGTAAATAAATTAAAAAATTTAAATTTTTATTTAAACTAACTTGATTTTAGGTTTATAAAATAATTTTTGTTTTAATAACAATTAAGAATAATATCCCTGCGGGAAATTTGTGGCAATTGCTTTAATGGACCGGTCCCTCAGTATCAGTTGAGTACCAATTGATACCTAACTCGTCACCAAAGTTCCTATTGGGAACCAGTTGACACAAATACACTCACTATTTAACAGTCGAGAGTCAATTTAAAACATGCTTGTTAAGTGCGCAATTAGAAACTCGCGCGCAATAACAAACAGTGGCTGAGTAGTTAGCGTTGGAGACTATAAAACATAACATACAGATGAACATGGGTTCGATTCGTGGTGCCGCCATCGACATTAACGAAAAATTATAAAATAAAAATAAAAAATAAATATAATTTAATAAAAATAATAATAAAAAAATCTTTAAAAAGTAAACAATTACCGAATTTTTATAAAATTTTTATTACATTAATCGTTACTGAACCTGTCCTCTTGGACCAGTCCTGTGACCTATCCTGAGACCTGTCCCAAGGGGCTAATTAGCCACCTCCAATGACAACCCCATGTAAAAGTGACAGGTTCCTCTCATATAAAGTTCATGGAACTGGGAACGGCCACTAGCCCCGAGAACCTGCCACGTGACTGGTTTTAAACCGGTTCTCTTTACTCTAGGGATTCAAGAGATACATTTCAAGCAATATTCTTAAACTTAGTTTAATAATTTAGCCCTTTAAATTGCAACAGTTTTAAAAATTTTTTTTTTATTTCATTTGTAGTTTAACTAAAATTGTTATTTAAACTCCGATTTAACTTGGACTACGCCATGCGAATTTTTAGATAAACGAGTGATTACAACAGTTCCATAAAATTTAATAATTTATTTTCAATATTTTAATTAAAAAAATTAAATCATGTCTGTATTTAAATCAAGTTTAATTATATGTAGTTTCCCTAAATTTCAGCTTAAACAACATGAGTACAAAGGTTAAGTTAATTTAGTTTTGCTTTAGTAATTGTTTAAACTTTGTTTAAGCTGAGATGTTTTTTGTTAAAGAGTTACATTTTATTTATCAGTTTTGAAACTGTATTTCAGAAATAGTGAATTAAACTTAAGATTAAATTAATAAATTACTTTTTTAAGAGATTATTTAGTCAAAGTAGCGTTAACGTGAAGTAAGTTTAAAGTCTAAGAAATTACTTTATTTTAGAATTATATGTAATTTAATTAAATTTAAACTTGAGATTTAAACTGAGTTTAAATAAAATTTAATTCAAATACTGCCATTTTTTTTTTTTTTTTTTAACTTTATTTAATATAAACTTTTAAGTTTCATTAAATTTCAAGTTTGGTAAATAATTTTAAGTTAAACTTGTGATTTATCAAATTTAAAAAAATATATTCTATATTTTCATTTTATAACAAAGTTTAAAATTTGAAATGAAAATAACTAATTAATTTAAGTTTCATTTAACTAAAGTTTAATTAAACTCTATATAATATTAAGCTTTAAAATTATGCCTTCAAATTTCTTTTTCTTGAAAAGTTTATTTTTAAATACCAGTTAAACGAAGTTTAATCTTAATGCGTGTAAATGAATATTCAATTATAAACATGACTCATATTTATAAAAATGTTAAAGTTTTACGTACCTTTTTATCAAAGGCAGTTATTAATGAGATTGTACTTTTTTCTTTTTCCGAATTACAAGAAATAAAACCCATTACAACCATATCTGAAAAATTACTGTGACTAAGCCAGTCAGATTCATATTTCCAAAAAAACAAGCCACAAGAAAAATACAAAAAAACGTGGTTAAAACAACAGGAAGAAAACCACAAACAAAACAAAAGTAAATTAACAACAATAAGAAAAATAACAAGAATTCTAAAGAAATTTACATAAATGACTGCTAATTTGAGTTTAAGTCTTTCACTTTACAGTTTAAACGCCAAATCATTGGCGTTAAACAATGCTAAACCTCTGCTCTGTCTAAGTATGTGTATTTGAAAGAATAGAAGAATATCACCAGCAGCAAATTCATCATAAACAAAACACAGTGGTACGCGAGTATTTAAACCAACTAGTAAAGTAAATTTCAGTTAAGTTAAAGACCAAATGGCACGCATGCGCCACTTGACTTGTACTATACATGAGTACTCTGTTCATTTGTTGGGTAGCTGCTGTTTTATTTTTTTAGCCCAGGTTTTTTGTTTTTATTTTATTTTAAATAATAATGATTATTCACCATTAATATAGTTTCTTTTATTTTCTTTACATTTGTTTTATTGTTGGCTTTCGATTTAATTCTTTTCTTACCTACTAATGGACTGTTAATGGCTTTTGAAATCATTTATTTATTAACGTTATTTTTACTAATTTGTATGCAAAATTTCTTATCTTTAAAATTTTAAATAAATTAATGTCATTATTTTATGCTGATTACTTGATAACACTAGGCGTCAGGTAATTTATTTGACGTCTGGTTATAGATAACAATAATTATGGTTAAACAATTTTGGAAAAAAAATCCTAGTTATTTAAATTATAATAATTGTAAGTTTTCAATCTCTGGTTTTGTTCAATATTGTCTTGAATCCAAGCCAAAATATCATCTTCTGAATGTACAATTTTTGTTGCTTAGTGTTATTATTTTAAAACAGTTAATTTTACTACTTTAACGTTGCCAAAAATTGTTAATAATTTATTATTTTTTTTTTTGTTACCATATTTTTACTTACAACAAGTCATGAACTTTTATTTTATTTGTACCTGTTGTTGGTGGTGCTGTTGTCATTACGTATTTCTTTATTTTTGGCAACTCAACCAAATGTCTTTGTTAATTATTATGGTAAATTTTTTTATTTGTTATTTGTTTAATGAAATAAAAAAAAATAATCAATTTTTTATTATTGTATTTATTTACCCAAGAAAAGACACAAATATTCCCTCAACTTTCTTTTTTGGTCATTTAAGATGTTTTTTAATTGACAAGTTGTTTTACAAATCCGGAAATGATTTTAAATTACAAAATTATTTTTACTTAATGAGAAAAAATAGCTTTAAGAAATTTTAATAAAGTGTCAAATTGGCAACAAATTGACTATAATTTTATTAGAGTTTTTATAGAAATTAAATTAAACAAACCTTAATTTTTACACAGAAAAAATATTTTAAAAGCCATTATCAATTAAATTTTTAGTCAGATATTAAAAATGCTTTTAATTGTTTTTATAATTGAATAATTTTCTCGAAAACTTAATTTTTTTATCGTTTCTCATATAAAATTCTTATTTTTAGTGGCTTTTGAATATTTTTATTGTTATATCAATTAATAAATTAATCAAATATAAATGAAAATAATTGATAATTTCAATAATTGAATACATATATACATTCTGAATAAATGGAAGTAACAGATTCCATTTTCCAAAAAGTTGTAAGAAATAGATGATGTTTACAGAGAACAACACGGTGATTCGTGGCTGACATTCCATTCTGCCGAGTGTCCAATAAACTTTTACAATGCACAGTGGGGCAGAATCGAAATTTTTTGGAAATAAATCTGTAACTTCTGATCGGCTGGTTGGATTTACTTGAAAATTGGTATATGCGTAGCATAGGAGTGGGGACCACACATACCCCTTAAGGGCGGAGCTAAAGGGGCTCAAAGTTGGGTACCTCTGACATACACATTTTTTAATCGCTTGCCAAATTTTTGTTTCTCGTCCAGTTTTAAATATTTTTTTTGCATTATTGTAAGCACTGATAAGACCTACAAAAAACATGCTTGCATGTCCTATTTATCTCTTATAGTTTTTGAGTTATTTGCATTTGAATTTTTAAGTACCCCAATTTTGCATGTTCTTGGTCCAGTTTTTTTCATATATTATTTTCATACTATATTTTATTTGTTTTTTCTTTAGCTAATTAAAGAACAAAATTATCTATCGAATAGAAAAAATTTGAAGTCAATATCTATACCGAGTCCAAAAATAAACGATTTTGAATTTGAAAACTGCAAAAATGATGACTTTTTGTGTTTTTTTTTTACCAAAAAAGTATCTTTAATCTTTTTTCTCTAAAATTAAATTTTCTTTAACAACATATAATAATTTTATACTTTTCTGAAAGGTATCTTCACAGAGAAGATTTTAAAATAAAAAGCAAGCCGAATAACTCAAATGGTCAAGGTACACACTCTCCCGAATTCGACCCATTTTATATGAAAGTTTTGACTTTAGTCTATATTTTCTCAAATTCAAAAGCACAATTCGGTAAATGGAATGCAGTTTAAGAAACTGCAATATGTTGTTAAAAGTTTTCAATTAAAATCTAAGGGACATCGGAAAAATGTGGATTTTATAGCCGAAAATGTGAAAAAACTCATTTTTGGGATTTTCGGCGTTTTTTGGGAATTGTGGGATTCCTTTTTCAAAAATCTTAAAGTTTTTTTTCACGTTCTCATTTTATACGCTATGGTCTATATCCACCGAACATTTTGTTAAGATATCTTTAATAATAAAGATTTTATTACATATAAAATATTTGTAGTTTCTCAAAAAAACACTTTTTTACAAAAATATTACTTTAATTTCAAAAATCAGAAAAAGTATAAACTCGATTTTTTTCATCTAAATCACATTGCTTAGCTGACATAATTCTCCGTTATACATAAAAAGAATGAAATCAATATCTTTTACAGAACCGAAACTATGCCACTTTAAAATTTATTAAGTAATATTTACATTTAAAGGTTGAGGGCAATATTTTGTTGTGAAAAGGCAAGATTTATCAATACTTTTTCTATAACTATGTTTTTTGAAATCTTCTATAACTCCGTTTAGAAGATTTTTCTGCATTTTTGCTATACTTGTGATTTTTGCAAAGTTTATTTCTTAGTTTTATAATAACTTTTTAATTTTAAAGCGAGAAATCTATATTATAAAACGCCCACAAATTTAAAAATAAATCCATAAAGAAATTATTAAATTAACATAAATTGTTGATTGGATCACTTATTTAAGAAAATAAATTTAAATAATTTCTAGTTTTTATATTTATTGGTAAAAACCATTTACATTTTAATTACATTGGTCGACAAAAATATTTTGTTTGTGCTCCTTTAAAAAAAATAATAAAATATGTGGACTAGATGGACTTCCGCATGCTAAACTCGAATCTGCTTTCAGTTTTTTCCCATCAGGTCGAGAATTTTTTTATGGGCGTGTTTAATATTGCGTCCTAAATTAGCCGATTACTGGAGTATATTTCACTATAACTCGAGAACGGTATGCAAATTTTTATCCGCTCAATAGTTTAGGAGATATTGCGAAATTTATGTCCGAAAAAAAATTTTTCAAGATAAATTCAAGATTTCTTTTTTTTACTAAAACTTCTTTTCAAAAGTGAAAACATCAAAAATGTTTCAATTTATCATCTTAATCTCAAAGCTGTCAAAACTACGAGTAAATAAAGCCATGTATCATAAAAATTGATGCACAAATCTTGATTGCATTCGCAGTTAAGTTAGGATACCCATGTATACCTATAGTTAAGTAGAGTTACACTAGTGGGCAAAAAAAAATTTGTTTTCGTCTTATAAAAAAAAAATATGTGGATTAGATGGAATTTAACGTGCTAAATAAGAATCAGCTTTTACTTTTTTTCTATCACGTATTGATTTTTTTTTTATGAGCATGACCTTTATGACCCCGCCTTTAGGCAGTCACACTTGTATAACTTGAGAACGGTTTGTCCTATTAGGATAAATTAAACTCCAATATATAGCGACTTAAATTGTCTTTGAGTTGAATTTAATAATTTTTTGTTCAGTTAATATTTCCGTAGATATTTGGTAATTAGTAGCGAAAAAATGAAATATTTTTTTTTTTTGAAAAATCGTGAAAATCGAGAGTTATGGATCAACTCTGAAATTCTTGAGCGAATAAAAAATATTTTGTTTTTGGTTTCCAAGTTTATATCGACCCTCAAACTATTTATACAAAATTGCGTTGTCGTACATGCTTTTGTTTAAGAGATATCAGCAGAAAAGTATGAAACGGACACCCTGTGTTTCTAGTTTTTAGCCCATAACTTGTTTGTTTATTATCCGATTTTGCCCATTTTCAATCCCAAACAAACCTTATATAAGACAAATATTTGTGCCAAATTTTGTCCCCCTACATTGCCCCGTTCGCCCTATTCTGCTTTAAACAGACTGACAGACGGACAGGCGGACGGACAAAGCTAGATCGACTCAAAATCTAACCAGGACCCAGAAAATATATACTTTGTGGGGTCTTAGATGATTCCTTCGACACACGCAATGACGAAATCAATATACCCCCCATCTTTTTGATGGTGGGTATAAAAACTTTTAAATATTTAAAATCTCGTAATATTTACATTTAAAGGTTGAGGGCAATATTTTGTTGTGAAAAGTCAAGTTTTTACTTTTTCTGTAACTATGTTTTTTTTAAATTTCTATAACTCCGTTTTTTGAAAAGGCAAGATTTTCCTAAATTTTTACTATAATTGTGATTTTTTAAAAATTTATTTGTTAATTTTATAATAATAACTTTTTAATTTTAAGGAGGGAAATCTATATTATAAAACGCCCACAAATTTAAAAATAAATCCATAAAGAAATTATTAAACTAACATAAATTGTTGATCGAATCACTTATTTAAGAAAATCAATTTAAATAATTTCTAGTTTTTATATTTATTGGCATAAACCACTTACATTTTAATTATTTTTTTATATATTTAATTATTAATCTTTATTCCAAAAATATTTATATTCATATATGCAAATATTAATAATTTTTAATATTTTATTATATTTTTTAAAATTCTTTACAGATTTTGTCCATACACTTGTTCTAATTTAACACATTTAAATCTGGAATAAATTCTCCTAATAAAAAGGTAGGTAAAATTTATTTAAAAAAAAAAAAAAAAAAAAATTTGCAATAATAAATATAATCTTTATTACAAAAATATTTGCTTTTAGAGACTGATTGTATATTGTAATGTAAAACTTAAATAAAAAATAAAAAAAAAAAAAAAAAATATGTTAATTAAATGCTAAATTAAAGTCAAACACTCACATAAAAATATATATTACATAATAACAAAAACAACTAGTTATATGTTTTTTGTTTTTCTTTCTTTTTTAAAATATTAATATTTATATGTAATTTATATTAAAAAAATACAACATAAAAAACTACTTTATAAAAACAAATAAATAAAATCAAAGAAATACATAATGCAAATTAAATCAATAATTTACTACATAAATACAAGTTATATTTAACTAAAACCAAGTTTATGTAATTTTATAATTTTATTATTTTTTTTCTTTTTTGGTCATTTTAAAAAATTTCAAATATGTGTTTGATTATTGTTTTGTGATGTTTAATAATAAAAAACTTGTTATTTGTTGGTGGTGGGGTTTTTTGGGATTTCAGTTTTAATTTATAACATTTTAATATTATCGTTCATATGTTTATATGTTTTACTTATATTAGCAGCGGCAGTCACATTATTAATTCGTAATCGTAGTTTTAGTTGTTAGAAATGAAAATGTTTAAGAAACTAGTCTAGAGGTGTTTGGATGTAATCAACACGGCCGACTGATCAAAAGTTGATTATGTTTTATGGGATATATTAAATAGGGGAAATAAATACATAGATTAACGCATGATTAACGGTTAAATTTCTTTTTTTTATGAAATCTTTTTTTAAGTGTTTAAAGTGAAATAAATTTTTGTTATGGTTTTAGGTTTAACTGGTTTAAAATTTTGAAATAAATTACCGAAAATAAACTGAAAAATCACTTGAGAAATAATAGAGCCTATGTTATAGGAAAATTGAATTTGAAAAATGCCAAACCGAACAAAATATATATATATATATATATATATATATATATATATATATATATATATATATATATATATATATATATATATATATATATATATATATATATACTTTTAAGGAGATCTAATGTTGATTGTAGACCAGAAACTAGTCTAAGCTTTCAAACTGGAAGGTTGGCTCTCGTATGATTTTTTTTTTAAACTCTGACAAAAGGGTTTAATGAAATATTGGATAATGATTATTAAATTAATTTGATTCAGTTTTACTATTCTTTTAAAAAAAATTGTTTTAATATGTTATTAAATTACTCTACAAAATTTCATCAAATTATCAAAAACACTATAGAGCTAAAGTGAACACTTTTTTGGTTTAATTTACCTTTTTTCGGCGGTATCTTCTTAACGACCCATAGGAATTAAAATATAAATATTAGAATAAAATCCTCAAGGTCCAATTTGAAATATATATACAATAAATATTAATATATTTGTTTGTGTAACATAAAAAATAAAGAAAACTTTAAAATATAAAAGTGTTCAATTCTGCACCATTTTCTGATTCGATATATAATCGAGATTTATTCGGTACTTTAAATTTGCAAATGAAAAAAAAAAAAAAAACTATGAAATATGTTATTTAATGAAGAATGTCTAGTGCAAATACAAACTTGTTAGTGTTCTGCAAAAGTTATTAATTATGAAATAATCTTGAAATAATCCTGTAGTAGTGGAAATAAAAAAAAAAAAAAATAAGAAAATATCAAATTTTGCAAAGATTATTGTTAAAAAAAAAAAATTGCAAGGACTTAAAACTATCTCAAACCTTGATGATTATGTTAAAAAAGACGTAAAAAATATTTTTTAATATGCTAAATTATCGATTATGTTAATTCATTAATAGAGATGCTGAACATTTTTTTGATAATAACTAAGATCGGGGAATATGAGATTCCATTAAAACCTATCAAATTCATTAATAGTAGAGCTAGTATTCAAACTGTTTGACTCATGAGAATATTTGACAAAAACCACAAAATCTGTAACTATCTATTTGGTGAAAACGTAGGACCCTTTTCAATATCTTGAAATCTATTAATCTTGGGTCATGGTAAACTAGAAACGCGTTTTAATAGTAAATGCACAATCGTAAACTAAATTAGGTTTTAAGGTTTCAAAATAAATGATCGGCATGTATTGCTATGCTATAAAAACTGTAATGTAATCGAATTTTTATATAGCGAATTAGGGAGGTATCTCAGATCTAGATGTCGGTCCGTTTGCACCAATTATTGGAACTATGTCTTAAAAAAATATCGTCAACATTTCGTTAAAATATGTTCAGATTCTGAGAAGAAAATATAGAAAATATGATATCACGTCATAATATTCACCACGAATTGCAGTCTAATACTAATACTTTCGTAGAAAATCATGTTCAAAATTGTTTAAAATAAGGATTCGATAGTTTTGGAGGGATATGTAACAAACCCAGACTAAAACATACTTAAAAGTATGAAATATATAAATAAAAGCGAAATTAAGAATCCTAGAACATCAGCCAGAAACTGTAAGGGCACTATGGGATAAAATTAGTTTTGATGCTTTATTTATATTTATTAACATCATGACTTGTTAAATTATGAGTAAAGAAAAGTATTATTTTGCTAAAAATATATTTTGATTTAATTTTTCTTAAGTGGTTCAAAACTGAACACTTTTTATTTGAAAAACATCTTAATTTTTTTGCAAAAAACTAAATTAGTTTTAAAACTTTTTATTCTTTATTATATTAAATAAATTCATCATGAATTAATACTATTAATTACTTTTTGCATTACTTTATACGATAAAAAGATATCACCTAAAAACATAAACAGTTACAAAAAAAATGTTCACTTTTGCTCTATAGTGTATATCAAACATTTTACATTTTTTGTTGAATTATTTTGTACTATTTTGTTAGAGTTTATAAAACTTTTTAAATTTTTTACAAAGCATATTTAATTTGGAATAAAACAAGATCTGATATAAGAATCGAAGAAAAAATCTAAAAGCTAGAATTTTTTTTTTTTTTTAAATATATACATATTAATGATAAATATTTCGTACAAAAAATTATTTTTTTGTAAGTAGATTTTTATAAATAAGTACAAAATCTAAAGTTAAAAAAATACATACGGGTCGTATACATATTTATGTGATTGACTTTATATATATATTCTAGGTCCTCGTGAAAATCTAAAACGATCTAACGATGTCCGTCCTTCTGTCCGTCCAAAATGTAAGCAAGTAAACGATAATATTTTTTTTTACGTATAATAAAAGTTATAAGCCTTAAAGTGCACGGATTTTTTCCTGTGCAGTTCTAACCTTTAAAAGTTTTTTTCAGACTATCTCAAAATTTAGAGGTTATTTCGAAAATATTGAAAATTTTTGTGCTATGTTCAAGATATAAAATTAAAATTTTCTTGTCTTTTTACAATTTTTCTTTTAAATAATTAGCATTTTTTTTTTTAATTGTCCAGATAAGTTTAATTTTTAAGATTTAATTATTATAGAATTATTAAAATTTGTTTATTTAATAGCTATTTTTCAAATTGCCTTAAACAAATTTATTTGATTACTTTGACAATTTAATTTAAGATTTTGTGAAAGTTTTATCAAATCGCTACCCCTCCAAAACAAAATATCTATTTATCAATTTAGAATTAAGTTTGTGCCTAAGGCCTTGCAAACCACACATAAAACCCCTTTAATTAATTAAAATAAAAGATCACAAAGAAAACAATGATTGATTTCAAAAATTTCAAATTAAGTATAAAGCAGAAAAGTTTTAGTTTGATAAGAAAAAAAGAACAAGAAATTTACGTCATTTGAAGTCAAAAGTTAAGAAAAAAAATGAGGTAGAAATTTTTATTATAATATAAAATTATAAAAATGATTAATATGTTTTTCTACAAAAACTGAAAGAATTAAATTGCTTTTTTTTTTATTTTTTTTTTTTTTTTTTTTTTTTAGAAAAAAACTAAATTCTTAAATAACTGAAATGAGTTTTTGTTTTAATAAAAATTCTCATGATTTTAATATTATTTTTTTTATCGGCAATTATTTATTTTGAATTTTTCTTAAGATGCTGTAAAACGTTTAGAGGGAGAATTAAAAAATTTGAAATAAATTAATATTAAATCAAAAACATGTTTTTAAATTTTTTATTAATAGCAAAGAAAAAAAAACTTATAAAGAGCTGATAAATTTTATTATACAAAAAAAATGTGTGTATATGTATGTTATTTTAAAGGTATTTTAAATTGCCGCATAACCTAAATTTTTTTAACAGCCAACAAAACCGAAATAAATAAAAAAAAGAAACACCTTACTTTACCATTCATCTCCATTGGTGGTGAATACGAAGTGTGGTCAATACACTGAAAAGAAATAACAAAATTGAAAAAAAAAAAAAATCTTAACGCAAACGTATATTGTTTGGAATAAATAAAAATAAAAACTAATGCTGCAGTTTAGGTATAATTATAAACAAAAAAAAAAATAAAACCTAAATATTTATTTGGTAAACTTAATGTTTATTTTTTATCTTGACTACATTAATTTTAAACTATCAGTGTAACTAATCAGTCATGGGGAGTTTAGGAATTTACAAAAAACATGCACTCATTTAGAATTATAAAAAATACATTTATTTTTTTTTTTTATAATATTTTTTCTATTTCCTATCTAAAAACGATTTTTTTTAATTAAACAAAACAACAAAATGTTTTCAAAGAACTTTAAATTAATTCTTTAAGAAAACACAAGAAAAGGCGCCTTTCATTTAAAATAAATTAGAATTATATTTTCCCCCACTGCACTTTTAACGTTGTCGTGTTGTGGTAAGTGTCTGACAAACATTAAGGCAAGTGTATCAAAGAAAAAATAAGACACACACGCAGTTAATTTAAAGCTTTTCTTTCTATTTTCTAAAACCATGTTTAAAAAACGCCTATCGTTTTTTTTCTTTTGATTTTTTTTTAGAATTAATATCTTTTAAATTATTTTTAAAAGTTTCTTTTGTTTTAATCTTTACTAATGACTTTTGGGGCTAACAACAAGAAGATAATTTTAAATTTCCCTTCAAATTTTAAAAGAAGCATTTTATAAATGTCAGTTTATCTACAAAAAGCTTTATATAATTAATGAAGCTTTTAGTCTAGAAATATAAAAAATTTAACTAAAAAAATTGTAATTAAAAGATATTTTAAAATATCTTAAGCTTTATTAATGGAGCTTTTAAAAACAAATAATAAATTTAAGTAAAGTTATATAAGCTAATTAAACAAATCCTTTTAGCTTTTTAAAGATCTTTGTTAGTAAAGGGTTTTAAGGCATTTTAAAAAAGTTATTATAGTATATACATTTAAAAAGATTAAATTAAATAAATCTCTAAGCTAGAAATAGCTTGCTTTAAAACTTTTTTTAATTAAATATAAAAAGCTTATATAAACTAGTTCTCAAAACCTCTTAGATTCGTTCTTATTGGTATAAAAAGTTGTTTATCACATCCAGTTCTAGACGGAACTTTTAAAAATCTTTTTTTTATTTTTGTTTTTGCATTTAGATTCTTAAAAAATATGCCTTAATGTTTAAAAAAGTTATGTTAATTTTTGCTTTAGTGAGATTTAGGTATAAAAAATAAAAAGCTTTAATTAAAATTTAAAACAATTTAGTGGTGAAAATGAAAGTTGTACAAAAACGCTTTAAAGAAAAAAGATTATTAAGTTAAAGGCGATTTTTATTAAAAGCTTTAAGCATACTTTACCAGTTGTATGTCAAAGTTGCATAAAAAATTATAACGTTTAATATTATTATTATTTTTTATTGAATTTTAGTGAGTATGTACTTTTTTATGCAACTTTGACATTCAATTGGTAAAGTATGCTTAAAGCTTTTAATAAAAATCGCCTGTAACTTAACAATCTTTTCTTTTTAAAGCGTTTTTGTACAACTTTTATAAAAGATTCCTTAAAAAAGAGCTTAAAGCTTTTTTCAGTGTTTAAATAAATTATTGATTTAAATTTAAAGTTCGAGGAAAAATACTAAAGTTATCATATAGTAGATATATTTTAAAATGAGCTTTTAAAAAAAAATAATAAAATAAATAAATTAATTTTAATAATAAGAAACTATTTAGATAAAATATAAAAAAAAAACATATAATTCGGAAAATATATTTAAAATGTTTTAAATTCTGAAAATTTTGTATGAAACTTGAAAGCTATATTGAGCAATTAATAAAAAAAAGCTTAAAATGTCGATTTAAAAAAAAAAAAAAAAAAATCATTTAAGCTGATTTTTAATCAGTAAAAGTTTTATAAAAAAAATATTTGTAAGCACTCATTAATATTTTAAAAATATTTTTACATTAAAAACTTTAAGCTTCATAAACCAATTTCATATCACAAACTTTTAATCAAATGGTTTATAATTCCTTTGCTACAAAAAAAGTTATTTAATAAAATTAAAAATAAAAGGTTCAAGGATTTTTTACGAAAATAAAATGTTTATGCGGAAAAATTATAAGAAGTTTTTAAGGGGAAATAACTTTTTTTTACTAAAGTTAAAAAAATTTAGGAGCCACTTTTTAAATTCCCATAATTTCAAACTTTAAAGAGCTTTAATTCGTAGCAAAATCTTTCATTTAGTAAAGCTTCTAAGGTGTAAAATAATTTACATTAAATAAAATCAGTTTAAATGTAAAATTTTTTCAAAAAAAGTTTTTGCAAATACTCCCTAATATTTTAAAAAGATTTTTACATTAAAAGCTTTAAGCTTCATATACCAATGTTATATCACAAACTTTTAATTAAATATTATATAATTCCATTGCAACAAAAACGTTATTTAATAAAAGGAAAACTAAAAAAGAAATTAAGTTGCAACAATTTTTCTAACATAAATAAAATGTTTATGTGAAGAAACTATAAAAAGTTCTTAAAAAGTTTTTGAAATTTAAAAAAAAAAACTAATTATTAAGGTTAAGGGGGAAATAACTTAAAAAAGCTTTATCATATATTTATTAAGGTTAAAAAATTATAATAAAAGCCACTTTTTTAAATTCCCATAATTTAAAACTATGAAGAATTTTAATTTATAGTAAAATCTTTATTTCATTTAGTAAAGCTTTTAAGGTGTAAAATTAATTAAAAACTATTACATTAAAAGAGTATAAATTGATTTTTAACATTTATATCAGATAACACTACAGACCTATAAAATTTTTTAAAGCTTTATTTAATATAATAATAGAAAAGCTTTCAAACAAAACTTTTGCAAATGTAAGAAGTTTTTAAGTTTTCTTAAATTAATTTCAAATATTTTACACAAAATTTATTTATTATTTTGTAATATTTTTTTATATTAACTTCCATTTATGAACACTTGACTCTTCTCAAAAAAACAATATGTTAATTTTTGCCATAAAAATTCCTGTAAACTTTATCAATTTAGATCTAACTAAATATATATTCATACATTCAAACATAAGTTAAACCATAAGTTTATTTGTTAACAACCACAAAAAAACATGTGCCTGCCTTTAAGCCATATTTACCTAAAGTTTTGCGGCTTAAGAAACAAAAGAAAAAAAAAAACAAATTCATAATTGGAAGAAAAAAATTAAGCAGCTGTTAAAAGCAACTAGAGTATTATAGGTTACATTTACATAGTTTACAGGCATTACATGTATGTATTTGCTTCCAATATTAAATGCCTGCTGTAAAAAAAAAAAAAAAAAAAAAAACAGAATTTAATAATCTAAGAGCTTATAGCAAAATGTACATCATACAGTAGCATTTAGAGTATGTAGTTAAGTTGGGGGATTTCAGGTGTTTACTTGGCAAAAATTAAATATTATTATGCTTATAGTTTAAGCTTCAGTTTAATTTGAACTGCAATAAGCTTGAATTTAATTTGTTTGGAATTAAAATGAAACTGGAACAAATTTTGTAAATGGGACTTTATGAAAGCTTTTTCTTAGGAAATTTTAAAACTTAACCTGATTTTTATTTCGACTTGACCTATATATAAATATTAATTTTATAATAATTTTTTTTTATTTTTTTTGCAATTTGGAGCTTTAAGTTTTACTGTTTTAAAACATTTGCAAAAAAGCACTTTTAAAGCTTTGATATTCATCTAATTAAATATGTTACATTATATATACATACATATATTATATATATTTTCCTCATTCTGGTAAATATTTGCAACTTTCCATTTGTTTAATATAATTTTTATACCCTTCACCACCATAGGTGGTTGGGGTATTATGCGTTTGTGCTGATGTTTGTAACGCATAGAAAACGTTATCTAACACCCACCATAAAGTATATCAATCGACTCAGAATCACTTTTTAAATCGAGATAACGATGTCCATCCGTCCGTCTGGCTGGCTGACTGGACGGCTGTAGAAAATAAGTAGAAAAAACATTACCAAATTTTATTAGAATCTGTCCATAATTTACCATAGCTCCCATATAAAAGCACTTCCGAGAATCGCTCTAAAGTGCATAAAATCAAGTAGATGTTAGTATCAACGCATTATTCTGTATTTGTATATTTTATTTTATATTTAGTAAAAGTGTTGGTCTAATATAAGTCCCCTTTCCGAAATTTTATGGTCATAAATAATGGTGTGGGGTATCATATGGTCGGTCTTGACCGACTATATTTTTTTCTCGTTCTTTTTTTATTACAATTTCAAGGTAAATTCATTTTATTACCATTTTTTCTATAGATTTGCATTTGTTTTCATATCTCTCCGTCTATTAAATTCTTATACAATTGTAGCCCGTGTACATAACCATTATTAGCGTCTAATTGAATTCAAATAAAAATATTTATGAATGACGTTATGAAAATGTGGTTTGATTGTGATCACAATAAAAGAACAACAACTAAATAATAAACGACCTTGTCTTGTCGTT
Organism: Protophormia terraenovae; assembly: GCA_951394005.1. Classification (NCBI taxonomy): domain Eukaryota; kingdom Metazoa; phylum Arthropoda; class Insecta; order Diptera; family Calliphoridae; genus Protophormia; species Protophormia terraenovae. Next base: position 31,132,191 of record OX596077.1, on the reverse strand, counting down.
GCATGCTGTGGTATAATATAATAATTGTTGGAAATAATTAATGTTTAGAAAATAGATAAATATTTTTTTTTTTTATTATTATTAATGATTTACACCCACCATAAAATACATTTGAATTTATACAAATGGAAAAGGTATTAAATAATGAATTTATTACATTGACAACTAAATGTAGTAAATACAAGTGTCTGTCTGGACTGGCAGCTAATTGAAATGTGGTAATATCTTGTTTAAACTGTAAATAGTGGCTGGCTATAAAGATAATTATAAATTATATTAAATATTTATAATTTTCTTTATATACTTAAATATAAAAGTTAAATAATTAGCAAGATAAATAATATTTATTCCGGTTTTTAGAAATGTTTTTATTTTATTTTTTTTAATATATTTGGTTCTTTCAGTTTTTAGCTCATCATTGAGGTATTTGTAAACCGATCTTACTGGTTTTTAATAGGAAAATTCTCGAAAATATTTCTGATACATTGATATATTAGAAATGTATCTGAGGCCTGGAGAAAAATAATTTCAATAGTCTGGCGTATGGAAAGAAAGCCAGACATTATTAAATGAAGAGGTTTTTACTTTTCTAAACTTAAACTGATTTGGAATTAAATTGATTTAATTTTTTAATATTCAAGAACTAAACTTATTTAGAAATGAAATAGAACTAACATAAACTTGAATGATTGTCGTACAAATGTATGAAAAATGGCTTAATTTGGCTAGAGGAGGCAAAGTTTCTATTAAGTTTCAAGCAAAAGTATAAACTTTTTATACAAGTATTTGGTATCTAAGAAAATGTTAGAATATGGAGATTAATAATTTATAAAAAAAACTAGTGGAATATAATTTGATCGCAGAATTTCTTGAAAGACTTAAAATTAAGCATTTTTGGAGTTTTTTTAAAACATAAAATTAATATTTAAACTTTAATAAAATTTAAGCGAATAGTGATATTTTATTGAAATTTCAGTATAATATGTATAAACTTGTCCCAAAATCATTTAATTAAAAAAATTGCCACTTTTTTACATGAAAATACCCAAAATCCCAATCCTATAAAAAGAGTTAAAAAAATTGACTATTTTCTTTAAAATGGTCACCCTGTCGTTAGAAGGGGCTTCAGTCAGAAAATACTTTTTGGGTGTATACCTTACATATAGAGCTATAAAAAAAAATAATTTTAAGCCGATCCCGGCTTTGCAATTTGTGAACATAACAAAAAAAAAATGACAAAATTTGGATAGGGCTTGTGGGCAGACTTTTGCCTCAAACTCCTCCGAATTTACTTTACACGCATTTACATTAGGATTTCTTTTTAAAACATTAAAAAAATGATAAAGCCCAGAACAAAAAACAAATTTTATCAGTGAATAAATATTGCCACCTTTTTGGAAAAAAAAAATCCAAAAAATTTTTTTTAAGTTCCAATTTTAGATTAATATAACTTTTTAACGGATTCATATATTTATATGATTCTTGCAGCAATATTATTTAGAATTTTATAAGGAATCTGGCAAAAATTAAAAAAAAGTTAAAAAAAAACTAAAAAAGGACGAGGCTAAAAATGAGGAAAAAATTTATTTCGGCCCGAATATCTCTTAAACTAAAAGAGATAACCTACATATGTGAAAGTATTTTTTGTAGAGATTTACAAGGACTATCTATATATAAAATTTCTTTTCTGTCACATCATAAATGAATTTTTGGCGATTTTTTTTTAATTGCATGCCCGAAATGGGCAACTTTGGAGAGCCACCCACTTCTCCCCTGACCTGCTAGGAACCTGTACTTCTCCAGATTAACTCGAAAACACTTCAGCTCTGACAATGTGAAATTTTATTGAGATGCCAAAAAGGCAAACAAAAAAAAAAAAAAAAAAAAAAAAATAATAACATATCCTTTTGAAAATGTTGCCTTTTACTATATATTTTCAAAAATCATTGTCACACATGAAATAATTGTTTTATGGATAAAACTAAAGATCATTCACAACAAAACTGTGTAATCAGTTTTGCTCAAGGATATCAAATTTCCTGTTCAAATTTTCGAAAGATGCTCAGTTTTAGAGAATATTACAAAATATTTACGAAGATTTTATTAATATGGGTGTCAAATGAAAGCTACGAATCCTTGCAAAAACAAAAACTTAAGAAAATATCTTTTTGAAAATTTAATCCTTTACTATTATATGTATTACTTAGTTACACACTTTATGTAAATTATTTGTTTTTTATATATTTTATTCTGCAACATTTAAATACTTTAATTTGACATCCATATTGGGTTGATATAATTGTGGTACATATTTTATATATTTTTTTTAAATTTGCGTATTTTTCTAAACTTTGAGGATCTTTTGAGAAAAAATTTGACGCTCTTTAGAAAAACTGATTATGATGTTTTATTATGTTTGAGCTCTAGTTTGCTACATATGTATATCGAATTTTTCATGTATGAAATTTTTTTTGGGAAATTGTCATACAGTGTAATTAATGCAGAACATAAGGACAGACACTGCTAAACCAATTCTTTACTTATAAACTTCCAAAATTTTTACGTTTCTGAAAAAAATTGAGTAAAAATTAACTTAGAATTGAAGTTTTATGTGCCCTTTTAATACAAAATTTTTAATTTTTAATACCAAAAAAAATCAAGTATTCCAGTTTTGTATTAATTTTTTCAAATATTTTCCCTTGCGGAAATTACATTTCTTGCCAATAAAATTTCGCTTAACAATTTTGCAGGAAATACAGTTGTTAAGTCATTAAAAAAACATTTAATAGATTTTATTTGACATAAAATTGTGCCATTTTTAGTATTTAATTTTGTATGTTTTTTTATTTTTTTTTATTAAAAAAAAAAAAAAACTTGATTTTAGTTTTCGAAAACAAGTTCCTAAACAAAATATATTTAATAGCAAAATTTGAATTGCGTTAAAAACCTAATTTTTATTGGCAGCTTTATTTATTTCTCTCTCTTTTTTTTTCTCTCAAATAAATAGAAAAAACACGTATTAAATGTTAATTTTTTTTGATTTATGCAAATTTTATTTTTAGTGAACGAAAACTACATCAAATAAAACAATATATACTACCATTTACACATATTATGTCATATAATTAAGGCTATGAGAAATTTATTTAAATATAAAAACAAACAATAAATTAAATAATTTATTATAATATTTTGCTATAAATAGTTTGTAATTATGCATGATTAAAAATTAAATTATATTTTAAGTTGATAAATGAAAAAAACTAAACATGTGTTTTTTTAAATTGAATTTAATTAATTTTAAAATTAGTAAGTGATTAAAGGTCATTGCAAAATACTACAAATTAATCAAAAGAAGATTATCACTGTGTTAAGCTCAGGCAAGATGAATTTGAACCGGTCTTGCTGATTTTTAAGAGAAAAAAATGTATCACAAGAACTTGAGAACTGTGGAAACTTGGAAAAATTAATTTCAGTAACCTGTCACTCGGACAGAAGGACGAAAGTTGTTATATGCAATTATTAGCTTAGAAAACCCTAGAATTCCTACTTTTCGAAAGTAAATCTTATTCGAAATTAATTTAGAACTAAGCTATACATTTTTTTTGTTACATAACTGCTGCTTAAACTTCCAAGAGCAATACTTACTTTTAACCACTTTAAATTTGTTATCTTCAACATTTTTAAAACTATTTAATTTTTAATTCTGTTGATTAGAAAATCATATTATAATTTGGTTTATTTTAATCCAAATCCCTTTTTTAGTTTATTTCTTGTAATTCTTACGATTGTATCTAATTGTTTAAAGTGACAACCGCAATAATTTACCTGTCATTATATTTTATAGATTTAAAAACAAGTCTTACCATTTTAAGTATTTTAAGAACTCAAAACAATATTTTAATAGGGCTATTCACATATTGAAAACTTATACTTTTGATTAAAGATTAGGCAAAAGGAAAATATAGTATTTAAAAAAAAATATATATAATAACTCTCAATTTCGTTAGCTCTTTTAAAGACTTAAAAATTTAACATTTTAACGAAGCTTGCTCAAAACAGCTGCGAGTTTAAACTTTGGTTAAATTAAGTTTAAATAAAACAATTAAATTTCTAAAGATAACAGTTGATTAAAGAATAATTTTTTAGCTCAGTGTCTGTTAAACTTTTCAATAAAAAAAAACTGAACTTAAATTATAATTAAACTTAGTTTAAATATAGTTTAAGTAAATAGCTTAAGTATTATTTTAAATTTCTATCACATGCTAGAGCTAGATTTGTAATAAATTTGAATTAATATCAAGTTATTTGAACTCCTTAAATATGGTTTAAAATATTTTGTTTATTGAAAATCTAAAAAAAAAGATAGTAGAAACGTTTTACGAATGTAACTAATACTGAATCAATTGTAATCTGTACACCAACATAAAAAAAAAAATTAATTAAAAATCTACAGGTAAACATTATATACACAAAATGGTGTCAACTTGATGCCAATTGTTATCAATTTTCGTTAATGGTTTAAACACGGTGTAAAAAACATTATAATTTTTTTTTTATATGTTTTACCAATTAGTTCCAATTATATAATTTTAGTTTCCAAGTTTATATCGACCCTCAAACTATTTATACAAAATTTCATTGTCGTACATGCTTTTGTTTAAGAGATATCAGCAGAAAAGTATGAAACGGACCTCCTGTGTTTATAGTTTTTAGACCATAACTTTTTTATTTATTAATTTGCCCATTTTCAATATCAAACAAGCCTTATATAAGATAAATATTTGTGCCAAATTTCGTCCCCCTACGTTGTCCCGTTCGAGCCATATCCTGCTTTCAGCAGACGGTCAGACGGACATAGCTAGATCGACTCAGAAATTTGTTCATGTTGCCTATTTATTAATTTTGTTGATTTTTTTCGGTCAGTCAATTTTGAATTTGTATATTTTTTTACTTAGGCGTTTTTATACCCTACACCACCATAGGTGGGGAGGGTATTATGCGTTTGTGCTGATGTTTGTAACACCCAAAAATATTGGTCTGAGACCCACCTTAATTTATACTAATCGGCTTAGAATCACTTTCTGAGTCGATTTAACGATGTCCGTCCGTCCGTCCGTCCGTCTGTCCGTCTGACCGTCTGTCCGTCCATGTAAACCTTGTAATCAAACTACAGGTCGCAATTTTGAACCAAAATTTATGAAATTTGGTACTCAGCATTTTTTTGGTATAGGGACGAAGCCTATTGAAATTGGTTATGATCGGTCCATTATTTCACCTAGCCCCCATACAAATGTCCTCCCGGAAAATGGTTTAACGATCATAAATCCCTTAAATATAGCAATATTTGAATATTATTTGGCACATATAAGTTTCATATAAGTTTAAATAAGTGTGCCGAGTTTTAAAAAGATCGGTCCATAATTACTCATAGCTCCCATATAAACCCCTTTCCAAAAAATCAATTTAACGGCCATAAATTTTACTAAAATGTTAGTATCAAGTTAATATTCGACACAAATAAGCTTTATATAAACATAAATGATAGTACCAAATTTTATAAAGATCGGTCCATAATTTACCACAGCTCCCATATAAGGCCCCATTTCGGGAATCACCCAAAAGTGAATAAATTCATATAAATGTCAGCATCAACGACCCCTCCCCGAAATATACTGTATGGTGTAGGGTATCATATAGTCGGGCCTGACCGACTATATCCTTTTTTCTCGTTTGTTTTCATTTTGGTGTATTTTCTTTTTTGCTGTTTTTTCCGTTTATGCGATTTTTTCGAAGTGGCAATTTTTATCCGTTTAGTCAATTCCTTCTTTTCATTTTTTTCATTGTAGCGATTATATTATTTTGTTTATTAAATTATTTATTTTCTATTTATTTATTTATTTATTTATTTATTTATTTATTTATTTATTTATTTATTTATTTATTTATTTATTTATTTATTTATTTATTTATTTATTTATTTATTTATTTATTTTTTTTTGTTTTGTCGATTTTGTTTTTAAAGCAGAATGGTAGATATAAACTTCGTTACTGTAATAATTCTCTTCTGTTTCGGAAATTGTTTCATGTTGCTTATCTTTTAATTTTGGTGATTTTTTTTCCATTAGCCAATTTAAAATTTTGGTGATTTTTTGGCTTTTTTTCATTTAGTGTTTTTTTCTATTTAGCTGTTTTTTATTTTCGTTTATGCGTTTTTGCTTCATGGTAACGTTTATTATCGGTTAGGCGATTTTTTTCCATTTTGCGTTTTTATTGTTTTTGCAATATATTTCGTTTTAGCGATTATATTATTTCGTTTAAAAAATTATTTGTGTTATTTTTTCAGCTTTTTTCCGTTTTGTAGATTTATTCCGTTTAATAGATCATAAAATAACTGTTATTTTTGCTCAAATATAAAATTTAAAGAAAAGTTACGCACACTTTTAAATTTTAAATATTTTTATAAATATCGAAATTCGAAAGAATATTATCTTGATAACCCAAGTAAAATTTTACATAATAATGTGTTTTGCTTAAAATGAAAAGAAACGAGAGTACAAAAATGAAGCTTTCCAACCGTATACATTTTTTATTTTTTGATGTATTATTAAAATCAAACTTAAATAAAATAAAAATTGTCCACAATATTTAGTTTTTTTTTTTTTTTTAATTGAGCAAAAACTTAATTCATATTATGTGAAATATATTACTTAAACTTTCCCTACATTTATCATTTTTTCCCCCAAAATATGCCCCAAATAAACTATAAAATACTTTGTCTTCAAATATTGTTTAAATAAATTTTAAAACAATTTAAAATTTTTAAATTGAATTAAAATTTAAGAAGATTTTTAGTGGAGTAATTACCTTTAAAACGTCTTCTTTTCCGAATACCTCAAAATTTTAGGCTTTTTTCGAAACTTACGAATATTGTTATGTGATATTTTCAAGAAAATCTACAGCCCACATTAAGATATATATACATAAATATTTTTTTTTTTAATTGAAAATAAAAAGTATAAATTTGTAGCAAAATGTTTTTAATGTTTTAAAATAAAACTTAAAAAATCACTTTTATAATTTTAAATATTTAAATTCATTAAAATTTTAATACCTAAATGTTTAATAAAATAAAATCCATTATTGTTTTAACTGTGAGTAGCCCTAATGTAGTTTTTACCTGATTGCAAATTAATTCAACAATTATTTTTCTGTTATTATTTTTTTATTTTATGAACCAACCTATTTTAAAAATTTATTTCAATTGTATCTTTAAGTGTATAAAATTAATAACTTTTTCTGTTTTATAATAATAAGAACGTAGAACAATACTTTTTGTATATAAACCTCGAAAATATGCTGAATAACTAAGAAACAGCTTTAAGTTGTTTCACAAGAAGCAGCTTCAAAACAATGAAATTTATTTAATGTTTTATTATTTTACTGAAATTTGTTACTTAAAGATTTTGAATTGTTTTGTTAATAATTTGCACCCACACTTAACTGTTGTTATTATTTAATTTAAAAGATAATAATGATTTATTATATATACAACTATAAATAAATAAATAGAAAAAATAAAAACTATATTGAAATAAATATAAAGGTATTTATAACAACCATATTGACTTGTCACTATTACAAATGATTTAAAAAAATTATTCTACTAAATTAAGGGAAAATCCAATTGTTTTATGCTTAATTATTAGAAATAGAAGTAAAAGTTTCAACAAATTGAGTTCGGTGTTTAGCAAAGTATTTAAAAAACTTGCTGCTTATTATATAAACTTATTATTAGAATTTTAAAATATTTAAACAATATTGTTATTAATGATAGTTTGGCTACTATTATTAACTTGAATTTCTTTCTTCACTTTAAAATTTGGTTTCTTAAACACCTACATTGAAATATGATAATGTGTTGAAAATTTTTATTATATTCACTTAAAAATCATTAATTCTAAATACTGTATAATGAATTTCTCAATGCAATTTTAACAAGAAAAATATGATTGTTTAGGTGTTATTTTAATAATATAATAGATTTTTGATGTTTAGAAGAATTAAAAATAAAAAAACAACTTAAAATGCTACATTTGGTTGTATAAATAAGTTGGTGCCCAGTTTTTGAATGGCTGATTAATGTAGTAGCTTGGACTCTGTTTTTATATTAAGTCTCGGGAAATATACTATTCTGAAAACTAAAATGAAAAATCGAGTTTTTAAAAGAAATTTGGAAAGTTTTAAAAATCATTCTACTTTAATCCGTTTTTAAAAAACAAAATTTTTTATATGTAGTTTTTTTGAAGGCTAAATATTTGTCATGTACATATATGTAAAAATATCTAATGACACTCGGCCCCTGAGGCCTATGGATGCCGATCAATGATTTAAGGCATGTAGTGTGTTTTTTTTTTATATTTAACTTCTTACTTAGCTCATCTAGGAAAATTTTTGTTCTTTACCTGATTGCAAAGATTTCAAATTAACATTTAGGTCAAAAACATGTTCATATGTACTATTTATCTCTTATAGTTTTTGAGTTATATGCATTTTAATTTTAATGCAATTTTACAAGATCTCGGTCAATATTTATATATTACCGAGATATAGCCAAACATTTTCCACCAATTTTTATATATATATATATATATATATATATATATATATATATATACCTTTTTGTAATTAGTTAAAGAACAAAATTATCTGTCGAATAAGGAAACTTTGAAGTCGATCCAAAATTAAACAGTTTTGAAGTTGAAAATTTGCAAGAATTAACAAAGAGTTGGACGGAAGTACGGACAGCAAAATTCTGTCAAAAACTTCTTAATTTTTTTAACTTCTTGATCAATATAAAAACAAAACATTAAAAAATTGCCATGGCTTTTCTCCGAATTAAGCCCCATTTTACCCCAATATGCGTTGTGATTACTGAATCTAAAAATAAACAATTTTTAATTTAAAAAACTATTATAATGGAAGTAGAAATAACGATAAATGTCCGAACTATATTCATTCGTAACCACCAAATCCAAATTTTGCTATTTAAAATCGCCAAATTGTAAAAAAAAAATTTTTAAATTTTAAATTTTTTTTTTTTTTTACTTTTTTCCCATATAAACTTATTTTTTTTCAAGATTGCTCAGAATTTTTTATAATATTCAATAAACCAAATATGTAAATAGCCAACCGAAATATTGGCACACCGGAAAAAATCGCCAAAACCAAAGAAAAACGCTAAAACTTAAAAAACGTGGGGTATTTTACAAAAAAAAAAAAAAAAAATCTGGATTTTAAACTGCTTGACTGATCTTGATGCAATTTGGGACACAAATAGAGGAAAAGTAAGAATATTGTTGACTTGAGTATGTAGCAGAAGCACGGGCGGCGTTAAATTTATGCCTTATAATTTTTAAAATAAAATTATAAAATCTTTTTAAAAAAATGATGAAAATCTCTATAATTTCTTAAATTATGGTAAAGGAAAAAAAAATTAAATAAATAAATAATAAATTAAAATTTTAAAATAGTTTTTTTTCTTGCCAAAAAGTGCATTTATGCCCCACTGTTCCATGGGATCTAAGGGGTTAATAAAAAATTTAGATAACTTAAAAACATCTTTGCCCCGTCATTTTCAAATATTAATTTTTTTTCCGTGATGCTTCTTTTCAAAAAATTAAGTGCAAAAACTGCAAAATTAATTAATTTTAATATATACCTTGGTCAGAGATGCAAGCCGATTAAAAAATTTCGGCGGCGGCTGAATTACAAAAATTTTCGGCGGCGGCGGCTTAACGGCTTTGCGCCGAGTTTGCTATTGAACCGAAAAAAATGCTCAGCTGAGCTGTTGCTGAGCTGTTATTGATAATTTGAGTTTATTATATTTTATTGAAATTTTAAATAATTATAGCTTAAAATATAACTAAAAGTAATCCAGATTTATAAATTTGTATATAGTTTCTCTTCTCTTTTTCAAACAAACTTAACAAACAAAACCAAATAATTTAAAATTTTATTGGTTTTGAAAAACGGATTTAACCAAATGGTTATTGTCGTGGACAATTTTCGAAACGAATTTTGATTTATTTTTACGAAACAAGTATATGCTTATATTATTTAAAATAGGCTTATACTATAAAATAACTCCCAAATATTTACGATGTACCAACAATTTCCAAATTAAATGTATACAATATGATAGCTTTGGCGATCAGCCGAACAACTCAGCAGCGGCGTGGCTTGTTAAATAAAATCGGCGGAGCAGCTAGCCGCCAGCTGCGCCGTTATTGCTTGCATCACAGCCTATGGTTCCTTTCAGCCTAAAATTCATTTATATTTAAAATTTCATTGAAATCGGTTCAGCGGTTTAGACGTGATTGCATCACAAACAAACACACACTTGATTTTATAATTTACTAGCTAATACCCGGTGTGCTTCGCCATCCCCCGATAGATAGATGTTTCCCGTGCAAAATTTGAAAATTCAAGCTCTAATAATTTCCCAGATATACTAATTTTTGTATTTAATTTTTATTTTTATAATCCGCTAATTTATTAGATAAATGTTTTCATGGATGTCAAAATTTTTTTTTTGCAAAATTTGAGCATTCCAGCTCCAATAGTTTCCCAGATATACGAATTTTTGCATTTAATTCATATGGGAGGTACCATGCCCCCTACTTCTAGTCCGCCCATATTTTTCTTAAATATTAATATTGATACCAAAGTGGCTCCGACGAAATTTTAGAACTCTAACTGTTATATTTTCTCAGATATGATAATTTAATATTTTCTTCATATGGGAGGTGCCACGCCAACTATTTCCAGTGTACCAATTTTTGTCCAAAATATTCATATTGAAGCTAATGCTTTTTGAGCTTTCTAACTTTTATAGCTTTCCAGATATAAAAATTTTGGTATTAACTTTATATGAGAGATGACACGCCCACTATTTCTTTTCCGCCCATTTTTGCACAAAATGTTCACATTGACACTTAAGTTTATTGTACAAAATTTGGGAAATGTAACTGTTATAGTTTCCTAAATTTACGGCATTTGGTATTGGCAAGCAATATTAGGCGTGGGATGTGCCACACCCCCTATTGCTAGTTCGCCTATTTTTTTCCAGAATGTTCATATAGGTGTCAAAGTTGTTCGTGCAAAATTTGAAGACTCTAGTATTACTAATTTCCGAGATATACTACTTTTAATAGTTATTTAGTAAGTGGGCGTGGCACCTCGCCCACATGGAATTTCAAAATAAAAAGTAGCCTATTTTTCCTTCCAGTCATATAGGAACACACTGTGAAAATTTCAAGAAAATCGGTTTAGCCGTTTAGGCGGCTATAGACTTCAAACAAACATACATACATACATACATACATACATACATACATACATACATACATACATACATACATACATACATACATACATACATACATACATACATACATACATACATACATACATACATACATACATACATACATACATACATACATACATACATACATACATACATACATACAAACAAACATTAATTTTTATATATATAGATATAAGTATGTAAGTATTTAAATTATTAAAAAACGTTGTCAAAAAAGTTCAATATTTTCTGAAATCTTCTAAAATACTGAAACAATGAGTATTGCAAATTCAAATTTCTTAAAACAAAAATAGACTTTAAAAATATAACATAAAAAATTCCTATCTTCGCTCCCTGAAATAAAAATCTAGCTCCTTTAGGATTTGTAAGACGAATAGTTTTATAAGTAAGCCAATTTTTTGTTTTTACGTCTTCAGGAAGCTCTGGAGAGAGAGAGAAAAAAATGCTTAGGAAATAATATATAAATCTACTTATCTCCGATACCTGATAGAATTTTAAAAATCTGACTTCGTTAGAATTTGCAGAAAATGACATATAGATCCGATCCCTGACAGAAGTGTCATAATCTGGCAATTTGTAGGACGAAAAATTTTATAAGTGAGCCAAATTTTAATTTTCTACGTCATCTGGAAGCTTTAGAAAGCTCTGCAAAGAGACAATTTTTTTAGGGAATTATATATATATAGATGTCTAAAGTTTGCATTTCTGAAATCTTCATTAATTATTTTATAATATGTGGAAAAATTATTTTATTAAAAAGATCCATTTTTACGGAAATTCTGAACTAGAAAATATATTTTTATTTTTTTGAACCAAATTTTATTTCATTTTCAAATATTGAACAAAAACATATACCACATTTTTTCATATAAAATAAGACTATACCTCACTTTGAAATCCAATGAGAAGAGTTTAAAAAAATTGCATGTGTTCCCTATATAGAAACCCCTGAGAGGTCTATGAAATCGCTATCAAATCGCTATATGATAGTTTAAAATTTTCGTTTAAAAATTCGCTGGAACAGGAAAAATTTCTAAAGCATTTTCTATAGCACAAATAATTTTGAAACAATACATTGTTTAATTAAAAGAAAAAAATACAAACTATTCTGTCATATATTTTATTTATAGTCTACTTTTTGACCTTGTTATCTTTTTTTAATAAAACCGTTATATTGCTTTATAACCAAAATAAACTTGTTATAGATTTTTTCCATTATCAATTTTAAAATGTCCAAAAAAACGTTAGATTATAACACTCCAAACAACTTTAGCATCAGTATTACACAAGAATTCCATAAAAAAATAAGCTTTAAACTTTTTTTGCATAATATATTTATAAAAAAAAAAAAATACCAAAACTAATCAACCAAATATAATATAATAATAAAACTTGGTCTAAATACAGAAAACACGATAAAGACATAAACAAAATAGAAAAAAAAAAAAAACATTTATAAACACCTTCCAACACTTCATGTCATACTACCGTTAAATTATGTTTTATATTTCTTTTTTTAGCAGCAGAAAAATATTTCTCATGTAATAAATAGTTAATCGATTGTTTATAGTTTTATAGAGAGACCTAATTATAGTAAAAAAAAAAGCTCTAACATTGAAATAGTAAAGAGAGGAACACGTTTTGGGAGCTGGGGTAGGTGTTTATAAGTTTACTACTATAGCGAATTTAGCTATAGTATTTAGTAGGGAAAATGATTATCACTTTTTAATAGTAGGTATATATTTCTATAGAGATCTTAGGGTCTAATAATTGTTTCGAATTCCATTATATATCAAATATAACTTTAATTTTTATTAAATTTTCACATCTCTTTCTTGGCAGTATTTTGAAAATCCTTTAACTATTTTCATTATGCTAAAATTGCAGTTAAATGTAGGTTGTTCCCATGATTTTCAGCTTTTTTTATTTCTTACAAAAAAATCATATTAGAAACACTTTATGATTAGTTTTAATATCTACTACACAATCTTTTAGATGCTATTAAAGATTATGCATATTAAATTGTTTAATATAAAAATTGGAAAAAAAAAAGAAATAAAAAAAAAACTGACAGATAGACAGACAAACAACAACCTAAATATAAAAAAAAATAACAAGACAATGATCAGCCAACCAATAACTTAATGTAGGTTTAAAGCATAAAAATTAAATGAAAAATATTTTAAGAGGCTGGAAGAGTTGTTTTGTTAGTTGAAGGCGAGAAGATAAATGAATGTAAAACATAATTTGCATATAAACAGCAACAATAAATATTAAATTGTTAATATAATTTTAAGAGGTTATGACATACTTATGCAGATTATGATTATGAATGTAGAGGGGGAAAGGAAGAAGGAAAAAAAATGCATAAATTATTTATGAAAATATTCAAATATTTTCATGTGTCAAATAACAGACAACTAATCAAATCACTGTTGGTTATTTAATGGCTTTAAATCAGGAGAGCAGATGTATAATTAATTGTAGTTTACGATAGATTTTAGTAATTTATGAAATATTTTTGAAAATGCAAAAATGTTTTAAAAGAAAATATTAAGTTTTGGTCTTGACTAAATTAGGATACAAACCCTAGTGAATAAAAATATTTAGAAAGACGTTTATAAACTTTTTTTAGATCTATATTTTTGTTTCTACAAAACTTATTTAGCTGAATTTTAATACCAAACTACCTAGAGTTCTTATAAATATTTTTGATCAATGTGCATTCATTTTGGTTTAGTATTTTAGAAATGTAAGTGTTTTCTACAGACTAAGACTATATATATATTTTTTTTGCATTTAAAATGTGTATTTATAACCTTCAGTACTTTGCAATATATTCTTCGAAACTTTAAAATTTGTCGTTGTTTTATTTTATAATGGAGAATCATTGATCGTTACATAAGACAAATATATACAATGCGAAAATTGATCCAAATTGATCTTATTTAAAATTACAAAGAGATTTGTACATGTAAACAGGCTAAGAAAATTCGTTCCAGCTGATATTTTATTTCATTTTTTTTTAATAAAGTTAAACTCCATGTAAAAGAAATAAATTTCTCTCTCTTAACAGTAGCAATTGTTCTTCTTACTTCGTAGTAAGAAGAACAATGAAATCAGAATTGCGGCAAGAAAAATGACTATGTGTGAACCCCAACCAATAACCTTGCCGAATTGTACCGACTTTGTTAAATTAACCTTAAAACGTGTCTTCATACGAACTTCTAAGTTCGTAACGAAATTTCAAGTACTTTCAAGAGAGAGTGGGGAAAATGTATTGAAAGTAAATTCGTGTAAACACACACTAAACTTGTTTGTGAAGAGAATGTCTGAAATGTTGTTTCAGCGCCACAAAATGAAGTCGTATTTTCATCGAATATTTACTGTCAATGGCAAGTGGATCCAGTATAATAATCAAAAGCGTAAAAAATCGTTTATAAAGCCAGCCAACTAGGAAAATTGACACCAAAGCCGAATATTCCTGTCGCCAAGATAATGTTTTGTATTTGATGGAATTAAAAGGGTGTTATGTATGATAAGGTGTTAAAATTGGATGCAACGATCAGGGAAGTTTTTTGATGAACATAATTGATCTGTTCCGAGCCAAACATAATTGATTCGAGAGCATTGAATGAAATATGACCAAAATATGTGACCTAAAACGATTCATCTGACATAGCTCCTTCTATATAAAAGGTGGTCCAACCATAACGCACGATGTTAATTGTGAATCACATCTTAACGTCAAGTTTTTTGCCCAACTTAGAGACCAAACACAACCAAACGGATTTCAATATTGTTTTCCGCTCTAAGACAATTTATTGTAAGTAAATTCGCCTCGTGTGAACACACACTAAACTTGTTTTTGAAGAGAAATCGTCGTATTTTCATCGAATATTTACTGTCGATGGCAAGTGGATCCAGTATAATAATCCAAAGCGCAAGGAATCGTTTGTAAAGCCAGTCAACGAGGAAAATTGACACCAAAGCCGAATATTCCTGTCGCCAAAGTGATGTTTTGCATTTGATGGAATTAAAACCCTGTATGAAGACGGCGTCCAGCAGCGGATTTCATATATAGTTTGTTTTTGTTTCTTTATATTTTTTGTGTTTGGCAACAACAAAACTACATATATAAAAAAATATATATCTTCCTCTCTTAAATTCCATACATAAAAAATATAAGACAAATCTATCTATCTCTTTCTTTCTTATATAAATTTAATGTAAACCTATGTGATTTATTTTTCAACAACGGCAACACTGACAGAGAGGGAGAGTGATAAAGTGAGAGCTTATGAGAATCCGTTGTGAAATAAAAATAGATTTTAATTTCCAGCGGATTCCGCTGTGTTGTTTTAGTTGCCAAATCTTCATATAAAAAAAAAAATAATCCGCTAGGTTGTGTTTGGTCTCTTAATTGGACATTTCTTTGTTTCAGTGTTTGACAAATTCAACCATGGAGAGGTACACAATTGAGTAGGGCGTTAAGATTGTTGAAGCCATTTACGAAAATGGGCGTTCAAATCAAAATGCATTTCGTTTACTTGGCCAGAAATTGAGGATATGGACCTGGACGATATGTGTTTCCAACAGGATGGTGCCACTTGTCACATAGCTAACGAAGCAATAGTTCTTTTGCGCAAGAAATTCAATTACCGTATTATCTCACGTCGTGGCGTTGTTAATTGGCAGCCACGATCATGTGATTTGACACCCTTGGACTTCTTTTTTGGGGATATTTAAAACAAAAAGTGTACGTCAATAAGCCAATAACAATTCAAGAGCTAAATGATTAGATAATTCGGCACATTAACAACATAGTATGCTACCGAAGTCGTGGCGAGCATTTGGCCGATATTTTTATAAGTTTCACACATAATTGTCATAGATCCTTCTATCATAATAAAAAATATTAAGATAATTCTCTGAAAACTTTTTGTTAGATTTATAATTAACATCATGCGTTTTGGTTAGACCACCCTTTACTATTTGTAAAAGTAAAAGCTGCTCTCGATTATGTTCCGGATCAGTATTGTTATCTCGGAAAACAAAAAAAAAAAAAATCAGTAGAAGAAAATGCTTTATTCAATTGATTTACTTTCAAATTTAATGTAACCAACACTTTTTTAAGAATTTATATATTTTATTCCATTCATTCAGTGCTGGACTTTATTAATAAAAATTATTGTCCATCTAAAGAAACTGAGTGCGAAAGATTCTCGAGAAATTTTATTTAATTAATTAGTAAAAAATATTTGGAAAAATCTGCAAATGTAACAAGTTTAAAAATATTTTATTTCAAAGCCATAAGCAGCTTAGGTTTAGGTTTTAGAAGTTTATACATACTTTTAAAAATTTAGAATTTGTCACCTATGCCTTGGCTCATATTTTAGTCTATATTTTTTTTTTTTTTTCTTTATTTAACATTTTGCTTATTTTCAATACCAAACTACCTAAGAAAACTATAAATCTCTTGTAAGAATTTCATTTAATTTGGATAAGAATTTTGGATGTGAACATGTTTTCTACAGACTAACAAACATTATATTCCTTCGAAATATCTTAAATTAATATTTTTAGTGTTACCTCTTTATACAACTTTTAATTTCAATATTTAATCCCCGGTTAAGTTTAAAGTCAATTATTATCTACAAAAATTTAATTATATTGATAAACATTATTATAATTATAGTCTTAAAACAAGAAAAAAAAAAAAAACTATTTTAATTTAAAACTCTCATGTTGCATGTTTTTATTTAATATTATTATTGAGACGTATTGTATTATTTTAAAAATAAAACAAATTTATAATAAAAAAATACGACACAACAATGCCAATAAGTAGGTTTTGAGGTCTTAAATGTTTCGGTTTCTTTACTTATTTTTATATTATTTAACGCTTTATTTTCTTATATCAAACAAACCTTTTTTTTATTCTTTTTTTTCCAATTCTTCTTGTAAACACATGAACATTTTATCAATGTTTTAGTTCAGGCGGCCAAGTTTAAAATTAAGTAAACTTGTCAGTTTTTATGGGTGACTTTCGTTCATTGTACATTTAAAAATACAGTTTTTGTCTTATTTTGGTGTAGGTGCTGCAAGACAGATGATGATGACGGTAAAAATGTCATAGCCATGACAAAAATGAGGGAAAAGAATAAATAAATAAAAAATGTTGGAATGAATCAATGTCTCAGCTCAAAACTTCTTAAAGATCATAAACCTTAATCATGTTTTTTCATTAAAACTTCAAGTACTAATGGGTGTGTCATTAGAGGGAAATATTTCAAACTTTTAGTTTTTTTTTTTTTTTTATTCATGAAAAAGAGAATTTATTTATATAAATATTAAGCGGGTGCATATTTAAAAAAAGTGTTAAACCATGTTTTATTTTTGTAATATTTATTTTTATAAAAAAATAAACGTGACACAAATTATGTTAATGGGTTTTATTTTTGTCAACAAAAAAATCTGCTGTTTAATTTTTTTATCTTCTTTTTAATTTATAAAAATATAAAGAAAGTGTTTATATTTTTTGAGTAAAAAAAAAAAAATTCTAGGTTTTATAAAAGATTTTCTTGTGTTTTTACCAGTCGTAACACTTTCTTTAATCTTAATCTGCTGTTGTAGAAAGATTAATGTTTATATAAAAAAAATTACTTAAATTGTTTATGCCTTAAAGGTATTTTTATGTGAATTTTTTAATCTTTGATGATGATTAATTTGCTTAAGATATTAAGAACAATCTGAAAATAAGTCATTGTCGTTATTATAACATAAATATTTAAACTATAAATATTTTTTACAATAAATTGGAATTTAACAATTTTAGAGGCAAAAAAAAATATTCGGAGTCATGTTAATATTTTTCTGACGATTTTAATTTTTTTAAAGTAAATTTTAGCAAAATTTTTTCTTGTTTCTTATGTGATGTTACATTTTCGATTTAACTGATTTTTTAATCGGTATTTCTCTGTAGGTTTATTAGCGGAATTAAAAATATATTAAATTAAATAGGTAGGTAGGTAGAAAAGGGTTACACAAGTACTTAGATGAGTGCCTGTATATCCACTCGGAGACCTAGAGGTCCATTGTGAGTCCCTTCGTAGGAGTGATAGAGTAGAAGTATTAACAGAAGTATTAATAGTGAAGAGGAAAGATGAGACCAAGAAAAGAAAAAGAGATATGAAAAATGTGGATAGCAAAGAAAGATCTACCGTTCTATTGCGTTCTCTCTAAGCCAACGACATTCCCTTAGCCAACCTATTCCCATGACGAATCCTATCAAGTTTCTTAGATCGATTCTTGAAACACTTTCCAATTCGTCAACGAATCGACTGCCTAGCCATTTCTGCCTACTCAGTTGTAGACATGGATAGTGACATATAATATGCTCCACTATCTCCATTTCCTCATTATCTTCGCACATTCTGCAAAGACTGGAGGAGCCCAATTGCATGTCATTTTCCCTATTGGGCAATAATCTGTAAAAATACCTACCATGGTTTTTAGGTTTCTCCTTTTCATGCCAAATAGTAAATTTGTATATCAAGTTTCGGCATATTTTTCAGACTATTGGTCCCTATTTAGAATAATGAGTGTAGGAGTTTCCCCGAAATCAATCTCATTGCACATGTAATCCGTGGATCCAGAGGGAGCTAGAGTATGGCCACTGAGACTAATTTCGTTTAGCACTTTGGAATGTCCTACTCTAATTTATTCCATTAGCCCTAGTTCACTAAGTCTAAGCAAACTCCTTGCAACCATTCCCATTACATACTCTTTAATGGGTAAGAGATGTAGAATGACGTCAAGTGCCGCCTGAGGTGTGCTTCTTATGGTACCTGTGATGCCAATCGAATTACATCCCTGAGCTTTAGACAGAAGATTCCTGCGACTTCCTATCCTCCTTGCCTCCCACCATACTAAACACCCATACGTCAGAATTGGTCTCACTAGCGATGAGTAAATCAAATTTACTACCATCGGTTTGAGGCCCTAATTCTTACCTATGAAGTTTCTGCATGTGTAATATGCGTTGAGACATCTTTTAAGCATTTCCTGTGTATTCCTTTTCTATCAAGAAACACTCCCAGATATTTGTCTTCTTTCGTTAGTTTTAGTTCAATTCCCCCTAGTACCGGTTGCCTAAACTGTTCAATCTTGTACCTTCTGGTGAAAAGAAATAACTCCGGTTTCTCCGTGTTAACCCCTAAACCTTTACTATTAGCCCATGAGGACAGTTCGTTAAGTTGAGACTGCGTGACGTCACTGATCGTGGGTAGAAATTTCCCTGTGGCCAATATAACAACGTTATCAGCGTAGGCAACGATTTTTCGCTCTCTTGCGTCAAATTGTCTTAAAATGAAATTGACGGCTAAGAGCCATAGTAAAGGATAAAGAATTCCTCCTAAGGAGTCCCTAGCTTCCTTATGCACGCATCTCCCAAGTTCGAATTGATTATCCTGCTATTAAACATCAAGATAATCCATTCGATTAGATAGTTTTGTATGCATGGTGATTTTAGTTAAATAAATACCAGGAAATATTTAACGCTTAAGATATCGGAACTTAAAAAGTAGAATCCCAACAAAATATTAGCTTATAACTAACATAAACCGCAAAATATTTAAGAAATTATTCTTAAATATTATGAACTAAAATCAATGAAACTAAATTTTTATATTTATGTACAAACATTTTTCTGTGCAGTTTTAAAGGATTCATTCATAATTTATATGTGCTACAAAATGAAAAAAATTATTACATTTGGAATGTAACATAACGTAGTTCGAAGGTATGGGTGAATAGATTTGTAGAATTTCCGATATAGATTTTTAGTTTTAATGATTTTTATCTCGAATAACTGTTAAACAATTTTAATTTACCCTTTTTAGCCAGTACACAGTAAAAAGTCAAAATGGACTTCAATTACGAAATTTGTAATATTAATTAATTTTTAATTGATTTTGCTCCAATCATGAAAATGATAATATTAATAACTAGAATAATTGATATTATTATTACTTCTTTTCCTTAAATAGATGCAATGAGCTGAAAATTTTTGAAAATTTACTTAAATTTATTTTATTTCTGTACTTTTATAGACAAATATTTAATTTTTCTTTACATTTTATTAACAGCTGTCAATTTATTAAGAAATAAAACTGAAAACCAATTAGAAAATTAATTATATTAATAAATTATATAATTAAATTCCAACATAAACACACCTTATTAGAAAACATAGGTTTTTCTTATTTTTTTTCCTAATACTTTTTTTCAGAATAAAATGAGCTATGGCTTGATAAAATCTGATGAAAATTTTTCATAAAATCTAATTATTTTACTTATATTTTGTAGATGCCATAATTTTGCATCATACTACATTCAAGCTAAAATATAATTCATTCACAATAATGCTAACAAATTTAGTTTTTATTAAATTAAACATATTTAAATTTCTTAATCCCCTATACAATTTTTAAATAGCACACTCCATATGACTCTAGTTAATATCTAAAAATTATAGAAACCTTTGAATTAAATCCAGATTTAGTTTGGAATAAAAAAAACACAATAACTAAGAAAACTTAAAAAAAAAATTAGAGCAAACCATTGTGTTTAATATCAATATTTTTATTATCAAAACCTTTCGATTCCTTTCCAAATCTTTGTTGAAAACATACAATAATTAGTTTTAAACAAGACTTTATTGTTTTGGCACAAAACAAAATGAAATAGCGCATGGCTACAATGGTTTCAAAATAAATTATTTTTCTCTTGTTAAAAATTAAAATAAAAAAATATATATATAAACAGTTGCGGCATAAAATTAACATTATTATTATTTTTATTTTTAATATTTCAATATATCAGGTTAAGGTTATTTTTGATATTGTTATTAAATATAATATATGTATATTTTTATAAGCATAGTATTTTATAAAACAAATTCATGCTATTTAAATGTAAATTACAAAATACACAATTCTATTGATTAATAAATTGGCAACAAAAAAAAAAATGTTAGTTGTTAACAGTAAATATTATTTTGCTACAAATTGTTTCAAATAAAAGACTAAAGAAATAAAACAAAAGACATATTTTTATTGAAAAGAGATATTGTCAGCAACTATGACACTATGACAAGTCAAATAAACTATAAAATTAATATTTACTTTGGGATTAAGACATAAAATTTTATATATTTTTTTCTTTTTGCTTTTGTATTCCCTTAGGGTTGATTGATTTTTAATATTACCACATATAGTTAACAAAAAAAAAAAAAAAAAAATTAAAAAATTTTTTATAATTCTTTTTGAATGTTCTTAAGTTTTGCATAATAAAATTTATAAAATAAGTAATAAAGTTTATAATCGAGAAAGAATTTATTAATAAATAAAAACAATCAAAACTCCATAAAGATAAGAATTTTGATAATGTAAAGGTGTAGGTTTATTAAACAAAAATGTTATACAAAAAAGCGATGATTATAGCCTCAGGTATCGACTGATCTTGAATACAATTTAAAGAGAAATTTGGATTGATATCGGCTTGTGTATGAGCTACCAGAAACTTAATACTAATATTTAATTCTGTGTTCTCTATTTTTATACCCTACAACACCATAGGTGTTTGGGGTATTATGCGTTTGTGATGATGTTTGTAACGCACAGAAAAAAAAATCATCGGACCACCTCCTTAAAGTATACTGTTCGACTCTGAATCACTTCCTGAGTCGATTTAACGATGTCCGTCCGTTTGGCTGGGCGGCTGTCCATGTAAACCTTGTGAACAATATGATGAAATTGATGATGAATAGTTATTTTGGTCCATTATTTCACTTAGCCCCATACATATATCCTCTCGGAATAGGGTTTAACTCTCACAAATACCTTTACTATAGCAAATAATTTAATGAAGAGAATTTTTATGTTATTATAAATCTGTGTACCAAATCGGTCCATAATTGACCATAACTCCCATATAAAACTCTCTTCTGAAAATCACAATATTAAAGAGTGCGATCGAAAAAATCTTAACACACGTTTTGCCTCATAATTTTTTTCAGAATCAATATTGAACATTTTTTTGATCTAGTTATCATGGAAAAATACGTCTGTTATTATTTTTAATAACAACCATGTTGATTTGTCGTGATTTTCATCAAAAAGAGTGACTAAAAAAATTTACGTCCTACAAATTATTAAAAAAATTAAAAAAAAAAAAAATCAAAATATGTCCTATAAATAATTGGCTACAGAATTAAATTTCTGCCGTCAAACTGTCTCTAATGTTATTTAACAGTATCAGGAGAATTTGACCATTGATATGAAAGAAAAAGAAAGAAAAAGAGGACCACATGATAATGGGAAGGCCAGAAAATTGAAAGCATATTGAAAGAAACTCCAAACACATCTGCTCAGTTAGTTCAGTGCTTCGACTATTTGGTGGAACAATTTTAAAGTAATGCAGAGTTGATAACATATAAAGTCCAACAAGTTCCAAACAGTAATGCTGCAAAAAACTTAGAAGCCAAGAATAGGATACGGAAATTAAAACCAAATTTCAAACAAAAATACTCAAGTTGTATAATTGACGAAGAAACGTATGTGCTGGCAGAATTTTTGCAGCTTATATGTCAAAACCTTTTATTGTTAATGCTCGAGGCAATGTTAAAGATAAGTTTAGGACCCAAAAGCAGAAAAAATGTCTTACAAAATTCCTGGTTAGCAAGCTTTTTGCAGTTGCGGCAAAACAGGAAGTCATTTGTAACATTCGGCTCTATAAATACCAAAATATACATCAAAGAATATTTGCAAAAAATACTACTTCTTTTCATAAGAGAGCACAACGTGTCCACACATTTTTGGCCTGATTTGGTATCATGTCCCTACGTTAAGAAAGCTCTGGAGTAGTAACAAAACAATAACATAGTTTTTGTACCAAGAGAGGTCAATTTTCAAAATTGTCCATAGCTTAGACCAGTGGAGAGGTATTGAGCTCTTATGAAAAATGAATTAAAGAGCACAAAAAAGGTGTCCCAAAATACTGAATATTTTAAAAGAAGATGTGCACACCTTTTCAATAAAGAAACTGAAGCAACTATCAAATCTCTAACGGAAGGGTTATCAAAAATGGTCCATAAGTTCATAAGTAGTGGTTAGAACTATAAAAGTTATATTTTTCTGTGATCTGTAATAAATTATCAATTAAATAAATAAAAAAAAAATGAAAACTCTAAGAGCAACCATTTCTAAGTTATTGAACATTATATATATTAAGATTTTTTCGAACGCACTCCTCCGGAAATCGAGCCCAAACACAAGCAAGCGGTTTTTTATATGAAGATTTGGCAACTAAAACAACACAGAAGAATCCGCTGAAAATTAAAATCTATTTTATTTTTACAACGGTTTTTCAAAAGCTCTTACTTTCTCACTCTCCCTCTCTGTCGGTGTTACCGTTGTTGCAAAATGAATCCTATGTTTATATTAAATTTATATAAGAGGATAGAGACAGAAAGTTTTGCTTTATATTTTTTATGTATGGAGTTTAAGAAAAGAAAAACATTTTTTATACATGTAGTTTTGTTGTTGCCATATGCAAAAAATATAAAGAAAC